>OW026522.1:82412498-83649998 GCA_932274085.1 Protocalliphora azurea | reverse complement strand
CAACAACAGTCTTTTCCCTGCAATGATACATAGTAATCGTAAACACTTTTACTGTTGGATGAGCTTCATTTGAACAACAATTTGGTCACTGTAATAACAGTTTTGTTATTAGTTTCACAATGACATTGTTGGCGCAATATGTTTATTTAAGGAATTCTTTATTGTTGCTGAATTCCTTAATACAATACAGCAATTTTCATTGGACAAATATATTATTATACTTGTTATTATTATTTAATAATATTTTTAATTTTATCGACAACCATAAACTTTTGCAGTATTTTAAGATGATGCTCATTTTATTGTGTTCTATGCATGGAATCGGTCACATGCCGGTATGTAAAAATTATATTGCAAAAATATGCTGTACATATATCAATAAAATTTTGTATAACTTATAAAATAGATATTGAATTATATAAAACGTATACATTCGTGCTTTATAATAAAATACATGTATACTCGAATTGGAAAAAAATCATAAAAAATTAAAAAAATGTGTTACAAACTTGCATTAACAATATCAGAACAAATATTAATTTGAAAAAATAAAACGTTTAATAAAAATTAACTAGAAGATGTTGGTAATTTCTTAAATTATTTTAATAAATTGTATAATACATTAACTTCATTATTTTTCTAATAACAACAATTCAAGGTGAAAATCGGTTTCTGTTCATTTAGTGGATATGAAATTTATGCCGGCTATGGTAAGGCCGTTGGCACAGTTGATGGTAGACCCTCACTTTCTTGGACAAGAAAAGCAAACGTTCCCTCTTTATGAAGCGTAATCCCCATTAGTTTATCTGGATCGTAGCAATTACCGTAAGAATATCGATGAAGAAGCCACCAAGAAGTGTACCCGTATAACGCAAAAGTTCCAACGTGCTGTTGTTGGTTAAATCCGAGGTTCGTCGAGCCCAACACAAACAAGTTACAAGCAAGCCAAGTAACAAAAACGTACCGCCAGGCTGACACCAAACAAAAAGCTGCTAAGGTACAACAAAATCCTGCTTCCGTATTGGTGGAAAGCGGTGCAAGTAGCTGTTTTGAACTTTTGTTAGGAATAGGTGGCATTTAAGCTATCCTTGTTTTATTTGAGGAGTGAGCAAATTAAGAGTTATAAAATTAAATGTGTTTTTTATAACATCCCATACAAAAAACCAACTAAAGAATAATAATATGTAATTTTCAAGCATAGCAAAAATATGGTTGCAGCAAAGCCATATTTTTATTGCGTAACAACCATAATGTGCTTATATACATTAATATTTTTGTGCATAACTCTAACATGGGTGCTTCACAACCATATTTTAATTATGTTTTAACCATATTCCGGTTTGCATAAATTTAAATATTCCCAGTTTAATAAATTTTTTTCTGGATTTATCCGGATTGTTAGTTTCATTAATTAACATCTTTTTTTCATACTAAAATTTAACATACTTATGTCTAGCATTTATTACAGTGTAAATAGAATGTTTATATATAAATCATATTAAACAACATAAATTTACTAGTTTTTGTAGCAAAATAAAAAATATAGAGTAGTATATATTTTATTACATTTTTTTCTACTATAAATAGTAGTAATATTAACGGAAGATAAATCATGTAAAATGTCTCAGATGTGCATGTTTATAAATGTACTTAGAAACATTTTCATTCAAAAATAAATGTCTATATTCATACCCACACATAGATACATTTATATTTACATGAAATATGTGTATTGTATAACACAAATAAATACAAGAAGATACAGGATTCAAATACAATATTATAAATTTTTTCGTACATCTTAAGAAGAAAGTAGAAAAAGTAAAAAAATATATAATATATGTGGTTTTCATGTTTAATTTATATAAACACATGTTAGTATTTGAATTTAGAAATACAATCACACAATTATACATACATAAGTACAATATACACATACTAACCAACTGTGTGAAATTGCTTTTGTTTTACATACATACAACTATTTACTTAGGTATGTGTAAGAATGAATTTTGTATGTAAATGTTTTCAAGCAAAGTAGGGACATTAGAGTGTGTTTGTCCTAAATTTGGCATATTTGTTAAATAGTATAGCTACATATTTAAGTAAATATTGGAATATACATTCTCAGCGAGAATATATGACAATCTTCAGTCCTTTTCAAATGCCTCTATCCTCTACCTTGCCTGTTATGAAAAATTATTTAAAACAGCCATGGCTTTCTTTTCTAAAATACCCATTATTAATTGGAAGCTACATACATAAGTAGAAGGTATATAATCGATCACCTATTAAGTGTTAAAACTTCTCGTTATGTAGAGAAATTTGTTCGAACCTAAGACTTAAAAAGCTCAAAATTATTCATTCTTATTTTAAGTCTCATTAGAGGAGGTAGTTTTTATATTTTTTAAATAAAAAAAATCTATTTAAATGGCATTGCTCATAAGAGTCAGATTTACTTAAAATCATGTTCTTGCCTACTGGATTCTTTTTCAATGGCACTCTGTGTGAAATGAAAGCGTAATAGAAAGCATTATAATAAAGTATTTTTGAAGGGATCTTTAGTACTTCTTTATCCCGCAGGGCATGTTTTGTTTATATACGAATTGGCGTAGAATCATTACTCAGTCGATTTAATGTGTCCATCCATCCATGTAAACCTTGTAATCAAGCACAAGCCATAATTTTGAAGGTAATTTAATGAAGTTTGGTACATAAGCTTTACATAGCTCACGATAGAACCCTCTTAAAATTGGTTGAAATCGGTCCATTATTTCACTTAGCACCATTATTGCCAGGAGGCGAGAAAAAAGAGGCTAAGTTCAACTTTAATGAAGACTAAAAAAGGCTAAATGCTCCAAAAAATAAGGCCAGAAAAAAGTTAAATTTTTTTCAATATAAAAACTTTAAAAACGTTCTCATTAGTTTTTGAAAAATATTGTAATAAATTTATAAATAAAACATAGAACGGCAGAAATCGCCTAAAAAATTGCCATACAAATTGGGTTATATCAAGTTTTAGAACTTTCTTCATATAAGAAATGACTCAATGTTTTAAAATTATTTTTTTTTCAATTTTCCTTTTTTTAATTGTATTCATGGTTAATGAAATATATATAATAATCGATTTAGTAAGTCCATAAAATTAGTTTAGTTAGTTTTGCTTTGAATAATGAAGCGCTGCATTTTTGTTACATATTACATAAGATTGCTTAAATAAAATTGATTATAGCAAATAAGAAATAATTTTCTTCGTTTAAATACTAGCAATTTTGTATTTTTAAGGAAACTTTAAAAATCAAAAAGGCTAGAAAAAAGCTAGAAGATAAAACGAAAATTTTGAGACTAAAATCCAAATAAAAAGGATCTAGCCTAGCTTTGAAAAGGCTAAACTGGCAACACTACCTAGCATGCAAAAAAAGAATTTCCTACCGGAATAAATATTTGTCAATCATAAATGCCTTAAATATTGTAATATTTCAATGAAATTTAGCAAAAGTAAGTATATAAGTATATAAATTTTATATAAGTATAAATATATTTATTCCAAATTTCATCGGTCCACAATTGACCATAGCTCCCATATAAACATTTTTTCCGAAAATCACCTCAACATGTATAAAACCCATGATATAAGTATCAAAAAACCACTGTGTCAGAGGTTTTTAGGATACGTTCATAATTGACAGTTGCTCCAATATGAGGTCCACTTTCGGGAATCACCCTTGAGTGCATAAATGTTTATTAGTAGCAATATAATATAATACAAACGTACATACATATGTTCTATATAAATATACATTAAATTTAATACAAGTATCGGTAAATAATTAGACACAGATAACATATAGGACACATACAAAATGGTGTGGGGTATCGTATGATCGGGCTTGACGACTATATCTATCTTACTAGTTTTATATATATTTGCATAATACTTACTACATAAAACATATCATGTATGTGGGATCATTAGTGCTTTTAAAGAATCACACACACAAAGAACCAAACTGCTCAAGTTTGTCATTCTATAGCCCTCTCCACTAAACTTACCTTTGCAAATATTTTATATAATTTAATCTACTTTCTTTATATTAAATAAATATAATCTCCTACATAAATTAGTCACTACAGAAAAACCGTCCTGAAAATATTTTCAAATGTTAATTTGCATAAATTGTCTAAATACGACTATGTCAATATTTTTTCACATTTAAAAATTTACACGTTTTTTGCCACTCTTTTCTTTTGCTGCATAATATTTAAAATGACCCTGACCTTCTTGGTGTCTATAGAAGTTGAAAATTTATTGTTATTGTGAAAGAAATAAAAATATATAAAATAAAAAGAAAATTTGAAGATTTATTATTGCCGTAAAGGAAGAAAATAACTAAAATAGTCATAATCATTAAAATTGCAATATTTTATATGAAATTACAAAACGATTTTTACCTTCATCCACCAACAATCATCATCCAAAAACTTCTTTAAAGAAACCATGTTGAGTGTGAAGTCCTTTGGAAATGTAGCCCAAAACATAACGTTCTTTATTTTATTTTCATTTTTTCGTATAAATTTTTTATGATTTTAGATTGTATATTTGGCGCGTTACTTTATTTTTATTGGCATTATAATACAGAAGACGTGGATATAATCACATGTAGTAGGATATGTACATACGAGTGAGTGTTTGCAACTGTCTGTTTATGTGAGTTTTATTCTCAAGAACATTCAACCTTAAATTTAATTTCTCTGTCCTGGTTTATTTCTTTTAAATTAAGTTTATGTAACATTTTGTACTTTTACTTTAGCTTCTTTATTTTGGTGGCAATAAAAATAAAAATTCATATTCTTCATAAATATGAGTATATATTTTTAAAGTACATAGCTTTATCCTAAAAAGTGTACAAAAAATACTGTTGTTATTATTTCTTTGTAATTTAATGGCAGACTTTGTTCTTTAATGTCGAATTTTGACAAAACATTAGATTTTCATTTTATTTTTGCTTAGTGCTTTCTTAGAAATAATTATGTTAAAATTGTTAATTGAATATTTCCGCTTTTTTCAGTATGATTCTTTGTAACAACTTAAACTAACGTGCACATAACATTTTGATATATCTTCTACTTTTTAAAGTCTTCATAGCTACGATATTGCTCAAGCTTGGGATCAAACATATAGGACACATACAAAATGGTGTGGGGTATCGTATGATCGGGCTTGACGACTATATCTATCTTACTAGTTTTATATATATTTGCATAATACTTACTACATAAAACATATCATGTATGTGGGATCATTAGTGCTTTTAAAGAATCACAAACACAAAGAACCAAACTGCTCAAGTTTGTCATTCTATAGCCCTCTCCACTAAACTTACCTTTGCAAATATTTTATATAATTTAATCTACTTTCTTTATATTAAATAAATATAATCTCCTACGTAAATTAGTCACTACAGAAAAACCGTCCTGAAAATATTTTAAAAATAAAATATATAAAATAAAAAGAAAATTTGAAGATTTATTATTGCTGTAAAGGAAGAAAATAACTAAAATAGTCATAATCATTAAAATTGCGGATCAAACAGAGCCAATTTCAGTTTACTTCACATATTTTTCCAGGAACTATAAAGAGCCAACTATTGTCAACTCTTTAAATATAGTATCCATTTTAAATATTTCTTAGTACACTGAGATGACTACCGCATATAAAATGTTTAAAGTTGATGTCACTAATAAAGTTTCTGGTAAATTCGTCTGTATATCTATAGTATTTATTATACGTAACTCCTAGATTAGATTATTGGAACGACAAAATATGACTCTTCCTTAGAACGGCTAAGTAGAATATACAAAATATTAGCGATAAAAGTTCCGATTGTCTGTTAACAATTATATTAACATTCCTACGATTACTACAGTTAAATAATAAAATAAATGTTTTACGTACGTCTCTGACTGCAAGTATTTCTGCATGAAAGAAACTTGGACAGATAATTCCTTAGTTCATTCGTTAGACATTCGTTGTATATCTTGTATCATAATGTTTTGACACGTTGACTTGAAATATTATTTTGAAGTCTGTAAATTTTTGCTTTCTAGAACCTATGAGCTAGTAGAATTTAAAAAATCTGCCACTTTTTTTATTTCGATTGTTTTCTGAAAATAAGTGACCAAATTGCTGAACCCATTTAACTGTCATTTTAAATGGGATCAGCGGACATCGTATTCTCTGTAGAGAGATATCGGCTATAATATTCATTTAATGTCTCGGATACATGTTGTGAAATATGTATTTTTTTTTTTTGTGCATCGAGGGCGTATATTCAAATCTCTCAACCTCAAAAATCATAACTTTTCAGGGGAGTAAAAAATTATTTATTTCGCTTATTTTTGAAGTATTTAAAATATTTATATTTATAATGTTTTTCTAAACCCACGACTACAGCTTACATATAATTTATTTTTAGCATTTTGCATTATTTGCACTCTTAATATATTCAATGTTTAAATATAAAAATGACTAAGAGGGTTTTACATTGAAGAAAGTACATTTTAGCAGTCCCCATATAAAGTAAAGAAGACCAAATGAAATGAGAGACGTAATGAGGGAAAAGATATCGCTATTTCTTTCTTGAGATGTTGTAATTAAGTTAAAATAAAAATATCGTCTCTCTTTACCTTTTATCTATCATACTGTACATAAAATGTGACCACTGCTTATACACTGCTCTAAAAATTATTGTGTATCTCAGGAACTATAACAGTGAAAGTTTTAACATCTTATGGGAATAATTTTCTTATTAAATTACAAAATTAAAACGAAAATAGAGTGGGTATATTATGGGGAAGTGGTAACTCCATACAAAGTAAATATTAGTTATCGCTTCAATGGGCAGTAGCAAAGTACACCGGCCTAAGCTACTTTATAATATATTAAAAACTGTCTATATCTTGAAGTTTTTAACCGCTTTTAAATTTTTCATATTCAGCATGGCTAAATAAGTGACAAATTATAAATTTTAAGTTTATTTTATAAAAAGTTAAATATTTACTTTGGAAGATAGAGGTATTTTTTGCACTAAAAAATATTTATTATGTAAAATAGAGGAATTACAAAAGCGTGGATAAAATTTTCAGGAGTTAGAATTTAAGGTTTGAAATTTTTTCCATAGATGACGGTTACTGTAATGTAATATATAAACCGTATATTTCATGAAAATCAAAGATAATGGAGTTTGAAAATAACCTTTCTATGTATCGTACGTCTTTGGAAAGTCTATAAAGAGTTATAAAAATATTATACCATAATCAGATTAAAAGCCATGCTCTTTCCTTTTTTCGTAGTTTCCTGCCATCTTTTGAAAATTATTTAATCGGATCTGATCGTGAAATAATTTTAATTCGATGTCCCAAATTTGATGTGACGTGATACAGATTTTTTGCAAAAAGTTGACATAAAACATGACGTGACACACTATGTGAGTACCATGATTTAGCCTGCCAAAAGTCAATTTTGATCATTGAATTTGACGAAAAAAATCTCTTATATTTTAAAGATCTATAAGTAGACTACAAAAACGAAAAAAAAATCTGAATTTTTGGATACAAAAACTGTATAGCGACCAGAGTTGTCAATTATTCAATATTTAAGATGATCGAAAAAAATTTATAACTTTTAATTTGCTCATGTGATCGAATAAAATTTTAATTTTCTTCAATTAACCGAATAAATAAGCAATAAAATATATTATTCAAATAATTAATTGGAAATTAAAAAACATGCAAAAACAATTTTTTTTTTGTAATTTTTAAATCAACTATTGTCTTTATTGACATAAAAAGAACCTAAAAATAACAATGTATTAGCATAGAATAAATAAATAACAAAAAATTGAGACCATATTAAAATTACAGACGAATTATGTGATGAAATTAAATTTATTATAAAATCATCATTCATAAAGAATATAATTGAGAATTTTGGCTTTAAAGCGATTACTGTTTTTTTTACAGATGTTAAAAAAAAAGTAAATCCTTTCACTACTACTGATGGTGGCAATAAATAGCATTACAAGCAAATCTAATTTTCTGTTCTTTTTAGATTTTTCTAAACAAAGTCAATGATCATCAATATTGCGAAAATCTGTTTTTTTAATTTTTGATATTATTTATTGATTGCTTGATTGAGTTCATTTAACAAACCACCATTATACATTTCGGAATCTTCGGTTATTTCCACATCACTTGAATCATAAAAATAATTTTTATTAAATAATAAATGAAACATTCTCAAAAATAGAGAATTTGCATATAATTTTGTTTCACTTTTTGCTGAATACTTAAAAAAATAATATGCGATGGAAAATACACAGAATTTAACAATAACTTATAAGTCTCCCGTTCATTCTAACTTCAAAACGTTTGATTAAATATTCAGAAAAGCCATTCTATTTTTATTTTTTCAAATAATACTGAGTTCGTGAAAGGCTTTGATCGGAAATCTATTAAAACGTGGTTTACACATTTATGTAACCCAATGAATTTTTCAATCATTTTCAACAAGGTTTTCCAACTGAACAAAACTTTTTACACTTATAATTTCAAAAGACATAATTTAACAAAAAATCGTTTTGAAAAATTATTGGATTTACCGTTAAAAATTGATCGAATAATTTTTTATGCTAAGTTTTAAAATTTTGTTCGTTCGACAAGAACACTGTGCGACAAATGGTAGGGATCAGTGATCGGGAAGGGTTCAAACTACCGGGGAAAGTTATATCGGTAAAAAAGAAGTTATACGTGTCCCGGCATTTCGCTGGGTCACGTCTAGGAATCGAGATATATCGATTTGAAGTTAGTAACTATCATATAGGGGAAATTATGACCTTTGGTGGTCTTTTTTGGCATAACTCGAGAACCACCAGTCCGATTTTGCTGAAAAATTAGGAATTACAATTCCTTTAATCTGTTCATACAACGTTTCGCTACATAAGCAACAGTTTCGCAGTTACAAATAAATGCATGAAAAAAAAAAAACAATTTTTTGCCTAAAAAATTGAATTTTTTTATTTTTAATTCATAAACGGTAAAAAAAGTTTCAAGTCCTATTACTTTCACGTAAAGTCACATAACCTTTAAACAAAATGAGAACATAGATCATGAAAATCGATGGACGCGTTTCGCTTTTATTCACAATTAAGTGAAGGTATGAATTTCAAAAATTTGCTCGAGGTATGCTCAAAATTCCTTGGAAAAAACATTGATTGTCAGAATTAAAAAAAAGTAATAAACAAAAGTTTATTTGATTTTTATAGTAGCGGTAACAAACTAAAAAACGGTCATAAATGTGCGTAGACAATTAAAAGGAAAAAAGGAAAGTGCACTTTTTTAATTATTTGGGTTTTTTCCGTTGGCTACCTGCATGATTTTTTTACACAAATTGCACCCACATTTATGAGTGGTCATGTTTTAGAACGTTTCGAAAAATTTAAAACGCACACGAATCAGGTTTATAGCCACCCTTTAAAGATGCGCGAATTCATAAGTACCTCTCAGTAAAATATTGAAACTTACGTAGTATTTATAGGTGTTCACTGATCGATTTTTGTCATTTTTTTTTAAAGTGACGAAAAAGTAATAAAAGTATAAAACCGAAATGAGTGCAAATTGTCCAGAAAATATCAATTTATTTTGTTACGTTTGTGGCAAAAGAGCTTTTTCAACAAATGCTGCATTACTCACTGATCAAGTGGAGCGCGCTTTTAAACTTTAGTTTGATTGCGAAATAATTCGCGGCGATTCGTGGGTCCCAGACAAAATTTGTAAAACGTGCTACAATGGTCTTAACATGTGGATCCAAGGGTGTTTTTGGTGTACCAATGATTTGGACTGATCCAGGAGAGCACAATTCCGACAACTGTTACGCTTGCGCAATTAAAATATGTGGAGTAAATCGTAAAGGCCTTAAACGAAGAGTTTACATATCTGTTAAAAGTGCACAAATTCCTCTTCCGTATTCGGATGAAATACCAATTCCATCGCTTCCAAGTCCTGACAGAGAAACTTCTTTTTCTATTGAAACAATGGATCAGTCGGATTTCACCTATAAACCAAGCCGGCCCATCGAACAAAATAATTCCAATATCACAAGCAAGAATGGACAAGATTGTTGCAGAATTAAATCTTTCTCAACTGGGCAAGCAGAAAAACTTGCCCAGCTCTTGAAAGAAGGCAACAATTTGGAGCCTAATGTCAAAGTCACCGGATATCGAAGACGACAATTGCTATTCCAACGGTACTACGCACTCAACGAAGGGAACACATTTGTTTACTGCCACGATATAAAGGGACTGATGGAGGCGATGGCCATTAATTATGTCGCAGCTGATTGGCGAATGTTCATCGATTCTTCGAAATCAAGCCTGAAATATAATAAAAAACCAAGCATTCCCATTGGCTACAGCACAGACATGAGCGAAACATCTGATTTCATGAAAATAATTTTGGATAAAATTTGCCACACTGATCAAATGTGGCGGCTCAGTTGTGATCTGAAAGTCGTGGCGATGCTAAGAGGTCTCCAAGGAGGCTATACGAAAAACATGTGTTTCTTGTGTCTTTGGGATACCCGATTTAATGGAAACCAATACGAAACGCATGAGTGGCTTGCTCGAGATCCAACGGAGAAAGGACACAACTGCGTAAATGATCCACTGGTGTCAATGGAGAACGTCCTCATGCCCCCTCTCCATATCAAACTGGGAATCGTAAAAAATTTCATCAAGGCCATTGTAAAGCAACCGAAAATTCTTGATTGTTTGGAAAATATTTTCCCACGAATCAGCGAAGCAAAATTGAAGGAAGGTCTTCTGAATGGGCCGGATATACGAAAGCTCATGAAATCAAAGGAATTTAAAGGTGCTTTAGACGGTAATGATAACTTTGCGTGGAGAGCAGTGAAGAAAGTCATACGATATTTTTTGGGAAGTACGCGAGCACACAATTACCCCGCTCTTGTGACCAAGATGTTGCACTACTTCCAGAAAATTGGAGTGAATATGTCCCTCAAAATTCACTTCTTGCATCACCATCTCGAATACTTCCGCAAGCAGCTAGCCTCAGAGTCGAATGAACATGGCGAGCGCTTCCATCAAGTGGCAATACCAATGGAAACGCGACATAAAGGCAAAAGGCTCGATTCGCTGGTGGCTGAAATTTGTTGGTGGTCACAAAAGACGTACGATCCCGACAATGAAGATGAAAAATAAGAATATACAATGGGAGTTTCCTCCGAGGGTAAGTTACAAAAATGAAGTTAACTGACTGATTAAAAACAATTGATTTTTTCCAGATGAAGACAGATCCTCATCCGATACAGACTCTGAACAAGTGGGCGAACCATCACGCAAGAAAGTAAAGGCGCAAACAAACGAAAATAAGTTTTGCGTTCATCGATTTTTATAACCAATGTATCTATGTAATAACCTAATAATAACTTGTAATAATTTTTAATTTTACGTGTCAATAATTATAATAAATAATATATAATAAATATTATCGAAATTCATTGAAACATAAAATCAATATTCTTGTCAAAATGAGATACCTTCTCTTAATTTTGAATAAAAGCGAAACGCGTCCATCGATTTTCATGATCTATGTCTCATTTTGTTTAAAGGTGATGTGACTTTACGTGAAAGTAATAGGACTTGACACTTTTTTTACCGTTTTAGATTTTTTATGAATTAAAAATAAAAAATTCAATTGTTTAGGCAAAAAATCGTTTTTTTCTTCATACATTTATTTATAACTGCGAAACTATTGCTTATGTAGCGAAACGTTGTATGAACAGATTAAAGGAATTGTAATTCCTAATTTTTTTAAATTTGTTTCAGCAAAATCGGACTGGTGGTTCTTGAGTTATGTAAAAAAAGACCACCAAAGGTTACAATTTCCCCTATATGATAGTTACTAACTTCAAATCGATATATCTCGATTCCTAGACGTGACCCAGCGAAACGCCGGGACACTTATAACTTCTTTTTTACCGATATAACATTTCCCGTTGGTTTCATCCTATCCCGATTTTGACTGTCGCATAGTGGAATAAAAAGTTATTTCCTCGAATAATTGAATAGTTTCGGCTCGAATGACAACCCTAATAGTTACGCTTTAAAGTGGGATATTTTTAAGAGTTGAAAAATATTTATATTTGAAATGCTATAACATTTTATTGAAACCAAATTTTTTATTTATTAGTCTTTCATTTTTGTATTTTATTGTATTTAAACATTAAATTAAAAGTTTATATATATATATATATATATATATATTTATATTTATATATATATTTGTATATATATATATATATATATATATATATATTTATTTATATATTTATATTTATGTATACATATATACATATATATATATATATATATATATATATATATATATATATATATATATATATATATATATATATATATAGATACATATATATATATATATATATATATAGATATACAAATATTATTGTTGTAGATGTTTTGTAAAGACAACCTTAAGTATTCATTTATAATGCACTGTAGCTTTAATATTTTCAATATATAAATCGAAAATTTTTAAATAATTTATACAAAATCCATATTATGGATAATTCTTGAACTAATCTTATTCAAAACTTGTTATAGAAATCACTTAGAATTTAATATGGGCCGTAAAAAAATATTTCAAAATATTGAACACATTAAATTTGAAAATATTATATAATAATACTTTTTATAATAATACTTTTGACCAAAGTTATAAAATGTTTTCACAGTGTAGAAATAAATATTTCATACAAACCAGTTTTTTGTTACTTCAAATTTTAAAAATATTTGAAAAGTTCCTTAACTTTAGAGTCGTCCTATTATTGCACATATAAAAAGCGAAAGACATCTTGAAAGGTGAAAGTTTTAGCTATCATTTCATATACATTTTGTTATTAAATTTTAAAATATTTATTTTTTTTTTTTTGACTTTCTTCCACTAGGCGGTTCATTGTGCGTCGTTCTTCTTTTAAAGTTTAAAATAATTCCCTGGTATTTCGTACTGTTTTCTAATATATATAGGTTGTATTCTAGATTATTTCCACTACTCCATTTTCTGTGACCCAGTTGTTTATTGTCTAGTTTAGTAAGAATCGAGGTAACAACCATAACGTTTATTAAGGGAGAAAAGTATTTTATAAATTGGGAAAATGACGCTGTATTTGAAAAAGAAATTTTAGTCGTAAGTTTTTAACAAAGAAAATTAAAAAGCTTTTAATTGACAGCTAAATTTGGATGTTACAACGAAATTGTTTGTTCTTATTTTTTCTAAAAAAAAAAACTTTCAGTGATTTTTGTCAAATTAAACTCTGAAATATTTGTATACAAAAATGAAGAATTGCCAAATCAAAATACTTAACGAATGTAATAAACAATTGAAATAAGTTACTGAAAAATAATTTTGTGATCACACAAATTTATTAAGGAAAATATTAAATCACTTTGACAACATTCAAGACAGAAAAAATCATTCGAGTAACAAAATAAATGTCAATGCTTATAGTATGGTTATATTGCACTGTGACACAAAATGAAAATACTTTTGGAAAAGAATATCTGACAGTTTTTATTCACACTTTAGATTAAAATACAATTTTAAATTAAAATAGAAAAAATTATGTTTATGTATATTTATGCTTAGTTCTTATATATCATTTGTAAGATATACACTACAATACACGAAATTTGTGTATCAGTTATATTTCCTAAAATATTTTGCTTCCATATGCCACTGTATATACTTTCAAAAGTCAATAATTTGAAGTACTGTTATTTTAAAAACATAAACACAAATAAATCTGTAAATAAATAAGTACTTACATCAGAATATTAGCTAAAATAAATTATTAATCACTATAAAAGCAATACATTGTCTTAGTAAATAAAATAAAACAATATATAAAATAAAATATATATCTGTAGATCTTATAAACAAAAACGAAGTAAGAAACACCCATACACGCTGACAAATCCACACATGCTGTTATACTTACATATGTATGTATAGAAGTTGTTTCGGTCTTAAAATTATCTGACAAATAAATCAATAATGAAACATCATTAATTAAATAACACATACACACGCATACATGCTCATATATATAAACTAATAAATGAAACAAATTATAAAAACAAATTTAATTTTGTTAATACCAAACAAATGTCTATCTCAAACTCTTGTATACACATTTAAGTTCAAGCTAATGTTATACCTATAACACACAATCGCACATACACTTTCAAGTATCCACCCATTCATGTACGTTTATGAAGTTATATAAATACACAGATACGCATACTAACAAATTGGTTAAAACGACAAAATGAATCAAGGGAATTAATTTGGCAAATAATATGCATATATTAACAAATATAACACACTTACACATAAGTGTTTGTGTAACTTCATACGTTTGAATATATTTATATACATATGTGTTTGTACAAAAATAGAACTTTACTTTAATTTTGGTTTTAAATGAATAATACTAATTCACGGATTTCACATATCGAAAAGGAGTAAAATTAAGCCTTTCAAATCGTAAATAGAACTAAGGAAAGAACGAGAAAATAAAACAAAATTCGATTACTTTTTCCAACACCTTTAACTTTTGTTCTAATGGTATGTATTTGATGGAAGGATCATAATACACAATTTATTAAATATAAAATTCGTGCACGAATTAACTACTAATAAAACTTAAGTTAAGCAAAATTTTCACACACATACTCGCTCATACGCTCGTGCGAATAAGTTTGCTACACAAATAAATGTTTTGTACAGGTGTAAGTAAATACGTAAGAAATCCTTAGGTAACACCGAAACTATAAAGAAAAAAATGAGTCTTAATACATACCAGCATTTCTGTGGTTCCAACTACAGTGTACAAATTTCTAAAACTATAGGTCTGACATTTGTATGAATTCAAATGTGGTTGGTTTGTTTGTTTTTAGATGAATCACACAACAAAGTCGTATGTGCTTAAACGGTGATGCATTTGTATGGAAACATGTGGCTATAGCTAGAATTATTTTATTTTTACATACATATAGTCCCAGCAAATAGAACTTCAAAAACAATGATTTTGTCACAGTGTTGCTACTCATCACTAATTTTGAAATTTTCCTCTTAAATTAATTTTTATAATTAGAAATATTAACAAACTTAAATTATGATTTATTAAAAAAGTATATTAATTTTTACTCTTTTTAGAAGCAGAAGCCAAAAAGATACAAAATATGCCCTTATTCTTAATTTGAAGTGGAGAAAATGTTAGTTTTTAAGAAATACTTCAGCTTTTTTCTTTTTTTTTTTTTTGCTAGGGTTAAAATAGAATTTTAAAACTAAATAGAAAAACTCAATAAAATAAATACTGCTGTCATGGACAAACTAATTTGGTATATTCATTTTTTTCTTGTAGTAAGAGCTTTTATAATTAGTAAAACAAGTTGCAAGTAAGAAGGCGTATTTTTTTAAAGCAATTTTTCAAAAGCAAGAGGAAATAAAAACGTACCAATCCACGGTGGCGAAGAATCAAATCTTTTGGAAATAAATTTTTAACTTAAAATTGGCTGGTTATATTAATATTTATGTTAAATAAATGGCTTTAACTTGTTTAATACTACAATCTAGTGGGCGTCAAAATATTTTAAGTAATTTTAATTTTATAAACGAAAAAATAACTACATGACCTCAAAAAGTATACTTATATATTTCGCATTATAGTTCGAATATTAAAGTAATAAAAACTATTTTGCTGTAAAACTCATCACTTAATAAAATACATTTTAATAATCTTAATAATAATAATAATAATAACAATAATAATAATAATAGAAAATAATAAAAAATATTTGGTGTAATAAATTGCTATAATTTTCACACACGTACCACTTGCATTAGTTCTATCATACATAGTGTGTATTTTTACAGCATCTACTATTTCATTTCATATCATTGGTGATTAAACCAATTATTTACTATATTTTCAGCAAAATTACAAAAAAATTTTGATGAAAAATTTGTTAAATTTACATCGCATTTTACCCCAATATATTTTTGCCACAATACCCCAATTTCATAATTTTTACGTCAAGTAAAGATCTGAAATATCATTATGTTTTATAACAAAACTTTTTCGTATTTCAAATATGTGCTAATAAAGTATTCAATTTTGTATTCACCAATTTAGAAATGATCTTGATTTGGATATCTTCCTCAAAAAAATCAGCATTTAGAAAAACCTTTTCAGTATATTTTATTTATTTGCGCTCGAAAGGCAATAAAATCATAGATTTCATGAATGTATTAGAAATGCAGTGTAATAATGGCAAACATTTACCGGTAGTTGTTTTTGAAAAAAATTAAAAATAAGCGAAAAAATAAAA
Organism: Protocalliphora azurea; assembly: GCA_932274085.1. Lineage (NCBI taxonomy): Eukaryota > Metazoa > Arthropoda > Insecta > Diptera > Calliphoridae > Protocalliphora > Protocalliphora azurea. The sequence continues at coordinate 83,633,508 of OW026522.1, read as the reverse complement.
TTTTCTTCATTATTCCATACGCCACAATACCCCACTATAACAGATCTATTCTTGGATCCTCATTATTAAAGGCTGTTTAGCATCCTATTTCAATAATTGTAGGAAGTAAAATTCGGAAATTTTAAGTTTATTTAAGAGTGGAATTACAAGCTCGCGGACTTTTTTATAATTTTGACGAATATAATTATGTAGCGTATTCGCACAAAATTAAAATATTTATTAGCAGATACTTGAAGAGACTTTGTTGTTGCAGAAATCAAATTCGCACACTAGCGTAAAGCTTGTCGAATACATTCACTGCTCTTATGGTCGGTTTTATTGAGTATGCTTTCCCGGTAAGAGGAGTAGTGTATATCAACAAATTTCCTAATTTCAATTCAATACCCCAAATAAAATTGGAAACAACTTTTTTGCTCAGGTCTAAAACGTTGTCTACTTTTACTAAATGTCAAAACTGCCGCTACAGTGAAATGGAGTAAGATATGATGCCAACAAACGAGTATATTGAAATAATATTCTGTAGTTTGCTTAACGAAAATGAGCTAGAAGCAGTTGCCTATAGTTTATCTGAAGTTACAGAACCATAGGATGAGATGGTTTGGCAAACTTTTTCATGATTATATAGCGATATCTCAGAAAGTAAGCTAAGCTATACTTGCTTCTTTTTATAGGTTTCCCTCCCAGGAAAAGATATTCATAAGAGAGCCTGCTTACTCACCTAAATAACAATGTAATACACCAAAATAATAATTTTTAAAAATTCTAAAGAAACTAAAAAAGTTCTATTAAAAAATGGCCGATAATATGGTAGAGTATTTCAATACTACATAGAAAAAATTATTACCGTATATTTTGCTATTAACACAGTTGTTTCACCTTGCATCTAAATTTAATAAATAAATTCAAGTAAATATAAAATGAAAATAAAATTTAAGTAAAATTTTAAATTTTTAATTAATTCAATCATTTATTTGATTGATTTGATAAATTTTTTTAATGGAAAATGTTTTTCTGTTTTTTATTTTTTATAGTTTTTAGTAATTGAAATAATGATTTTGGTGAGAGGATCAAATTAAAAAAATAAAAAAAAAACAGTTTTTAATTGAATGAATTATTTACTAATATATTTGATGAATGGTAACATTTTTCTGTGTATGTATTTAGATTGATTTCTATATGTATAACACCATTTTGTTAAACTAATTTAATCATTCAATTTTTCAAAAGAATTAAATAGTTTTACTGTTAAAGACTTGACATGTCTGACTTTAGGTTAAGTACTAAAAAAGGAAAACTGTGTTGCTAAACCAGTGTTGCCAAGTCTTGAGAACATAAACGAGAAGAATGTTTGAAAAAATCGCTAAAAGGGCTAAATTAAAAACACAGCGGTTTTCTGGTAAAATTATGGCATGTTTTGTGAAAAATTGCAAAAAGGGCTAAAATTAACTTTTTTTTGAAAAGTAAAAAGTAAAAGTATAAATATTTCTACAAGGAATCAATATTATAATCAATATTATAATAATATAATAACAAACTGAGTAAATTAAAATGCTGGTTATGTAGTTTTTGTTTTATGAACCTCAATTAAAATTTTTCAGTTTTTTTTAATACTTGTCCATTCAAGCAATTTTATTTGTTGAAGATAGTTTTCCAAAAGATAAAATTCTTTAAAATGTGTTAAGATCATTTTAAAAATTAGAACTGAACGCTTAATGTTGTTCGAAAAAATATTTGAAATCTAGAAAAGAAATAATATTTAAACTCAAACAATAAAAACTGAGCAACGTTAATATTACCTCATTAAAAAGTTGTAATATTTGGAAAAAAATAAGAAGAAGCTAAAAAAGCTAAGCGAAAATTGTCAAAAGTGACAGATTTCCGCGTTTTTTTAGTTTTGCGCTAAAAAATATTTTTCGCATTTTAGAGTACTAAAAAAGGGATAAATCTAACCAAAAAGATCTAAGTTGGCATCATTGAATATAACCATCATATGCACGCATAAAGTATAAATGAAAATCATGGTACTGATAGTAAATACACAAAATAAATACAATAGACTTGTACATATAATAATATGGCAAAGCCAAAAGTAGACACACACACATGTACATATTATGTATGTATGTATGTATGTATGTATGTATGTATGTATGTATTTTACACATAATGTTATATTACACTGATTTCCAAGGACGTCTCAGGGCGTTCTTTAAAAGATTAATGAATATTAGCTTGTATTATTCTTGTTCTATCAGTGTATGGTTGGCTAAATAGTATGAAACTGTATTTGTGGTTTCTAAAGTAAGTGAATGAAATTGTATACATCAGTATTTGTTAAATATACAATAAATAATACACGCATAAGTGTATATACCTAGCAAACTTACAAGTTAGTTCTCAAATTTAGAATGTTTTGAAATCAAATAGTTCTTCAAAGCATGAGAATATGTGTACGATTTCTGAAAATTTGTTTTTATTTTTTTCCAAATGTGAAGAACATTTGAAGAAAGTTTAGAGGTTACATTTGATTATAAAAATAACAGACAAATGTTTGCTGGGTATTTACGTTGCTGATGAAAAACACACTCGATCAAATACACACATAATTACATATTCAAGAAAATCTCAGTACCTTTTATTCAAACTAATAGATATAAGTTCTTTTGTTATTTATGTATGTAATGCGTTTTTTTTTTTTTTTTTTTTTTTTTTTGTTAACTTTCTTCATCAAAATGTGCCTGTCTAAGAACGTATGTATGTCTTTAAAAACATTCGTCTATATAGTTTTTTCTAGGTATATATATCTGCTTCAACGTTTTAATTCTACTAATACAAATACATACTACTTTTGTGGGAAATAGGCATTAAACACACCCATTTACCATTTTATAAATACCCACGCACATACACTCATATTATCAAAGATAAGGCCATATATTTGTACAAACACATTAATATTCCTCTAATATTTCAAACCATCTGTCTAACTTTATTTCCTTCGTCGTACATTAATTTTTTGACAAACTGACATTTGAATTAACGTACTTATATACATACATACATACATACATACTTACTTGCGTACATACTTACATACATACTTTCATTTATTTATAAATACATATTTCGCAGATAATTTATATGCAAAACATAGTTAGTCAGCCAGTCATCTATTCAGTTTCAGACTTATTTTCATTCTTCTTATTCAATTTTGCTACATTTTTACTCAGCGTTGCCAATTTAGTGCTTTTCGCGCTAGATTTAGCGCTTTTCAGCAACTCAAAAGTGTCACTTTTTATATCATATATATTTACCTATGAAGAAATTTTGTTAACTTTTCTGAATTCAATCTGAATTTGAAAGACAAATATGTAGAAATTTTGTTGTTTTGATTATAATAAAAACTTAATACTGAACTCAAAAATGAAGGGCCGGTTTTATGATCTTCCCTTAGTGTATACTTAAGTGCAAACTTAGTTAAGAAATATTTAACTTAAAGCTCACACTTAAGTAATGTTTCCCTTTAGAGTTTAAAATATAAGTTGACAAGATAATAAACAAAAAGATTCTAGCCTTTATGTATTTACAATAGGGTAGTTCCAATTTTCCAAACATTTTCTTTAACTGAAAGTCATAAACATATTTTATTAATCACAAAATGTTTTATCCTAGTTATGTTAACTTTTTATTGAGTATCTTTTAATTTAGATTACTATTTTCATATGGTAATGCCAAATATCATAATAAATGACAAACTTACTTTTTCGGCAAACAAATTTTTGATGCCGCCCTAATGTGGCACTACTAATAAATAAAAAACCAAACATTTTTAAAAAATTTTAAATAACTTGAAATATGTAAAGAATTCTTAAGTTTAATATTAGATTAATTCTTAAGCTGTAAAATTGAGAAGGTGTTGACTCAAAATATATAACCACAAAAAAAAAAAAAAATAAAAATTTGAAGCATATTTTGATATCTTTTTAAAATTTAAAATAATTTTATAACATTTTGTATTTTTATTTATTTTTGTTTATTTTCAATAAATATTTTTAAGACGTCAAACAATTTTCATACCTAGAAAAAATTTAAGGGATAAAAAAATCAGTTTTCAATCATACTCGTAAAACAACTTTAAGTATGATTTTTCCACCAAGTGAGAAGTATTATGCTGGGCCTAAGGCCCAGTTTTATACTGTCGCTTTAATGTACACTTAGTGTATTGGCAAAGAAAATTTTAAGTAATATTTAAATATATAAAGAAAAAGCTTAAAGTTTCTGTGTATTTACAATAGAGTCTCCAAACTTTCCATGATTTTTTTCAAATAAAAATTACATTCTTATTTTATTTATACTCAAATGATTTCTTACAATTATGTTAATATTTTATTAATTATCTTTTAAATTAGATCACTTTTTGATTCTGGTTATATCAATTTTGAAAAATTTTAAATAGTTTCGAAGATATAAAGAAATTTGTAGATTATGTGCTAGGAAATTAAAAAGTTGTTGTGTAAAATATATAACAAAGAAAAAGCATTTTTTCAACTTTTTTTCAAATTTTTAAATAATTTTATTATTTTTTGCTTTTTTATTTATTTTTTTAATTTCAAAAAATATTTTTTAAGACGTCAGACAATTTTCATACTTCGGAAAAACTTAAGTTATGGAAAAAATACTTAAGTTTTAAAACATAAAACTATTTTTAAAATTTAAATACGATTTCGCCTCTATATGAGTAGTATAGTATCGTGTTTAAACCCATTGTATTTAAATTTAAAAGCTTTGAATTGAAAGTTAAACCACAAATACTATCCATATTAATATTATAACATCAAGCGTGTGCACAGTGGGGCAGAATCGAAATTTGTTGGAAATAAATCTGTAACTTCTGAGCGGGTGGTTGGATTTTCATGAAATAGGCATAGCGGAGGAGTGTACAATGTCAAGTTTGGAAGGGGGGCACAACAAACCCCTCAGGGGCGGAGCTAAGGGGGCTCAAAGTTAGGTACCTCTGACATAAAAAATTTTTAATCGCTTGCCAAATTTTTCGTCCGATTTCAAATATTTTTATACATTGTTGTAGACTCTGATAATACCTATAAAAAGCATGCTTACATGTCCTATTTATCTCTTATAGTTTTCAAGTTATTTGCGTTTGAATTTCTAAGCACCATATTTTTGTATGTTCTTGCTCCAGTTTTTTTCATATATATCCTAGTATTTCCGACCGATTTTATTAGTTTTTTTCCTATCTAGTTAAAGAACAAAATTATCTATTAAATAAAAAAAATTGAAGTCTTTATCTTTACCGAGTCCAAAAATAAAGGATTTTGAATTTGAAAATTGTAAAAAAGACGACTTTTTGTGTTTTTTTAGCCGAAAAAGTATCTACACTCTTATTTATCTAAAATAAAATTTTCTTTAGCAATATATAAGAATTTTACATTTTTCTGAAAGGCAACTTCACAGAGATAACTCTGAGATAAAAAACAAGCCCAATAACTCAATTGGTCATGGTACACACCCTCCCGAATTCGACCCATTTTATATGAAAGTTTTGACCATTTTTTCTCAAATCCCAAAGCACGACTCGACAAGCGGAACATATTTTAAGAATCCTCAATATGTTGTTAAAAGTTTTAAATCAAAATCTACAGGCCTTCGAAAAAATGTGGATTCTATAGCCATAAATGTAAAAAATCCCATTTTTGGGAATTTTGATTAGTTTTTTGGGAATTCAGGAAAACCCTACCCCTGATTGAAATTTGGTTAACGCGCTTTTATTTACATTAATAAGGTCCACATTTCTTGCAAATTTCATTAAATTATCTTTATAAACAAATATGTTATTACAATTAAAAATTTGTATTTTCTCCAAAAACCCCAAATTGGGCCTTTTGTTTGGTTTATTTCTAAATAGCGAAAGAAATTTTAAAAATATGTATTCCAAATTAAGCTTATCCTTTAGCATATATAATTTTCGATCTTTTGCAAAAAGATTCAAGTCAATATCATGCCTCATTTCAGAAACATGCGCGTTTAAACTTTTATATTTCCAATTTATTGTATATATGACTATATTTTTATAAACTTGCAACTTTTGCCTTTAGTTTTGCGTGAGTAATTACTTAGAAAATTATGAATATTTCTGTATACTTTTAATAATATCTATACACAAAAAATAAAAATAATTAATAAAAATTTTTTATTTTTAATAGCGTTGCCACATTTCCCAAATTTAAGTAAATCTTTATCCTTTTCTAAGCATTCATATATTTCTATTAATGAATTTAAAATAACAAAACAAACAAAAAATGTCTATTTTAATTTAATCAATATTATTATTTTTGGTATTTATCATCTTCCTTAATAAATATTATATTTCTAATACGATTTTTTATTACATATTTACATTAAATTTATATAGACAATTTTTCTAATATTTTAAACTTATACTACTTATTTTCTATAAAATAATCTGTTGTATCTGTATACATATCTTCAAGTCTTCAGTATTTTGAGCTGATAAAGGCTCATAATAAATCCAACGTTTTTTCATTGATGATAGTACAGGGCTGATGATAACAATAGCTATTAAAAATATCCTCGTTTTATGACGTTCTGGAGCATTTCCTGGAGCTGAATAATTGAACGTGCTTAAAATCTCTGTTTCTTCCTTATTGAGCCTCTTCTGTAAGCTCTCCAAGTGGAAGAATATTTCGTTCAATAATAATTTCGCCATGGCACAATACTTTTTGTACTGTTTGTTTCATTTCTTTCCATGGATATAGAGAAACAAGTAGTTTAGATATTTCTGTTGCATATTCTCGAAATCGAGTAGAGTTAATTTTATGCTTACTATTAATTGCCATTAATAGTAGGTTAGTCCTTTCAAGTAACTCTTTATTAATAACAGTTATTTTTGATGTAATTTCGAAATTTCCGAAAAACCTTCTTGCTGTGTTTCCATCATTTGTACTACCACCAGTCGGCAGAGGTTTGTCGATGTTTAATCCCGACTCTTCTCTGAATTCATCCTGGATTCTACTTTTCTAGGATATTCTAAGTGTTTTTAAATTCTCGTTGTTTCTGGTAGGTTTTGTTAAATTTTCTGGTACACTTCTATACTTTAAATCATATGCTATGTGCAGAAAATGCTCCATGAACCGTATTCTGGCGTGAAGTGGAGATATTCCGAAAGACAGAAATTCTTCATTAATACTCCTTGCTTTACCAATATCCGAAAATTTTGATTTCGTCTCTTCACATAGTGAGCATTTCCAAAAAGAAGTTGTTTCCGTAATGGCATTACTAACCTTTTCATCAATCATTGTTAAACTAAGTTGAAAGAATATGTCGAATGTATATTGGTTTATGGTTATTATGAATAGGTTGTAAATCATTTATTTTATCTTTAATATATTCAACTGAATCCTTTTGGGCCAGTCTTTTCTTCTTAGATCTTGTACTTAAATTATCATATGTCTTGCAGGGTGCTCCAGTTGATATTTTGCATGTCGATATTTCTGTATCAGTATCCATCCAATCGGAATGTTTAATTTTTAATCTGTTAGTACGCTGATTCAAGGACTTCATTTTTACGTCATACAACTTTAACAATCTCTCTATCTGAGATTTACCAATGACGTCGACTCTTGCATGATATGTAGTTTTTATGAATTCCACTATAGCTTCTAAACGATTAAGATTATTTTTAGATAAACTCCACAGAACACAACACAATTATTCATGTTTCAATGTATTCACCATGGTAATCAACTTCGTTATGATGTTGATAAGGTTTAGCTGCGCATTTGTATATATCTATTAGATATATCGCACAGGTATATATATTTACAGGTATTCTGTGAATTTTCATTAGGTAAAATATCTGAAAGAGTCAATTTGGAAGAGTACCTATACCGAGTATATTGATATTATATGTTGCTGTTAGGTATCACCGTAAAGGATACCTGTGCATTGCCACTAGATCATAAATATATAAATTTTTAACCATCACGAATAGATAAATACATTTGTTAAATTTAGGTAAACACCATAAATGTAAACTAATAAAATACTTATTGTTAAAATATACATTTTTTGTTTGTTTTGTTATTTTAAATTCATTAATAGAAATATATGAATGCTTAGAAAAGGATAAAGATTTACTTAAATTTGGGAAATGTTTGGGAAAATACTGAAGACCTGAAGGACCTTTATTATCTTTTAGATATTTATACAGATACAACAGATTATTTTATAGAAAATAAGTAGTATAAGTTTAAAATATTAGAAAAATTGTCTATATAAATTTAATGTAAATAAGTAATAAAAAATCGTATTAGAAATATAATATTTATTAAGGAAGATGATAAATACCAAAAATAATAATATTGATTAAGTTAAAATAGACATTTTTTGTTTGTTTTGTTATTTTAAATTCATTAATAGAAATATATGAATGCTTAGAAAAGGATAAAGATTTACTTAAATTTGGGAAATGTGGCAACGCTATTAAAAATAAAAAATTTGTATTAATTATTTTTATTTTTTGTGTATAGATATTATTAAAAGTATACAGAAATATTCATAATTTTCTAAGTAATTACTCACGCAAAACTAAAGGCAAAAGTTGCAAGTTTATAAAAATATAGTCATATATACAATAAATTGGAAATATAAAAGTTTAAACGCGCATGTTTCTGAAATGAGGCATGATATTGACTTGAATCTTTTCGCAAAGGATCGGAAATTATATATGCTAAAGGAAAAGCTTAATTTGGAATACATATTTTTAAAATTTCTTTCGCTATTTAGAAATAAACCAAACAAAAGGCCCAATTTGGGGTTTTTGGAGAAAATACAAATTTTTTAATTGTAATAACATATTTGTTTATAAAGATATCTTAATAAAATTTGCAAGAAATGTGGACCTTATTAATGTAAATAAAAGCGCGTTAACCAAATTTCAATCAGGGGTAGGGTTTTCCTGAATTCGCAAAAAAACTAATCAAAATTCCCAAAAATGGGATTTTTTACATTTTTGGCTATAGAATCCACATTTTTTCGAAGGCCCGTAGATTTTGATTTAAAACTTTTAACAACATATTGGGGATTCTTAAAATATGTTTCGCTTGTCGAGTCGTGCTTTGAGATTTGAGAAAAAATGGTCAAAACTTTCATATAAAATGGGTCGAATTCGGGAGGGTGTGTACCATGACCAATTGAGTTATTGGGCTTGTTTTTTTTATCTCAGAGTTATCTCTGTGAAGTTGCCTTTCAGAAAAGTGTAAAATTCTTATATATTGCTAAAGAAAATTTTATTTTAGATAAATAAGAGTGTAGATACTTTTTCGGCTAAAAAAACACAAAAAGTCGTCTTTTTTACAATTTTCAAATTCAAAATCCTTTATTTTTGGACTCGGTAAAGATATAGACTTCAATTTTTTTTATTTAATAGATAATTTTCTTCTTTAACTAGATAGGAAAAAAACTAATAAAATCGGTCGGAAATACTAGGATATATATGAAAAAAACTGGACCAAGAACATACAAAATTATGGTGCTTAAAAATTCAAACGCAAATAACTTGAAAACTATAAGAGATAAATAGGACATGTAAGCATGTTTTTATAGATATTATCAGAGTCTACAACAATATATAAAAATATTTGAAATCGGACGAAAATTTTGGCAAGCGATTAAAAATTTTTTATGTCAGAGGCGCCTAACTTTGAGCTCCTCCGCTATACCTATACCAAATTTCATGAAAATTCAACCACCCGATCAGAAGTTACAGATTTATTTCCAAAAAATTTCGATTCTGCCCACTGTGGTGTGTTTGTTTATTTATTTGTTTGTTGCGACACAATCACGAATAAACCGATTTTACTGAAGTTCTAAATACAAACGAATTTCAAAGTGGAAGAAACTATAGGATATAGATTAAAACAAAAACTAATTGCATATCGATGAAAATAACGAAAATTTAAGTTTTGATGGAATGAGCATTACGGGAAGCATTGATATTTGAAAATAACTCGACAAAATGGTATTTTTACGTTTCCCTCAATTTTCTTATTAATCTCTTAGATTCTATGTAATGCAAGGGCAATCAGCTAATATTTTTTTAACGCTAATGTATAATATTGCATAAAACTACTAAGTATTTGCATGTGAATTTAAAATAACAATTATGTATGTAATAGCTTGATTGGTTTGTTTTAAAAAATATATATTTAACCAAAAAATGTAAACAAATTTTATATAAATATAATTTAGCGCTTTTTAACGCGACTTTGTTTGATGACCGGCACGTTTTGGTTCGAAAAGTTGTGTTTACTTTATTTGCTGGATGAGAATAAACGAAAGAACGGATGAATGAAGGATGGATTGAATGAATGACTGGCTAGTAGTTGTACCATTTTCTTGTGTAAATTTAGTTGTATGTTAATTTTTTTTATACCTTTTCAAAGGTCTTTGTTTTATTTTCTTCTCCTTTAAGTAGTACGTAAGAAAAACTATTTTAAAAAGTTTGAAAAAAAAACTTTGTTTTAGATAGGAAATACTTTTTAAATTTCTAAACATCTAAAAAAAGCAATAAAGAAAATATTTATTGTGCATGCTAGGCTAAGATTAATAGTAGTGTAGGTATGTAGGTGTTTTGAAACGTTTGTTAAATGCTCAATAGATATTTTAATGGTCTTTGTATAATATGTTCTTACCTTAAATCATTTTAACCGAATGAATCCTAAATATATATATATATATATATATATATATAAATTTACAACTAAAAGGTTTATTTGTAGTTTCCTTCTTAAAATGAGTCTTATCTAATTTACTATTTTTAAAATTTGATTAGAGAATAAAACAACGAAATTTGGGATAATTCTCATATAACTTTTATTTCTGAAAATCACTTAATATAAATAGGTTATATAAATAGCATTCTCAATGAAAAGTTTTGTGAGCATCGGTCTGCAAATGACCATAATTGTTGCAAGCTCGAAAATTGCCTTAGTACCCATTTAAATCATATAATAAATATCATTATAAATTGCAACATCTCTGTGGTCACGGCGTATCAAAAGATAATTGGATATACTGATACAGAATATCCAATTTGGCATAAGCTCTGTGGCACATTGCGCCAGTAGTATCGAATAACGTACCGTAACAAACTATATCAGAATTTTTGATGTATTTTCTATATGTACGCAAAGAGAAAATATGGTTTCGGTAGCCATAATCTGAGAGTAACATATTATGGGTAGATTTAATGCTCCAACTTTATGATATTATGTTTCTACTTTTTTCATAATGTATTTAAATATTTTGATATTTGCTTATTAATTAAATTTCATAAATTATTTATTTTTTTTTATTTTGTTGTGCAAGATATTACAATGATATGCATTTTTTAACTAATTTTTTAATAGTTAGCTAATATCTCATACCAAATATACCCAAACCTTATGTACATATATGTACATTTATTCGTATATAAACTAAATGAAAATTATAATGAAGTTGAGAAACAAACATTCAAAACAAAATATATTTAAAAATTAACAAATTATGATTTTTTCCAGTATGATATATCTACTTGTAAAAAGATAACATGTTATATTTATTTGTAACGCTATAAACTTTGCTCGGTTATCATAATTTGTTTTTTTTTTTTTTTTTTGTAAAAGCATAATATGTGTCAGTCAACCATATTATACATATTATATATATAATTTGTTTCCAACTGTCTCTGCAAACATAATATTATTGCCGTAACAAAAAAACAACCACGTTTTGTCTCTGCATGAGGATTTGGTTGTTGAAAGAAGCCGATTTACTGTTATAATTATTTAGACTCTTTTAGCTATATCTGTAAAGAAAGAAAGTTAATTTTTGAAGCCCACATTGAGTTAAAATAGCCCTAAGGTGACAGTTAATTGAAATTTTAAAATCAATGTAATAATGCTTCATATCTGGTGAAACTACGATAGATAAAATTCTGAATAACGAATTATCAAGATGAATTACTATTCATTGATAATTGATTGATTTTTATACCCTACACTACCATAGATGGTTGGGGTGTAAAATGATTGTGCTGATTTTTATAACCCGCTGAAAAATCATCGGACAACCACCTTGAAGTATACAGTTAGAGTTAGAATCACTTTCTGTTTCGATTTAATGATGTCATCCGTCCGTAATTTGAATACATATGATTCTTTGATGCAAGCACCAAGCCAATTGAAATTGGTTTTGGTTTAACCTAGCTTCCATACAAATGTCCTCTTATAATATTCAAGTTAAAATTTTTACATATAATAACTTTAGGAAACAACTTTGTTAAAATAAGATTAGTAACTGCAAATAGAAAATTGTTTTTTTCGTTTTTGATGTGATTTTATTTCTTTCAGTCTTTTCAAGTAATTTTAAAAACCAGAAAAGGCTAGAAAAATATTAGATAAAATTCATAAATAATGTATACCTTTATTCTGAAATTTGTGACAATTACAAAATTATAACTAAGTTGTATATAGTATATACAAAAATTATGGCTTAATATGAAAAAGCATGTCTCAATTCTTTCAAAATCCACTTTGGACGTAGACCTCTTTCTTTCTTTTTAACACAACTGCCTTAAAAATTGAAGTAATCATTATTTTCTTTATTATAATAAAAATGAATTGAAAAAGAAAAAGAAAAATATTTAAATTTATTTGTAAGAATGTTATAATTGTTACAAGAGACGAAACTTATTCCGTAGGTATGCATATTTCACTCAAGACAATTATTACTTAATCATTTGCTTAAACTTACAGAATCAATTTCAATTTAACCATAAAAGATATTTATAAAACGTAACAAAAATTAGACTTTATGAACATAAATCAGTTAAAAAATTATTCCTAAATTGCTATTCAAATAGAAGTAATTAGTGCATATGTCTTATGAAATAAAATGTTATTTTCAAAACCGGTTTTTGCGTTCAAAAAACCGACCCATTCGAAAAATGAACATTTTGAAAAACCGACAGTACTTAAAACGAAAAATCAGATTTTAAAACTGGTCGGAAAACCGATTCGATCACCCTATAAATCCCATAAAAATGTCATTATTATATAATATTTCACTTAAATAAGTTTTGTTAGCGGATCCGTAGTGTCAAAACCGACCGTAGTTTCTATATAAAACCCAATTCCGAAAATTGCCTTAACGTGAATAAGGACTGCGTATGAAAAATTAAGTGCATACATTTCAGCTTAGAATAATGAAACAAGAAAATTTTTATTTTGTTAAAGGCTGTTAAATTTAAATGAAAAAAAAAAAAATCATTTTTAATAAAATATTTAATATTATCTGGATTACCTTCCATAAGAGCTTTATTGTGTTTTCGGTTACTTTTTTGTTGGAATGGGTCCTTTTTTAATTTTATTTATAATTCGTTTTGTTTTCTAATAATAGAAAGGAATCTGTTCTGAAGGCACTAATTTGTGAACATTTCTCTGTTAAAAGTGTCATTTGTTATGAATGAAGTGTTTTTTCCCACATGAACAAATACATTGTCAGACCAAAACTTTATTATGTTTTCCACAACATTTGTGATATGGAATTCATAACCAGGAATTTGTAAAAAGTCCTCCATTATGTACTTTTTATCACCCTTAAGCAGCAATTATATTTTTGGAAAAAAAAACAAATAATCCCAATAATTTCGTCCTCTCTTTTGCATTTAAATTTTTTCTAGCGTTCCTATTTGGAACTTTTTTGTACTTCGTAGATATTCAGGCCAGCTCTTTTTAACTTGTTTTCTGATAAAAGATATTTTTTTATAATTTTCTTAAATTCTCCTCCAGCGCACAGTGATCAAAATCACTGATCCAGCGGCATTTAGTTCAAATTTTGAAAGCTTTAAATCGATAAATATTTTGTTCAATTAAAAAAATATTGCGCCTATTTATTCAGTGTGTTTTATTGGTAATTTTCAACGAAGGTGAATATCAAAACTGTACCCATGTTTATCTAGTTTATTCAAGTCTTATTGCAGACCGTAACATTTGTGATAGAATATTTAAAGAACTATACTCTACAGTTTCGTAGACTGCAACTTTTTGGATTCCATCAGATTCGGTCCAATTCTTGTTATGTTTATTAACTTGGATTATTATTGTTGTGAAATATCTAAAATGATCTGCCCGATCTGGCCCGTTTATTTGTTAATTCACTTTTATACACAGTAAATGTTCCCAAACGCAACCTTTGTGAACAAAGTACAGGTCGCTATTTTAGAGATATCTTAATGAAATTTCCACGAATAATTATTTTCGTGCAAGTACAAAGCGTATTGAAATTTGTTACGATCGGATCATTATTTCACCGAGCCCCCAACAAATGTTCAACCCGAATAAGGATTTAATCGGTCCATAATTAATCATAGTTCCTCAGCCGAAAATCACTTTAACGTATATAAATCATATATAAATATTAGTATTATGATTATCTATGACACAAACAACTTTTATGCAAGTAGGAAACAAAGTCGTAAATTCTATGAGTATCCATCCATAATTAGGTATAGCTTTGTGTACTATTTTCCCAAAAGTGTAGCAACATAGTTGTTTCAAAAAGGGCGTAATGTTGGCGTGGTTGTCAGTAACTGTTTTAATTATAGAGCATATTTTGTGTTAGATGTAATTCGAACTTTATGCAATTCGCTTTATTAGTTACGTGAAAAATTACTGTTTTAAAAAATTGGGCTTAAATTGTGGGCGTGGCATTCCTAAAAAATTAGTTCTTTAAGTAATTCAATAAAAAATGTATACTAGATTTCATTATTTTCCGGTTACGAATTTAATGTCGCAAGAGTGGGTATTTTGACCACTGTGCAGCGGTTGAAACTGGTGTCAAAAATTTCGTAATATTCGGTTGGTTATGAAAAAAATGTTTTAAATTTTTTTCCCAAAAAATTACGGTACATGATATCATTTTATAGTGCATTTTTGTGAAAGTGTTTCATTAAAAGTCCAGAATGGGGGAAAAAAATAATAATATTTTACTCAAAAAAGAAGCAAAAGGTGGAAGTTTTTGCCTTTTTTTTTCAAAAAAGGGGGAAAATATTAATTCTGTTTTTTCCATGATGTACTAGATGGTCATCTACTGAATTAAAATTCAGGGAAAAAAAACTCAAAATACTTTTTCTTAACAAGCTTAAAAGTACGACTTTTACAACAATTTGAAACAAATTTTGCGCCTTACAAGTGATTACAAATCACTTGTAAGGCGCACAAAAGTTTTCATCTAAAGTGTGAGTTCTAAGTTATAGTTAAAGGTAGCACTTACATTATATGGTAAAATTTCATGTCATAACACTAAAGGTCACAGGTATAAAATTAGGTTAAGTTAACTCAAAATTTACCATCTGTACTATAAACGCTACTTTGTTGATGACCGTATGACAAGCTAAAGGATGCTGTCATTAGAATAGAAAAATACTTGAAATTCTAAAATTATCTTTTATGCTTATATTAGTAAAATAAATTATAAAGTAAGTTATTTTCGCCATTCCATGAATTAAGCGTAATTTTCATAAACATAATTCATTTATAATATTTTCCGGCTCAACATTTCACTCTATTTGAATGTTTTATATTTTATAACCATTATAGCACCTCCTTGTTTCCCTATTGAATTCATAAATTAATATACGTGTCATTTTAGCCCTTTTTATCTTTGTCAGTTCCATTATGGGGTAACATAACATATTATTATGTACTTATAAAAAATTATATTTTAATATTTTATCTGTAGGTATATTTAATAAAAAACACGATTATATAAAATAACTGATATATTATACATATAGTATGAAAAATACATATATTTTTTTACAACACAAACATTCAATATTACACTTAACTTACATATTTAAGCTTACATTCCAAAAAGATCCATTAACAGAAAAACAATGTTGGAAAATACAAATTTTCTATAAAAAGCAACGGTGCCCTAGAACAGATTCACATCTGAACAATGTACACCTAGTGCAGAAACATGGTGTATACACACAAACAAAAAAGTTGAAAAAAGTGCGTTAAATGGAAAAGGAGCTCGTAAGACCACACGCACACATACTTTAAAGAAAAACACACATAGACTTATAAACATATGCATCAGAAAAATAGACATATTTTTTGAAAATGGTAAGACTGAAAAGGCATTTATAAATATAAGGCAAAAATAATATATATATATATTAGCACTTTTAATAGCAATCGAATAATTATTAAAATTATTAGATTCTTAAGAAACTTTTTTTCTTAACTGGTGATCTAGTGTTTTTAAAATTGTTATATTAAAAAAATTAATTATTTCGTCAACTATTACAGGAAATAAAGTGCTTTAAATATTTCATATGTATTCATTGTAAATGTAAAATAATTTTTATATATACATAAATACGCCTTTTCAGAAAGGTTTCGTTTATATACGTAAGACAAACGAGAAGATGATAATGATGAAGAACAAAATATAAAAAGAATGAATAGAAATGAAAATATATTATGTATGTAAGTATGTATGAATGTATGTATGTATATATGTATGTATGTATTTGTATACTCTTCTCTATATGAAAACAATATGATCACGTTTATGTATTTATGCGTCTATCATAAATTCTCTAAAGGAGCTTGTTTTGTGTTTCTCTTCCATATGCATACATACTAGGGTATCCAATCGATTAACCGTCATTCGGTTATCCGATCAATTTTGGTCGATTAACTTCTCGAATAATTTAAAATTTCTATTTTCGAATAACGAACAAACCGAATAATTAGCTTCAAATAAGCGAATAAATAAAATAGTTTTCTGGAGTTATAAGTTTTTATTTTCAAGATAAATTTATGTCAACCGCATCTTTTTTTAATATATGTTGTATCCCAGAAAAAATAAATAAGTAATTTATAGGGAAGTACTTTTTCATTACTTCCAAAATTTCAATAAATATATTTCTTCTTGTGCTTAAGAAGTAATACAAACAGCATCCAAAAATATTACTAAAAAGAGGTTCAAATGAATTGCTCTTCTTTAAAACATTGATATTCGATTGTTATTTTTGGAAATAATTGTTATTAAAAAGAACTGTTTTAAACAAATGAAATCTAATGTTATGCATACATTTTTTTTATTAAAAAATATATTTTATTGCATAAAAATTAAAACTTATTTAATTGCGCCGATAAAAAAAATTTTGATGTTGATTGCAATTTTACATAAAATCGTGAACAGAGAATATCTTCCAATGACAAGCCTATGTTAAATTCGTCTTTTTTTGGGATAAAATATTTTATAAAATGCGACATGACTATAACTTCACAAATACTTAAACTTGTGACAATAGGAATTTTGTAAAATACCTATATTAATTTTGATTTTTATAACAAAAATCGCTCGCAGACAGAAAACAGAGTTTCATTAAAAGACTGATTTATTAAGTAACACTGATTTAGGAGAATATTTTGCAGCATTATATCAAATAAATAAATTTTTCATACAAATAGGTGAAAGAACTGATAACATGAATCTTTTTTGAAAGAATGTGAACTACATTGTGTTTCTAAAAAGCTATTTTAATATGGTTATTTATATATTTTGCATGTATTACAAAGACGATTCGGTTACTCGAATAATTTGCTATTAATCGTTTATTAGCTGATCAATATTTAACCTCGAATAATTATTTGTCGAGTTAATCGATTAATCTGAAACCCCGAATAATTGGATACTCTAATACAAACTCATTTACATACATAAATACGTACATACATACATACATACATACATACATATATATATATGTATGTGTACACTCACATGTCTATATTTATGTATATATCTATAAATTATGACTTTTTCTTGTAGAGATTTTTAAGCTTTTGGATTTATTATGTTTTTCTTTTTGTTATTTATTTTTCAATACCATCATAACTTTTTCAATATAGTACAACTTTCTTAAAAAACAAACTTATTTTTCTGTGTAATTTATTTATATTGTGTTCGTTCCTGCGAGCGTCATTTTATTTTGCATGTCATCAATCAAATATTTCCTAATGATACACATTTACATCCCTCATAAGAAGAAATAACAACTACAGCAAAAGAAGAATATGAAAATATATTAATGGTACTGTAACATTTTTGCGCATCCGGTGATTTAAATAGAAAAGTTATGTTTCATACTCCCGTTGTACAAATGTACATGACCTTGGTGGTTGTGATTGAACATGAGTATGAGTTTGAATTTTTTATATGACAACATGTCGTTGTTATCTGTCTGTCTAGCTGGGTTCTGTTTATAATTTAATTTTTTTCGCCCAATTGTTTGAGTTATGTTTTTTTTTCTGATGTAGATTATTTCAAGAATTTAACAAAGAAAAATCATTTGTTACACTGTGTAATAATTTCGTAAAAAATTTTTCACACATGAGAAAATTGTACTCAGTTTTTCTACAGGACGTCAAATTTTTTCTCAAAAGGACATCAAAGCTTCAAAATTATATCAACCCAATATGGATGTTAAATGAAAGCTACGAGTCTCTACAATATAAAAAAAATTTTGTTTAAATGTTGAGAACAAAATGTTAAGAAAAATTCCTTTATGTAAAGTATGTAGTTTTTTTGCTACAATTTTTAAATAAAAATATTATATCATAGGGACTGATATATAGTATTCGTAAATATTTTATAAATTATTTTAAAAATGTGTATCCTTTGAAATTTTGAATTCCTTTTTAGAGAAAATTTGACGTCCTAGAGAAAAACAGAGTATGTAGTTTTAATAAAATGAATATCACTCGATGTTTCATAATAAATATTTATTACTTATGTTCTAAAGGAAAAATTTAAGCATATTTTATACGGCTAGTACTCTTATATTTATAATTCATTCATTACAATTTTCCTGAGGAGATAATAAATTTCAATTAATATGCTATTTATAAAACCATTCAGTCCTTATTTTATTTATTACTAATAGAAATGGTACATTCCAGTACAAAATTTCTTATGCATATAAACCAAAGCTGAAGATTTTCTTATGATATAATAATTTTAGTGAAAAATATTCGATCTTGACTTTATAATTAAAAACCAGAACATCGCAATATGTTTTCTTAATCATTTAAAAAAAAAAACATCTATTTTTTCCAGTTTTCGAAGATCTTTGACCTAATATAGGAAATAATCACTCATACCACCCGTAATCTTTACAGTTATCTTATTGGACTTACAGTGTTACAAGTAATTTTTAATTTGTTATTACTCATACTCTGTATTTTTTCACGTCCTTTTATACATCTCATATATGTATACTAAAGACCATAACGAAAAAAAGTTGCAAATGCACCCCTCTGAATGTTTAAATTTACTTGAGCTGTCAATTTTCAAAACACTTCTAAAAATACGTATTTCTTTCAGTATTATTATCAAAATTTTCGTTAAAAGAAAATTAACTTCGTATTGTAATAAAGACATACTAAGGCCTACAATATTTATTTAAATAACTGTTATGTCTCCTTTTAGTCGATGAGTATTAAGATTTTACTAACGCTTTTTGTTATATTTTCTTTATTCAAATATACGAGTATAATTTTATATATTTTGGACATTTTTCAACATATATTGCGTTTTAATATACCATTGCAATTGTCTATCCCGACACTACTGAAGAGTATACTTTATTAATCTTTTAACAGCAATTTTTGGGCATTTAGTTCCCAAAAGGTTAAATTAGCAATTTTTTGCAAATAAGTCATGAAAGTATTTATTATACTTAAATATAGATGAATTTATAATATAATAAGTTCCTATAAAACTGCGATAATAATTTAATTAAGAGATTTTTGAAATTTAGTCACTATTTTACATGAATTTATAGGTTATATGATAAATGTATGCTTTTGATTTATTTTACATAAAAATTAATTTAAACAATTATGGGCCGGAAATTCCAAAATATTACCTGTGCAGCTAAAAGGTAAAATGAATACATACATATATCAATAGTATTTTATGAAACCTTTAAACTGATGACCTAAAGTATAAATTACGTTGGAAAGTTTAAAAAATATTCAAGTTTTAATAAAATAGTACTTAAAACCATAGATAGTTTTACTAAAACTTTAATTTCGCGAGAACGAAAACTAATTTTATTTTTTTTTACTCATTATGTATTAAACATTATTTGTCTATCATATGTTGTAATTTTTTCGACAAAAAGTTAAAAATTATGTACATTGTTTATTGAAAACTATATTTTTGTAAGTATTTTAAAAATGATCCAACTCACGTGAATGAAATAATTAAGCCGAGATATTTTGGGAATTCTTTTAAGTATAGCAATCTTTATGTATGTATGTATGTGTATGTATATATATATGTATGAATTTAATTATATATGTATGTATTATGTATGTATGTATGCATTTATGTATGTTTATTCAATGTAACAAATATTTGTGTTACCAAACCTCTTTGCTAATTGCAATGCCAATTGTGGAGTAGCAAGTGTCCTTGAGTTCATTAATAATTCTATGCAGATTAAAGTTTATTAAATAAAATATAGTTTATTTCAATTTAATAATATTACATAACTACAGTTTTTTTTTAATCAACAATTATGATAAAATTAATAATAAAATTGCATATTCTTTGATTAAGCTAGATACTTAATTAAATATTCATAAATTTACAACAAAAATTAAAGCGAATAAATTTATATATGTACATTAGGGTGATGCCTGCTTTAAATTTTATAATAGAAATGTATAGAAATGTAATTTGCATTAATAACATAAACATTTATAAATTTAAATAAAACAAGAAACTCTTATACATGACTTTTTTTTTATTAAAATCTGTGAAAGAAGGGTAATTTTTCACACAAAACTTAACCACTCTAATATTAAGCTGTATATAAAATTTTAAATTATAACTATGTGCATATCTATAAATATGTAATTGCAGTTCATAGTAATACATTATTATAAAAAATGTCATTTATAATTACGATTAACATCACCTTCATCACATAAAATTAAATAGAAGTACACACAGGTGGCAGCAACCAATTTCACCTGATTTAAGAAGCCTTAATATGGGCTTCTGTTCTCGAAATACAAAACTTTAAAAAGTGAAATTTATTATTGTATAATTTTTTAGATGTAAAAAGTGGAGTATTGGGTTAATATTAATTAATTTATTTTTTTCATAACATATAATAGTTTTCTCTTAGGAAAGCACTTTCTTTTTAAATGAAAATCAATAAAATTTTCGTTTACTGGGACTTGTGGCCACAAGCCACAATTTCTTAAGTTGTGTTAATTTATATAGAGACTAATAATTTATTATAATGGTACTCAGTGAAATTGATTGAACATATATACATACATATATACATACATACACACATACATATATTGATAGACAAACTTATGTAAGACTTTTTATAATTTGATTTAAACACATAAATAGGATATTATAGCTAAATTTAGAAAACAAAAAATGCTTTCTAATTAAATTTGTGGCCACAGTTTGAAACTTCATCAGACCAGTAAACAAAACAAAATTAATTAAGTATTAAATTGCACACAAATTTGGGGTTTCGGTTAAAAACAAATATACAAAAAATTGCATGGTATCACAGTGAATTATTACTCGAAGAATAAAATGGGCTTTCTATATGTTATTACAAATCAGTCTTAGAAATTTCCAATAAATCCTAAAAAGTTTAAAAATTGTTTTTGCGTAGGTTTCAGTATTAATGTATCCCTATAAGTAATTCTGTTACTGTTTATTGAATTTTCATTTTGAAATTGTTTCGGGAATTTTTCGAACTTTTTTATGAGGTTAACTGCAATTTAACAAAAATTTATTATAAAATATAAATGTAATAATTTTGAAAAACATTTTTGTTTTAAATATAAAAATGTTTTTTTTTTTCAAATTAAAAAAGAAAAAAATACTTTGTCTTAAATTTTATGGGCAAAACACACAAAATTTAAAATTAATGAAACCCATTTAATGATAAAATTATTTCGAACCTGGTTTTAATTTTTCGCAAAATAAATTGCATTTGTAATACTACAAACAATCAAATCCCAAATTTTTGTAGTAAACGGTTTTTATCGTTATTGGTTCCTCAAATTTGAAAAGTTATAAAAATGTGATTGATTATTATCCACAAGTTTAAATATTTCATGTTAGAATTATATAAGAGAATAGCTCTCCAGACATAGAGAAACAATATTACTTCATATATTATGGTTCTATCTCCTTTCGGTCAAAAGTTATACGATGGAAAAACTTGAAGCCAAAATTTTGGGAATTGTAATATTTTTCTACTTTACGGTCACTGTATGTGTGCCCATCTATGAAGATACAATTTGATGTCGTATATTTATAAACAAGCTTCATTTGCAACATATCCATTAATGTCTCCTCATGAATAACAGAGTTAGGGTTCCCAACTCTGGGAAAAACGTACAGTTTTTCGCAAGGCATACTCTCAGGACTACATTTGGAAAATCTTTTACTTGAGTGAATTAAGTTTTTTTTTTGTGCTTTAACATCGCATGGTCTAAGGTACCCATCAAAATATTTAATTGGAAAAATTTTAAAGGCTACTTGAAAATATAGCAAAAGTTTTTGATAGCCAAAATGTTTTACAATTATTTAAGGTACATTGGGATATTTGTTGCAGTTTAATTTAGAGATAATTTTTTAAACTATCAAAATAAATAAAAGCATTTTGCGATATTTATCATAAAATCATGAGCACATAAAAAATAACGAAATTTGTAGAATTTAGACAAAAATTAATTTTACTAATCTCAAAAATAATGATGTTATAAAATCTTAAATAATCTTAGATCGCTAGCTAAGAAGTTTCTGATTATTTTTCTATAGTTTAATCTGGAAATAGTCTAAAAAATTTGGCATTTATCGTGCAGAGCTTAAAACAGATACTGAACGTTTGTCTAGTAATATCTTAAAAATGCCCTAGAATAAAAATAACAGAAGGTTTTTAGTTGGCAAGTTAGTTCTCCAATTCAAATTTAGGATGTCAAAAAAATCACGTCCAAATGCTAGAAAAGATAAATAAAAAATATACTAATCGTACTTTACCCACTAAAAAATATTTGAAAATATGTTAAACGAAAATTAAGGATTTGCATAATTTAAAAACTTTTAACCTTTATTTTTTACTATTTTATTATTTTAAAAATTGTGCAAACATTCTTTAAAAAAATAAATTTTTTCTTGTAACTCAGCTGGTAATGGAAATATGGTGGGTCTTTTTATATGTGGTGATAGTTCTTTATAAGATTTTATTAGAAAGTAACTAAGAGAAATTTTAAACTTTGAGAATTTTTTTTAAATTTTCACTCTATATCGCTATAGTTTTTGGGGTACCTCCAAATATCGAAGTATTGTTTTGTGTCCATTCAAAGCGCTGGCAATGTGTTTTTGCCCATATGCACAATTTATTGAAAAAGATTTACAGAACCTTTAATAATTTCTTGGCTTGTGATAGATTATTAGGGGTATATTACCTTCTTTATTCTATATAAAATAGCGCTTAAAACGTATTTAGATCTAAAGAAAAACATCACAAAAATTATATAAAAATAATGAGAAAATAAATTTAAAAATATTGAATAAATCATAATTTGTTTCGTATATAATCAATATAGCTAAAATTCTGAATTTAAAATGAATATAAAAATTGACACTTTCATTAAATATATATCTAAAACTCTTATAAAATTTTATGTATGTATCTAAAAATACACATCTTACTTTTTAATTGACATAATTGATTTTTTAACATAAAAATATTAGCACTATTCTTATGACTGTAACTGTGTAAAATTTTTTATGCATTTTTGGAGTCATATAACCTTAATAACTTAAAAAGTTTCTGGCGACCTAAATTTATTTGTTATGTAAAAATTATATGGTCACATATGCGGTGATATGCGGTGTTATGTATATGTAATTATTAATTATTTCATTAGAAGAAAAACAAATAAATCGAAATATTAATTACATTTTTATATGTAAATAAATTCATTAATTTCATAGTCAGTTATTTTTGTTGGAAGAAATTATATAATATGAAATTAAATAAAAAAAGAGGCAAGTGGAATGAACATTTTCACGCAAAAGTGAATATTCTATAAAAGATAATCGTGCATAAAATCGCAAAATGTTTCAAATTAAACATAGAGCACTTATAAGAATATAGTTTTGGCTACATTGAGAAGTACGATTGTAACAACTATGAATCAAATGTAAAGGCACATGGTCAATTCAAGTGAGATGTATCATGGAATTTAAAGTATATAATAAAGTAAGGACCGCACACGAAATTATACATGAACAAAATTAACATTCTTAACTAGTTTACATTTGCTATTTGCTAATTTTGTCATGTGCTAAATTTTGTTGTAATAGAATAATTAGTTTTTCTTAAACGAAAATTTAACAAAATTCATGCAAACGCATAATTCGAATTTATAACCAAAATACATGTCGACCATTAAAACAACTGGTAGGAGTGTAGGTTACTTGGGAAATTTAGTTTTTTGAGTCATAAAAAATACAAAGAGTTTATGTTCACCGAAAGGTAACCTATTCAGCATTATCGGTAAGCGATTTTAGTCGCCAATTGCCCCTTTTTCAACCAACTGACCACTTTTTTGGCCCCTTTTTTAAAATGAAACTAAATGGCTACTTTTTAAGACTATGTGAAAATTGACGAGAAACTATATTGTTTGACACATCTCGACCAATTATATATTAATTCCAACGAGGAAATTTATTATTTTGTGATTGTTTTACAAGGTGTCAAATGAAAGTAAATTATCCTTTCTATATAATATATATAATATATATAATATATATATATATATATGTATATATATATATAATATAACATATAATATATATATATATATATATATATATATATATATAATAATTTTTAACAGAATTTATAAACATAGGTTTCACAATGTTATAAAGGTTATTTTAAATTTTCATAGAAATTTTCAAGAAATGTTAAATAACATATAATATATAACACAATAACTCAAATAATGTACTTTGTGAATTGGGTAACTATAAGTTAGTTATTTTGTTGTTAATAAAATTAAGTTTAATAGTTTTCCTTAATATACAAAATTTTTTTTGTTTTCGTTTTTATCCAATGAATAAATTTTAAGGAGTTTTTTAAGCACTGAAGCAATTGGTCACTTTTATTTTTTTTCTTTCTTAACTTTTTTTTAAATACATCTTTTTTTTTTTTTTTATAAATTCTGAACGGTAACGCTAAACCTGATGACCGAAGGAAAAGTTGATTTACAGACTGTACATTTATGGGTGAATTGCAACTCATTTTTGAAATTGCTCAGTATCTTTTATTAGAAAAGTTTAAAAAGGTAGCCTGAAGACTAGAATAAATGTGGAAGCAAAGGAGAAGACTAAAATTTTTGAGATTTTCTTCAAAAACATGAATGCGTTTAAAGGGCAATATAAATTATGTACTGTCGAACTTTGTACAACATCCTGGTCAGGAATTCTAGTAGGTGCAGGGAAAAAAACCACTTCATTCAGAAAAAATAACTCTTTTAACAGAGAGATGTACGCAAATTAGTGCTCTTTGTCATTAGAAAAAAAACAGCGAATTCATTTTTTTCTGGCCTGATATCGCATCTCATCATTACGGTAAAAAAGTAGCTGAGTGGTATCAAACAAATGGTGCTATATATTTAAAAAACACATAAAGCTGAGTAAAAAATAAAAATAGAGTTTAAAAAGAAGAGGACTCATTCAAAAAAAAAAAAAAAAAAAAAAAAAAAAAAAACGAAAACATAATAAAGCTTATATTTAGGCTATTCCAGAATATATTACATATTTTAGTAAAAACGAATGAAAAATTAACTTTTCTTTTAAGTTTAAAATTAGAATATAACAGTCCTTAACAAAACAAAAGGATTAACTTATTAGTTTAATTTTTATAAGCTGAATTATATGAACTAATATTTTTCGTGCGCATTCCTTATACACTTTATGCAATTTTTTATATCATTGTTTTTGTTATGCACTAGACTGTACCAGTTGAAATTCTTTTTTTTTTTGAAACTTATCAAACAAATTAGAAAATGGTTATACTACATAGTTAATTCCACTACTTAGCCTAAATTAACACAGCCTTGTATTAAAAGAAACGCAAAGCAGCTTAAAGGCAAAACAGAAAGTGTTATCTTAATATTTCAAGAAAAGTGTTTAAATTGAATTAAAATCTAAAACTATACTTTTCTTTGGAAAACATAACAAATGTGATGGTTGATACAAAAAACCTAAAATACCATTCATTAGCAATTGTACTAATCCAATAATGTTTATAATTGTTTGGTTTTTTCTTCAGTTTTTCCTCTTAATGTACTAAATTTTGCTCTTACTTAAGAACATAATACTTACTTAGTATATAATACAAGTTTCCTCTATCCATGACCTAATCTTAAAGAAAAGCAAAACAACTCTTACACCAAGTAACTGGCAAGCGATTATGCCAAAGTATAAACATATAGTCTCGAATGAGCACATGCAACAGAAACCTCAAAAAAAAAAAAAAAAAAAAATACAATAAATTCCACAAACAGACCAAAATTAAAGCTTAAGTAATAATACCACACCAGCCACCCTATAAATTCGTTGTTGCCACCAACAAAAAAAAAAAAAAAAAAAAAAAAAAACCGTATAGAACCCGTATAAAATTCATAAAATACATTTACTACTTACTCTTTTATTAAAAAAACCACTTACCCAGATTTTGAACATTATGATGGCTGCCTGCCACGCATTATTTTGATATTAAATGTCAACATCGTTGCATTACATTTTTATATGTATGGATGGCTTTGTGCCTGTGTAATTTTTGTATACATTTTGGTAATACCCTGCAAACATTTTATATTGCGGAAGTCGCTAAGAAGAGTCTTACGGAAGTTTAAATTCATCGATAAAACTATTGCCAAAGTATCATCAAAATCATCTTCCGTCGGGAAGAACGTGAAAGAGACTTCTAGAAATCTCAAAGAGCACACTTCTAAAAGTGTCGAAAAAGAGTCTTCTGGACGATACCCTGACAATGCTCAGAAGTGTCATCTTAGCCTCTTCTAGATGACGATTTTTCAATTCAATTATTTCTGTATTTATAATTAAAATTATTTTTTTTATATATCATAATTATGTATTTTAAATTCCCACATATTTATTAATGTATATTACAAAAAAAAAAAAAAAAAAAAAAAAAAAAAACATAAAAATTAATTTTTTCTTTAGGGAAACCCCAGTGAAATCCTCACGAGAAACTTATAATAAATTTCGGTACCTTTAAAAGGAAAAAAAGAAGATTAATAATAAATTTCATTATATTGTCTTTTCATAAAATATTTAGACTATATTTTATGAAAAGATAATGCATATTACGATCAAAGCTTTGGATTTTATTTTTTTATATGCAAATATTTGTCAGTTTGATAGAATTCTTCCTAAGATAAATTTAAATTTTGAGAAAGTTAGTTTTTACTAAAATCTTAATAAGGTTTAATTACTTTCTTAAAATATCATTGTTGATAATAAAATACTTAATTGTCAGTAAAATTGTTTTTCTTATATTCAATATTACAGCCAAACTGTACCTCAGTTAAATTATTATTGAAATATCTGCTTCCCTACTATGTTGTTTTCTTTTTATAAAAAATCTAACAATCATTCTACCATAAATCAAGAAGACTGATGCGCAATTGTAACGTATTTTGTTTTGGTTAATTATACCCCACATCACCATAGGAGGTTGGGATGTTATGTGTTTGTGCTGATGTTTGTAACGCACAGAAAAAATCACTAACACCTACCTTAAAGAGTAACAATCGACTCTGAATCACTTTTTGAGTCGATCTAACGATGTCCGTCCGTCCATCTGGATGGCTGGACGGCTGGCTGGCTGTCCATGTAAACCTTTTGCACAAAGTACAGATCGCAATTTTAAAGAAAATTCAATGAAATTTGGTACGTAGGCCTATTATTATAGCCTATAAATTGGTTATAATCGGTCCATTATTTTACCTAGCCCTCATACATATGTTCTACCGGAATAGGGATTTAACGATCATAAATATTTTAATGAAATTCGGTGTAAACAAGTTTTCTATATGTATCAATCTTTTTGTGCCGAATTTCATGTAGATTGGTCCATAATTGACCATAGCTCCCATATAAAACCCTATTTCTAAAACCACTTTAACGTGCATAAATCACATACACATGTTAGTATCAGGTTTATATTCAACACAAATAAGTAGAAATCATAGATACAAATTTTATGAGATTCACTCCATAATTTACCATAGCTCCTATATAAGCCCACTTTTGGGAATCACCTTAAAGTGTATAAATTCATAAAAATATTAATATTGACATAATATTCTGTATTCGTATATTTACATTTTTTTACACTTACTTTTTACATTTTTACACTTAGTAAAAGTATCGGTCCACAATCATCTAAAAACTACTGACGAAATAACGATTAATTGTATTTGTACTTTTCGAACAATCTTGCGAAAATTATCTAGGGGTCACTAATAAGTAACGTCTAGAAGATTGGCAACAAATTTTATTCCAAATGTTTGAAGGGTGCTTGTAGTTTTATGTGTAGAGTAGTACATTGTAAAGTTGCTTACATTGAAAACAAATGAATGAATGACGGCTTATAATTTTTACCTAGTATGTAAAGAGTTGGTATGGCTCACTTAAGAAAGGAAACAACAAGTTAGTGTCTTTTTCTAGAGCAGAGAGAGGAATTTAATATGCTCTACTTATATTTTTTTAATAATTTTAAATGGATTTTTTATTTGTGTGCATACTTAATACAGTGAATCTGTTTTAAAACGAATTCTTATGTTAATAGTTCTAAATTAAATTTTTTCTACACGAAATTTTTGTTCAAAAAGAGCCACTAACAATCAACTACAGAGATAAAATATCACGGATTGTTTGTAAGAAACGATATACCTTCAATTTAATAACAGTTATTAAAAGGAATATAAGTTTGTTAACGATAATCACGGACTAAACTCAGTCATTTATGGAATATATAGTTAAATACTCTAGACAAAGAGATTTTTTTTTCGCGAATGGGAAAGTTATGCTGCAAACGGATGCCGTTTTTAAAACTTTAGATGAAGCCCTATTTTTGAAAATTACCAAAATATGAATATTAAAATGAGTAAAGAAAAATTGCAAAATTACGGATAGCGACTTTTTAATACAATTTTTTAATTCCAAAAAAACACACAAAAAAATATTATAGTTGAGCATGGTCACGACCAGCGTTGCCGTTGAGAATTTTTAAAAAGTGTAAAAAAATAACCAGCTGGTTTCCTCACCTCTTCCGATGTTCAGTACAATTACTATACTTGTCTAAACTTTGACCAGCATAAAATTTCAGATAATTTTATAAAGTAGTTTAAGAAATATAGCGATTTGAAAGTGTTAAATAGCTAAAAATATATATAAAGTTGAATGTACTAAATTACTAATATCTTTCAAATTATTTATGGTATAAGATTCATTGAGATAGCATGTTAAAGGTATCAAAATTATCTTTAATATGACGTACAACATGACTTTTTTCTCAACATTAAACTGGTGAAAATGTTTTCTATAGCCTTGGTGATTGGCAATTTTGGACTCAGAATAGCATGAATTATTAAAAAAAAATATATATATATATTTGTAATTTTGTTCATACAACTTTGTGCATTTTTTGAGCTATTTTATAGTTCCAAATCGCTATATTTCAAGAACCACTTGATAAATTTATTTTAAATTTTGTATCAGTCTTAGTTCTGGTGAGTATAATGATTTTATCGAATATCAATAAATTCGGAGAGGTAAGGACCAAATCTGTAATTTTTTGTATTGGTTTTATATATAGATTATTTTCCTAACATTCTGTGCTGCATTATCTGAATAAATATTTTTTTTTTATATTGAAGGGAGTCTTAGCTTTCATTTAACATCTATTGAGATATTTCAAACAACTTAGTTTCTGGTCAGTTAGCACGCAGTCTTTAAAATTGGTCATTTAGTTCCATTTTAAAAAAAGGCCAAAAAGTGGACTCTAGACAAAAACCACAGTATCCCATTCAGATAAAAGTTTTTATACCAAACGGACCATTTTTGAAAAGTACTCAACTCAAGAAGATTAATGAAATAATTTTCACTGTTACTATAATGATGTCTTTTCGTCGGTTCACATAACTGATCTCTTAACTGGCTTGGATAGGTTTTATATTTTCTTATTATCTAAATCAAACTGAAACAAATATTGGGGTGTAGTCAAAATTGCTCACGATTTAGACTTTTCACGATAAGTTGTTTTTTTTTAAGTAAAAATAAATTTTATTTAATCTTAAAACAACTTTCAGAAGAATTTATAGAACGCATCCTGGACTCCCGTTCCGAAATTACCGCGAAATTTCCTATTTGTCATTTCCCGCATTCCCACGAAATTCATGTGTGATTATCAGGAATTTTAAAAGTATTTACATGAAGAAAGAAAAAAACTGCATAAATTTTAATATAAACTTAAACATCTTAATGAAATGTGAGTACTAAAATCAGCAAGTGAAAATTATAACTGATTGGATGGATCTTGTAGACATTTTTAATATACGTTATAAATTTTTCAATAGTATTGGCAAAATTCTGCATTTGTCTCATAGAATTTTGACAAAACATTATTCAAGTTAAGTAAGAGAAAAAGTAAATAGTGTGTCCAACCAGTAATTACTTTCGAATATAGAGCTGTAGAAAATATTCTTTGTTATCTATGAGATTATCTGACAGGAACATGAAAGCCAGTTTTTTATGATGGAAATTGTAAGGAAGTTTAATATGCAATAGAATGTAGCTACATACAGTCCAAGTAATATCATTTAAACCCCCTAATATATAACTGATTGAATGGATCTTGTAGATCCGTTGTAAATTTTTCAGTAGTATTGGCATACGGAATTTATCTCATAGAAATTTGACAAAATATTGCTAAAGTTAAGTGAGAGAAAAATTAAATAGTGAGTCCGACCAGTCATTAGTTATTCATATAACTTTCAAATGTAAAGCTGCAGAAAATAGTCTCTGTTATTTATGAGAATGTCATATCGGATCTATAATATGATCCGATATTTATAATGGATATCTTAAGGAAGCTTAATAAACAGTAGACTGAAGCTGTATACAGTTGAAGTAATACCACTTAAAATCACTTTTCGGAAAAAGCGGTCGTAACCCACTTCTTATAGTATTATAATAACCTGAAATTTTTTGAGAACTTCTAATGAATTTAATTTTAAGGACATTTAGGAAACTTTCTTAAACATTTTTTTGAATAATCTTAATATCTGAGTAAATACTTTGATATTTAATTTCTGAGAAATTAATTTTATTTCATATCCTATTTGGATCTCAATTGTTCAACTCATAGGATTAATGATAAGTTTAGTTTTTAATCCCGAATCCCAGGAATCCAGGACAGATTGTTCCCGCTATCTACTGAAATTAAAAAATCCAAAAAAATGCGATCCCTAAGAGGTATTAATCTATAATAATCTATATAATGCTCTTTCTAAAAATAGTTTCAATCTGAATATATCAAGATAGCTCTTGACATACATTGGTTCACTCTCTCGAAATTATTATGCATAGTGTAAAATAATAGACATATATGATTAAATGTACTTTCTGTAATGTTTTAATTCACTTTCTGGCAATTTAATATAAAACATCCGTTACTAAGAAAATGAGAAATCTATACACGTGAGGTGAAGTCCTTCAAGTGAGTCTCTAACATACGTTTGAGCTACAATGGGATAGAATCGAAAATTTGTGGAAAAAACTAGACCAAGAACTTTCAGAATTAAGGTAATTAAAATTTCAAATACAAATGACTCCAAGAAAAAAATTAAATCCGATAAGAAACAAATTGGCAAAGTTTAAAAATTTCCTATCTCAGAGGTACTCTACTTTGAACCACCATACCTCCACTCCTGCGGGATATGTTTGGTGCTCCTTAAAAATTTAAAATTGTACACTCCTCTGCTACGCTTATTGGTAATTTTATGAAAATCCAATATGCCGTTTAGAAGTTACAGATTTATTTTCACTGTGCAGTCTCTGTTAGTTTTATTATCGTTTTGTAGGTAAAGTAAGTAAGTGAGAAGGTAGGTAAAGTAAAATTTTTTTTTCGAATAAATATTTTAATATTTATGTATACATATGTATCTATGTGTGTGTATATGTATGTATATTTGATGTGTTTCAAGCATTAGAAACAGTTTAAATTATAACTCTTGCCTTTTATTGGGGGCCACGAAAACATGCAACGTCATTATGATTACAAGCCATGGAATACCGTGAAAGTTTTTGCAGCTATATATGTGCGTAAGATTTATTTATGTTTTAATAAAATCGGTATGGTAAGGTGTGTATGTATTTGATTCATTGTTAGAAGTAGTACTGTAGTAACCTACAAAACCAAAATGAATCCTCATCTTAACTTTGCACGGCTTTAAGTTGAAGAAACAGTTTTGACAGTTACTCTCATGTATATTACACTAGTATTACATAAGTATGTATCCATAATATGTATGTACATTAAACTGACACCTTTTGTAGGGAGGAAAACTACGGTCTTAATGTTCTTATCTAAAAGAGGAGAATATGAATAGATCGAAAAAGTAATGAAATTTTTTGAGGACAAATACCGTAAAAATATTATCTATATATGAAGAATATTTTATTTTATTTTTTTTTTTGTGGTACCACACTCTAATAAACACATGTAATTACTTTTTTATTTATTTTTAACAGAGATTCCCTTACGTTTCTAGATCTTGAGTAGTATATCGTAGTATGTGTAGCAGTATTCAAAACTTCTTCCTAGAATGAATATTAATAAAATGTGCCATAAGAAGGGCCACCAAAACTGTACACAAAAAAAAAGTGTTTTATGGGCATAAAAAATGTTATCCCCTAAAATTAAAAAAATACGCTCTTAAAATAATATATATATATTTTTTTAATATTTATTTTTTAAATGATCTAGTATTCATTCTAACAATAATTTGATTTTTATTAGCAGTTGCATTTTTTACTCTTAAAAACATTCAAAGCTAATTATGAAATTAGAAAATTTTATCAATTAATAAGATAAAAATTATTAACGAATCGAATTTTAAAACGTTAACGGCAAATTATGAAAAAAATTGTATTGGGTAAAAAATATGCAAAATTTTTTTAAGTGTAAAATGTGCAGAAATATGAACTTAAGTATAAAATATATAAAAATATCCCTAAAGTATTCTAGAAAAATATCGATTGCAAAATCCCTGGCTCCTTTGAAGCACAGAAAAAATATGATTTTGCATATTTTTGGTTGCCCTGGTCAAAAGTTTTATTTTACAAACATACTTATATGTATACGTGTCTAAACTAGTTTATATACAGAGTTTATAATTAAAAAAAAAAAACTTTTCTTAAAGAAAAGCAAAAATGTAATTTAATCATTATTCAAAAGATTTTATATTGATTTAATAAAAATATTATATTGAGTCTCCATTAAAAATCAACAAGAAAAATTACAAATTCGGACCTTACATCACCAAATTTATTTCAGTACAATCATTATAATTATCAAAGCTAACAAGATTTCAGATAATTTTATGAACTTTTTTGCGAAATGTAATAATTTGAAAATTTGAAATAGAAAAAAAAAAAAATTCACAAAGTTGTATACACAAAATTACAAATACCTTTTAAAGTGTTTATGGTACAAGATTCATTGAGGTGTCATATTAAACCACCAAAATTGTCCTTGATATGACGTACAGCGTGAATTTTTTTCTAAGCATTTATAGTTCGCGGGTAAATATCTCAAAAAATGGTATTTTTAAAAATTTTAAAAATATATGTTAATAGTAAGTTTAATGCTCGCACATACAATAGTTTATAAATTATTACAAAAAATGTCATAATAAATAAGAAAAAGTACCACAGAAATACATGTCTTTAAATAAATGCATAATTTTAGTATAACAGAATATGTATATTTTTTATTTCTTCAGGAAACTAAATCCAACACCTTGAAATTTGGCTGCGCAAAAAATAATTTTTTTCTGAACTTTAGTTTAGGAAATATACTTAATCAAAGTTAAGAAAATGTGATTCCTTATTCAAGTGGCAGGCAGTGTATATACAAACGGATTTTAATCTGCCATCTAATTTTTTTTTAAGGCCTAAGATCAAAAATTTTAGATAATGGTCCATATATATTAATACATTTATTGAGATCTGTAGTTAAAGGTAATAAAACTACCTCTTTATGATGAATTTGAATGGTCTTAGTTTTGATGAGTATAATTATTGTACCAAATTCGTAAGATGTAAGGAAACCAGCTGGTTGGTTTAAAGTGTAATGGCTCTATTGTGTTTAATTTTATTTATGTTTTACACTCTAAGACATTTTTCATTTTTTTATTTTTTTTATTTTTTAAAAGTAATAATAAAATATTTAAAAGCGATAAAAAAGTTAAAGAAAATTATTTTTTGTATTTTTTTCTAAGACTAAAAACAATCACTTCTTAATAATATCTCTTACTACAAAACCATCTTTAATTCCAGTTTATATCAGCACTATTCCTTAGTGATTTAATGCATAAGCATGAATTCCATAGAATAATATTGTGATATTAGTTTTGCGTTAAATTTATTCTAGTGCAAAATTCCTCTAGTTATATTTAATTTTTTATCTTATAAAATGAGAAACATGTTTTATTTTTTAAACTCAGACAACAACACTGTTTCATTATAATACAGGATATTGAAAGATAGAATCACGTTCCTATCAGAATAAAATAAGCTTTTAAAAGCTTCTATACTATACAAAAATTTTTTCAAAGTTTTATTTTTTTGTAGATACAATATTAGAATAAAGTTTGATTCGAAAATTATAGCTACCAGCAAAAAATATATTCAAATTAAGACCACAATTATATCAAATGTTAACAGTCTTTTCATAAAAGCAAAGTGGATAGATCGTTTCCTGTAAAACATAAAAATGTGTTTATTATTTTATTTACATACCTATGTAATATAATTTAACAAGCTATTGGTTTAGCGGACTTACGGGACTCCACAGTGGGGCAGAATCGAAATTTTTTGGAAATAAATCTGTAACTTCTGATCGGCTGGTTGGATTTTCATAAAATTTGGTATAGGCGTAGCAGAGGAGTGTATAATGTTAAGTTTTGTTTCTAGTCAGATTTAAAATATTTTTATATATTGTTGTAGGCCCTGATATGACCTATAAAAAACATGCTTACATGTCCTATTTATCTCTTATAGTTTTCGAGTTATTTGCGTTTGAATTTTTAAGCGTCATAATTTAGTATGTTCTTGGTCCAGTTTTTTTCATATATATCCTAGTATTTCTGACCGATTTTGTTACTTTTTTCTTAGTTAGTTAAACAACAAAATTATCTATTGAATAAAAAAAATTGAAGTCGATATCTTTACCCAGTCCAAAAATAAACAATTTTGAATTTGAAAATTGCAAAAAAGACGACTTTTGTGTTTTTTTAGCCGAAAAAGTATCTACACTCTATCTAAATAAAATTTTCCTTAACAACATATAATAATTTTGCACTTTTCTGAAAGATAGCTTCACAGAGATGACTTCAAGATAAAAAACAAGCTCAATAACTCAATTGGTCATGGTACACACCCTCACGAATTCGACCCATTTTATATGAAAGTTTTGATTTTAGACCATCCCCAAATCCCAAAGCACGAATAGACAAGCGGAGTATATTTTAATAATCTTCAATATGTTGTTAAAAGTTTTAAATTAAAATTTACAGGACTTCGGAAAAATGTGGATTCTATAGCCAAAATTTTTAAAAATCCCATTTTTGGGAATTTTCATTAGTTTTTTGGGAATGCAGGAAAACCGTACCCCTGATTGATATTTGGTTAACGCGCTTTTATTTATATTAATAAGATCCACATTTCCTGCAAATTTCATTAAGATATCTTTATAAGCAAATATGTTATTACAATTAAAAAATTTGTATTTTCTCCCCAAATTGGGCCTTTTGTTTGGTTTATTTCTAAATAGCGAAAGAAATTTTAAAAGTATGTATTCCAAATTAAGCTTATCCTTTAGGATATATAATTTCCGATCTATTGCAAAATATTCAGGTCAATATCTTGCCTCATTTCTGAAATATGCGCCTTTAAACTTTTATATTTCCAACTTATTGTCTATATAAACTTGCAACCTTTGCCTTTAGCTTTCCGTGAATAATTACTTAGAAAATTATGAATATTTCTGTATACTTTTAATAATATCTGTACACAAAATATTTTTATAAAAATAATTAATAAATATTTTTTATTTTTAATAGGGTTGCCACATTTCCCAAATTTAAGTAAATCTTTATTGGTAAATATTTGTCATTGCATTTCTAATTTATATTGGGTGCCCCGATGGCCCAGTTGGTAGTAGGCTAGTCTGTCAGTCTGGGGGTTATGGGTTCGATTCCCACCAGAGACTCTGGTCTGTTTCACTACAACGAGCTAAGGTCTTCGTTACTCCGCTCGGTTAGAATTAGAATATAATTTGTAATTGTATTGTAATTATTAAGTAAATAAATAAGTAAATAAATAAAAATTTATATTACATCCATAAAATCTCTGATTTTATTGCCTTTCTAGCGCAAGGAAATAAAATACATTGAAAAGATTTTTCTAAGTGCTGATGTTTTTGAGGAAGATATCCAAATCAAGATTTTCACTCCTCTGCATTGTACACTCCTCTGCTACGCCTATACCAAATTTTTTGAAAATCCAACCAGCCGATCAGAAGTTACAGATCTATTTTCAAAAAATTTCGATTCTGCCCCACTGTGGACTCTTAGATAGACCAGAGAAAAATTTTATATTGAGAAAATCTAAAAGCAATGTGAACAATAAAACTATCCTTATCAGAAATAGAAATTGTAATAAAATCTCTTTTATTGTATTCTTACTCACTCAGACTAATACATTTTATTTTATGTTTCTAGGTTAGTTATAAAAAATTTAAAAAGTACTATTCAAAGGAAAAAAATTGTAACAAAATTACGAAAAAGTACGAAATCCACTTTTATGGATTCTAACTTTAATTAGTTAAGAAAAATTATGTTTTAAAAAAGTGCCAATCTATTTAGACAAATTTGGTACTATCTACGCCTTGGTACCGCCATCCAATCCTTGAAGTTTTATTAAAATTAATGAGTTTAAATATAATGAAATTCAAATTTTTAACCCCTTTTTAGTACCTTATTTCCCCATGAATATATTTAAAATTTTATTCCAATTAGAGTAGGAACTATACTATAATAAAATATTCACATGTATATGTTAACATATAGAAAAAAATTATGAAAAAGTACCAAAAAAGTAAGATTTTTACACCTTAAATCGGCAGTGAACTGAAGATAAATTTTTTAAAACGTTTTTAATATGCCCAGGAAAAAGTGTATCAACTAGTTACAGAATGCATTACAATAATCTGCACTAGTTCTGGTTTGGCG
Source organism: Protocalliphora azurea (assembly GCA_932274085.1). NCBI lineage: Eukaryota > Metazoa > Arthropoda > Insecta > Diptera > Calliphoridae > Protocalliphora > Protocalliphora azurea. The sequence continues at coordinate 83,595,730 of OW026522.1, read as the reverse complement.
TTACGACCAGTGATTTTTGCTCAAAATTTTCACCACCAGAACTAGTTCTGTGGAAGTGTTACCTAGCCAGCGCCCATTCTTGGAACAGTTCTAGAACTTATACTTTAATGAATGACTTTGTGCGAAATTGTCACACCCAGAACTAGATCTAAAGAAGCGTTAGGGAATTTTTTCAAGAAACAGTTATTAAAATCAACATTTTTCTTTAATTTTATTTTTAATTTTAATGAAAAATTTCCTAAAGACCTCTAAACTAAAATTTTTTAAATCTGTTTTACTTAATTTTTTTCGATTTCTTTTAAGTTCTTTAAACAGTTCTAAGAAGTCAATTGGGAAGCAATAACTTGTTTTCAGAAGTGATGAAGAAGTAATACAGAGCTAGTTGTAAACCACTAGTTATTTATTACTCATTGTTTAAAACCAATTTAAAATCACAATACCATTAACTCTCAATAAGTGCCAGAATAAGTCTCGACACCACTAGTTCTAAGGATGTTATTAAAGAATCTGAAGTGGTTCGGAATACACTAGTTCTAGAACTATGGTTTTATCTGATTACCATATATATTACTTCCAGATTCATTGGAGGTACTTTTTTAATTTACGAGTTTTATTATTATGTCTTAAAAAATATATATAAATGTTTTGCTTTCGATTAAAACACAACATAAATATTCATTATTCTATCGTTTGTTTTTCGTGTTTCAATTTAATTATCACTTTAGCTTGAACGCTTTTACTTAGCAAACACATTTGCAACTAATAACCATAGGGATTTAATTTAGCTTTTCCATAATATGTCTCCAAAAAAAAAAAAACTTTACTTTATCTCAAACTGGCATTCGTAAAAAAATTATTAATTTCATGCAAGTAATTATAAACACATACCCTCAACATAAAAATATTCCACATACTTCAGAGAAGTGTTGCACTTACTTACATACACAAAGGAATCATTGTTTTTTAAAGGACTTTTTTAACTTCCTTTAGGATATTTACAACTCCAAGTATTGTTTGATAGTTTAATACTCTTTTGTACATGTTTACAAAAGCTTCATTCGTTTATGTATATTATTCATGGCATATTTCCAAAACTTTTTCTAGTATGATGCGTTGCGGCACTATCAAACTATTGAAGTGTATATAGGTATATTCATGTATAAGGATACACAAACTAACATACATATTATTAGTATTGGTTGTGAAATAGGAACAGGATACTTGTTTTGTTATAACCCGTGGCCATTTTTTAACAAGCGAACTTTACAAATAGTTTTATACTTTACACAGTTATATGTATGCATAGATGTTTGTAGTTTTTTTGAATATATGTATGTATAGTAGGGTAGCACAAAATTGAGTGGTATCTGTGTTCTCAGCTGAAATGAAAATTTACTTTATTCTGAGATACCGATTCTCAAAATTTGCATTCTGGAAATATCATTTCGCGAATTGGGTCAAATTACTCGTATGAGTGTACAACAGCAACAACTTAATATTTTCCTTGCAAGCAATTTCTAATAAAGAAATAACTACATTGTAACGTCATAAAGTTTATTGTTATCGTGGACAGGCTTGATATAAAATATTATTTTTAATTTTACTTGGAAAACTTTTCTAATATTAATATGTTGTCTTATGCAATAAGTTTAACAAATTTATAAAATATTTTCAATTTAACTTTTGAATAATAATATGAGCAAACTAGCAATCACCTAAAATTGTTTTTAAATACAAACATTCCTTTGAGGAAATTTTAAGTAAAAAATAAGTAACTTTATTAAATTTGGCATTATCAACAAATAAACATGTAATAGTGACATAAAAGATAACTTTGGAAGATTAAGTAACGATACCTGATAATATGCATATTTTGTTGTTGTACAGTTGGCTAAAATCTAAACAATTATAAACAAATATAGTAGTCACGTTTGGTTGTTAAACGTAAAAATAATTTATTGAATGTTGGCAGATTTATCTTTTACGAAAAGAGTCTTGTTTAGTTGAGTAAGTGTTTTCTATGTATTTTGTATTTAAAAACGTTTTGTACATGTAAATGGGTACACTATACACGTAAATACTTTACTCACTGACTAGAAGTATATACAAGTTTATATGTATGCAGAAAGTTTTAGAAACTATTGATTTATATTGGAAAGTTATTAAGCTAAAATTTAATTAATTTTTTCTCCTTTTCTTAACTTTTCTGAATGAAGTTTTGTGATTTTTATTTTTTTATTCAGAGCACATTTTTTCGAAAGGTTTTTCTAATATTGATATAAAATAGAGAAAAATGTTAGAAATATTTTTTCTTTATTTAAAAATGTCACTTAAAAAGTTTGTGACTACTATATTACATTAAGAGCAAGTAAGACTACCATATTTGTTGGTGCAGAATTTTATATAGCTAACAGAAAAAAATAATGTTTTACATAATAAAAATTCTTTGAAATTTTTTTTAAATATTTTTTTAAATATATTTTCTCAAAGGTGAACTCCCAATAGATTCGGTATTCAATCTGAATTGTGCTTCAGTAATACTTAAGAAAAGCTCTCAAGCTAATTCATGTATGGTATTTATAACTCCAACAATATATTTTTTTTTTTTTACGTAAGAAGTTATATTTTAATTTACATAATAGAATAAAATGCTTATAATTTCTAGTGCTAACAATAAGTATTTAAATCTTATAACTAAAAATTTAAATATAATTTTATTTTATTTTATTTTTTATTTTATTGAAAAAGATTGTAGATCGGTTCTATGAAATCTTATTGAGGTTTGGATACGGTAAGTAGTCTTGGTAGTGGTTTAGAGTGAAGTTGCAGTTTCAAGACGTAACTTCCACGGATTCTCACAAATTTGTCTTCTCTCAGTTCTTGTGAATGTTTACAAGATCTATATTGATATTAATTGCAGTTCCCTATAATTGGATTACATACGTCCAAAATGATTTTAACATCCTTCTATATAAAATGACTTTCTAGTCTAGTCTTAATTTTGATGGATATTTCATTAGCCAGTACCTATTAGAAGTTTTAATTCTCGTATATTGATCTTTAGCTTCTATGTAACGACGCAAAGTAAGGCGTCTGTCTAAATGTAGGCCAAAATATGCAACATTATTAGAATGTGTTAATATTGTTAAGCGTGGTAAGAGGACAAATTCCCATCCATTGCAGAGTATTTCTAAGACAGAATGAAACATCGCAAAAACTGGATTATTCCCCCTAATTTTTCAATCTCTTAATTGAGATGAAAAAATAGCAATCACATTATTTCACTCGAAAGAAATATAGTAAAAGCTCTTCACCAAAATAAGTGTACAATCAAAAAAAAAAAAAAAAAAAAAAAAAAAAAAACTGTACGGTCTAATGGAAAATCTCTTTGCAATATAAATTCTCTTTACTATGCTGATGTTTATTTTATCCAAAATGAATGGTCTGGCCTTCATATTGTATATAATAATGAAACGATTTAACGATTTTGGACTTTTGAGCTCCTTTAAGTACAAATTAAAGCACATAAAGAATAATTCAAGTTATATTATCTTTAGTTAAAGTTATATTAGTAGTCCCATTAAGGGTATAAAATTTTATAAATAAATGAAATTGGGCTACTTTTGAATAACCTTTGCGAAATTCGATAAGTAAAAACTCGATGTTCAAATCACAATTTGTCTTAAATGTATAATTTTATACAAATTCAGAGCCATTTATTCCCCAATTGGAACAAATCATGAAATATATTTCTATTTTTTTTTTATTTATATTTTATATTTTTTTGATAGTTGTAGCCTACACACACATAGGTGTTTTTATGCTGATGTTATAAACGCACAAAGAAAATTGTTAGTATCGCAAGCTTTAAGTGTAATTATCGAACACAATCACTGCTAGGGTCAATTTAACGATATCCATCCGCCTGGGCTGTTGTCCATGCAAACCTTGTGAGCAAAGTACACGTTAAATTTGGTATGAATAATTGCACTGGTCTGCAAGAAAATCCTCCTTTATACAAAAGTAGGACATGTATAAGGTGTTTAATGTGTTTAATAAGAATATGTTGACTGCCTTTTTCTATTGCGAACAGATATTTTTCTATGGGGATCACACTGATATATCTTGACCGATTTAGCATAAATACCTCATTAAGAGGGTCATATTTGGCATACTGGTAAAAAACTGTATGTGTAGAACAAACTGAAAATAGATTCTTATTCAGCTCATCAGAATCATCGTATTTATATTAGAAACGTTCCAAAATTTACTTTGATACACATTCACCATAGTATAGGATATTATGTGGTAAGGCTTGACCGAATATAACTCTTCTACTTTTTTTAAACATGCTTCAAATATGTAAAGGTTGTGTACATATTGCTTTCTGAACTTTTTTTGCAGGGAAAAATTATTTCCAACTCATATTTATTTAATCTATTTACGTCAACCACACAAAAAAGTTTCAGTGAATATCTTTTATGCATGAATAATATAATTTGTTAAATTTCTTTGTTTGTACAATGTATTTTATGCTTATATATGTAAACAGAAATTTAATCCTAACTGCGTTAGTTTCATTCAAACTCTTTGAAATAAACTTCTCCTTTAGCTTTCAAAATCAATCTTAAATTGTGTTTCTGACAATAAAGAAAGCACTTAAATATAACTTCAATTTCTTACCTGAAGCATTTCTTAGTTTCTCTCCACTTGTCCTGTTGTTAACTTCCATCGTATTGGGGCACATTTTCTAACTTGTCTTAAAAGCACATGAATATTTGATAGAATTTGTAACATTAATTCAATTTTGATTTCAATTTAGTTTTATTTTTCTTTCTGCTTTTCCAACAATCGATTAAATATTAATGCTCGCATTATGGTTATTTGAATATTAAAAAAAAGTAAATTTCTTTACCACAAACTCCTTTATACTAGTCGTTCATACAAATGTGTGTGAGTCGTACATTGTAAGTATACCATCTTTGCAATGTAACAGTTTGGTTTTATATGATTTTGACACGATAAAGATGAGATTATTATTGTGTCAATGGCATGAAATTTGTATAACAAATTAAATGTTTCTTTACGGAAATAAAGTTATAAAGAAATGTAGGGCTTATCAGAAGATGTTAAGGAATATTGCAAATGGAATATTTCATGCTAAAAAGATTTCAAATATAAAATAAATTTTAAAATAGGACAACACTGATTCTGCGGTGCAAGATTAATCACTCAATTTAGATACAAGTGATCATGGAGTTCTATGCCTATAAATCACTTATTACAGCATATCTTAAGAAGGTATTATCTGATTTGATTTAACAAAATTAAAAAAAATCCTATTCCGATTATATTCATATTATACCCTAAACTATTTTATTTTAAAATGTTTTAAAAATTATTATTATTATTATTATTATTATTATTATTTTAAGAAGTAAAGTCGATACTCATGCATCGATTTTAATGAAATGTTGATTATTTTATTTATAACATATCTAGCTTTTTGATATATAAGAAAAACTAGAATAGAAAAAGAATAGGAAAACGAAAATTTTTAAGTATTTTAAGAATTTTTTTTTTATTAAACAAAATTTCTTTTAATTTCTCCGAAACTATTGACAGATATAAAAACAAATTTTGTTGAGTGCAAAAGAAGATAGATTTAGCATAGATCTATCACAAATATATTTTTGGAATTTCGAATTTTTAAATCAATCAAATCATTGCATAAATTTTCGCTATATCTTTTTTTAACTAACTCTGTCTTCATTTGGTATTTTGTCACTACCGAATATAGCAAAAATCGTAATCTTGAATATCGCTCAGTAAACTGAGCTCACATTCAATTTGAAAAAAAAAAATTAAGTAAGAAAACGATTAAATTTAGTATATGTGTAGGCATTTATAAAAAGTTGTACAAATTTCAAAACTGTTTATTATATTGCCTGTATTGGATAAATAAATTACCCAAAATACCTTCTTTTAGATATTAAGTTTTATAAAAGTACAAAAATTTATTACAACACACAAAGAAATATTAATTATGGTATTTTTGCATAAGCTATTTACTATTTCTTATTATTCAGTATTGCCATAGTGTGCATTCATTCAAATAAAATTGCTTAAGTTAACATTTTTTTTAACATTTATGTCTTCTAATCATATTTGTATTCAATTTATTTTATTTAAGGGCGATAGTATTTCTGTAAAAATCAGTGTAGAAATATTATTCGCAATCATCTTTTAATACAAAATTACTCGCTTAGTAATAGTTAATAATTCTGCTGTTTTGATTTGTTATGTTTCTATTAAGGTATTTATTCACTTTATTCGACTTTTTCATTCAAATAACTCGAAAATGCAATTTTTGTATTATTGGAATAATCAAGTAAATGAAGGTAGCGATTGCTGTTTTTAGCAGCAATATGCCGGCTTATGTTCTAAAATGTGTAATGTCAAATTGTTGTTTATGTTTACAATCTTTGTTTACATTTTTTGTTTATTTTTGTGTTATTGAGTCTTATTACATTTTTTAATTACGGGAAATATCAAATGTGTTTTTGTTTTTTGTAAACAAATATGTGAAATGTCAAAACTAAAGTTGAGATAAGAGATTTTAAAGCAAAAATAAAATACATGGAGTTTTTATTTTGGTATTGTAGTTGTTGCGGAGTTGTAGTTACCTTACTTATTGTACAATGGAGAAAATCTTTTAAGTTATTCAATTAAATTTTACCTTAAAATTTTACTAATTTTTTCAATGCTTGTTAAAAAATAAAACAAGTATTCTGAATTGTCTTAGAGTTTTGTTAAAAAAGAAAAAAGCAATATGCCTACATTAATTAAGATCACCTAATTTACCAAAATGACTCAAGTAATCCTTCTGAAATATCTCTCCAAAATAATATAGTTAAAAAAAAAATCTGATCAGGCACATTTATGAATTTGAAGAAAATTCAAAGTTAATTTAGATAAAGTAGTTGAGTTAAGTCTAAGTCCCTCCTATATTACAAGTTTCACCATATCCTCTTCAGGCTAAAATCTATTGATATATCAACTCCATATTTAAACATATCGGCTGCACTATCACTTCTATAACCAACAATATGTTTTTCCAAATCAAGTTTAAAATCCTCTGATTTGTTTCTTACGAAAAATTTAATAAAAAAATGGTTAATCTTTTTCTTTACCTCTAAATTAAATTACCTCTAAATCAAAATTATAAAAAGTAAATTATTTAAATTTTATCATAATAATTTTTTAAAGTGACGTTTAAATATTTGATTGGTCTTTGTGATTGAAAAACAACCTTGAACTAAGCATTGTAATTTAGGCATATATTCGTTTTTTTTTTACCAAACATAGTTTTTTAATAAAATTAAAAATTATGGTTCCACTTTTAGATTCTACAAAAAATTTTCAATAGTTTTTTTCAAGTAAAATTAAGAAAAAAGCAAACTTAAATTAAAACATATTTAAAACTAGTTAAGAAAGGAAATCTTTGCTCGAATAATGATTTAATCGAATTAATTTATACACGAAATTCTTTATTTTACTTTAAAAGAACAGTTATTTAATTTTAATTTGTAGATTAATTGAATAAACAATATTTAAGTGAATACCTTAGTTTCGATGAACTGTAACTATTGGATTGAGCGGAGTTAACAGTTGGATAATTGATTTTCATTAGTATTTTCATTGCTAATTTCTCTAATAAAATTACAATTGTTCTATATTGTTTTGCAAAGATATCCTAAACTATCTTAGGAATGTATTCTTTGCAATTATCTATCTGTAATAATCTGCAACTTTAATATTTTCAATAGATAAATAAAAACCCGTATAATTATCGGCTGTATAGAAAACATTTCAAGATATTGAATTCCATTCACACGTAAGTTTTTTTTTTTTCATTGTGTCTCATTTGCTGGTCATTAAATTTAATTATATTTTAGAATATATTTAATATTCTGGCCAAAGTTACTCAGTTTTTTTACAGTATAAAAGTAGATATTGTTATGGTGTTCCTTGTATTAAAGATCCTAATACATTTCATGCAGCCTAATTGCATGATGGAAAACAAAACATATCTTGAATGCTGATGGTTTTAGCTGTCATTTGATGTAAAGCTTGTTATAAAATTCTAAAATAATTATTTTGACTTCTTTCCTTTAGACAGTTCATTGTATGTCTGTTGTGAAACAGGTTTCAGGTACTCCATCGTGAATAAACTTATTCAATGTCGGCTGTAAAATTGGTGGACGTGTTAGAGGTGGGGTTATAGTAGGGAACTTTATTTAGGGACATCCTTCACGTAGATATTAATATCTTTCAAAGCATTTACTGCCAATATTCCGTCATATAGGGTGGTCCATGACTACCGCACGTCTCTACGAGATCCGTCTGTAGTAAATTTTGCACATAATTTGGGTAGCAGACGAGCAGACTATAAAAAGTACTGTCACATAGATTGTTTCGAATAAGAATAATATAAGTATTCCAATCGATCGTTTGTTTCTTCAAGAGAAGTCTGAACACTTGGTAAGTTGCCAGAAATATCTGGCTCAGTTCAAAACGTTATAGAATCTTGTTTCTTTCGAGAGTTAAATTCTCTCTATTTTTGGCAATTATCTCGGGTAACCTTTTATTAGTAGGCATGCTCTCATACTTGGGGTCAAGTTTTACGATCTCTGTTGGTGCTGCTATCACGTAGAGGAGTCTGTTAATTACCTTTCTTTGCTCATGTTCAGCTTTGTCGGAGAGAAAGGGGTGTTTCCTATGTGAACTTTTCTTTGATTATCATGACGTTTTTGTAGACTGGATGTTATACAAATCTTGGACTTTATTAAGAGCTCGAGATAGTTCGGGGCACAGATTTGGGGTTTTCTGGCTCTGTACTTTCGAGGGTCGTTGAAATCTAAACTAAATTAAATTTTAATTGATTGGAATTTTACCACACATTGATCGTTATCTAGTTTTAGTTCGATAAAAAATATTTATTTATGTTACGACCCCTAAATTTCATAATTTCTATGACATTCTTATATAAATTTCAAATAATTTCAGCAAATATGAAAACATTTTAACGGAAATATTTTATAAAATTCTTACGTATATTTTTAATAGAAATGTCATGCTCTGTATTAGTTGTGATAAAATTAAAGACTCAACCAAGCATTTGTATATGACAGTGAAATGTGTATAAATTTTAATAATTTTCTAATGAATTTCTCTTGGGCTAACCTGTTTCTCCTTTTTTTGACTCCAATTTTAAATATACCATTTAAATATAACTGGAGAGTCCCTAATGGCAAATTGTAAAGAGTTGTAACAAAAGTAAGTTGATTATTTTAGCCAGTCAGTAACACATATTAATATATTTTTCATATAGCATGTTGTGCTAACAATTTCATTACCATGTTAATTTTTTTTTTTTTTTCATTTAGTATTGTACAATTCGTTCATTCCAAGTTACTGAAAACAACAGCAGCAAATTGAACTCAGGTAATATTTTGAAATATTAAAATCTTTGTTGTAGGCAGCTAAAAGAAAAGAAAAAAACCTTTCCTAAAAATTTAAAAATAAAAACCATTGTGGATTTTTTATGTCATTCGCTTATGCTTAAACTCATTTTATTGCCAACAATTGTGGTATAATAAAAGAAAATTATATACATATATTTTTTTGTTGTATTTTATTAAGTTACATTTAGAGTTCGTTGGATTGTCTGACGTTTTACATTGAAATATTTGAAAGAATAAAGAAAAGAAAAAGGAAAATAACCAAACAAAACTTAGTGCTCAAAAACTAGAACTTTCTGTTATATTTTTTTTTATAAAACTACCATAAGAACTAATGTACAACTAGGATGACACAAATCTAGCAGTATGTTAAACTTTTTTATAGCATTTTTTTTATTTTTTTTTTTTTCTATTTCTGCCACATTCATGTTGGTTTTGCCGCCATACCAAAAATAAAAAAAAGAAAAATCCCAGTATAATCAGGTTGCAACAAATTTATTTCAATCACTCTTGGCAGACCTTAGTTAGTGGTATGTTAACTGGAAGAAAGCACATTCATATATGGTCTAAGTGTTGTGTATTCAATAAAGTTATCTAAGAATGTAGGGACTTTCTTATATCGACCTCTGCTGGCACTACGGGTGGTCGTACTTCAATGCCGCGTACTGGTTGTCGGTCCAAATGATGTATTACTTTGTAAACTTCACTTCTATTCAAGTCAATTTTTTTCTCAGGTTTCTGATACTTCATGAAGTTGACTCTATATGTTTGTATTTTATTTTATTGGTTTGATTTAGTTTGTTGGTTTTTGTAGTAACAGCCAGGAAAAAAAAACATTTCAAAAGAAAAAGAAAAGCAAAAAAATGAAAAGATTTTTTAGATAAAAAAGCTTTAGATGGGGGTAAAAGAAATGTTTCAAATAAAAAATATTGAATATGTTATAATAATCAAATGTTGATTTGTTGTAAAAGAAATATAAAATTATTTTATGGGGATGCTTTTATATGATTTCTAAAACAACAAAACTTTTTGTAACGAATATGAGTATGATTGAAATGAAAATAATAGAAAAACACATAAAATAAATTATAATGAATTTTTTTTTTCATACAAAAACATACAAATAATGTAAAAGAAATCATTTCAAATAAACCATACACATATGAGGCAAAATAAAAGGAAAAAGTAAATAAAATAGAAGGTTGGATTTAAAAGAACATAAAAAATGTTAAAATACAAACCTTTCATGTTCCAATTGTTTTGTAACCGAATTTTTATTATATTCACTAAAAATTTATGAAATATTTATTAATATATGATAAATTGTATGAGATTTTGTTTGCATTTTAAAATATACATTTAAGATATTTAATTGAATACCATATTTTATATTATTGTAATACTAATATTTTTTAAATAATTTTTAAAATATTTATTTACGTCTGATATTCGTTTTTTAATTTTTCATACACATATGTATATTACTCTACAACGTTGTTAATTTCGTATAATGATAAGTTTCCTTCTAAAGTTTGTGATTAAAAGTTATAAAAAGATAAAAGTGATCTTCTTTATTAGATATATATTACAGTGTCCCGAAAAACTGCTTTTTTTGCGACTTTGATGTAAAAAATATTAAAATTCATCTTCATTTTCTTACTAGCGATTGTAAATCTGAGATCTTAAATTTTTCGTAATTGTAACCATATTATGAATTAAAAAAAAAAAAAAAATTAATGCATTCCGGTGAATGTTTTTTTTTTTTTTCAAATGATACTGAGGTGGACCAAAATTAGTGCAGACATACTTTTGAATTATTTTACTACCCCACACGACCATTGGTTGGTTGGTGTATTATAAGTTTGGGAAGCAAAAATCATCCAACACCTACCATCCTACTAGCGATTCTAAATCTGAGATCTGGTACAAAGTTTCGAGTTATTTCTTGAAATAGGTCTTAAATTTTTTGTAATTGTAGCCATGTTATGAATTAAATAAAAAAAAAATCATGGAGAAAATTTTGTATCCCAAGAAAGCTTTTTTTATGTATTCCGGTGAGAGACATATTTTTGCATTATTATACCCATACCATAGCAATATTTTAATAAAATTTGATGTAAGGAAACTTTGTACAAGTATCAATCTTTGTGCCTATTTTCATGAAGATCGGTCCATAATTGACCATAGCTCCCATATAAAACCCTCTTCCGAAAATCACTTTAACATGAATAAATCACACATATTGGTATCAGGTTTATATTTGACACATATAAGTTCTATATAAGTAGAAATTATAGTGACAAATTTTATGAGGATCGCTCCATAATTTACCATAGCTCCCATATAAGCCCACTTTCGAGAATCAGCCTAAAGTTCAAATTTTTCTTTTATGACCTTCTAAACTTTTCTTTTTATGGTTTCAGATAAGTCGAAAAAATAATACGAATATAGTTTATAGCTTAATTATGTTCGCATAAATATTTAAAGCATTTAACGGGGAATATTCCATTATAATTTCAAATTCGTTTATCTCTCATTAGAAGGAGTAATTTTTTGTATTTTTATAACATGACATGGGTGTTATACATGTTATGAGGCTGACAATATCCTCATTAGTTTTTTTTAACTCAAATAAATAATGTTTGGATTCCTAATTCTGAATTTAAACTTTTATCTTAATTGAGAACATTATATATGGATAACCGGATCATTAGATTTGGACAAATTAATATACAGATATTTTTTATATTTAAGGACGTACTTTTGGATGTTTAGTTCAATATTTCTTCTCTTTACCATTATTATTATGTTGTTTTTTCAACTGTTAAATATTTTCATCTTATAAGTTGGATTTTCTCTTTAAACAGTAATTTTTAAAAATTTGAATATGAATTTGTTTGAATTTATTCTTAGTGTTTGTTTTCACCTTCGATTTTCCCATAGTTTTATAGGAAGCTATGGATCCTTTTTTGATACGACATACGAATACTTCTCGAAATTAAAAATCCTTATTTTTTCAGCTTTTAATTGTTAATGTTGCTATCGATATTTAAAAGAAGTAAAGTTAAAAAAATTTAAAATTTAACAAAATTTTGACGAACTTACTGCTGACTCTATTTTTTGTCCGCACTGAAAAATAACATTTGTGCTTGAGTCGATGTACCGTTATTTTGTTAATGTTGCAGGATATTATACAGGATATTATTTTCGTACATGAAATGTAAACATGTTGTTACTTATTAAGCTTCAAATATATTAAATTAAAATGTAAACTCATAATTTTCATAAATGATTTTATAATAGCCTTTACTGACCTATTACCATTAAATACACTTTAACATTTATATTAATTATTTTAACATAAATATTTTAATACGTAAGTATATGAGTAATTTAAAGAAAATTGAAAATTTTGAGTAAAAATATTTTCAATTTTTTTTTTCGTCGATTTGAGGTTTTATTAACCGATATTTATGCATGCAAAGTCTGTTCGAGTTAATCATTTTGATTAATGTGCGCAAAAGTTTTGGAGGTTCAAAATTGAAACTTTCAAAAAAATCTTTAAAATAGAGGTTTTATTTTATCGAAGCCAAAACACCACGATTTCATAAAATACCTAAAGTGCCATGAGCATATGCAAAAAATAAAAAAATTTTTATTTTTTTTTTTTTTTGCAAAATTTTGTAAATAGCAATAAATGCTTCTTGGTTAAAAATCTCTAAAAATAGTGGGCAATAATAGAAATAATTTGGGAGGATATTTTGCTAAAAAAAATCAAATGAATAACGGTACAGGTTTGAAAAATGTAGTCGTTTAACCTTACTACTCATGATAATATTTCGCAAAATTTTAAACATGTATCTTATTTAGTGATAAGTCTGCATCGAATTTATTTAAATTTTATTATTTTAAAATTCGAATTATAATGCGAAATATATATGGCTGATTTTGTGGGTTAAGAACATTTTTTTTTTTGGTTCATACAATTATAAGTCCTTAAAATATTTTGACGCCTCCTGAATTTTATTTGACATTAATATTAATATAATTTCTACTTCGTGGTTTTTTTCATTTTATTTTTTTCTTAACGCCGCTTTGACACGGAAGCGTCGTTTATTAAAAAATTCCGCATACGAGATATTTATGCCAATTTCTATAAAAGTGGCATTTGTCAGCAGAGAAAATCATAAATTTCTCAAAAATTTCCTGGCATCAACGAGATATAACACAAAATAAAGAGAGTGACTTTGTCTTCATAAGTCTTCTTTCTAAGTTTAATTTCTTGTATGCCCTCAAATTTTCTATAAAAAATAAAAAAATTATAAAATCTTCAATTTAATTTTGTTTTATTTTTTAGCATCGCATAACTTGTCACCAAATTTTAAAACAGTTACTTGATATACAACATATGAATTTCCAAAGTGTTGAGTCTTGACCGGTTAATATTTTGAATCTAAACGTAAGACGTAGATTCACAGTGCAATAGTGAAACAAATCAAAAAATCCTCGAAATTTTCAACTCAATTTTATATAATTCTTTAGGCTTAAATTTTTGCGTTTCCTTAAGATTTTAGGTGAATGATCTAAAGTTTTGGATTTCTTAGTTATTTTGTAAGGTCTACCAAAATGCATCAACAATTTTCCTATTTTTAAAACAAACTTTAGAGATACAAAATATATAAAATCAGTTTCAAAATGTTTAAAAATTTTTTAAATTCCTCATATGCCATATTATGTGCAAAAATATCTGTATAAAATTAAGCGTTAAATGTTGTTTTTCTCATCTTGTTTTTTCTTCTTATTATTTTTGTTTTTATTATATTTTAAAATCTTTTTCTGTACGAGAAAATCAATATATTTATTTTTTTTGCACGTACATAAATACTTACCGAAAAACTGAACGAGAAATATTTTCACCATTAAATAAGCGATTCCAAAGTTCAATCTACAATAAAAACCAAACAAATAAATGAATGAAATCAACATAAAACACACATACAGCCACTGAAGACATTGCTTTTTGCAAACGAAGGAGAAAACCAAATATTAATCAAATAAATTAAATTACACATATACTAACATAAAGTGGTATGTACATGCATTTGTTTTTAATTTTACATGCATACATATACAACACACATAAAATATCATTCGTAAGGATATATGTTTATGTAAATAATGCGTTTATGTAAATTTAATTAAAGAGCACAAGTACTTTGAAAAAGGACAGAATTTGTGAGATTTAATACTTAATTAATGTTAAATGTATTAAGTCAATAATCAATAATTTATTTGAAAATTCAGTTATTGGTTAATGGAACTGCAACCCGCTCGAATACATTCCCAACAGTCTATTTAGTGCCATCTAATTCCTGTTGGCACTTGTCACTTTACAGACCCTATAGTAAGAGGGAGGATAGAAAAAATTTTATATTGACTACATAAATAGTCTTTTAGTTAAAATAAATGCATCTTGTAAATTATTTCATTAATTTATATCTTTTTTTTATTTTTGGATTATAAGAAATCATTTACTTAAATAAATTGTAACTACTTTTCTCTTAATCTTTTCAGGTAAGTAAGGCGTGCTTAATGTCAATAAATGAATTAATCAAATTCTATATATTAAATAAGGTAATCTCCTCTTTAAAAATTATTACTAAATTTCAAATATGAATTAAATATTTTTGAATTTATAATAAAAAACACTAAGCTAAATTTAAAATAATGTGAATATCCTAAACTATTTGAAGGAACAATGAAAGCATAATGAAAGCTGATGTAATACATTTGATATATTACAATATTCCTATTGCTATAAATTGGAAATATTTGGGTGTAAATCAGAAAATAGCCCGTTTATACTACAAAATAATCTGAAGGTCAAGGATACCACAAAGTAGCTAGAGGAAAACAATAAAAAATGCTTAGCTTGGACAGCATAATGGCCGGACTTTAATGCATTCGGAAAAAATTTAGAATATATTAAAAAGATAATGTTGATGGGAAATCTAGTTTCATATAATCTGAATCTGGATTTTTGGGTTGCGTTAATGAGTAGGGGACGGATTATCATGTTTCTTTTTATAATATTTGCTTTAAAAATGTCTTTAAAAATTCAAAATATAACCTAAAAATAAAAATATCGAATACTATTTAAATGTACTTATCATTAAAAAATATCGAAATTTCCATGTAAGAACGATTTTTAAATTTTCCCAAATCGACTCAAGTTTCGCGAAATTGCGATAAATAGTAATTTTAATTCGGTTTTTACTTTTAAAAAAGCAGAAAAAAAATTTTAAGTTTGTATCTAGTTAAATATATTTCAGGAAAGGTTTGTGAATTTTTTGAAAATTGAAAGACATTCGGTGAATTTTTGGGCGTTTTTTCCTGGAATTGTCGATATTTATGAAATCATAAGAATAGCAAAAATCATTCTATGATTAGCTTAACCAAATAATCATCATCCAACTTTCCCACATTTTTTAAAATCGTCAAAATATTGTTAGTAAAATTTTATAGCATCCACCTGCCTTTAATAACTAGTTGTGGAGCAAATGGTAAATAGGAATAGTTTTCATTATCTATACATTTGCAAAACGTTAATATTATATTTTATTTGTGTAGGCCTTTAAGTAATTCCAAAAATTTAATAGAACGTCTGCTGGTAAAAAGCTTTGCATATGCAAGTGTAAGCTAAAATAATTTGTTTTTTTTTTCTTTTTTTAATATTCAAATTAATACGGACTATTAAATAAAATATAACAAAAACTACATTGTCAACTAAATATGCAAAAATATACACTAACAAATAATGATAATCCGCCCCAATTAATGAGGAATTGGCCAAAATTAATTAATCTATTTTAATAAAATTAAATTATACTATACAATTAAAAATTGTCAATAACTACTGATATAAATTTATAAAAACAAAAAATGCGAAGTACCAAAAAAGTGTTAAAAATTATGGGGTGCAATTGTATTTGCCATGCCGAAATATTTGTCTAAGACCCTATAAAGTATTTCCTTAGCTCTTTGGATTTTGTTGATATTCGGTATATGCATACCCTATGGGGTAATTTGAATAAGTATTTTTACTTTTTGAAAATTTTTAAAAACTCGCGAATTTATTCACGATTTTCATTTTTTGGAAAGTGAAAATCGTAAAAGTGTGTAACTTTAAACACCTATAAGGTGCAAACAGATTTTAGTTATTTAAATTACATATAGAAGATGAATATGTCCTCTTTAAACAGAGTAATATAAAAATTATAAAAGCATTCATAATGCAAATGCAGAAAAAAATTATTTTATTTTTTTATAATTTTTGTGTTTTTTTTTATTTTCTGTGAGTTTATTTCATAACTAATTTTAGTCATTTCTTAATTTGTTATTTATACTGAGGGAAAAAATTTGATTCAAAATCCACGACGGTTGTGGTCACATTGATAATTTACGGTATCAGCTTTTTGATACCGTTCGTTTACAAATTTTAAATATATAAAATGGAAAACAAATAATTCCATACTAAAGTGGTGTCAACTTTATGCATATTGGTATCAATTTTCGTTAATGACTTGAACATGCATTATTGAATTTGGAAGCATACGGGGCAGATTAATACTGAACTGCATAGCATCATTTTTAATATGTATGTGGTTGATTTTTATATTGATATGTGGTATAATATCTTTTAGTCTCAGAATAATTACTAGCGTATTGTCTTCAATATCAAGTAAAAATATTTAAATTCAAAAATGCATCTTTAGCAAAATCATTATTTTTTAATTATACAATATTATTTACAATATTTGTTGTAACAAACTTTATACTGGTTTGAAGTCAATAAAATCCAACAAATATTTAAAGAGTTATCAACATTTAAAATTACATCTTACTGAAAAAAGTAACAACAAAAATTAAAAATTAAAAATTTGATGAAAAAATTTAATTTGTATATGAAAAAATTTTTCCAAAGATACTAAAAATTATAGATTACCTTGTCCCAGAACAATTGTTATTGAATTTATAGAAAATATATTACTTCTAAACATTAAAAGAAATTTAAAACTACATTGTAAAACTGCAATTGCATTACGCGTGCATTTTGAAATAAACAATTTACCTTTGAATTATTGTCATTAAAGAGGTCTTAGTTGGCCTTCATTAGAGCCTTGAATAATTAAAATCCGTCTACATTATAATCTCTCTATATAAATTTACGTATTTTGTCGGATTTTTTAACTTTTATAAAGATTAAAATCGTGAATAAATTCGTGATTTTTTTGAAATTGGAAAAAATAATTAGAAAGACTAAACAACTGCATAGGTTATATGCATACCAAATATAAATAAAATGTGACGACCTTTCATAACAAATTGTCATTTTTTATAAATCTCTCGTAGAAAGAACGATATATATATACATATTGTGTGTCCTTGTAAGATTCTGTGTCGAGCTATCTTTGTCCGTCCTTTTGTCTGTTGAAAGCAGGAAAGGGCATAGTGCGGACCACCAATAGGAATGAAATTTGGCTCAAATATATCTCTTATATAAGGTTTGTTTGGTATAAGTAGATCAGAAACAAAAAATTAGGCACTGCTATAACAATAGTTATAACGAAATGGTACAAAATAGGGCACAATTTTAACATTTTTAAAATAAATCTGTAGTCTCTAGTCAGCTGGCATTTACACTATCATATTACACAAGTATTCTAGTTTAAAGTTTGAAGACGGAGCGATGCTATGAGGTCTCAGAATTGGGCATCTTTCAGAATAGGGCACCTATTTATAAGTTTTTTAAAAACTTAACAATTTATTTTATTTTTTCATCTGATCACGAAGATATTTTATTTAATTTTCTAATATCGAAAATTTTTAAAAATTGGTGAAAATCCAAAAATGAAAGTTCTTATTTATTTTCGGTATGGTAAAAGACGCTTAAAAAATATATCAACATATTAGGGATTCTGAAACTACATTCCGTTTGTTATTTCCACCTTTAATATTTTAAAACATATAATACTTACACGCTGTTTTATGTTTGTTTTGTAATACATGTATTATGAATTTGATTATTTAAACTGTACTCAAAGCTATTATATACGATTAGTTAAAATTTAAGCAAAATTCAAGCAAAATTAAGATAAAAATTAATAAACTGCAAATAAAACCAAGCAAAAAACTCAATAAATGATTGTATTATTAATTAAAGTGAACGCTGAAATACCTACATATGTGTATGTATGTATATATGTACAAAAAAATAAGATAAAATTAAAAGTACGAAAAAGAATATATTTTTTTTACCACAGCCACAATTGGATTTCAACTGAAATGATACATTTATATAACTGAATTTGTTTATTTCGCTTTCGATTGTATTCGTAAGCGACAAAGAGCAATTCAATTGAATTGTAGCAAACGTAATGCTCAACTTATTCAATTGAAATTCAAGGCAATTATGGCAACTGAATACAGAATTCCACTGTTTATTGACACTCAAACACATAAACTTAATCAACTACATACTTATGCATGCATACATATTAAATCTTGTTTATATATATATATTTTTTTTTTTACTTTTTTTTGAGAGCAAAGAAATATATGTACCTTGAATCATAACCTAAGTAAGGACTTTCATAGGTACACCTTTCGGTGTCAATTTATAAGATGATGTTGATGATAATGATGACGACAGAGAAATGCAAATCGAAGTTGTATGTGTGTGAAGAAAATGTAAGGGAGAAAAAAAATACTAATAAGATTTAACAAAAAATGCTGAATATGAAAGCGAAAATGAAATAAGAAAATAAATACTTAAATAATGAAAATTCGAGAGAAATGGGGGAAAAAGTTAATGTTTATGAAGAAAATAAAATTATGTAGAAAAATATTTTTCTTAACTTCATACGAATTTTGTTTTTTATGCGTCATGTTTCCATTTTCATTTCTTTTGTTTTTTGTTACGTTGAGTCTACACTAAAGGAATTTTTATCAAGACAAACGTTAAAATTTTATCACGATAAAAATAGTGTAGACTAAATTTATCAGTATTATTGTAACTTTAAAACAAAATTGTCCGCGCTCGAGCACTGACAACTTTGTCTTGAAGTTGCTTGAGAAAAGACGCCATTTTTATTTTTATTGGTACTTTTAACATGATTAATATGATATAAGTTTTCCCCAATAATTGATAAAGATAAAAAATTATCTGCAATTCAGACAACAATTTGACTTTTGTCTTGATAAAAATTTCTCTAGTATAGACTCGAAGTTATAATAATGACTTGGTTTTTTCCATGGTGAAATGAAACAGGTGGTAGCAGTTCTACAAAAACAACAATACGGCGAATTCATTACTTTCTTATACATAGAGTTTGACACTTAAGCGGTTAAGCAAGAACTGTACTTATAAGGATTTAAAAATAATCTACTGATGAAGTGAAGTCACCTATTTGAATTCGCCATGGTTTTTACAGTACAAGAAAACTGTTGTAGGTGTTTGTCAAACAGTCGCTTCTGGTAGGCTGGTTTCATAAATGCTGGCTGCATTTTACCCCAGCGTATTGCCGCACAATAATATATTATTTTTTCCCTTGGTTTTCTTCTTGCTTATTTCAAGAAAGACCAAAAGAATTAATGAAAAATCGTAAAAAAATAAAATAAATGAATGAAAACTTAACTGCATGTCGAAACGAAATGAGGGAGAAAAAAATGTAAAGTAAGTGAAAAATGAGAAGAAGAATGTATGAATGAGAAAAAGGTGGCAAGAAATTAAAATTATATATAAATAAAAATTTACCCTAAGGTAGTGCCGGTAATAAGCTCAGCTTGTGCACTTAATGTTTCTGCTATGAATTCATCATTATAAGCATCCTTAGGACGATACCAACGGCGACCACCTGGTAGCACTAAAGGACGATCCGATGCTGGTGTTAATGGGCCAAAAGAACGTTTTGAACGTTTTGGATTGCTTTTACGCTCCAAATGCTCCTCAAGTTCCTCAATGACATCGTACTTCTGTGTTACAATATATTTGTGTGATAAAATGAATAACAATTTTTTGATTTTTCTTTTTTATATTTTTTTGTTTGTTGCTTTTTTAATATCAATTTTTTTAGGATAGATATTTTATTGTTGCAATGTTTGTTTTAATTTTCTTATTTTATGAGTTTATTGTTGTGTTGACAGTGCGGTCAGTATGTTTTAGGTTAGAATTTTTGAAATTTTCAATCTTGGAAAGTTTTAGTTCATTGATGATGACGCAATATTTGTATTATTTTTGAATTGATAATTCTACTGCTAATTTCCTGCAAGCACTAAGTGATGCTGCGCAGTATATATATATATATATATATATATATATATATATATATATATGAAAAATTTTTTGTACGAACTTAATTTTGGCAGACGAACTTAATTTTGGCAAAATTAAATCTATACCAAAAAGTTTTCAAACTTTAGTGCCCCTCAGCACTAACTAAATGGTTACTTTTTTCGGAGATAATTCTGTAAATTGTGAAAATTTGAAATGGCCAAAGCAGAGGTGCTTTCAAGTTGATTTGAAAGAGCACAGATAATTGGAAGGTCCGAGGGGTAATGGATGGGCCTCCAAAATTGGTCACCTATTGCAAGTCTATATAAAAAAATACGCTTGCGCATGGATTATTATAGAAAAGTCGTATCTCGACTTTTCTTAACTTTACAGGAGAAGAATATAATATAATTATAAATAAATATAATTTATTTTTTTAATTTTTTATTTTTTTCTGTTATTTAGTTAGATATTTCAGATAGGCTTTTTCATTACTGGCTTTCTTGCAAAAAAATGTAAAGTTAGGATTTTTTAGTGAATAGTTGACAATAATGGAACTAAACTTTTGAAGAATTTTTAACTTGTTTTGAGAAAGAAATATTGTTTTAGAGTGTGTTAACCTATTACTAATGACTGTTTAGCATTAAAAAAAAATAATAATAATAAGTTTTGTCGTTATTACTTGTCTTTTCTTTTTTCTTCTTGTTTTATCGTGATCTCTTGCTTACCATTACTGTTGATTTAGTGTATTAATATGTTTTCCTTTATTTTTAATGCCGATGAACATATCGTGATAAACTTTCCATCCACTTCCATGGTATTGATTAAGTTCGTCATGAAATTTCTTGTAACACCAGGACCATTTAAAACAATTTTTTTTTTTTTATAAATTAATTGAAGAAAAATCACTTTTTTAATGATGTCAAATTATAGAAAAAAAATTATGTAATAAACTAAATTTCATATGAGTAAGGGCTTCTTCTTTCAGCACTTAAATAAGTTAGGGCTTTTTCCAAATCACAATTGTCTACATTTTTTATGAGACGTGTATTTGAGTGTGTTCTATCAAATAACAATAAAATCACAATTTCAAAAAAAAGGAGATACGCCTTTTCTATATTAAGCCTGTGATATGTAGGTTATCGTTTAAAATTTAGTACATATTTAGGTCAAAACTATTTTTTATCGCATTATTTGCTTCTATTTTTTTAAGTAATCTTATTTGGTTCATATTTTATTTAAACATCAGATAGATTACTTACAAGAATCATAATATGTGAATTCTACCAGCTATTTCTATTCGGATTTGCCCGGCTTATCCAATATATATATATTAAAAAATATGAACAAAAAATCCTAATTTAAATTCGTATTACGACTTTCATCTATAATACTTACGTTTCCGATCAGTGGCTATCGCTTAGGATCAGGGATGATAAATGCGATTTTCATTATTGTACTAAATTTAATAAAAAAAAACTTTTTGGGCCGTAATTGTACTATAATGTTAATAATTTCTTCTGTAGAAATTTCCCCTGAGTTCTTAAATAAATTTTCAAATTTCGTTAAAGTTGGACAGGAGGAGTTCTAAAAGGGTTACGTTTGACTATACTGCAAGTTTTGAAATCGATAAGAGTGTTAAATGAAGCCTTAACAAAGTAAATAATAATATTCAGATTTGGATTTAACAGAAAGTTTTAAAAGCTTCATACGAAGCAAGTACAGTAGAAAAAAAGTAAAATATCGCTACAACGTTCCCTTATGAATGACATGAATTTTATATGGCGAGTAACCGTAAATTAAAAAAAAAAACATAACATTAAAAGTTTCCGAAACTTTTAGGAATAACTTTCTAATGAAGGTCTTGGCGGAAATATTTTTTTTTTAAAACTAATTGGTTGTCATGAATATGATATTAGAGAACTATTTTAGTGATAGTCTTCTTTGGGAACTACAACAAATGGTTTAGTTTAGTTAAAAAGTTGGCGAATACAATCTAATCTAAGAATTATACCACAATAGCGAAGTGACTTGCCTTTTGATCAATGTCCACTGAGCATGGATAACGTGACTAAAAAACGTTTCTTCAAGTTTAGTGATTAAAATCAGAATCTTCAGCCCAGTACTTGAAATAGATAACAAAAAGTATATGAGATAAAATATGTCGCTAAGGATAAACTTTTTATATTCACAAAAAGATTTTCTCTAAAAATTTGGAGGCGCTTACCAACGAATATATTGAGCGTTTTCATCAATACGTGTACATATATAAGTGCCATCCCAAAATGTTAGCTGACTACTCTTCGACTTAAAAAGAGGCTATTACTGAAAATAAATCTTTCTTTATTAGATGCAATTTTAAGTCGTATTTTATAAAAAAGCTAACTGTTGAAAATTTCTGCAAACGCCTACCGTTTTTGCAAACGTATTCCTTGTGTTAATCCTAGCTTTGAAATTTTAAAACATATGGGATAAGCTTAAAAGCAAAATCGGATGAACAGAAAATTAGCAAGCGTTTTAGAAACGTTCATGTCAAATGCGAGGAGTCATTTATCTATTCCTCACGGGTCTGAGGGTCTTTTTTGTGAGAATTTTTGAATTTTTATGTTATTAAGATTTACAGATCTATTTATATCAACTAAAATGCAAAAGTGCCAATTAACACTTCTTAAAATTTTATAGGAGAGATAAAAAGCTTAAAAAGTTAGTTTTCAATAAAAAACGATTTTATTACTCTTTCAGTGCAAATAATTTATTATTTATTATTCTTTCAGTGCAAATGATAAATTCTTTAAATGATTTTTTGCAAAAGAACATGATGTGACGGTGAAAATATAATTTTTAATTGATCTAGTGTAAGTTATTAGCCTAATTGAGTAGCCCATTTTCCTATATGTAGAATCAAAAATACATAGTCAATATCTGAACTAATCCTAAAAAACTTTTTTAAATTCTTACAAAGTAACAAAAAAATTTTTATTTCTTCTAAAGTACGTACATACAGATAAGCCAAAAGCAGAGATTGCGTAAAAAAATTAAGTAAAATATATATCCTTAAACAAACAGGATTTCTTAAAACTTAAAGTTCCTTTCGGAGAACACAATATCTTTCTGTCAAGTATGTGCATCGGTACAGTAATTTTCACGTAAACTAAACACAAATATGTATTACCGCAAATAAATCACAAAACTATGCATACAAAAGTAGGCGTAAAAAGTTGCATTTAATGAAAAGGATGTATCATCATAAATTATTTCTGTACTATATGTGTATATGAACCGTTTCAATGGTTGAATAAAACGGAAGTAGAAAAGGTGAGTATAATTAGTAAAAAGTGGGTGTAAAAAGATATAATATAAAATATGGCCATATAAGCAATAGTTCATTGCGAATTTTATTTGTGTCAAATTTTATGTGCACCAATTCAGTGGTGGTTAATACAAAAATGTGCAAAATTATGTTAAATAATTTGTTAAAAAATTAAAGTAAAAAAGGGCGTGGCATCCGTTAAATAAATTGTATAAGCTGTAGTTTATTCAGAACTTTATGTGTGCCAAATTTCATGTGAAGCGATTCAGGGTAACGAAATCTATGTGCGCCGAATTTCATGTAAATCGGTGTAGTAGTTTCGCCGTGAAAGAAAAACAAAAAATCAAAAATTTATACTTTTTGTTCTCTTTTTCAAAAGGGTGGTAAAATTTTTTTCATTTCAAAAATATTTTACCACTAAAAATGACATGAAGCTTTTTTTAATATTTTTTTTTTAATATTTTTAATCTTAACGAAAATGCACGTGAAATAATACCGGCAAAATCCCTTTCAAACCTTGTCAATTTTCAAGCAATTTTTTAATTTATTTGTAAAATTCTTGAAAGGCAATACTGCGATGAACATTAGTGATATACTCAATAATAATTGAATAAATCAATTTTTGAAACACGTTCTGTCCGGGTTGGGATTTTGGGAGTTTTGGTAAAAAAAAGTTATAAGTTCTTTTAATTTTCTGATTTTAATAGGATATTTTTATTCGTTTGGATTTGATTTCAGTCCAAATATTAACATTATTTCTCAAAAAATAATATCTTTGTTTTTTTATAATCAAATCGTAAATGATTTTCTCATATATGATTTTACAAGCTTCGGGTAAGTAATCTTTTAAAAAAATGTAGGTGAAGTTCCACCTACAACCTCCTTATCCGCTAGGGATATTTGCTTCTTCAAATTATTGTGAAAAAACCTCAGTTCTGGCCATGTCAAATTTTATTCAGAAATCTTTAGAGCATCACAAGTTAAAGAACTATTAAAAAAGAGTTTTGGAACCACTACGTGCTCTTCAGTAGTAAAATGTAAACGAAAAGTTACAAAAGTTTTAAATTTGTTTTTGATTTTCCTTTTTTTCTTATCTCAAGGTATGGCTATTTTAAACAATTATTTTTGATCTAATTTTTTATTTCGAAGTTGTCATCATTGCTAATTGAACAAAGTCCAAAAAAGAAGAAATTCAAATTTTTTTCTATTTTCAAATCCTAAGGATTTTTTAATTGCAAAATGAATTAGAAAAAACGTCTTTGCAAAATTTTCTCTAATTAACAAAAAAAAAAAAAAAAAAACAAGTAAGAAAGATACAGCGATCAAGCCAGACCATATAAAATCCTGCACCATTGTGTATGTGCAATAAGGTGAAGGAAAGGTCCTGTGGCCAATTGTAGAAATAAATAAAATATACGAATATAGAATACTACGTTGATGCTAATATTTATATGAAAGAAAGAAAGCCTTATATGGGAGCTATGGTAAATTATGGACCGGTCATTATAAAATTTGGCACTGTAATTTTTACTTATATAAAATTTATTTCTGTCGAATATTAACTTGATACTACATTTGTATGGGATTTATGCACTTTAAAATTATTTTCGGAAGGGGGGATTAATATGGGAGATTGATACTTATACAAAACTTTTTTGCACTGAATTTCATTTAAATATTGCTTTATTTAAGACATTTACGACAAATAAACACCTATTCCGGGTGGATATTTGTATGTGGGCTCTGTGAAACAACAAGATAATTCTTTGTGTCAAATTTCATCAAAATGTGTTTAATATTGCGACCTGTACTTTGTTCACAAGACAATCAGTGATTCTGAGCTACAAACGTCAACACAAACGCATAATACCCCAACCACTAATGGTGGTGTAGGGTATGAAAACTATCAGCTATTAATTTTTATACCCTACACCACCATGGGTGGTTGTGGTATTATGCGTTTGTGCTGACGTTTGTAGCTCACCGAAAAAATCTTCGGACCTACATCGACTCAGAATCATTTTCTGAGTCCATTTAATGATGTCCGTCTCTCCATCCGCCCGTTTGGTCGGCTGGCTGACTGTTCATGTAAACATTG
Organism: Protocalliphora azurea; assembly: GCA_932274085.1. Classification (NCBI taxonomy): domain Eukaryota; kingdom Metazoa; phylum Arthropoda; class Insecta; order Diptera; family Calliphoridae; genus Protocalliphora; species Protocalliphora azurea. The sequence continues at coordinate 83,569,466 of OW026522.1, read as the reverse complement.
TGAACAAAGTACAGGTCGCAATTTTAAACATATTTTGATGAAATTTGGCACGAATAATTATTTTGGAGCAGTGACAAAGCCTGCTAAATTTAGTTATGATCGGTCCATTATGTTGCAAAAAAAAAACGATTTTCTTTCTATATTCTCATAATTCTGAAGTTATTAAAATTTGGTACATAAATTCATATGGTCCAACGTGTAACCCTATTTAAAATTGTTGGAATTGGTCTATGAATTCCCCTATCCTCTGAGAAAAATATTAATAACTTGTCCACTTTTTTCGATCGATTCTGTTCTGTTTTCTTTTTCTATAGTACTCCTACATATTGAACACACTGTTATTATAAGAAAATCTGTAAAATATGAAATATATGTATTTATGTTCTATGATTTGTGATGATAGCTTGAAAAACATTTATTGTGTTCTACATCTTTTATGTTTTATTTTTGTATATTCTGATATTAAAAAATCTTAAATAAACATTAAAAAAGATAAGTTTATAGTAGCAAAACAATTTTAATTATTGCTTTAAACATTTTAATTTTAAAACATTAAATCATTTTAAGTATTATTATCTTTTATATTTCTTTTTCTTTGTTTTAGCTAAATTTTTGAATTTTAATTATTGAGGTTATAATTCAAAGTGTACTGTGTGTCGCTGTAAAAAAGTAAATTCTTGAATTTGGTCTTTAATTTCCTTTAATATTATTAGCTTATGGTTTAGAAATAAAAAAATATTAATTTTTTACTTTTATAATGGTTTAGTAAAGTAAATTAAAACACAACTGTTAGACATTGTTATATAACTTAAGGCAAAAATATTAATTAAAAATATTTTATTAAATTTTGTATATTAAATAAAGGAAATTAATTGACAACATTTAAGGAGCGAAATTAAATATTTAGCTAATAAATCTTCATGAATAAATGTGGCTTAAATTTTTTGTGTATTGCTTTTGTATAATTTTTTAACAAAACGATTACTAAATATGGAAATTGTACTTCTTTTTTGAAATTAGAATTTATTTATAAAAATTTAAAATTCTAATCTAAAATCTATAATAATTTGTTTGTATTTTATTTCTATTCTTTTTTGCCATTTTAAATATATCATATTTCAAATATTTGAAAGCGGAAGTTATTCAACCGGATATTTTCATCGTGATTTCCGTCTTTGACAGGGACTTTTTTAATATTGGAAAATTTATAAATTAATATATATATATATATATATATATATATATATATATATATATATATATATATTACTTTAACTATGCTATTCAGTAGCACATAATAAATATTAAATATTTAAAAAACAAAGATAGTCAATAAAAAAAACAATACAAGCTCTAAAAAATTAAGTTAAAATCGTTAATTATATCAACAAACTTAATAAACAACAAACAAATTATTTAAATTCTTTAATCAGAAGTCACATGTAATGAAATGGCTTAGTATACAAAAAATTCTTTTAATCAAACCCCTTAAAATAAAAAATAAAAATTAAATTGAAAATTACATTTTTAAAAACCCCTTTTGTCATTTATCAAAACACGCCTGTATTTTGAATTATATTACACAAAAAGCAACACTTAACTATGATTGCCCCTTAATTAATATAATTATAAATTTTTTCTGTGTTTAAATTTCACTGGAGGGGATAAACGAGAGCTAAAGAAGTACATTATTTTGAATTACTACGAGGGGTGCTATCTATGCGCAACCTATGTTAAATCTGACACCAGAATCATAAAATATGATGCTTTTAAAGTCTTACGTTCTCAGAATTTTTTTTTATATCAGGTCAATTTCTGTTTCTTAAAGTTACTTAAAAATTGTCTTTGTCAACGAAATTTAATTTCCTATAAAATGTTTTCATGAAATGATCTTCTATAACATTCTATGTGGATTAATTTAAAAACAATATATTTTTAAAAATTAAGCTCCACGGGAACCCACCTTATATCGCATATGCGGAATCAAATCATGGACTCTGTTGGCTTCAGAATGAATTTTATGAATGCCCTCTAAAAACAGTTGTTTTGCTAATAAAACACTGATGGTGTGCATGTACTGATTATGCAACACCAACATATGATATATCGTAAGATCGAGAAACTTCTGGGTATAAATTCCATTAAAAAGTGTTTAATATTGCATAAACAATTGAGCGTCCAAACCAGTTTTCCTTTTTTAATCTCATATGAAGAAAAAATTCGGACAATGTTACAGATGACGAAATCCTATCCATTTATGCGTATGATTCTAAAACAAAAGATCAGTCAGCAGTGTTACTCCTTTAAAGTTTACCCAACCCCTAGTCGAAGCATTTAAAGTCAAACGGTCGCTTATTTCTTAAGAAATCCATACACTTTGGTAGTCTACGTTTGGAGTATCAAAGTACTGACAGTTATGAATTGTATATAATTATTTCTTTGCCAAACTCGGATCATTCCCCACTACGACAATTCTAGCTTTTACACATTGTTTAAAAAAACCGCCAACCTTATCAACGCAAACATCGATTTGTAGAGTTATTCACCATACAGTCCTAATTTTTTATCCAGTTACTTTATTGTATTAGCCACTATTAAAATAAATTATGTGCCCGACTTATTCCAACACTTGGAAAATAGGTAATTGTAACAAAAATACATTATATTTAGATGCTTCAATCAAAGTGAAAAAACTTCCTTAAGACTTAGTTCAAACGCATCAAAAAATATTTGACAGCCATGAAAACTACTGTACAAAATAATAGTGTCATTTTCAAAAAGAAATATTGTTTTATAAATTTTTTGCAAAATATGAAATTCAGCCCTCGCATGATGTATATTACAAATATTATAAATTGAATGTTAAACACTTACAGTTTTGTAAATGTGCCGTTTAATTTACAGCTATTTAGGAGGCGGAGGATTGGCTAATTAATGTTTTTAATAAGTGTCACCATTTCAATTTTCTGCCAGCTGTTAAAGTTTTTTTCTGCTATTTGACAATTAAAATATTTTAACGGAAATTGAAGAAAAAGTTCTATTGAACTCATAAGCACTAATTTCATTTAAAACAGTTTTAAATGAGGGGGAGGAAAGTTAAAAATGATCAAGGTTTACTTAATTTATCGCTATTTTTGATTCTCTTTTAGAAAAAAAAAAAAAAACATATGAATAAGGAATTTCAAAAATTTTTGTGTCTGGTATTTCTACAGCTTATTTTAAAAACAGAAAAACTGTTGATGCATTTTGGTAGACCTAATAAAAAAACTAAGAAAGACAAAATTTTAGATCATTCGCATAAAATCTCAAGAGAATATAACCATTTAAACTAAAAAAAAAAAAAAAATTAAAAAACTTTCGAAGATTTTTCGATTCATTTCAGTTTTGCACTGACAATTTATATCTTTTAGATTCAAGCTATTAATCAGTCGAGAGACAACACTTGAAAAATTCGTATGTAGCATAACGAGTAACCGTTATGCGGTGATAAAAAATGAAACCAATAATGTACGATTGTTTTAAATTTACACCTTTCTATAGAAAATTTTCGCGCCTAGGTGAAATTTTAAAGAATAGAATTTTAAAGTTTGAAGTATTTAACGTTGATGTGAGAAAAACAGGCAAGAGATAATATTATCACAACTGACAAATACCGGTTTTACAAAAATTGTCAAAAATATCGCGTAAACAGAATTTTTTAATAAATGATACTTCTGAGTCAAAGTGGCATTATGCATTTTAAAAAACATTTTAAAATGCAAAAATTGTATGCAGATTCAATAATTTTCACTAAATTTTAAAATTTTTTTTCGCATTTTTTTACGAATAGATATGACAAGATCAGCGAATGGTATCTGTTGGAGGAGAACAATTTTAGTCACCATTCCTGTCACTGTTTTTTTTGCTAATCCACTTGTTTGTTTACTTGTTAATCTCTATTCTCTTGGTTTAGTTGTTGTAATTATTGCATTGCTATTGAAGCTTGCAATATTTTTGTTAGCAGTGTTGCCAAGAGGTGTGAAAAAAGAAGCTAAATTGAACTTTGATAAAGGTAAATAGGGCTAAATGCCCAAAAAATAAGGCCAGAAAAAAGTTAAATTTTTTCAATTTATTTCTTCTCGTTTTCATTGGTTTTTGATATTTGTATAAATTTATAAATAAAACATAGGACGACACAAATCACCTTAAAAATTCCCATAGAAGTTGGGTTATATTAAGTTTTAGATTTTCTTCATATGAAAAGCGACTCAATGTTTTGAAATGCTTTTTCGTCATTTTTCCGAATTTTTTGCGTGACTTTTCGCTTTTATATGATTTTATTTTAATTGTATTCATGAATAATTTCTACGCTTAATGAAATGTATGTAATAATCGATTTAGAAAGTTCATAAAATTAGTTTAGTTAGTTTTGCTTTGAATAATGAAGCACCACATTTTTGTTTCATATTACATAAGATTGCTTAAATGAATGATTCTGTACAAATAAATTTGGAAATACTAACAATATTGCCTTTTTACGGCAATTTTAAAGATAAAAAAGCCTTGAAAAAAGCTAGAAGCTAAGACGAAAATTTTAGGGCTAGAAGCAGAATAAAAAGGTTAGATTTAGCCTTAAAAAGGCTAAACTGGCAACACTGGTTGTTAGTGTAAATTTTACTTGTTGTTCTTTCTGTCGTTATCCGCACATACATTTGTTATTTATTTTGAATATAAGTTAGCTAAAGCATGAACCTATAATATTTTGGGAATATTGTTTTTGCTGTTCTTAATAACGAACCACTTGTTATTTCTTTTTTTTTTTTCTTTTTTTTTTTGTTTTTGCAAATTATTTTGTGGTCCACAATAAGAATTTTTTAATTATAAGTATAGTAGCAATCGAACCTGCATAGAATCAACGACACATAAAATAGAAACCCCCTCGAATAATTGAATAATTATTTTTCAAATAGTTATTTGTATAACAGTATAATGGTTAAAATTGATAATATGAAAGAATTTAAGAATCATTTATACCGCCTACAGCGGCATTCTTCTCTAAATACATTTCACTTGTTGACAACTACCACAAAGTGTAAATACCGTTAATGTTGATGACAAATGAAAGTATTTTATTCGAACCTAAAATACTAAAATTCAGTTGGCGTCCAAATATTGTATGGAATAAAAAATATGTCCTTAATCTGAAAAATTAGCCTCACATATTTATAGTTATAATTTTAAAATAATAAAAACTATTTTCGTTGTAAAAGTTTTCAGTAAATAAGATATGTACATGTTTAAAATTCACTTTAAAAACAAGAAAAAAGCCAAAATCGCTCTTTTTTGTAAGGAATATTATCATGAGTAGTAAGGTTTAAAAAACCATATTTTTCAAACTGGTAGCGATATTCATTTGATTTTTTCAGCAAAATATACAAAATATGTTTTTTGTTATCCACTATTTTTAGCTAATAAAAGTTTTTTGCTATTTTCGAAATTGTACAAAAAATAAAATTAAAAATTGTTCTTTTCAGTGTACTTTGATGAATATTAAAGGAGCAATAATAGTTTTGACATGTACTGATAGAACCATATCTCTATCTTTAAGATTTTTTTTAAGCTTCAACTTTAAACCTCCATAACTTTTTGACGCATTGGTGAAAATGATTAACGCGAAGAGACTTTGCGTGCATAAATATTGCTTAATAAACCATAAATTAACGTTCTTGTCAGACATTTTTAAAATACTTTTGCTAAAATTTTTGAAATACCTCATATGTGTAAGGCGCTTATTGAGTATTAGTTATCAGTTTTTTTTCTGGCACGATTTTCGAGTATAACTTATAAACAATTTGTCCGATTCAGTTTAGAATTATTTAAAAACATTGGAAAAAAAATGTTCCAATTTTTCCATGAACAATTTTTTTTTGCCATTAGTTTATAAATAACTTCGAAACTATTAGGCAGATGGAAAAATTATGTTAAAATACGACGAATTTTTGCCATCCGTTCTCAAGATATAAGATGTATATAGGTATAATCGCTGTTCCCCATAATTTGATTCCTTGGATCGGACTCTGCGATGTTTACATTGCTAAATGTGTTAGGAGGACAAATTTCCATATTTAGCGCAAATCTTGTGTGCTTACTTTTAACTTCATTTACTCTTAAATCACGTCTCCATTTATCTCAGATAGTTATTGAGTTCTCTAGATACTCTGTATGGGTTCACAGGTGAGTTTTGATAAAAGAATACAGAAAGAAGCAAATTTGTCTTAAATTGACAAATCAGTGGTATATATTATCTAAAGTGTTGTTTCGAGAACATTGCATTGCAAGACATCAGATTTGATTTAATAATCTCAGGTCTCGTATCCATTATACATTAATTTTAAACATTTCTAGAGTTTATATTGCATTATTTATTGAAATGTTTTCTAACATTATATATATATATATATATATATTTGTATATATTTTTTGTGTTTGGGAGCAAACAAAATACAACTGTTATATAGATTTATTATTTTTTTAATGTAAATGGATTTTATGTATAAAAAATATAATCGTAGGTGAGATAATATATCGGGGTGAGTTAATATATTTAAACCCCTCTACCTTAGATGAGTGCAAAATATCCCTATCTCAATGAATAATTATTTTTATACATGCTGAAAGTGAATCTAACAAAAATTTAAAATCAATTGAATAGTTCTTCAGATAAACAATAATACCTTTTTTCTACCTTTTTTCATCTCAATTGAGGAACTTGATTAAAAAATTGTTCTTAGAGAAGTCGCAAGACTTTCACTGTTGTAGTTGCTTAGATATGCGATAATTAAGAATTGCCTGGTATGGGGATTTAACACGTCTCCTAGGGCTCTCTGTCCTATTTTAATCTCAGTTATTCTACTTGATAAGCAAATTATTTCTACAAGATTTTAAAGATTTTATAGTAATATATGGGTTTTCTTTTACGAAATAAATAATATTTACTTTGTATTAGGGTATCACTCTCCCTATACTTATCCTTTCTATTTTCGTCTCAATTGAAAAAGTTTACGAGAAAGTTATTACAACAAAATTGTATGACTTTCGCTGTAATAGTGCCTTAGATATGCGATAATTATAATTTTGTTTGTATATGGAGTACCATTCCCCCTGCACCGATCCTATAAAAAGTAGCCTATTTGAATTATGTTGCATTTTAAATAACTAACTTATTAAAAATTTATTAAAATCATGCATTAGATGGAAATTAAATGTATTTTTTTGACAATGCAAAATGCTCTAGATAGTAATTTATATGGACTCAATATTTTGAAAGTCTAAAATTCACTATATCTCTTTAAAATTACAAGTGTTGCAAAATATTAAAAATAAATTATATGCTTTAGTTGTGGTTTTAAATAAACAGTTTTTATGCCCTACTGAAACGTTTAGTTTTTCAGAATAAAAGGTTTTGAATATAGATCCTGGATGTAATTAAAAAAAAATATATATGTCAATGGAATTTCTGCATTATAATTCAGTATTGTGTCGTTTAAAATTTTCTTTTCTTTAAGCACATATCTATCTATATATAAAAGTTAATTGTGTTTGTTTTTACCCTATAAACAGCTAAATCGGTGGACAGATATTCTTGCAATTTTCACAGCATCTTCCTGAAGGCCCAGTATGTAATATGCGCTACTTTATTCTTGAACTGGAGCAGGGGGAAATGTACCTCCTATAAATAGCTCTACGAAATACATCCCAATGATATAACTTCCAAAACCGAAAATGAAATAACTCCCAAAAAATCCCATATATTTGGAAGTTTTTTGATATGAAATAACTTCTAATTCTTATGTTTTTGAAATTATTGCATCTTTTTAGGGAATACCTTATTTTTCTTATGAAATTGTTTAGTTTAAAAAAGGGATAATGAAATAAGTGACCACCAAAATTAGTTTTGGGTTAAGAAATTGCTTAATTTTTCAGGGATTTATTTCATTTTCTTAAATTTGTGATAATTTTATAATTTTTGAATGAAAGTCATTTAATTAAGACTTTATTTATGAACTAACATTTTCATTTCCTTTAAGAAGCCATTCATTTCGAAAAGTTTGAAAAATATTATTTTAAAATTTCACATTTTATATATTGCATATCGCTTATTAACTGCAAGTACCTAATAACTCAAAAAATCAAATTTTTCAATCATTTACACGCACTATTTTTTAAAAGTATATATATATATATATATATATATATATATATATATATATATTTCTAATTAGCACTACGGAGAAACATTTAGTAAAACATCACTCGATTTTTATTATTAATTTTTTATTTAATAAATCATTTTTAATTTCATAAAGAAAACAAGAAATTTTTATAAAATAAAATATTAATGCTGTAGTCAAAGAATACAAGGAATAGAAGGCTTGTCAAATAAACCCAACTTGTTGTCATAAAAGACCTGATTTTAAGATTACGTTGGTCAAATTTTATTTATATGTATTAGTGCTGAAATCACTTTCACCACACATCATAAGTACACGTGGTTGCTCAAATATTATTAAATATAATTTATCACAACTATATTTACAGATTTTTATAAATTTTCATCTTTTGATGAGGATTTCATCCACAAATATTAATAAGAATTACATTTTTTGGCTTTTTGCTTATAAATATGAAAATGGTTTAAATTTATTTTAAATTCTGTTTTATTTTTAATACCAAAACTAGTAAATTTGTTAGTTCAATTTAAATTTCAACATAGAAAAAAAGGAATGTCGGAAATATAAAAAAAATTGGTTTGTGGAAGATATTCATGTTACGGGAGTTAAAATGCAACAAATGTGCGTGAAAATAATAACAATAATAATAAAAATATTGTGTGCTAGTGAAAAAATGTGTCGCGAGTGTAATTTTCCTTAAATTTTAAAGGAGTTTTGTTTATTTTTTGTTGCTTTTCTCTCTCACAAGTGTGTTAAATTCATACAGAACTTGTATGTGAGGTGGGAGAAATGTTATTGTAGAAAATTGAGCCAGTTTCTTGTCTTTGTACTCTCTGGCTGTAGTCTTAAATACTAAACTGTGAAACGGTTAGTAGCAAGCTTTTGAAAGCTTCAGAGAAACATTTTTAAAAATATATGTGTTAAATTTGGGACTTATTTCATTACTTTCTGAAATTATTTCATTTGCATTTATTTATTTTTCCTGCATGGGAGTTATTTCATTATGAAGTAAAATATAAAATTTGGGTTTTATTTCATTTTTGTTTTTAAATAATTTCGTTTTTTTATTAATTACAATTATTTTGCAGTTAGTAAAGTAATAATATAGTGAAAGACTTAAAAAATTGCAGAGAAAATGATCATATAAAATTCTAGATAAGGCGGATAGATCGAGAGGTAATAGTAACCACCATATTTGTAAAATAAACTATTTCAAAATTCCTTTAAATACACAATTTAAACAATTTAACTGTATTTGCTTAAATGAACAAAAAAAGTTAATAGATAATTGACTGAACACCATTGTGAAATGCTGCTATGTATTTTTAAATTGTTTTTAACAATTAAATATTTATTGTGTTTCTATTTTAAACCGATTACACGTGGCAACATTGAATATTTGTCACATTTTCATTATTTTAAAATTGAAAAATACTAGAAAGCAATTCGAAACTAAGAGACTCAGTAAATATACCGAAACAACTAAACTAAATAAATAATGTTTTTGAAATCTGTTTAATTAATCGCATTAATTGATTAAACCTTTCTAGACTTTAAATGTGTCAAAACTTTTGGACGAACGTTCTCGCTGATGTTGTTTATTGCCGTTTGTGTCAAATTTATTAATAGGATTAAATACCAAACATTTTTTTAATACAATACTTTCCTGTCAAGGTTAAACAGAATGTTTTTTTTTCAAATAATTTTAATTTTGGGTTAGAAATATTATTGTTGTTGTTATGAGTAAAAGGAAAACAAATAAATGTTTTTGTTATTTAGTTGGTAAATAACTTACCTTTTGTTTTTTTAATTTTTGTTCTTCCTCCATTTGAAGGGTTTCCTCATTGCTGCTTCTGCTGCTCTTAGTAGCAGCTTCCTGTTGCTTAATTGGATTCTTGTCAATTGTATCACGCGCTTCATTAGTGTCATTCGCAATTTGTTCGTTAGCTTTATTATCCTGTTTTTGCTCAGTCTCTGCCATTTGCTGGCTGTCTGTGTTAGTGCTTACATTATCAACTGATTCATGACATTTTTCAGCTTCGTTGTCATTTTGTTTAATATCCTTATTCTCCTCATTCACATTGCCTGTCAGGGCGCGACGGGAGTGGTGGAAATAAGAGAAATATAAAAAACATACAGATAGTTGGATAGAAAAAAAAAAAAAAACGATACAATGAGTAAGAAAGAAATGATTTTAATTCATATATAATATTACAATTTTATAAGAATTGTGTGTATGTGTGAGCTAAATGTTTTATTCTTCCTTTAATTCTATATCTATCTGAAATAATAATTCTTCTAACTACTAGTACAAGACAGCATGTGCAATAGTGATTGTAGCTGGATATATCTCCAAGGTATTATAAAATTAAATGTTATGATAATAAATCATCGTTTCTCAATTGCATTTATACAACAATTAAGAGAATTTGGAAAGAAAAGTAATAACTACATACTACCCTATACCCAAGTAGTAATCATATGTTAAACGAACTCAGAAAGGAAATTGACACTATAAAAGGTTCACATTATTTTGAAAAAGTGTTCAATCTGCCCCACTGTGCACTATCAAAATTATCGAAATCATTATTTTAGTTATTGAAAAATTAACTTTTTTGAAACGATATAACCTTTTATATATTTTTATTTTATTTCTATAAAACAGGACAATAAAAATACACAATATCAAATTTTTTGCTATGGTTCAACTGAAAATAGCAAATCATATTTGGGTATATTTTCATGGGAAATTCTTATTTTAAATCATATTGTATTCGGCTTATTCTACACTTAGATTCACAATTTTGCATAATTCGTCTTTTAAATTTATCCATCCAATTATTTTAATTTTATAAATTTTATAAAAAATCCAACAGAATTAAGAAGTTCTTAGGCGCATATTTTTGTTATCAATTGCCATTCAAGTGAATAAATGCAGCAAAGCATATTTGGCCATATTTTATGTGAAATATTTATTTTAAATCATATTTAATTTGGCTTATTCTGTACTTAAATGATATGATAATATGATATGAAAAAAATACAACGTTTCGCTTATTAAAATTTATTTATTCGAAACATTTTAAACGTAAAATGGTCGCTTTATATATAATTTTGAAGGAAAATATATCTTCTTTAAAATAATGTATAATATAAAAAAATTTATAAAATTTATTATGCTTTATTATTATAGTAGATTTTTTTTAAACAAATTTGCAATTTGGCAAACCATTCTGCTAAATCTAGCAGAAAAATGCTTATACGGCAACACTAGCTCAGTGGTGTATTTTCATTACCTTGGGTTAGATTTTTCACTAATTGAGCTGAATGATTTAATTCGTGATGAAAATTAACTAAAACAATTAGAACAGTTGATCGTATTATAATTGCAGGAGTAAAAAATATTAAACACTAGCAAGCGTAAGTAAATGGAGCCAAAATTTTGCGCTATTGCCTATTCTTAAGAGAAAGATAACATATAATTGCGTGACGAAATCAACGATTTATTTGATTTGATGATTTGATATTATTTGCTGCGGAAACAGAATTCTCCTTTTCACCACTTCTAGGCCACATTTTTACTTTATCTTGTCAAGCATTTAGCCGCAAACACAAAAATCAAAAGAAGATATGTTTGTTAAACAAAATACTCGAAAACGTCCAATAAGCCGCCAGAGGGGTGATAATTCGAAAATTGTGTTCGCAACGTTATCGGTAATTTCAAGTCCATTGATAATGGTGAGCTTATTGCGGAAATATTCTAAACAAAATTTTCTTTATTCTATATCACATTTTATTTAATAAATTGATTATCAGATTTCAACTATAGTAAAAAACAAGTAAGAAATATATAGTCAAGACCGATCACATGATACCTTATACCATTATGTATATGCGGAAAAATTCGGGATGGTGTATACATATAATTCTATAGAACATAAGTATGTAGTAACATTTATATGGGATTTACGGACTTTAGGTGATTCCCAGAAGCGAGCTTTATATGGTAGCTATGGTCAATTATAGACCGATCTTGATAAAAATTTGGTATTGTCATTCTACTTATATAAAACTTATTTGTGCCGAATATTAATTTTTTTGTGCTTTACAAATATCAGCACATACGCATTTTACGCCAACCACCTATGTTCGTATAAGGTATAAATAATTTTGTTGATATCTAGAAAAATAAAGCCAATTTTGAAAGAATTAGTGAAGATTCGAATTCAGCGCCCGAATTAACCTCAGAAACCACTTTTTGTTGGTCAAATCTTAAACCTTGTATACCTGTGTTGTCAGTCAAAACCAAGCATATTTTTTATTGTGTAAAAATTTATCTATTTCAGTCGCTAGTTAAATTTTTATGGTAAATGAACTTTTCAAATTAAACGGCGCATATATAAATGATCACTTAACTGAGTATGCTATTGTAGGGTACAGGAAACATACACAATTATTTTGTTTCGTATAAAATCTTTTAATATATCTATCGTTTCTTCTTTTCAGTTATGTTGTGTAGCTTAGTCAAATGCTTAAACTATTTCTATGCCATTAAATACCTCCTTCCTCTTCATTTTCGTTGATTTTCTCCAAACTTATTTCCCGTGTTACACTTCCAGATAGTTTGCGTGGTTGTTCCTGTTGTAATTTAAATGTTGGCAATATATCGGATAATTGTTTTGTAACCGCATCAAGTGTTGATTGTATGGTGCTAGGTAAACTAGATAAAGCAGCCAGTTGTTTTTGTACATCAGCTAATTGTCGTTCCAAGGCTAATTCTTCTTCTGTTTTTTCAACTACTATTACAGGCTTTGGTTCTTCTTCAATTTCATTCTCTTGAATAGATTCGTTCGTTATGTTAGCTGCTACCTTGTCGGTTTCTTCGATCTCCTTAGCTTCTGGAGTAGATTCTTTTTCTTTATCAGTTTTTTCGGTTTCTTCTTGTTCGGGATTTTCACTGGCATTGCTATTTATTTCCTCCAAATTGGGTACTTCAGAATCAACTGGTGTGGGAGCTTCTGGCTCTGCTTCAGGTTCTGGTTCAGGCTTAACAACTGGTGGTGGTGTAGGTTCTTTGGGTGGTTTAACCTCTCGCACCGGTTTAGGCTTTAAAAAATAAATCATATAAAGTAAAAAAAAAAAAAAAAAAAATATTCCCCTAAAATCCAACTTACTGGTGGAGCCGGTGATACCGAACGTGAAACTGTTGAACCCCTAACAATTTTCACTTTGTAAGCATTAGCCGCACGTCTTTCAGCCTCGATTTGTTGCTTACTTTTCGGTATGGGGCGATCCGGTTTTTGCAAAAATGTTGTCCATTTACGATTTTCTTTATCTTTTTCGGCCTTTGTCTTAGTGGCCTCTTCATTTAAAGTACGCAAAACATCACTGCTCATACAAACCCCAGGTTTAGGAAAAATTCTATAGAAATTAACTCTGATATAATATTAAAATTCACGTTTATAAGAAGCTTAGTAAATCATAAAAGTTTGTTACAAACCCCAATGTGTTGTGTTCCTTAAGTACTTCTGATTCTCCCGACAAAACTGCTGCAATTTCTTCTTCCACCAATTTACGTTCCGATTCTTCGGATAATACCGAACATGGCCTCTCCTCTAAATCGGAAATATAGTCGGCATCATATACCTTGTCCACATCTTTTGGGGTGTCAATAATGACAGGAGGCGTGACACTACCAGCTTTAGCTTCAATAAAAGATTTTGGTGAGACTACACGTTGGGTAACGGGAAAAGTCTTAGGTGTCATAAATTCTTCTTCATTTTCTCTGTGAATGGCAGTAAATTATTTAAATACCTAAAAAACGTATTTTTCCCACATACCTCTGTACACCAAAGTAGAAAACATTACCACAACTGTTAATAATTTTATTAGTTTCATCATGAGTTAGTGGTGTAGCTGCGGTGTCATTAATGCGTACAATTATATCGCCCACCATTAAACCAGCATTTTCAGCAATACTTCCTTGGGTGACCTTGAAACAAAGAAAACAAATATACAGTACTGTGCAGGACAAAAGCAACAAAATTAGAGTAAACCTAAGAATTGTATAAATTTTTACAAGATTTAGTTTACAGTAAAACTAGTTTTACGAATTTATAAACATATTTAAGGGTTACAAAAACACAAATATTTAAAGGGCTTTAACTTTGTCTATTAACAAAAACGGAAATAAAACACTATAATATTCATAAAAGAGTGTGCACAACAATATAAACATATTGATATTCTGCTTAACATTGTTTTATATTGTACATTTTCCGTAAAATTTTAACAGTATTTATGCAATTAAATTGTTAATTGTTGTATATAGATTATTTTCTATTCAAATTTTTGGACTAAGCAACATTTTGGACTGCACTAATTTTGAGGCCACATAAAAAACTTTCAGAGGGGTTTGTGTCTGAGAATTGGATTTCATGAATAAAAATTTTAAGCAATTATATGTAATCTAATCTTTCAAAAGTTTTAAAATATATTTCGCATTTTATGCTTCCTAAAATATTGAATTAAACAGGACATTTCTGTAGGTAAGATGCAATTTTCGTCCTTTTTAAATATATAAATCTAAAAGGATCCAATTTTCTTACATGTTTAAAGAAAAGCACATTGTTTTTTTTTTATTGGAATGAAAACACAGTCATAATTACATATTGTCCTGGTCCAAAATAATTTTAGGAATTGCGCGGTTAAAAATAAACACATTTACGGTTCACCGCAATGCCGATCTTATGTATCCGGTCAGAGTGGATATAATTTAATATTGTTTTAAATTGAATAAAGAACTTCCTTTATTAATATGCGGAATTCTGTTGAGTTTGGATTAAAATATGCCTCAAACTGTTTCAAACTGTTTCCGAAATTGCGTTTCGACATACGAATTTTGTTCGACCTCAAATTATGCCAATAGCAAGAATATGAATCGGAACCATCCAAATTGGATTTCTTTTCATCAAAAAAGATTACTTTATTCCACTCGTCTGTCCATTTCATGTATTTGTAAGCAAATTTTAAACGATTCTCCTTATGATGCTGTTTTAACATTGGTTTACATTTTGGTTTCTTCCATTTTATGTTACCATCTGTTCGCAAAATGTGTGCAATATGTTTGGAAGTGACAGGAAGGTCATGTTTAGTTTTTTATTTATGTAGCATTGACTTTATTGCTGGTGGCTTCTACCTTTATTTTATTAATTTGCCTTTTTGTGAATTTTTGATTACCGTTTGTTGGTTTTTGCACTGCGCATTTCTGCCCATTCTTAAGAAAGCCTTGAATAACTCCTTCCGAATTGTTAATTTATCGTCCAGTTTCTCTATTAGAACAGCCTTGATCAAGAAAAAAAGTTCCTATGGGCATGCATTAAACTGATGAAATTTCCCAATTATAACAAAAATATTTCCAGTAAACAGATATTTTGTCATCAGAATCTTACCTTAAGTGAAATAAACAACTAAAACTTAAATTTTTTTAATATTAAGCAATAACTTTTTAGGCAATTTTTTCTCGGCTGCATTTATAGAAATATTTAACAATCAGAACATATTGATCACCAATATGTTCTGATTGTTAAATTAAAGAAAGCAACAAAAACAAGAAACAAATATTGCTTACATAAAAAGTACCGTTATTATATCGCGAGTTATTTTAACAACATAGCATTGTTTTTGGTTAAGAGAAATTAATATGCCTCAAAAAAAAACAAAAATTTTAAATACGTTTTTAGGAATATGCACCAGTATATCACAAACCATAATTTTTATCAAAAAAATATTTAGTAAAAAACAAAAAGGAAGGAAAATATTGCTGCATTCAGATATTTTTACTATAAACTTAACTTAAGAAAAAGCCCAACAAATTTTAAAAATTTGATACCTTTTTAACACTTGTTGTTTAATGAGAACAAACGTTTTTTTTTTCGTTTTTTTTAATAAGGCAAAAAATTATTGTTAATATTCAATTATGTTAACAATTTTATAAAATTAATTTTGTTGCAAATTGAATAGATTGAAAAATAAATTTTGCACTGAACAGCACTGTATATATTTATGACATTTTTGTTTTTTATAATTCAATTAAAATTTTTGGCTGTTACTCAGCAAACAAGAAATAAAATCATACACAAGAACACAAAAGTCATACATTTAAGGCAAAGAAATATTTATACGCAAGTATTTACTTCATAAGAAAAAAATGTACAGTGTCTCACTAAAATATTTGATTCTTTTAGTTTTTTATTTAAACGCTTTTGTTCAATGTTTTAAAAGAATAATTATTACATTTATTAATTAAGTTTTGTATGTTACCTTCATAATACAAAAAAAAGACTGCTATCAAAAATATTGGCTTGTTACAAAAAAAAAAAAAAAATCCAGAAATAGTTCGTAAAGTCATCGAATTTACCTAACAAAAGTATTTGAATTTTTATTACCCTTGTATTTGGAGATGTCAAACAAAATAAAAATAGATGAAATTAATTTAATTTTTTTAATAATGGGTCATAAGTATCACTGTAAAATGTTCACTGATTTATGTTCCATTTTTATTTAATGATCTTACAAGGTTGTTGCAGGAAGAACACGCCTATTTTTCTTATATAAATGGCAAGTAGGTTTTTTTTTCGTTTTTGTTATTATAGTAAAAAGTAATAAGTATTTTGTTGCTTATATGATTTTCTTTCATTTATTTATGGAGCATTGCACTATTAAAAATAAAATATCTTAAATATCAAACCCGTTGGTATCAAAAGTTTATTTCAAAATGTTGGAAAATATCCTTCATTAATTTGGAGACTAAAACATCTGACATCACGATACAGCTCTAAAAGATACCACAACTTAATTGTGTTTGGCATCCAAGTCTCCAGTTTTGCAACAGCTAATACCTACATAAGCTCAATCTAAAATTTTTGATACTAATACTTCAATAAAATTGGCTTAATGTTGAAGATTTTTCATTTTTAACAAAATAATGAACCAATGTACAGCACTTGGAATGTCAAAACAACTTTAATGAAAAAATATTTTCCGAAGACATGACAAAGACCATTTATATTTCCAATTAAAAAAATTCATTTAAGAAATCATACAGGAAAAACGGTCCGATTAATCCAAATTTCTCTTTTACAGGACATATGTGAGGCAACTTCGCTTAATTTCCCCAAAATTTGATCCCCCAATTTATAAAGAGAATTAGTTAATGCTCAACATTTAACATTTTGGCCCTTTTTGCTTTTTCGAATATCTTCAAATACAAGAGTTTAAATAAATTCAAATACTTTTGTGAGGTACTTAAAATTTCTCGGAAACGATTTAACATTTTGTATTACTTTTTCCAGCATTTGGTAGGTCATATCAGGGAAAAATTTCAAATTCATAAACAATCAATTTTTTTTATTAAACTATTTTATAGCTTTAAATAATTATTTTTTTTTTATTTAAAATAAAAATTCACTCATTTTTGTGAGGCACTGTATATTGTGGAAATTTTTATTTGTTTTTTTTTTATTTATCTAATGTTAAAGAAAAATATACTTTTAAAGAAAATTATATTTTTTAAGCACTATACTTAATAGAAATTTACAGACTTCATTTGCAGAACTTGATAACTTTAATATAATTTTTAAAATTTCAATAAATCTTAATTTTTGTTCTAAATTCATTGATATTTTTGACTACACAATAAACAAAATTAATGCATGTGCTATAAAAATAATTCCCAAGCTGGGACGTCGATACATCCAGAAAAATAAAAGCTTGATATATTTTATCATAAAAATTTTATAGGTTGCTGGTATCATTGTCTCCTATTTCTTCATAGATCGGAATTGAGAGCGACAAATTTTAAGACATTGTACATCGCCTCAATAATTCTAACGCGAAATTAACGTGGCATCGTGTTAGTACCTTCAATGATACGTATATATGTGCCACGTTTCATTTTAATCGGTGGGGTAGTTTCGTCATATGGTCAAGTCAAAGAAAGTAAAGAATATTATGACAAAAACGAGCGTAAGAAGGGTGTGGCATACAGCAAAAATCTAGTATAATAATTGTTGTACTCTAATAATAACATTTGGATTAAATAATCTAAATGTTTTTTATTTCCAAATATATTGAAAAAAGGGCTAAGAAAAAACCTAAGTTCAAGACTTTATGGCCTCTATGACCAAATTTCAAACTAAGTTTGAAAACCCTTTTGGGGGTTTGTTAGACTACTGTTACACTTTACTTTTGCGTAGAAATTATTAAGGCAAATTTTGCTTTCTGCACAGTGTTATTTAAATATTTTAAGATACATATTTGTCAGGTATAAATATCTTATATTGCATAAATTCTTACCCACGATAATTTAATTTTTATTAAAAATCTCTAACATTGAGTCACACTTAAATAATATTTAAATATTTGTAGCAAATTGTATTTATACTCATGCTGGCACAAATACATAATATATATACATATGTCTATGTAATACAAACATACATATATTTTAGTAAACTCTACATCTAAAAGCCAATAACGATATTCATCAGTAAAAAAGCGCAAAACAACAATATATGAATATTATTTAGTCTGGTGTTGAAATCTATCTAATGTCTATTACATTTGACATTTTTACCCGAAGGCATGCCATACACAAAACTTGTACACGTATAGATGCCAATTTCAAATTTACTTAAAACATTAATTCTAAATAAAACCGCAATGGTTTAGGGCAAAAGAAAAAAAATATATATATGTATATATATATATATATATATATATATATATATATATATATTTTGATTTTTTCCTACTTTTTCAGTCTAATGCAAGTATATTACAATTTTTTTTCTTTATCTACTATCCACTCTATCTCTCACTAATTCTCATACTCCGTGGCATATTTGATAACATTTGTTTTTGTTTATAGTGGTGTCTATGTATTGGCGTTTAAAATGACAATTAAATTAGACGCGTGCTAAATTGCTAAGAATACATTTTGCGGAAAGATAAAAATAAATGAATTGAGCACTTATAATGTAAAAAATAGAAAATGTGTCGGTGAGTGTATAATTTGGGTGATGGCGTAGAAATGCAATGAAATTTATATGGCACGAGCAGGCTAAAAGTCTGATTAGGCTGACTGTCTGTCAAACATCATTATCATCATTACAATCAACAGAAGAAACAACAACAACCTTCACATAACAGTATTTTAAACTATTGAACTAGAAAATTGAAATTATACTATTAAAATAACAATCAGATTGAAATATTTGTGTACTAGTATGTGTATGAGTGCATGTACAAAGTACAAAAACCAACATTTTTGTTTTGCATTTTTTGTATATTTTTTTGGTTTTTACTCGATTTCTTCTTTTTTCTTTAGGAGTTTAATGTAACACAATAAATTTATTTGCGGGGTTTTTAAGAAATGAATTGTAAAAACAAAACCAAAAAATGTCAGAAACCAGCAATGGAATAATGACCTTTATAAAGAACTGTAAAAAAAAAAGAAAAATGCTTTTCTCATTTATTATTTATTTCTTTATTTCTTTACACTAGTGTTTGAGACAATTATTGTTTCTATAGAAATATTATACTGTTTCAAATCAGTGATGGGTTTTATGGCACAATTGTTCCATTTTTGACACCATCGGATTTCCCGAGACACTTTGGAAACTATTTTTGTTTGCACTTTTTTGTATTAATTTAAATTAAATTTATTGTTTTACTGAATGATGCAAGTTTAGTCTGAGTGTTTTTATGAAAATTATTACAATGAAATAACTGCCTGTTTTTATAAGACGAGTCGTTTTTCGCTTGTGTTATAAAAACAGGTATTAAGAGTTCACATAAGTCGACTTTAGTCGCACATTGCCCCTTTTTCAACCACCTGTCCACTTTTTTAAATGGAACTAAATGGCGACTTTTTAAGACTACGTAATAAATGACGAGAAAGATAGTTGTTTGAAGACTGGAGACCCAGTTTAATTAATTAAAGGAGAATTTTATGTTAACTATTTTATGAATATCTTTATTTTTGCAATGATAAACATAATTATAAATAAATTGTTTTGTTACTAATAAAATTTAATTTAGTAGTTTTTTTTTAAATATATTTTTTTTTGTTTTTATCAAATAAACAAATTTTAAAGAGTTTTTTAGGTATTGAGGCAGTTGGCTTTTTTAAATCCCCTTTTTGGCTACTTTTTTTTTTTAAATCTCCATTTTTGTACACATTTTAAAAATTCTCATCGGTAACACTGTTTCCAGCAAGTGCATTTTATTTTATAATTGAAAAAAGTTTTACAAACGTACAAGGCGTAAGATGGGAGATATGAATATTAAAGAACTTACTAAAACTAACACTAAATTTTCGCTAAATTTTATCATATTATACGGAAAACCAAGAAAACCTAGAAAAATCTAGGTACTTACATATTTCTCTTTCATAAATTTTAAATGCCCAATACTCTTTCGTTTTTTTCATACAATGTTGGATTTTGTTGTATACGCTAATTTTAGTTTACTGTCATTCATTTCGAAGTATACCATTTTTTTCGCCTTATTTTGGCAGCCTTAAATAATTTGTCTTTAATTTAAGTTCGATTACGAAGAGAATTTATATATTCTATTCCACCTTTCTTGGCACATTTTCGATCCCAACCTTGACACTAAATAAAAATCCCATCACTGTTTCAAATGGCAAAAACAGGCTTATGATAATAAATTGATTTTGAATCTTATTTCATGTTTAAATCTTATACACAAAATTAGTTTTTAAAAATGCGAATAATATTTTAAATTGTATTTAACTTAATAATACACAAACGTATTTCTTTGTCAGGATTTTAGGTAGGTACATACATATACAATTTTTTATACAAAAACCTTTGAAAACTTTTAAATTATAATTACAGATTTTAAACTAAAAGACAATACCAAAATGTATCTTATTTTTTATTAAATTTTTCCACAATTCTGTGATTAATGAATGATGCGTTTTACATTTTACTTCAGTATTTACCTCAAACTCATGCAATACTTTCTAATATGCACTTTTTCAATTGACTGGTAATTTCAATAATTTAATGACTTTTATTTCGAGTCATGTTTAAATAAAAGCAAGTTTGTTATAAGATGACAAGATTTTGCAAAAATATATTTAACTTTTTATAACTAACAAATGTATTTTTGGTATATATTTATAAGCTACACTAAAAAGGTCTCTTTTTTAGAAACTTTTTTATTATCATATTAAGGCGACTGGTAATTGTTTCAAGCCATTTACCTCAGAGCAGCTTTAATGCTCATAAAACTTTCGATTATATCAGTAAAATTATAGTGTCGGAGATCACCAACAGTGCACTAATTATAATTTGGTAAAAATTTGTTTTTTGGAGATCAACGAAATTTTTGATTTTTGATTATTATTTGTAATGATAAAGCGCAAAAATATTGAAGATATGGACGAAAATAATCCCAAAATTTCAAAAAAAAAAAAAAAAAAACGATGTAAATTCCAATTTTTCAAATTGTCATCAAAGTTGCGACCCTTACTTTGCGCACAAATATCGGACGGACATCGTTAAATCGACTCAGAAAATCATTCTGAGTCAAACGGTATACTTTAAGGTGGGGGTTCGAAGATTTTTCTGTGCGTTACACCTTCTGCACAAACACATAACACCGTAACCACGTATGGCAGTGAAGGGTATAAAAGCAAAAACGCACAAATGAAATCAGACAGCTGTTAGATGATTGATTTGTTTAAAATAGAGAAACAGATAAAATTGGTTTCTGCGACACCTAAAATCGACAATAATTCTAATTCGAACATAAAGTCGATAATATTGGAATTCATGACGCAAAAGTAATTTTTGGTCGTTTTCAAATCCAATTCCGACAACAATTGAGTATGCTTTAAATAATTACACAGTGAATATACTTCAGTATGCTTTAAATATGTAAGTATGTAAGTATGCTTTAAATAATTACACAGTGAATATACTTCACGCTTAATCATTGTTTAGGAGAGCTCTTAAAAGATTTTCATTTTTTTAATTTGTTATTGTGTTGCTATTGTTCTGAAAGTAAAAATTGGAAATAATATTAAAACTAAAATTTGTGTATTCTTTTTAGGGATATTTTGACCATGACAAAAAAAAATTAATAAATAAATAACGGTATTGGTAGAATGAATAATATGCTGCTACAAAGTTGAACTTTTTAATATCACTCGTAAAACGATTAAATGTGGGCTGTAAACCTTCTATATTTCGATATATTGTGTTTTAAAAGCAGAAGTTCGTTTCTTTTATCTGTATTGCAATATTTTACATACACTCATGATTGATGATTTATTTACTATTTTTTATTTTTTTCCATTTTGTTTTCCAAAATTTCGATTTTGATGTAAATTTTTCTGAATTTTTCCTTCATGAATATACATAGTTGCTTATAACCCCAGGTCTACAACGGAGATTAAAGCTGATATAATATGCGAGATGTCGCCGGCAGAAGAGAGTAACCATTTTGTTTATATTATATTAATCATTAAATAAGATATGTTGAGATTTTCAACCAGTCACAGAGTAAACCTGTCCTTTTTATTTAAGAAATTCACACTTTTATAGCAAAATTTTTATAAATATATTTTTTTAAATCAATCATCAAAAGAAAACAATTTTACAATAAAAAAAAAAAAAAAATTAACAGAAACTTTCGTATTTGTGTATTTTTTTGGCAGTTCATCTTATAAGATAGTTGTGTAGAGAAATCTCATCACAACAGTTTCGTAATATATCTTATAATATTAATACTTGAATCTAAAAGTAAAATAATTCTCTCAGAGGGCGAATTTTACATTCTCTAACAGAAAAATCTTACATATTATGTTACGTCTAAATGTTATTTTGTTTAAAATAAAACGAGATATCCCTATATAAATCGCTGAAAAATACAAAAAGTTATTAAAGTTATTTTCTAAACTTTATTAAAAATATATTCATATATTTTAAGACAAATTATTTTTTTTCTTAATTTTTTACTTCATATTTAATTGTTGAGGAAAAAATTTAAAAATGTATAGAAACTCTAACAAAAGGTACGGTCGGACTAGGGAAATATTTAGCAGAAACTGACAAATTTCTTTGCTTTTATGTGACCATAAAATATTTTGTGTGGCAAACAACAAATCAGCTGATATTGGGCATATAAAATTGTTTAATAGAAAATAAAATAGTTTTTAATGTGAATACAGTGTGACCAATTAATGGAAAATACTTTCCCATTTTTTAATGATTTATTTGATTTTACAAAATAAACATCAAATAACAGTTGTATTCAGTCTAAATTATTAAGATGTAAAAAATATAATTCAATGAGAAATTTTAAGCAATAAATTTCGCTACAATATTGCTGATCATTTTAATAATCTCATTAACTTGCTTGCTTAAGCAATAATATAATAAAACAGGATATGTAATTAAATTTTATATCTTTAGTTGGTACTCCAAGCAAATTATACGAAAAAATGGTTTAACATCGGATCTTTTGGATATAGCATCATCTGGATGTTTTATATATACTGCTATAAGTCACCGATGATCACGAGTTTGCTGCGCGAGTTATTCGCGGTTAAATCTAACAAAATGAGTTTTTTTATATAAATCTTATTATTAGAATGCAAAATTTCTAAACATGTTCCTGAAGTAGGTTTTTATGCGCCATCATTAGTTTTGAAGTTATGGCGCAGTTTACGTTAGATTTAATGTTTTTTAGTATCCGCTATATTACAGGATAATATAATCAAATTGCAGGGATAATTATACCAACAATCTTCTAAAGATATCCTCTTATCTTTTGTTGTATTGTCGATAAATATTTTCCATGTTAGGGTGTCCGCAAATGTAAGATTTTTGATGGGGATACAGAGTAAAATTACAAACGCAAACTGGGCACATAACTGAACAGAGCCTTTGGGCACATAACTGAGCAAATCAGAGGACTGTCTCTATAAGTTTTTTTCAGTTTACTATTGAAATATTACCCTGTAGCCTTATTGAAAATCTTACATTTGTGAACACACTAATGGACAAGGAAGGGATTTCTCGACAATTTTTATATTTTTATATTAAAAGCTAAGTACAATTTTACTATATTGTTTTGAAATATACTAAACAACTAAAAAACATTAAATGTAACATAAAATGCGCAATAACTATATAAGGTTGGAGTTTTTAGGGGTATTTTTTTAATAATTGTGCACAATACATTTTCTTCTTATTTATTTTTCTTCCTCTTCTAGAAAAGCTATTGAAGCTGCTACTCATCATGAAACCAAAAAATTTATATGTTCTTTGTTTACTATATTTTTAGTAAAAATAAATAAATTTTTTTTTCGACAGTTTGATGATATAATTTTTGAAGACAAATAATTTTTTAAATTAAAAAATTTGACAACCTTTATTGTCTTTTTAAATAAATAAAAATGAGAAAATAAACTACGTATTACTTTGGGAAAATTTTATGTACATTCGGGCAAAAAAAATTCAAAACAAACATTTGCCTAATCTGACCGTACCTTAAGTTATTACAGATAAAGTCAAATAAATTCTATGGTTTTTGTCTGATTTGAAAAAAGAAACAAAATTTTGTTACGTTTACAACAAAAGCGCCTTTAAAAAGGATTGCATCATTAGATTTTCATAGGCTTTTATATAAGAACCTATCCAAAAACAATTTTTGGCGAATAATTCGAAAATTTTAGGGTATATTGCACATTTTCAAAATTGATTTATGATGTCCGCATGAAGGCCTATAACGAACTATATGCCATTTCTCGAGTGTCTTCTCACTGTAGCAGCGTGTAATTAAGCAAAATAGATTTTTTATAATGCTTAAAATAACAATGATTTTTGCCAATTTCTTAGAAAAATCAACTAATTTAAAACAAAGCATTTATATTTATGATATCCGCTTTTTTTGTTTTGCAAAAATATTATTTTAAAATATACAACATGATATGACGATATTTTAGGACAAGTAAAATGTCAAGATTTTTGATTTTCGCCAAGTGTCTGTCATATTAAATACTTAAGTAGTTAGCAATTATATTGTCAAACTAATTTTATTGTACAATATCACCTATAGAAAATTTGATGCAAAAAGAACAAATATGTAATTGCTTTTTAATTTTGAAGTAAATCAAAATTAATATAAAACGTTTTCAAGAAAATGAAATTAAATTTAACTTAAATTTAAAAATAAAACCAATTTATTTTATATTTTAATTGTAAACTACATATTTTATTATAGTTCATGTAAATATTCATTTCCATCTTTGAATTTTCTTAAAAAAAAAAAAAAAATATTTTAAGATTTATTTTTGCAATATTTTCAATCTTTTGAGGTTATACACGTATTCACATTGTTCCTTTTAGATTGAACAAACAAATGCAATTCGTTTTATGTTGCATTATTTTTTTTACATTTTGCTCTTAACGAACTCAAACACCTTGAGCACTTCAAAATATGAAGGAAAAAAAGGTGAAGAAAACATAGAAGATTTCCGTATTACAGTAAAATACTTTATTGTAAATAAAAACACTAAAAAAAGTTTATATATTTTATTATTCATCTTATATTTTACACAATCCATCTCTCAATTACGTAACAACATTGAAAATGCATTAGATGCAATTTCATTCATCAATAGTATATATATTTTTATTTATTTATTTTTTTTTTTCAGTTCCAACTTGTATAAATTTTATTTTTTTTACTTTCTTTTTAAACTTTGTACAGAAAAGACAATACAATAAAAAAATATTAAGTGAGTGGAGGAGGTGATAGATAGTTACAGTTATCACTTTTATATATGAAATGCAAACATTGAATTATTGATATACATATTGTAATACAATTTGCATGTTCATGTATTATTGTTTCATTTTGTCTGTTATACACTTTATCTGGACTATAAAAAATAGATTCTAACCTTAACCACTGTTAATGGAAATTCAAAATCCGAACCACCGACTAGACGAAAGCCCCAAGGGACATTTTCAAAACGACACATTTTAATATCAATCACCATTTTGATCGATTGATTTCTATAAATTTTATTATCTGTTTGCTTTTAATTCACTGTAAAACAAATGATAAAAAGGTTTCTTTTATTTTTTTTATCAAAACGTAATCCGTTTTTTTATTATTAGACAGAAATGAGTTTTGTATTTTAAATTGAAAAATACTGTAATGACCGCAGTGAATGAAAATTCACACAAATACCTCAAACGTAACCAAGCGAATGATTTGTATAATTGACAGATAGTTTCTATGGCCGTTTTTATGTGAAAGAACAATATATCGCTTTTAATTAATTGAAATTTTTTTCCTGCCGCTGCCATCTCTATTCGTTGCTATTGGTTTGGGTCAAAGACATTTTATTGTTACTTTAATCGATTGTTTTGTGGTTGTGAGTTATCGGTCGCTTTTAAATATTTCCACTATATGTATGCGGTATAGCGGTAAGGAGTATGAATTAGTTTTTTTTTTTTTAACTAATTGAAAAAATTTGTTATACTTTGTAATTATGTGGTTTTCATCTTTGTGAAGTTGTAGTTACTAACAGGTTTGTTATAAAATATCATCAAAATAAATTTTATGATGATTTGCAATTGTATTTTAATTTTACAATATTCTTAAAGTTTATTTTTTATTTTATGAGAGAACTCATTTTGGGACAAATCTTAAATGGTTTAGCTTTAACTAAAATCTCATGTTTATGGTCAATTTAATAATTAGTTGTTTGAAAAATACTTCCTTTGGTTATCGCATTAAACTTAATAATCCTTTTCTATTACTGATTTTATGACATCCTAAATAGAGGTTTTAGAAAATGTCAAAATGTGATTAAGTTTTAAGCATATTTATGCCACAATAAAAACTTTATATGACTTTGCATGTTTGGTCAAGCCTTTTAACTATTAACCAAGTAAAACTATAAATATGTACCTTTTTAAAATTGTTTACAGATTGTTATTTTATGTAGCCTTTAACGCATTTGTAATGATTCAAAATATAAATACTTTAAAGTGTCTAAAAATAATTTCTGAATATAACTGCACTGAAAAAAACTAAAATATTTTTAATAACATGGTGATACAGAATAAAAAAAAAAATTAGTACACTTCGGACTTTACAAATTTTTAATTCGAATACCTGTTATCCAATTTAAGTGTTGAAAAGGAAATATTTTACCCTTTTTAAAAAGTAGATACACATTTTTATTCATAGCAACGCAATGTAAGATATTAAATACATAAATAATTTTTTTTTTTTTATTCTTATTTTGAGGCATTTTTGACCCACACTTTATTAAAAACATATTTTTTTCATCATATTATATTTTATTATACTTTTTGGTAAAAGACCCATCATTTGATAAAATCGGAGTTAGAGTTGGAGAAGATGTGATTTTTTCCATAGTTGTAATGCTAAAAAAAATCTGTTATTTGACGTGTAAACTGGTGCATATTCCTATAAACGCATTTGAAATTTTTGTTTTTCTTTGTGGTATATTCGTTTCTCTTAATTAAAAACAATGTTGTATTATTACAATAACTCGCAATAAAACAGTACTTTTTATGTAAGAAATATTTGTTTCTTGCTTTTGTTGTTTTCTTTAATTTAACAATCAGAAAATATTGGTGATCATTTCAGTGGAATATTCCCATGAATGCAGTCGAGAAAAAATTGTGTAAAAGGTTATTGCAATAAAAAAGTAAACAAATAATAAATATTAAAAAATTTTATCAGTTTTAGTTATTTGTTTCAATTAGAATAAGTTTCTGATGACAACATCTCTGTTTAATTTTCTCACAGACCAGGAAAAGAATCAAATTCAATGTTTTGTGATCAAGGCTATTCTAATAGAAAGGGCAGAAGTGCTGAAATCAACAAAAGATAATAAAAAATTAACAAAAAGGCAAATTAATAAAATAAAAATGGAAGCTATCCGCAATAAATAAAATTTTACACAAATAAAAAATAAAGTTGACCTTCCTGTCACTTCCAAACATGTTGCACACATTTTGCAAACAGATGGTAGCATACAATGGAAGAAACCAAAATGTAAGCCAATGCTTACATTACAGCATCATAAGCAAAATCGTTTAAAATATGCTTGCAAATACATGAAATGGGCAAACAAGTGGAATAAAGTGATCTTTTCTGATGAAAAGAAATTCATTTTGAACAGTCCCGATTCATATTCTTGCTATTGGCATGATTTGAGGTCGAATGAAATTCGTATGGTGAAACGCAATTTCGGTGGAGACAGTGTTATGGTTTGGGCAGACTTTTCTGCTCTGGGAAAATCAAAAATATGTTTTGCTTCAGCTAAAATGAACAGCGCAATCTATAATGAACTATTGAAAGATGCTCTCCTCTCATTTATGGATGAAAAAGTGGATGAAGATTGCATATTTCATCAGGATAATGCTGCAATCCATGTCTCGAACCAGTCTAAATTGTGTTTTAATGAATATAGAATTCCACTATTGGACTAGCCGGCTTGCAGTGCGAATTTAAATCCAATGGAGAATCTGTGGGGGTACAGGACCCGTAAAGTTTTCGCAAGAAATGCACAGAGTGAAACCACAATAACAATAATGGAGTTAAAACTAAAAATTGAGCAAGCCTGGGAAAAAATTGACAGTGAATTTCTTAAAAAATTAGTCGAATCAATGCCAAACCGAATTTTTGAAATTATCCAAAACAAAGGTTCCTCAACTCACTATTAATGATGCTAAATTGGTTCATTACTTTAAATGCGTATATAGGAAAATGCCATGAAAATGGCATTAAACTACTAAAATTTCAATGAAAAAAATTAAATGTATATTTGAAGTTTTTTGTTATTAACTTTTTAAGTGAAGTAAACAAATAATTAAAAAATTAATTTGTAGCACCTTAGTTATTTTTTAGCCCCATTTTTGGTAAAAAAAAAAAAAATTGATGTGCGTTTATAGGAATATGCATCAGTGTATATTGTTTTTTTATAATGTAAAATAATGGCAACAATGAAATAAACGTAAAATAACATATAAAGGTTTTACAAACATTAATAAAATAATATATTCTGATTTTAGCAAACGATAGCTCATTTTATTCCAAATAATATATAATATTAGGAAAAATATAAAAAAAAAATGTATTTTATAATACAGTGTGGCTCAAAAGTGGCTGTAAAATGCAAAAAAAAAAAATAAAAATAAAAAGGTACAGTTTTTCGCCATGCATATTCTCAGGACTATTTTCAGAAAATCGGTTTCCTGCGTGTATTCAGATTTTTGGGTTTAACTTTGTAAAGTCAAAATATTCAATTTTAAAGATTTCTTGAAATTTATCAAAATTTTCTGATTTTTCTTCAGATTTTTTGATTGCAAAAAAAAAAATAAAAAAATAAATAAAATATATTACTGCAGTTTATTTTAATGATAATTCTTTTAATCTGTTAAAATAAATCATTTTTGGAAAACAAGATATCAAAACTAGGGTTTGGGGTTTCCCACAATATTTTTTTTCCCGGAAAAGGGGAACGAAAAAATTAATTTCCCGGGATTTTCCTAGAATTTTTTAAGACTTTAGTTATAAGAAAAATGTCATTATTTCTTATAAAGAAAATTATTTTTATTAAATAAAACAAAACGAAACATTATAAATCATACTGAATTAACGAAAAGTGAAATAATATAAAAGTATAATGACATTTTTAAGATTAAAAAAATTTTAAATATTTTATACAAATAAAATTTTACGTTATTGTGTTTTTGATGCTAAAAAGCTTACAAATATCTATTAGATACATTTAATTATAAATAGCTTGCCGCTTATTTCCACTTTATTTCTCTAACTTGAATTATTATTATTATTATTATTAATTCTTACTAAATTAAATGATGAAAATAATCTCATATATGTAAGAATGCAACATGAAATTAGTTTTTTGTAAGTGTTTTGAAGTTATATCATTTACATCTAGCATTTAAATATCTATTGCTTGGATAAGAGATGCTGTTTGAAAAGAAAATGCTGTGCTAGAATGAAAAATCTCCCAACTAAGAAATTTTTTTAATAGTATTTTCGAAGTTCAATTTATTTAGTATTCATTTCAACAAATCTATAACAAAACTAAAGTATTTTAAATTTTAACATGATAAAAATAAAGTTTATTTAAAATTTCATGTGAAACATCTTGTAGGTAAACTCGTTAAGCCATAGATATAAAAATACATAAAAAAACCTAATTCAATAGTCAAAAACCTAAATTTATACAACATTAACATTCGTCTCAGATCAAGTTCTAGTTGTATTATATGCGTTAAAAACTTTCAAGTACAATTTTCATTGATATAAGGTGTTAGAAATAGCAAAATGTTTGCTATAGAATTTTTAAACTAAGAATATGTAATTTCCCATTTTTTCGGGAAAATTAAAAAAATTCCTGAGAATTCTCTAGAGTATTTTTTAAATGAAAATCCCTGGATTTCTCACCCTAGAATTCCGGGACTTCAAACCCCAATCTAAACGCATTTTGCTTGGGAACATCCCAAAATCAAAAATGTGTATGTGACTGTGTATGTGACTGAATAATAACTTTTTGTCAAAATTTCTCGTAAAATGAAGGTTGCCCTAAAAAATTAGGAAGTTTGCTGATTGTATGGACGGAAATGCAGTTTCGTAACCTTAAAAATGATAACAATATAAACTCTTCTTTAAAACATATTTTTGACTGGTCTAAAAAGTTTATAGTTAGTTTTCTACATTTTAATCCGAAAATAGTTTTTAAAATAAAAAAACATATGTATCGTGTAGAACTTAAAAAGAATGCTGCACGTTCAACAAATAACATTAACATTATTGAAAATTTCCCCAAAAAATCCCTGTTCAACAAAAAATATAGACACTTTATCATTCAAATATTTTTTTTTAGTATTTGTGCTTTATCTTTACAGAGATAATTTTTGGATGAATACTGTTACATAACTACATGTCAATCACTCACTACATATAAATTTACTTCAAGAACGTTACAACTCAAAAGAACTAGTTTTACAAAATTCGCATTCAAAGTTTTCAATATAGAATAATAGAAAAATTAACGCCAAATTATCTTCTCAAACGGTGGCTATAAAATAAATGTACAAGATATTTCTATAGAAGATAAAGCTTAATATAACCAATATTTCTATATTATTAACACAAAAATCTCGTTTCTTTGAGTTACAGATACATGATATAGATATCAGACTTCAGTTTCACTATTTCGTAAATCAAAAGAATTGGTACTACACATAACTAGAATTAAAATTATTCAACATGTCGGATTCAGCGTTACTGTTTGGCGACTTTAGTTGCCAATTGCCCCATTTTCAACCATATGGCCACTTTTTTGGCCCCATTTATAAAATAGAACTAAATGGCGACTTTTTAAGACTATATGCTAAATGAGGAGAAACTAATTTGTTTGAAATATTTCAACCCATTCTATTCCAATGATTGTTTCTCGATATAGTGTTGTAAAAAAGACCCCGACGAATTTATAAATGAACTGAAACTCTTCGAAAATAAATCTAATGATAAAGTATATAAACAACTATTTAAACATCGACGGAATGTCTTTTTTTTGCAAATTATCACTAATGAAAAATAAATTGTCCAACAAACTTAAGGTCAACACTTGTGAATCCATAATTTCAGTCTTGAATCTGTTAGACGGAAATTTGTGCGAAGTACAGAAATTTAATTAATAGAAAGAAAATTTTATGTTAACTATTTTTATGAATAAATCCTTTTATTGTAATAATAAAAGTTAATATAAATAAATTATTTTATTATTAACAAAATTTAATTTAATAGTTTTTCTTTAAAGATAATACTTTTTGTTTTTTTCAAATAAACAAATTTTGAGGAGTTTTTTTTAGCTATTGAAGCAGTTAGCTCATTTAAAAAAAATCCCCATTTTGGTGACTTTATTTTCAAATTCCCTTTTTTAGACACTTTTTAAAAATTCTCATCAGAAACTCTGGTCGGATAAAATGTTTGTCAACAGTTTTCATTAATATTATCATATTAATTACCAGGGTAATATCCAAGAGAGTTGTTTATGCAAAACCTGTGTTTTTCTATTGTTTATAAATACTTAATGTATAAAACCGAAAAATTCTTGAAAATGTATATTAAGCTTTTTTTGGGAATATATATAATTGGAAGCAGGATTATGAGATTTTTCAGGACGTTTTTTTTTAATAAGCAATGAAACATTTATACATCATATATTTTAAAAATAAAGCATCGTATTACCAAAAAATCAAATTCGAAATGAACATTGAGAAAAACGAAATCTTAAGAAACTGCCAAATAACATTGTTTTGCCTTTTTTTCTGGAAAAGTGAAAATTCACAATCAACTTTCTGATATTTATCATTAACATCCTTCCAATTTCTTATTACTTTTTAATCGCTTTTTGACACTTATTTAAATAAGAAAAGAGAAAACTGCAACTCTTTAAATTTTTAAAATAACAACCGATAATTCAGCTGTTCCCAATCAGTTACGATTGGATAATTAATATATTAATACAATAATTAATATATTAAGTTTTTATTACATGCTATCTTGAAGTATGTATTTTTAAACTTATAACGAAAATGTGCGTTCTACATATGCGTTGCTTGTAGGAGTTGTTAGCATATTAAGGATGACACGTAAATGTACCATCTTTAAAATTATACGCTTTGGTTCAAAATTAAAATTTCATTATCTAAACAAAAGATACACTTGTTACATAATTTCCCCAAAATATTTTAGATATCTCTAACAAATGCTCTACTTCCCAAAATTTTTATTATTTTCTGCAACATAAATTTGCCAAATATGAGGTTAAAACCCCAAATATGGCAGTTTTGAGATAATTCTCTAAATAAAATTTAGGATTTCAAAAAAAAAAAAAAAAAAAAAAAAAACACTACCAAATGCCAAAGAAGATAAAAAAACCTTTCGAAATCAAGTAAAAATAAATAATCGTATTTAAGTTATTAAAAATTATTGAAAACGTTTCAGCAAAAAAAAAAAAAAAAAAAAAAAAATAAAGGGTTTGTATGTGCTAAATCCATATAGCTTTTCAATCATTAAAAATACTAATTTAGTTTTTCCGGTATTAAATAGAGAATGTTGAAGTTAAGAATTGTATTATTAAAAAATTGTGCAGAAATTATTAAAAAAAAAAAATAATAATAATTTTTCTGTGTAACTCAGCTAGTAATGATAATATTGTCAAATTTTTTGCATGTGGTGATAGTTTTTCACAAGGTTTATTAATGTGTTCAAATATAATTAATTAAGTGAAATGTTTAAATTTTAAGATTTTTTTTTTAAATTTTCAACTTTAAACCGCGATAACTTCTGGACCTTCTAGCGAAAGTGATTCATTTTAACGGATTTCAAATGCTGAGTTATGGCTTTTTGCTCGTTAAAAGGGCTGCCGATATGCCACGAAAAGAGAGTTCGAAAAAATTTAAGTCTAATTTTAAAAGTCTTGTGTTTTCGCTCATATATAAGTTTGTCATGTCATTATTCGTTTCTTTTATTTTCACCTATGATCCCATAAAATGTAACAGTGGACTTTTGCCAAAACATCTTAAGTCGAGATAAGATAATTTGAAGGGTCTTTAATCATAAAAAAGACATTTGAAAGACACACACATCGTTTTTATAGAGATATAGCTGAAAATAAATATACTTTTTTATAGTAATTGTAGATTTTTAAACGGTAGCTGTCCTGAAGATTTAAAAATTCGAATTAAGTTATACATTCTGCCCCAAAACCACGATGACCGCCTGTACAACCATATGTGTCGGTTGTTATATATATATATATATATATATATATATATATATATAACAACCGACAAATATGGTTGTACAGGCGGTCATCGTGGTTTTGGGGCAGAATGTATAATTAATTATATATATATATAACAACCGATATATATATATATATATATATATATATATATATATATATATATATGTATATATGTTTTTGTGATATAGGAAAAAAGAAAAGAATTATAGAAGAATTTAAACATATTCACAAATTAAGCAAACATTTATATTTTCCTTTCAGTGCATTTGTTAAACCTTTCAACAATATAAAATTTAAGTTTTTCTGTCTATTTTTACAACAAACAATTTAAAAACTTTTGTAAAATGTTAGTAGATTACTGTCTCTATTGTAAATAATACTTTATTTTAATAGACGCCTAAACTTGGACCATAAAATCTAGTAAAATTATTTTTAAACTATACTTTATGCACATACTCTCATATATGTCTATGTGTATGTGTATTTTCTTATGTGTACATATATATAAAAATAAAAATAAGTATTTGTTAGCAAATTTTAGATTTACACACACTTCAAATTTTAAATCCGCTACAGTTCTGCATTTTTGACTATACGTAGATGTATATTTTGGTTAGGTGGGGCACTTATGGTTATTGGTAAAACAAAGAGATGTCAACATTAATGTCTAAAGTAATTTAACCTATAGTCAGTTAAAAGTTTTACATTTGTAAACTGTGCTCTTGTTAAAATAACTAGATATGTGGCTGTTTGTTATAAAGCGGTTGTTGAATAATGATCTGTTCATAAACAGTTACCAAGACTGTCGGGTCATTCTTGTTGTTTTATATAAATGTATATGTACATTAGACTGCTCCAAAAAGCCGACTTTTGAATTTCGACTTCCACTACGATTGTTCTTATTTAAGTAAAAATATATCGTAAAATATTAGAGTGATCAGATGTCGCCAACACGTAATGCATCGACCCTGAATTTTGTGGGGTGCATGTATGTGGACCAATATTGACCTTTTCGTGAAAAATCTCAAATATTCCAAAATTTTACTTTTGGCCTTCCTGTTTTAGAGGTAAACATTGTTGAAATGCGTTAATAATCTCGAAATGTACTTTCTACAATCCATATTATCTTTTTATATTATAATATTAATAATGTGTATACTAGTCCAAAAATTGATTACCCAGCGCAAAAATCACTAAAAAAAGCATTTTTTCTGAAATCCTCAAAGATCAAATATAAGGTATGGTGTATTTATAAGAGACTTCGATTTAATTCTTTTTTATATTTATTTTTTGCGGTGTTGTCTATATATCAGCATAGTCTTTTCTTTTTTTTTTTTTGAAATTTGTTTAACAAAATTTTTGAAAAAATTTAAATTGGTGAATAGAAACACCCATAATAAAAATCAATTTTTATTAATAAAGCATGAAAAGGGGATTATATTATCGTGCAGGATTCAAAGCTTTTTTTCAGTAATTATGATTCAAATTTGACTTAAATGTGCATTTTGTTTACACATATGTTAAAAAGTTAAAAACTTGTCTGTATGTTGCTTACACAATTGTTCGAAAACACGTTAATAGTTTGCAGAACTACTAATATCTTTTATATTTTCTAATTGATTTTAACTGTTTTATCCTGTTTGATAGATAATTATATCTAGATTAAGATTTCTTTACATTAAATTTTCCAAAAAAAATTTATATTTGCAAATTTTTGGAAAAAGAACTGTGAAAAAGTCTAAATTTCCCCATATAAATGCACCCCTCAGACTTCAGGATCGATGTGGCACGTTTAGCGACATCGGATCACTTTAATATTTTGCACGCTATATTTTTACATAAAAAAGAACAAGTCTAGAGTTACAGTCGAAATTCGAAAATCGGCTTTTTTTGGAGCAGTTTAATGTACATTGTAGTAAAGATAGTTTTGTTGGTTGCTTGTAGTTATAGTTGCCCAAAACAAAAGTTATTTTTGTAGTTTAAATGGAAATTATTTAAACTTAACCTTTTATGACAAGATTTTTTTCTATTTGTAGGAAATTTAAATACTGTCATAAACAAACCCCCAATGCACTCACACATACATATTTTCACACATTATGTTTACTTATTTATAATTTAGAATTGCCCTGCCAGCATTTGGAAGAAAGTTTTTTCATCCATCCACTAAAAAGTGTCTTTTTAAACTCTTGGATGTTCAAAAGTAGAAAGCACACAAATTTTCAATAACAAGACATATTAGTATCAAATTTTAATCTAAATATTTGACTTTTTTGACTGTTTATATTCCATATACTACTTGGTGTGTTTTTTTCCGCTTCTCTAGACACTATTTCGACACCACAAGAAATCACTAAAAAGTATCACCTAAAAAGTAACTATTAGAAATGCGGCACACTTCTTGCCGAATATAGACTCTTTTTGGACAAGAAAATGATATCGTATTAAATTGCTAAGTACTTATTGAAGTTATGTTTGGACTAAATTTCAATAGGAAATGTTGGTAGGGTCTTTACTTTTCATATACAATTTATGTTTAATTAGTTTTTTATTGTGAAGTATTTATGTATATGTTTGTAATTTCTATAAGTTGTTTGAATAAAAAAGAAAGAATTATTATAAGTCATAAATGTTACTTAATGACAACTATTAAACACATTTATAAATTAAGCAAATTTTTGTTTGCGTAAATAAAATTTTGTTTACGATTCTTCCCATTGCCATGAAAAACAGACAATTTAAGTTTATTAGTTTAAACATAAGCAAAACAAACACTTTCTCAATTTAGCAGAATTTTATAGGAAATAAAATTTTATCTTAAAATAACACTTTATGAAAAATAATTGGACCAATTCTAAAACAATTTATTTAATTTGTTTTTAATTATCTATGCTTAAGCATTTATATCGTTTAATTAAATGTGTTCTTATTGAGAGGTTTTATGGAATACAATAGCTCAAATCATACCCCTTTTATTAACTAGACTTTTTTTAATTTGGAAAGGAATAGTTTTTAATAGTAGAAAATTTAAAAATCAATTCTAGTCAAATCTAGCCTTTCTTTAAGGTATTTTTGAGTGTTACAGTATCACTAAAAATCCTTAGAGTAAATATAGATTGGTATTTAAAAATATTCTCAGAAACTAAACGTTAATGTTATTGTCAAAGAACGTATTTGTGAGATATCTATAAAATAATCTGTAAAAAAAATAATATTTTTAAAATTTAGAAAAATCTCTTATAAGCACCCAGAATGTACATATGACTTTATTGGGTCTTAGTTGACAAAAGTAGAAATTACTAACGGAATGATAAACTTATATGTAGCCTTTATACCTATAGTGAGATTTATAAACATTATATAAACATTCATTTAAGAAAGAATTTGTAAAACAGTGAAGAAAAGTCATAAAAAGGAACATTTTTCCAAAGCATAGGTAGAGTTCACTACCTCTGCAGTTACATTTTATTTAACAGTAAGTATTTCCTTCCAATAACAACACTACATTGAAAACGTTGCTTTTGGCTTCCTGTTTTTGTTTTTTGCTACGTAAATAAAAAAGGGATAAATATAATTGTGAATTAATTTTAAACTAATTGAATAATTGAACATTTGGTGAAACGTTGACTAGGAAAGCTCCTTCAACTTCAATTTCGAATTACTTCAATTAATTAGGCCTTCAGCTCGGAACTTTATAGAGGGAAGCAAATTTGGACATACAGCTTTGCCTTTGACGTTTTATATTTGGTGTTACGTTACGCGAGTTTTTCTCGGTTGAAGGTTACAAAAATCAGTTTCCTTTTGCATATATTATGTATCATACATATTTTTATGCCACTACGACATATACACA
Organism: Protocalliphora azurea; assembly: GCA_932274085.1. NCBI lineage: Eukaryota > Metazoa > Arthropoda > Insecta > Diptera > Calliphoridae > Protocalliphora > Protocalliphora azurea. Next base: position 83,531,464 of record OW026522.1, on the reverse strand, counting down.
CTAAAAAGTTTTCTACAATTGTGCTAAAGAATGTAGCAAAAAAAGTGTACTTTAACTTTAATGAGCCATTATCAGTTTATGGGGTTATATAGCATTTTGAGTTCGATTTAAATTAAAGTGTGGGCATTACAATACATTTTTTTAGTGGGTAATATAAGAAACATTTTTTATCATTATCTGTATCATTTATCTATGTTCTATGTTGTTTACTTTTTTTTTTTTTGCACATTTTCTCAAAGTTTAGTATATTTTAAATGTGATGTAGTAAAAGGTGAAATTTGCGAAATTTCAAATGTAACTTTTCTTAGTTTTTGTAAAAGTATAGTTCAGATACATTAAGTTGAGATAGTGGGTGATTAGGTAAATATTTGCAATAAAATATGGAATGCTTGCTTATTCCAAAAATATTTCAGTTTATTTCACAAAATATAACACTTTTATATTTTGTTCTGTTAATTTTTGTTGTTTTGCTGTTGTAGCAAATAATAACAAATTATTAAATAATTGGTATTATTTATGATTTAAATTTAGTTCAAATATCTAACAATAGCGTTACCCTTAGTCGGAAATTTTTTCAACCATCTGGCCTCGTTTTTGGCCCATCTTTAAAATGGAACTAAAAGGCGCTTTTTAAGATTATGTGGTAAATGGCGAAAAAGTAAGTTATTTTAATTATTTCGACCCATTGTATATTAATTTTAACAAATAAATTAATTTTTTTGAGATTGTTATACCATATAGGTGTTGAAGGAATTGGTTCCTTTCTTCAAAAATCCACTTTTTAGGGAACTTTTTTTCTGAAATCTGAGTTTTTTTTCGGACACTTTTTAAAAATTCTCTACGGTAACGCTATCTAGCAATATGAATAGTTAATCGGTTCCAACTCTAAAATTTAAAAAAGATTACAAATATTTCATCGCTCTTAAATAGAGTTTAAATCTTTGAGGGAAAAAATAATTAAAGTAATTTTTCTGAGGCTAATATGAGACTTGTGGCCAAGAGCAAACGATTGCTGTTGAAATATGGAATATTTCTATCAAACTTAATATGCACGTTAATATTATGTCCAAAAGTGGATTGTATATGGGGACTGAACATTACAGACTATAATTTTGAACTAGGAATTGTACTTATACAAAACGTAGATGTGTCAAATATTATCGTGATACTGACATTAAAGTGGGAGTTATACACGTTCAACAGATTTTACGATGTGGAGCTTATATAGGAGCTTTGCTTATATAAACCGTATTTGTGCCATATTTCATTTAAATATTCCCTTATTTAAAGAATTTATTAACGTAGTCAGGGAGTTTATTTGTATGACGGCTGGGTGCAATAATGGACCAATTTAAAAAAATTTAAATTACTATCCGTAAAAACCTTACGTGCCAATTTTTATTAAAATATTTTTAAAACTACAACTTACAGTTAAGCCAAAATATTAGATATTAAAGAACAGACAGCGGAGTAGGCTAACGAAAAAATTATTTATAGCAAAATTTATTTTTTGATATACTTTATTATAACAAAATTAAGCTCAAAAGCAATTCAAGCATTTCCTGATTTAATCTTCATTTTTGGGGTACTATGCCACATTGTGAAAATGTAAAGATAATTCTACCATCTATTAGCTGCAGATATATATTGTTCTTTTGTTGTACTAATTGTCTACAAGTCGCTTCTTGGTCCATGTTTGGGTATCCGCAAATGTCAATTTCTGATAGGGTTATAAGCTAAAGTTACAATCTCAAATAGAAAAAGGCTCATATTGTTACAAGTAAGAAAACTGTTCCTGGAGATTTTATTGAAATCCGAACACCTTGTGTTTTTAAATTTTCGATTAAAATCATAATTTTTTTTATATTTTACGAGTTCGGGTTTTTAGTCCATTTTGAAAAAAAAAAACGTCCGAAAGAAATAGGATGAACCAAAATTAATGCTAATCTGTATTTTTTAACCTGTAGACTTGACAAAATATCTCAGGTCTAGATGAGACAATTTTCAGCTTATTTAGTTATTAAATTAACACGTTAAAGCCGCATCGTTCATTCGTTGTGCAATTTCCTAAGGCTATTAGTTTTGGATAAAAAGAGTGTGCCAAAAGGTAGCAAAGTATGAATGATATTTAATTATCCCATAGGGCTACATAAATTATTGACAAATTAATAGAAAATTTTGACAATTATAAAAAAATAATAAAATAAAATATTTTGGAATCGATGCCGGAATTTAATGTTTATTTTATAAAAGTTTGTAAATTCTAAGCGTAGAGGCTGGATATCCGTCCATGAAGAAATTTGGATATAAAGAATCCTCAAACGATGCAGATATTTGCGATATATTTGCTGCTTTCTTCTCATCTGCCTATCTGATAAAGACTTACATCAACTTTGCAATTATCCGTATCCCATTCTTGATGCAACCCTAATAAATTGTCCAACATTAGATAAATCGATAGCTGAATCTAAAATATTCTGATAAATGTAGATCTGACGGTGTTCCAAGCTGTGTTCTTATAAAATATTTACGTTCTATTATATCCTCAATAACCTACTTATTTAACATATCAATATTTAGTGGTTATTTTCCTGAAGTTTGGAGGAAATCTTATATTATATCTTTGTTTACATCTGGAAGCAGATCCAAAATTTCCAATGATAGAGATATTGCTAAATGAAGTGTTACACCAAATCTTTTCGGAAAGATATTTAATGAAATCCTTTCATATATATCAATTTTGTTTGTTATTTTTCCCCATTTCGGCATGAATTTAGAAAAAGATGTTCCACTACCACTAACCTTTTGGAGTTCACAACCTTAGTTATAACTGCATTTGATTCCGGTTTACAGACAGACACAATATATATAGATTTCAGTAAAGCTTTCGATAAAGTAAATAACTATCTCCTATTATTCAAATTGAATAAAATCAGATTTTCTCCTGTTTTCTTTAAATGGATTTCTACATATCTTAAAAATAGATACCAACGATTATTATTTAGAGAATGTATATCGAAAACCATTTCTGTTTTATCCGGTATTCCGCAAGGTAGTCGGCTCCTTATTATTCCTAATATTTACAAATGATTTACGAGCTTGCATTAAAAATTCTAGAATATTAATGTATGCTGATGATGTAAAGCTGTTCCATAGCTTTAACTATTCCTTACTCCAATCAGATCTTGATAATCTTTATGATTGGTGTATGATGAATCTAATGGATCTGAATTTAAGAAAATGTATACACATGATGTTCTACAGAATAAGTCCAGTACTCTGTAGATACACAATAAATTAATATCAACTTGTTCTAGTCAAAGAATTTCTAGATTTGGGTGTGTTACTTGAGTGTAAATTATCCTTTAATTCCCACATTTCAAAGGCTGGGGAAGAGAATTTAATGATCCTTACGTTTCCAAGCAATTATTCACATCTCTAGTGAGATCAATCGTGAAATCTGCTTCCATGATCCGGGATCCTCAATACGATGTTCATACAAAGAAAATTGCAATGGTCCGGAAACAATTTATGTTATTTTGTGTTCGTAATCTTCCATGGAATTCTAATATTAATTTACAATCATATGAAAGTCGATTACAGCTTATTGATCTCTCTACTCTTGAAAGTAGGTGAAAATATATGAATATTTCATTTGTAATTAATTTAGTAAACGGTTCAATTAACTTCTGCTTCGTAAGATCGAATTTGTAATCCCAAATCGCCCAACTAGAAATTATACTCCTTTAAAATCGAATATTTTCGAACCAATTATGTCAACTTTGATCCCATGAGACATAAAGGCAATCAATTTAATAGTTTTTATCCATATATTGATTTCTCAGTAAATGAAATCGGCATTAAGAGAAGTGTTTTTAACTTAGTTAAATAATAAGACTTTATTAATGAATGATTACGAAAAGCATTTTATTGTAAATAACTTTTAGAATAATATGTATGCTTGCCTGTAAAAAATTGTAATTTCATTGGCTATTAAATAAATAAAATAAAAATAAAATAAAAAGTGTTATTTTTCAATAAAACAAATAATTATATAATATATATTAAATATTCTAAAAGTGTGTAAGTTTTATTAAAGAAATATGCCAACGTTTAGCATGGAAAAAAGTTTTTATTTGGCACAGAAAAGTGCCATAGAAATTGTTTATTTTTAAACAGCTTTAAGTTTTTCTGAAAAATTTGGAAATTTGTTGTTATTTTGTCAAAAGGCCACAGAAATACGTATAATCAAGAGCATTAGGTTTTTACCTTTTGTAAAAAAATTTTGAAATTTGTTCACATCACGTCCACTTTTGTACAAAAATTTTGCGGAAAAATATTATTTCACAACAAAGTTTAATAAAATAAATAAAAAAATTGAGGATTTCGTAAAAAAGCTTTCAGCGAATCGGTATTTATCTATCTGGTACACATATCCAAAAAAAAATTTAAGCAACAACATACATACCGCAATATAAAACTTTTTTCTTACCAGTAACTATTTACAACGGTTATAACATTAATATTTTACTACACATTTATTATTCACACTAAACTTTAAGAAATTATGAATTACAAAACTAAAATTACATAAATGAACAAATAGTTAAAAACGTTTATTTTCTCATATGTATATTCTAAGAACAGAAACCATTAAAATATTTTGTTTTTAGTTTACTACATATTTTTCAAAAATATCTCTGTTTATATTGGAGCCTTAATAGTAGACTCTTTTTTTTTCTTAGTATTTCCTTTTTTGCACTTCCTGGCTAAAATTTCTTGGTGACCCTTATAGCATATATTAAGATGGGGAGACATATACACACAAACATATAGATATACAAAACATTTACTCATACACAATATTTTATGATTATTTTCTTTTTTTTCTATATTTTTATAGTTAGATTTTAGTATTGTGTTAAAATAAAAATAAAATACAAAAAAGACCTAAAAAAATTGTACGTTGAAAGTTAAAACTAAAACTAAACCCCAAGATAAACATAAGTACATATATAGTATATATTCGTGATATCTTTGCATTATGTACAAATGATATGTTAGCTATTTCCGGTTATTCGAAAATATTATATAGTATTTGTATATGTAGTAGGGTATCCAATTGATTAACGGTCATTTCGGTTAACCGAATAAACCGAATAATTTGTGTCGAATAACCGATTAACCGAAATTAAGTTTTCTGGTGTTAAAAAATTTAGATTCTTTTATTTTAAAAACAAATTTATGCCAATTACATATTTTTTTAGAATGTCTGTTATATACCAGCAAACATAATTAAATGTATTTTTTAGGAAAGACTTTTCCATTATTTCTAAAGTAAGAGTACTTTTCTTGTGATTAAAAAATAATATAAAGAGCATCTAAAGATTAAAATATATTTGAATGTAAAAAAAATATAATAAATTTAAATGAAAATGCAAATATTTTCCACTAAAAAGGAATGTTTGAAACAAACGATATAGACTACTTTTTTTATTAAAAAATATAACGGTTTACATAAAATTTAAAAATAATTTTTTTGCGCCGAGAAATAGGAATTTGAATGTTCTGTACAATTTTGCATGACATTGTGAATATTGAATAGGTATCAAAAAAGAGAACATCTTCCAATGATCTAAATTTACACTACTTTTGGATTCTGAACTATCTTATTGACTTCTTTGAATGTTATTTTTTACTGAAATAGGATATTTAAAAAAATGCAACATGGAAAGATTGTAATAGTACAACTTCATAAATACTTATACTGGGTAAAGTGACTTCAACTCGATAAAGTCATAAAAATTTTAATTTTCATCAAAAAAATTTACGTAAAAACTGCAATATTAATTTTGACTTTTATAATGAAAAGGTCATTCTCACACAGAAAATAAAGGTTACATTTAAAATTTATTAAATAAAGCTGACGCATATTCTACGTCAGCAGTAATAGATCAAAAAAAAAAAAAAAAAAGTCAACTTTTCATACAAAAGGTTTACAAAAATAATAAGATGAACATTAAACATTGTAAAAGAATTTAATCAAAATTATGTTTCTAAATAACTGTTTTATTAGATTAAATACTATAGTTAGTATTTTTACATGTTTTACATTTTACATGTATTACTTAGACTATTCGGTTAATCAAATAATTTGCCATTAATTTAATTAATCTATTAATACGAAAACCCGAATAATTGGATACCCTATGCTATGGATCTATAGCCTGGTGTTGAAAATTGTAAAAAGAGAGAGTGTACGTTTATTTGCAGAACAATACGACTATCCCTTTAACACATTTTTACACAAAACACAATAAGGAAACTTGTGGTTTTTCCTGTTAATAGTTACAGAATTTTTCGTTATGGCATTTATTAGGGTAATACAAAATACAAGTTATTACTTTAAGTAGGCTTTATAGAGTATTATATCTTTGGTATATATTTTATTTTTCAGTATATTTGTACCATTCTAATTTTTGGTTGTTCAGACTTTATAGTGACAATTTTAATGATAATTCATATCTTACTATGCTATCAGCATTTATATAATAATATCCACTTCTTATTTTACTATATCTATTATTTTTATTTTAGTTTTCGCTTGTTGTAAGTATTTTTTCCAAATAAGGGTACCAATGTGTAAAAATTACACACATATTTTCACAATATACATTATAGTTTATGTTATTTTTTCTTCGAGTATTTTGTATGTCGGCAAGAACAAATCTAGGAACGTCTGTAATGATATGTTACATATGTTGTGTGTTGTCTGGCAATAATAATTGCAATAAATAGTTTTCACAAATTTGTTGTTTTATCAAATTATTCAAAAGATTTTATTTATATATGTTAAAGACACTGCGATATAAATACTGGTTCTTGAAGAATTTCATGTCAATTAATTTTAAGTAAATGTTATATTCAAGTTGCTTATACTCAAGTTGTGTAACATCTTTGAACTTTGTTTAAGTAAGTATTCAATATGACCAATTAAATAATTTCTTTTGGTAGAAAAAGTTTGAAATTAAAAACACCAAACACAGTTTTGCACCAATAATCTTGAAAATATTTTCCACTAAATTTGTTCAATATGAGTTAAGTGTCCTCATAGATTGTTCGGTAACATTATGTAACAAATTTTAGGTCACCAAATATTGCCTCAATAATTCCAACGCGAAATGAAAATATATAGTCAAATTAATAAAACGAACAAAGGGTTCGAATTTTAGACTCTTAAATTTATGAACTTCAGATATTTTGAAGCACTTTGTGAGAGAAAATAAAAATATAAAATAAAATAAAATCATTTACGTCAATATATTTCAATATATTTATGAGTACTTAACGTTTTATAGAATGCAAAGATTCTCTTGGATATTATGCGAGATTTTATTAAATGCCCTTCCCGTTTTACGCCAACTTTTCGTAATAAGTTGGCATGCAATATATTAAAATACATATTTTGCAAATATATGCATATATCATGCGTCTTACTAGAGAAAATATAGGATATAATATTTATTTATTATTATTATTTTTTTTTTTTTATATAATTCAAATTAATTTTAGTACATATATATATCAAGTACATTTTAATGAATTTTCATATTTGTTTACTAAGAAGTAATGTAACCCCTTTTATTGCAGTGAGCGTGTCATTCAGTCAGTACTTGCTTCAAGGATATACAATGAGCCGATTTTCATTCTAATAGGTTCAGTGGAATAAAAAAAAGTGAAATGAAGTAAATAATATTATGACAAAAATGGTCGTAAAAATTGTATGGAATCCTGTAGGAATTTAGTATAAGAATGATGGTTCTCTATAAAACAACAACGCATAATAATATTTAAATTAAATAATATAATTTTCTTTTTTCATTTCCAAACAAATTGGAAAATGTGTTCCAAAAACTTGAAATTAATGAGGTCATAAAACCGAATTCGAACTAACCTCGAAAAACTCTTTGGGGTTTTTGTTAGAATTTGGAATTATTTGATCGTTTATTTAATTTGACGTTTAATAATATGTATTGTTATTTTAATTGTTTCATTCTTAGTTGTTTTGCCACTAATAACTTGTCCTCAATTTCTTTATTTCTGGCACCAGCTTGATAAAAATTCTGCACAAATATTTCCAAATTAAAAACCTATTACCCAACATCATAAAATGTGCGTAATTGTATTAAATAGCTAATATTTATCAATTACTTTTCATAAGATTTAGTTTATGAAAACATAAAAATAATGTCAAGTTTTTAAACTTTATAAATTCATTAATGAAAACAAAAGCATTTAAATACCGTATGATTAATATTTAACAAGCGCAGTTATTACATTTACATGTGTGGCGTATACGTAATGCTAAGTTAATTACTTAATTATTTAAAGCATACCTTTAGAATAAATAAAGGAATTAAAGTGTCATTAAATTATAAATTTAATTATGTATAAATATAGTAGAAAATTAAAATTCATTTTTAATAATTTAAATTTTTTATATTTAGGTTTAACAACTGTTGAAGAATATTTAATTAACAAAACGATTTTAAAAACGGTAAGTGTTGTTACATTTTTCCTAAATTTAAGTCCTTTATCAAAGTTGTTTAAAAATTTTATTAATATTGATTACGATAAAAAATAAGATACATTAAACTACTAATTAAAATGATAAATTGTAAAAAATTTATATTCTTACTTTTCTGGATAATTGAGCATTAAGCACTTTACTTTTAATTTCTCACGCAGAGGAAAAATATAGTTGTAGTGACCATAATCTAAGAGCAACATATTATGATTGGAACATATGGTAACAGCTAAAAATAGATATGATAATAAATAATAATTGTTATGATTCCATTTTAACATATTGCGTCCGATTTTGTGGTTCATTTATATATATATATATATATATATATATATATATGTATATATATATATATATATATATATATATATATATATATATATGTATATATATATATATATATATTATTATTATTATTTCATATTATCACATCATTATCCCATCTTATCATATTATACTATTTCATACTATCACATATTAAAAAAATAAAAAATTGTTTATTGGGTCTATTACATTTGTTTCAAAATAATAGTTAAAGGTGTTTATGAACCATAAAAAATTATTTATTTGTACTATCATATGTTGCGAAAGATAATACAAGATATCCTTTTTTTAACTAAACCCATTAATAGTAGTAAATCAATTTCTTTCATTTCTTGAATCACACCAAATATAACAAAATCTTGTCTACTTATATTAATTCATGTATAAACTAAATGGGAATTATGATGAAGGTAGAAGAAAAAAACGTTAGAATATATTCAAAAGCGCAGAAGTTATGAATTTTTCAAAACATATTTGTAAAAAGTATGTTTATTTGTAACATTTTATTGCTATGGCAATAATAATATTAAAATGGTTTGAAAATTAATAATACTCGTATTTAATGGTTGTAGAAATAATGATAATTTGTACATTAGTAAAATTTTATTTCTGGTATAAATATTCCAAAAACATAAAATTTTTGTAATCAATTCTATTAAAATTTGGACTAAATGTAGACATTAAATGATAAAACTGAAACAAAAACATTGTAATCGTGAATACCGTATTGTTAAAATTTATGAAAATTAACAATGAGAACATAATATTATAATATTATGCCGTAATCATGTTTTTTCTCTGCATGCTTAGTTCACAATTACTTTAACATAGCAAGTTAAAAATAATTTTCTTTCAATACTATATTAATAAACAAGTATGTACTAAAAAAAAACTAAAACGGTTAATAATAGTTGTATGAATAATGTTATAAGATATATATAGTTCTATACGTATGCATATTAGATTTTTATTTTATAGGAATATTCCTTTCTACACATGATAGTTTTTCTTGTACATGTTTATTAGAGAAATCATAAAAATTTATGGTAGACATCAGTTACGAACAATGAAAATTTTAACAAGCTACTTAAATAGTTTCTAACAACTATTTTACTTTCGATAATAATAACATAAACATTGTTTATGTAAGAGTTTATACAAAAAAAAAAAAAAAAAAAAAAAAAAAAAAAAAACTGTATGTAACCTAACTGTGTATGAATGTGTGTATATATGTAGGTATGCATGTATGTATATATATATATATATATATATATATATATATATATATATATAAGCAGAATAATACATATGTACATAACACTCATGAACGATAGGAAAAGAAATCGAAACAGTAGAATAACAATTATTTAAGTATAAAACCATATTATAAACTATATATGTATATGTAACCTAAGCAAAAGATAGCCATATATTACGGAAAATATAAAAGCCAACTTTTTATTTGTGTTTTTTTTTTCTTTTGTCTTTATATTTGATTGAAATTGAAAAATTTCTCGCGCACTTAGAAAGTCCTTACAATAGCTGCTTCACTGTTGCAATATGCTGTTTAAATATTTATCATAAGAAACAATAAAAAAATTATTTATAAAAATTTAAAGAAAATGTATGTTAAGGGGTCATAAGAAAACAAACCTAAATTTAATTCTATTATACCCATAAGCACTGCCTAATATATATTTAAATGCAACTACATATTTCGCTAAATTTATTTATGAAATTCCAAACTTTTATATATTCTTGTTCTATATAGTTACGTTTTTTTAAAATAAAACTTTACTCTGGGACTAACATTTGGATTTAGACATTAAGAAAGGACTTCGCGGATTTTGGGTTTATAAGAGCTCGTGTAATTTGACAATTTATTAAATGAGAACTTTACACAACAAGTATTCTAAATATGAAATTAGAGATTAACCTAAATATTTATGGTTCTCTAAATTCGAAGTGTATTAGTTTGCTTCTTCTTTATCCCCACACAAAATCCTTAGCTAATTATATTACTTTTATGTAATATTAAGAGTATATTTGGTCACAAATTTCTCTAGTGCCTTTAATCAAATTACCTCGAGTGTATGGGAATATTGAACCAACCCTTTTATAATCAAGTTTCATATCTTATTCAGTCTTAATATTCAAGTAAGTTAGTACACAAACACACTCGCAAAAATACAAGTTTTTATATTAAGAAATGCGCTTCCATCACGTACAATAAATTTTGTTGTCACGGTTTTTCTAATATATATTTTTTTCAACACAAAATTTGAATGAATTATCAAGGAATAGCGTGACAGTACGTTTGAAAAAAATCGAATAGAAAAAAAACGTGTAGAGAAAAAAAATGAACACAATTTTTGGTTTGCGTGTTGATGAAAAAAAATTAATAAAAAAAATTTTAACTACTTCACTAACGACGATATTCATGTCCTCACTTCTACACTAGCTCGGGATTTCCTACAGCTTTATATGCAAACACTATTTCGGGGATGCGTGTTTAATTTTTACAATATTTACAATATACATACACACAAATGTATTATTAAAATATGCTTAGATACCTAGTTTTAAAACTATAAGCAAAGCTATCGTGGGAAATATATAACGTCAAATAATGTCAACTAGAAAACATCATTCTTTAATTACACAATTCGTGGTAGAAAGATTTAAGAGTTTTTGCTTGGAGTTTGTTTTAGGTAATTATCATTAACTTTAATACATTAATAAAAATATTAATGTATTGAAGTTAATAGTAATAAATATCGATTTAAACATAGGAACATTTTTGAAAATTTTTTTTCAACAAATAGTCTGTTCTCAATTTATACTCAAAGCTATGAGAACAAGATAAGTATTATGAAATGAACAAGAAAAAAAAACGTTAGATATTTTAAAAAATTTTCAAGTGAATATAAAGTCTAAAGTTAAGTTTTTGTATAATGAATTTCTTTTGTATATTTTCCATTGTTATTAGGAAAATATTCAAATAATTTTCACATTTAAAAAGCATTTAATTTTTTTCTTTTATAGAAATCTTTAGAACTTAAACATACGTATCTCTCTTCAAAATAAATAAAAAAAATGTTATACATATGTCGTTTTATAGGTCCAGATTAAAAAGACACTTTTTAATCTGTTGCCCTATATTATTTTGTAGAGTAGAATTTGTAGTTTTTATAAATCAATATATTTTGCCACATATGCAAACTATTCCGACCTTGAGGTATCGATTTTGTACTTGTTTTTGGATCATTATAGTGAGTACTTTTAAATTATTGCTGGTTCAAATTGTTGCTCGAAATTTAAATGTTGCCAATTAACCAAAATTTATAAAAGTAGTAAATATTGTCACAGTTTTACCTTAAAAATCGGCGAGATATACTGAAAACAGATAAATTTGTTTACAATAGCTCACAGGTCAATAAATATGTGCAATTTTAATTTCTTTTAATATTCGTAAAATATAAAATAACTCAAATAAAACTAAAACGTACTGAAGACGTACTAGATACGCAACAGAAGTAAGTTATTTGAGAATTCTAGTATTTGAATAAATATAAAGATGCTGAATGAAAAAAAATACATTTTAAGAGTTCAGAGCAAGCCATTACGGAAATAAAATTTTTTACTTTGAATTAAACTTTATAATGTCCTTATAGACAAGTTATTAAGTAAAATCTTTGCCTTAAAATATATTGAAAAATTTTTGATAAACTTTAGATCAACGGTTTTCAAAGGGGGTCCGCTACCCACAAGGGGTCCGTACCAATATTGAAGAGGAGTCGCGAAAATCTTTTGTTTGAACATGAAATTTAAAGTGTTGTTTTAAAGATTGTTAATATACATTTTCATCTTTGTACTTAGAAAATGGCTCGAAATTATAAAAAAAGTTTTAGATTATCTTATAAAATTAGTGAGCTAAAATCGTTGCCATAAACGTGAACTTTATTTTGATTTAAAATTTATTATTATTATTATTTTTTATTTTTTATTTTTTTTTTTTTTTTGGAAAAACCATATCAAATCTTATACCTCACCAATTCCAATTTAAATAAATTTTAAAAATAAATAAAAAAATTTAAGTTCTTTACAAGATTATAAAAATTGTGTAAATTTTGTCTGCCATATTTTCAGTAATTTTAAAATAAAATGACATTGACAAGTTTTTATTTGGTTTCATGTTTGGAAATAGCTTCGAATCAAATGAGTGCTAAACAATTTTCTTTTCTCACTATTTTTGCAAAAACACCATGATTATGTTTTTGATATTCGTCCATGGATTAAAACCTTTAATAGCAGTTTCTAAAATCACTTTTTAAACACGAAGGTTTCATCTCAGATTTATAATCATTAGAAATCAAGCATGTCAACTGCTCTGTTAAATTAACCGGATTTGACAATAGCATTTGATATCAAATTGAGAAAATGCCAATTGTATTTATTTAATTTTTTTTTTTCTTCTTGCGAGTATTCATTCATTTTGAGGTTTAGGAATTATTTAAGAATAACTGTAGATATAAAATGGAGAAAGTATCTTTTTTGAATGAATCAAATTTTTAATTTAAACTTAGATTTTTTGTTAACATATTTTGAGAAACACGTTAAAATTATCATATTTCAAACGTTTGAGTTTGTAAGCACCTGATGTGCTCCTATATTGCAGTGGGTCTTTCTTCAGTTGTTACTTGTCATGTGGATCATGAAGCAAGAGCTTGTGAAAACCTCTGCTTTAGATAATGTTTAATAAACTTTTTAATTATTAACAAATTTTAAGCAAAAATATCACGTTTTATTCTAACCAAAATATCATTTAACAGTATGTATACAAATATCTAGAGTTTTAATAAAAAAACAATAAATAAAAAAAAAAATCCAAAAATCAATTTTTTCAAATCCATATAAAAGATTTTACTATTGTTTAAATAGATTTTAAAAACAATATTTTGCTTTCTAAATTAATTTGAAAATCTGAAACTGGCATAAAATTTAGAGCGCTACAATATCTTTAGAAGAGGTTTTGGATTTTAGTTTCGAAATATCTCAGAATTTAGAATACGAAATTTTTTAAAATTATTATCATGTTTTAAAATAAAATCTACAATCCAGATTAGGTCGTTTTTATAATGAAAATAAAATCTTTAGATAATTTTTGTTAAATATCTAATACATCGATACCATTTAAGAAAAAATATTTTTAATGGAAGTTAACTTATATATTCCAATTTAATATAACTCAAAAAAAAATATATATATATATATATATATATATATATATATATATATATATAAATTTTATAAATTATATAAATTATAATTTATTATATAAATTATATAAATTATGTAAATTAAAAAAGAGTTTAGAGAGCATAGGATTTAACCAAAAGGACATTACACACACATATTTAATATTCAATATATATAATAAAAGTCAGAGCATTTTGTTTTATAATTCTTATGTTGTTGACCTTTTTTGTTTTTATTTTCTTCTTTTCTAAAAGAACAGTGGGTACAATCTAGTAATGTGTAATAAACATTTTCGACATTTCGTAAAAAATTTAATTTTTTTCCAATAAAATCCAAAGGTTTAAAAGTATTTTATATAGTTCATACATTGGCCATTATCAAACATTTTGGATTTTAGGCCTTAATATATATATATATATATATAATATATATATATATATATATATATATATATATATATATATATATATATATATATATCTTAATTTTCTAGGAGCATTTTACTTACTATAGAGATAAAGAAAATCTTTAAGTTAACTTGTGTATGTGTTAGTGAGAATGTTATATTATAAGATCTTATAAATCTTGTATAGAAGCTTTTATAATGATTGTATATATATTAGTAAGTAAGCACTAGATGGTTCATGACGTTACTAGAAGATTGCAAAACATATAAGCTGATGTAAAATTGTGCGTTCAGTTCAGTAGTAAATTTACCATTTTGTCTCAAAGTTGCCATGGTATAAATTTTAAACTAGTTTACTTGTATAGTATACTTGTGTGTTTTAAGGCGTAAAATAAACAGCTGTATTCTTATTATTGCAATAAAAGAACTCACTCGTAATAAGCCAACGTTTTTGGAAGGCAAAAACGTAAAAATATTTTAGAGTTTTCGAGCATATTTTTAAAAATTTTCTTTATGCTAAAAATCGCGAGTTTTTAAAATTTTACTAAAACTTAGGTTTGCATCTAAGTTATTTCGTCACATATTATAAGAAAGTATATTTTATTTAAGTTTATTATAAAGAAATGCTATTAAATATAGTGATTAATTTTTAACCCAAGTAAATTTTTTTGGTTAATAAAATTTTAATTTTCAAAATTTTTTATGTCCCTTTACATTTCCATTAAGCATTACAAACACCTGCTAATTATTTTAATTATAGTAAATATTGCGCTGGCCATGCGATGTGCCTTAGCGAAATGTGTTTTTACAAAAGCGTCCCCTATTCAACTATCAATGAAATTTGACTCAAATTTATGGTCCCCATCAATTATATTTATTGCCCCTTTTTATACCAATATATCCAAGATTTGTACAAATGGCTATTTGCTATATATAAAGACTAAAACAATAAGTAATTTCCTAAAAGTCTATAAGATTTTTTAATTAAATTAATTTTTAATGTTTCCGCGATTTTATTGTGTAAAATATCACAAACTAAGTTCACGCAGTAATCCATGCTATTCCATTAGGAACTATGAATATGCCTCGCGATAAACTGATTTTTTAAAAAAAGTTCGAAAGTTCGAGACCATCTACTGAACATAATTACAATAAGTATAAATCTTTGTTTCAAAATGTTTATTCCGTTGAGGGGCCCAAAAACCAAAAAAAAAAAAAAATTTAAATTAAAAAAATTTTGTCATCAAAATTCGATTACATTATATGTAACTTTTAAAAGTCTGCATAATAACAAAGAGGGATTTATTTACGAAGTCCGGTTAGTTTGTATAAGATCTAAAAAAATTAAGTAATTTAAGTAATTTCGATTACTTTTTTTAGTTTCCAAATTTGAACAACAATCACTTTTTCACTTTATTGTTTCTTTTGAGTTCAGATATGTAACCTGTTTTTTTAAATAGTATTATCACGAAACCTATATACCTATATACATACAAAGTAGCCCAAAGGTCACTCCGCGGTCCAGCACCTGAATACATTTTAAGACTTTATGCTAAATGCTTCTCGTCATTTAGTATACAGTTTAAGTTGTTTGAAATATCTCGACCCATTTTATATTAATTCCAATGAATTAATTAATTATTTTGAAATTGTTTCAAAATATAGTGATTTTGATAGGTCTTAAATGAAAATTATAAGTTTCTTCAATACAAAAAAAATTACTTTATTTAAATAATACAGCACAAAATGTTAGAAAAAATCCTCTATAGAAAGTTTTAACAATTTTGCAATAATAATAAAAATTGTTATAAATAAATTATTTTGTTATTAATAAAATTGAATTTAAAAGTTTTTCAACAAATACTACATTTTTTGTTTTTGTTTTTTCCAAATAAACAAATTTTAAGGAGTTTTTTAAGCCCTGATGCATATGGCACGGCCTATATCCGTGCTTAAAGTGCAAAAAATGGAGTTTATTTAATGAAAATACCTTGATATATATTTACTAAATATTCTGGTGATCTATTTGAACTTAAAGTTCCTGGGTGTAGTATGTACCTAATATATGTAAATCTTCATACAAATAAACTGTTTAATTAACTGATCTACAGCGACTTTGGGCTCCTCCTCATAAAATATTGCACAGTATCTCTCCTGAATTTAAATAACTAGATGAATGTGCGTCATATATTTTTTAATTTTCCTTCGAATTTCAAGTCAAAAATACATTAATATATTTTGGCCTTACGTTATGCGAACAAAGCAATAGCTTTTATCCTAGAATATTTATGTATGCATGTGTGTGAAATACAAAATATTTTAATTCAATGCAGTCAAACATAACATCCGTTTAGACCTACAGTTTTTTTTTTGTACATTTCGAACATTTGCGTATATGTTTTTGAGTTTTTTTCCTTTTATTTTAAGCAAAATAAAAAATATGTATTATAAATTATATTTTCACAATATATATATATATATATATATATATATATATATATTTGAAGTATTTAAATTTTTCTGCTGAATTTTAATGCACATGGAAGTATATACATGAAAATAAAATATACAAATATACATACATACATACAAACAAACATACCATGCAAACATTTTCTATCGAAAGCGTAACTATACCGACACACCGGGAAGTTCATATGCGTCGCTTTTATTATCGAATTTTGATCTACTTAGTAACACCGTTCGGGAAGAACTGTGCCACTAAGCGATAGTTCCTTTTTGAGTAAACCTTTAGTCAGTATTGAATGTCACGTATAACGCGTATAATGAAAGGCGCTAATTCGAATCTTCAAATCCCCACTAAAGCGTTACTCAAAAGGAACTATCTCTTAATGGCACAATTCATCCCGAACGGTGTTACTAATTAGATCAGAATTCGTAACGCTTTAGAGAATTTTGTACTGCGTTATAGTAGTATAACGCAGTAAAAAATGTCTAATAAAAAATCCTAATTCGAATCTTCCAATCTCCACTAAAGCGTTACTCAAAGATGCTATCTCTAACTGTATCAGAATTCCATAGTAAAAGCGATACATATCAAATTCACGGTGTGCCGATGCAGTTACTTATTTACAGAATTTTAAAACTATTTTGCATAAAATTCTTAAAATAGTAATGGTAGTAATATTTGCATTTTAAAATGAAGGATTAGGAATGAACAAAATTATAAAAAGTAAAAATATTAACATTATTTAAATCACAAAATTAACAAAATTATGGAAAGCAATGAAATTAATTGCACAACAATATTTTCAATACAAATTAGCATTTTCAAAAAAAAAAAAAAAATAATAATAATTAAAAAAGAATACTAAGAAATATTTTAAGTACAAAATTAGAAAATTTTAATTTCAAATTTAATAAAGGAGGTATATGTAATGAAATAAGAATAATTATTAATATTCTAATTTATTTTTTAAATAACAAAAATAACTCTTCCTAGTATTTACTACAGAAAACAATGAAATTAAATGCACAGAAAGATTTTGAATTCAAATGAAAATTTAACATATATTAGAATATTTGCAAAATATTCTGCAATTATTAGTATATTAGGCGATAATGTATGATTTTTAGAAAGATTATGATGTTCGCATTATAAAAAGTGTAATTCAATATTTCCACAATGTTTCTCAGTAATATAATATACGATTTCTAAATATTAAAGACTACATTATTATTTATTTTAATTTTGTATTGAATTTTTTATATAATTAAAATAAATAAAATTTTTTTGTCAATTTTTTTCTAAAATCGCCAGTTTTGCTACAGAAAAACAATTAAAGATCAAATGTATTACACTTTTTAGAAAGCGAACACCATATACTTTCTTAAAATCATACTTTCTTGCTGAATAAATAGCTGACTACTAAAAATTTTGGAAATATTTAAAACAATATTTATAACAAATTTTCTCTAATTTCTCTTTTAAATGTTTCCATTTTTATAAAGGGGATTCAAGATTACATGGTCTTTTAACCATTTCCATACTCTGTTACAAATCTTAATGGTGATATACCATTATTTAAATCTCATCTTGGCCCTGAAAGTTTTTTCTATCATTTTTGCCATTATTTAAGATTTTTGAAACTCAGAAATAAGTACCGCTACTTAACCAGAAAATACCACAATCTACTCCACACATTTCAAGAATTACAATAACAAAACAATTTCTTAAAAATATTTAATAACAACAACAATATTTGAATTCTTTTCAAACTTAAAAAAAAAATTAATTTAAAATTTTGAAAATTATAAATAAAATTTTGAAAATTATAAATTCAAATTTAAAATGCAAAAATTTAACTCTGCTAAAATATTTTTCGGATACTCTAATGCGATTCATTCCCAAAATTTTGATTGCTGTATATACAAATTTTAATCTTTCACAGAATAGAATGTAAAATCGAATTTTTAATATATTTTTAACTTTTTGTTCTATAGAAAATTATTCTGAAAATTAGCGACTTTTGCTGCGGGCATGTCATACATAAGTCAAGCTATTACACTTTTAAAAAATGTTGTTTAATTTATTAATAATTTTATATAAAACAAAATTTTATGTCCATATTCTGGCCATCAAATTGTTAATAACATATTTTAATTTTATAGAAAATGAAAATGTTTTCCTAAATTTATTCGCTTGCCCAGAACTTGTTGAAATATTAATAATTTCTTTTAAATTATGATAAACGCTTACCTTATTATTTTTTGTTTCAATATCAGTTTTCATAAATAATTTTAGTTAATGTCAATACTTTTGCATACCAATCAATTCAAAATCATTTCTACTATTAATCATCTTAGAGTGCCAAATTCAAAAGATTATGTGGATAGATAAAAAACAATCTTCAAAATGCTAGCAAAGGTATTGAAAAATAGTGTTTTCGTTTTTGGATAACTGTAACTGTTATCCAAACAGTTAAAGAAGTTACGTTTAAAAGATTCAATTCGTATACTAATATATTGAGAGAAATCTTTTATTGGCGAAGAAGTGAGCTATTTCGAAAAAGACTTCACTAAATGCTTGCAGGGTACATACTTACGTATATAAAGGTATGTATTTAGTTTCCGAAAAAAGTAAAATTTATGTATACCACATACCCACTTGAGTGTGCTAACAAATAAGTATAAAATGTAATTTTCATTTAAATAAATTAAAAAACATTTCATTAACAGACATTTTTCAACGCATTACTAATTTTGTAATTCCAAATAAATTAAAAAAAGTGAAATATTACAATTTATTTGTACTAGTTACACTTAAAAATCTGTATGAATTTTTGTTATATATCTAAATGCTGGAAAAGTGCTAAAATAAATATTTGTAAAGCAATCAAAAAATTGCTGTTTCAATATTTTGTATATTGTGTACTTTTTGAAAGTGATTGTGAAGTCAAACCAGTGATTTGCAACATCTAATAATATGCTTATATACATATACATATAAATAAACGTGTGTATGTACACGGATTTTATATTCAATTAACTAATTTTGCGTAACGAAACAATGGTTATTGTGTAATTAAGTAGCTTAGTGATCTTAAGTACTTAAATACTTATTGCCAGGGCAACCAATAATATGCAATATCAAATTATTTTCTGTGCTGCAAAAGAAGCATAATATTATTTATTTATTTATCCGTTTTAAAAAATTTTAAGAATTCTAGCATTTTAGTAATATTTATACTTAAGAGCATAATTTTGCATGTATTACACAAAATAGCATAATTTTGCATATTTTAAATATATTTTGCATATTTCTAAAATTTTCATATTTTTCACTCAAACAGATTTGTACATAATTTTCCATTAGATATTTTTTTCTTTTTATTGTCAAATAAGTTTTTCAAATACAATTTCCCAATTATTTTCAATTTATAAATGGATAGAAATTTTGTAATTACACAGGTCAAAAAAATAATAAAAAATAGTGCTGCAAGAATGTAGTAAAAGTCAAGTCTCCAACTTGCCACACATAGCCTCTAGAAGTGATTATAGTTGTAAAATTCAAGACATCAAAAGTTAAAAAAATTAAGAATTATTACAATGTTAACTTTATCACAAAGAATTTAAATTATGCAAACAACAAATATGTGGCCCGTTATAGAAGAACAACAAAAACGAATGAATTTAAAAATGCAATTGTTATGTATAAAGGGTTTTACATTACTTTACAATAATAAAAAAAAAGATCAAGTGCGAATGCGATACAAAAGAAAATATAAAAGAATTTAAACAAAAATTATTAAAAATAAAATTGGGGTGGCATCTAAATTTAATTAAATAATTATATTTATATAGAAATTGTATATAATTATATTTTAATAGAAATCAAATTTAATAAAAATCAAATAATTATATTTTAATAGAAATCAAAAAATAAATTTTAAATTATTAAAAAAAAATAAAGTCTTGGCTGCCATCTTATACGACACTACCCCTTACCACAGGTGTAAAGAGTATATATAAGTTAATCATTCCGTTTGTAATTTCTACAATATTCATCTAATGCGCCAAAGGATATATTTTCTGAATCCCTATTCATAGAGAAGTTGTCCGTCCGTCTGTCTGTTAAAATCACTTTTTAGAAAGCCCAATTATCGGATATATATGTTTTATAAATAAATTTATAGCGAACATTCCTTAGAATAACACTAGTAACTAGTAAGAATCAACAAAATTGGTACATTAATGGCCGAGATATCACCAAACAACCGAAAAGACCTCTAAAAACGTATTTGTTTTCGACTTTTTTAATCCCCTATAAATGCTAGCAACTTTACTTTTATGCAAAAAATTCTGGAAAGTTTTTTACGGAAGAAATGAAAAAAATCGGTTCAGTCGTAACAGAGATATTGGTCAGAACGCATTTTTGGACTTTGCGAAGCTTCTATATAAGCTTCGGAATTCGTTTTTGTAAAAATTAACCATATCGGTCCATAAACAACCGAGCTACGGGCAAAAATATGGAAAAAATATACATATATAAAAAATATTGCAATGACTTTCAGTGGTTACTTTTTCTATAAACAAGCAGAAGTTTTTTTTATTGTATACATACATACTCATGCATCTACATGAAAGTGCATTGATTTTTTATGGAGACAAAAAATGTTGCAAATGTTCCCCCCTAAAATTAATGATTGATTTGAACTAATCCTCAAAATATTTCGGTTTAATTATTTCATTCACGTGAGCTGGATCATTTTTAAAATACCTCCAAAAATATCGCTTTCGATCAGCAGTGTACATAATTTTTAACTTTTTGTTAAAAAAATTACATCATATGATAGGCAAATGACGTTTAATACATAATGAGTAAAAATGTAAAATTAGTTTTTATTCTCGCGAAATTATAATTTTAGTAAATTTTTTCATGATCTTATTTTAAATACTATTTTATTAAAGTTTGAATATTTAGGACATTTTCTATAGTAATTTACATTTTAGGGCATCATTGGAAAAGTTTCATTCAATACTGTTAATACATGTATTCACCTAACCCTTTAGTTGCACAAGTAACATTTTGGGATTTCCGGTCCATAATTGTTTAAGTTTATTTTTATGTCAAATAAAAGCATATATTTATCATAAAAACTATAAATTCATGGAAAATAGTGACTAGATTTTAAAAATCTCTTTAAATCTCTTTAAAAATCGGGGTTTTTAAGGAACTTATTACATTGTTCATAAATTCATCTATATTTAAGTATAATAGATATTTCCATGTGACTTATTTGCAATAATTTGTAATTAAACCTATCGGGAACTAAATGCACAAAATTGACCCTTCTGCTTTTAAAGGGTTAGTTACGTGCAATCTTCTATAGTGTCAGTATGGACCATTCCAACGGTATATTAATACCCAATAAATAGTGAAAAATGTCCGAAATATATAAAATTATATATTTGAATAAATATATATATATATATGTGTGTATATATTTATATATTATGTATATATATATATATATATATATATATATATATATATATATATATTGTTTATTCAAATGACAAAAAACCTTAATCAAATCTTAATAATATAAAAACAAACCAATCGTCATTCCTAAAGGGGTACATTGCTCTCATATTTTTTGGGATTTTGACAACATAAAGACTTCCCAGGACTATGTGGGGCAAGTTGACATGGCATGTTCTACACTTTTGTTACACTATTCTTTCTCTATAAAATAGGATGACTAATTTCTTCTACCCATCACTCAGAAAATTATATAACGTACAAATTTCTTAGATGTATATATTTATTTGGTGAAAAGTGTGACGTGATGGACATCTTTTATTTCACTTTCTGCACTACATTTAGTCTAAGGAGTAGGAAAATTATTCAGGACATAATTTATTTCTAATTTTTTGTTAATTTTATTATTTAAATTTGGATTTTTATTTTTTTAAACTTTTGATCTCTGCGCATTTCCTGTACGATTTTAATAGTTATACCATCTTTGAGATCTACGGTTATGTGTTAGTTTTATCAAATATAAATTTCCCTACTATTGAATTTTATTTGGGTAACCGCACCCAATGTTTTTGTTAGATTGGGAATTTATGATCCCTTATTGAATGCATTTGAAAATGATAGAGCATCACTTTCTTTGTTTGATTTTTTTTTTTTTTTTTGGGTAGATGGACCCATTTGACCGTATGCGCATACGATAATTGTTGATCGTTTTTAATCACATTGTTCATTAGAAGTGGGTAAGCTTAGGTCTTTTTGCTTTTAATGTTTCCTTAGTTTACATATACACAGGGCAACCACGGTAGTTTGCAGTATGATTATGGCAACAATGACCGCACTTTCTGGCAGTGATGTCTGTTTTTGAATATGGGCATTCCATACTTTTGTTGATATCTCCACAGCAAACACACTCCGGTGGTAACTTAGAAGAGGACTTCGTGTGCAAATTCTTGACAGTTTAAGTACTGTGGAGGACATTTGCGTTTGATAGGTTCCTCCACTGTTATCCTACGATTTAGAAGGTGTCGTAAACCGTTTATACAAATATCACCACTAAAAAATGATTGAGGTATTTTGTTTTTATTTATAATGTTTTGAACGGACTTGACTTCATAACCTTCGGACGCAGGAGCCTCATTTATTTCCTCAATTGGAACGGTACCGTCAATAATTTTAGTGAATATTTTTTAGCCATTTGAATTTTTTAATTGATAGGTATAGTCATTTTTGTTCTCACTACCGCAGCTATTAACTATAATTCTGAAATATTTTTTTGTGAATGTCTGAATTATAGTTTCAGAAAATCTATTCGTAGAGAGAATACGTAGAAATTTTCTTTGCCTACTAGTTGCGACAACTAGTTAACAAGGGCGTCAGTAGTTGACTCATGTAAGTAGAGGAGAGGTGACTTACTGTCTTTGACAGGCCCTGTGGGTTTAACTTTATAGCTTTGGTTAACAAGAATTATTAGAACTTTCTTATTAATATCCGAACTCACTTTATCTTTTGGTATGGATTCAATAATGGGCGTGATTATCGATAGTGGTCTTACTATTATTATTATTATTATTATTATTATTATTATTATTATTATTATTATTATTATTATTACGAGGGCGGATCAATAAGTCCGTAGCTTTTCGAACTTCACTCGTAGTTAATAGACTACTGCCAAATTTTGAGCAAGTATCGTCATTTACTTTGCGTTTAACAGCTGTTCAAAACATACGACCTCGTGTATTTTTCTAAAAATGGAAAAAAGTGAATTTCGAGTGCTCGTTAAACATTATTTTTTGCGAAAAAAAACCGTCAATCAAACCAAGGTAAAGCTCGATAAATTCTATGGGGACTCTGCACCATCGAATTCAATGGTAAAAATGTGGATTACTGACTTTCATTGTGGTTGCACAAGCACAAATGACTCCGAACGTTCTGGACGGCCAATTGAGGTCAGTACACCCGAAAATATCGAAAAATCCACGATATGGTATTGGCCGACCGAAGAGTAAAAGTGCGTGAGATTGTTGATGCCATAGGCATTTCATATGGCAGTGTGGTTTCGATTTTAAATGATCAGCTGGGTTTAAGAAAGTTGGGTGCCACGTTTGCCCTCAATTGACCATAAACGTAAACGTGTGATAACTTCAAAGGATTGTTTGTAGTTGTTTAACCGCAATCTGGATAACGGCGTTTTGTAACTGTGGATGAATCATGAATCCATTACTGTACTCCGGAGACCAAGCAGCAGTGTAAACAATGGGTTGCTCCGGGTGTACCTGCTCCGAAGAAAGCCAAGGTAAGTTTGACGGCAAATAAGGTGATGGCAACAGTTTTTTGGAATGAACGCGGGATAATCCACATCGATTACCTTCAAAAGGGAAAAACAATAAACGGCGAATATTATGCCAACTTATTAGTCTGATTTAATGAGGATTTAAAAAGAAAACGAGCCCATATGGCCAAGAAAAAAGTTCCTTTTCATTAAGATAATGCACGGGTGCACACGTGTGCAGTCTCAATGGCAAAACTCTATCAATTGGGCTACGAATTGGTACCTCAACCGCAATATTCTCCGGATTTAGTCCCTAATGACTACTTCCTATTTCCAAACCTAAAGAAATGGCTCGGTGGAAAGAGATTCATGATATTAAAGACCAAACAAATGCCTATTTTAAGGACCTCGAAAAATCCTATTTTTTACGCAAAGTAAATGACGACACTTGGTCAAAATTTGACAGTAGTCTATTAACAGGTGGTACTTGATAGGAATAGTGCTACATTTCATATAACTATGAGGGAAGTTCGAAAAGTCATGGACTTATTGATCCGCCCTCGTATTATTATTTGTACTGTCACTAGCTTCAATATTACTTTTTTATTCATTTTTTATTTTTCTGATTTTCTTTTGTGCTATATTCTACAGAAATTAGAACACTAGCAATAGCTATTGAGAGAGGAGATCTCCCAGTGGTTGGGTTTGCTCATGGTGTAATAAAAAAATGAATTTCTTCATGGATAAGCCCAGCTGATTAACAATTTTTTCATGTATATACTGCTCGAAACTGTCAAATTGTTTTTGTATTCGTATGTAATATTTTTGCAGCTTTTATTTACTCTTCTTCAATTTCTCATTTTTTTCGTAGCATTTCACATTATGTGCAGTAGTTTTACACTATTGTGGGGCAACACACACTACTTTACATTCAATTGTCGAATGCTTCAAAACATATATTAAAGTTAATTTTTGTAATTAATGTTTTTATTTTAAGCTAGAATCATTTATTTTCCTGGCTATAACAAATATTTATTCAGATTATTTAAAATAAAAAAAGATATATGTAATAAATTGAAATTTAAACATAAAAGAATTGGTAAAAAATATGGAAACAATAAGAAACAAGGCAACAGCGATAATGCTTTGTATAATAGAATAACATTTATAACTCAAAATGCGATAACATATATGATATTATGTTTATTCATCCATATTCTCTAAAATAAATAAATCATTCCCATTTTTCATCAAACATTTTGATTAGTGTATTTTTTTAAGTTGTGAATCGAGCAGCTCATAAACACAAACACTAGTGTGTACATTTTTTCTTATTATTTTGTTTTTCTTGTTTATTTATTATTATTTATTTTGTTTTTTATTAAATTGAAATAAGCATTAAAAATATAATATATAAATGAAACATTTTCCTTTTTTTGGCGGGGACGTTTTATTAATTAGTATTCAATAAGATCTATTATTATTATTATTATTATTACTATTATTATTATTATTACTATTATTATTATTATTATTATTATTATTATTATTATTATTAACTATAACTATAAAACACGTCTATCCAGACCGAGAGTGTAAATAATTTTATTTAAGTGACAAACAAATTGCGGTGAATATCTTATTTATAATTTCTACTGTTAAAAACTTTAAATATTTTATGGGTTGCTTAACGAATAATAAAGTAGACGGGAAAATGTTGAATGACAGTATCATAAAATAAAGCACAGATATGGATATCACGGGGAAAGTTGTGACCGCACCCATTCTGTAATCTATTAAAAAAAAAAAATATATATATACATATATATATATATATATATATATATATATATATATATATATATATATATATATATATATATATATTAGCAATATGTATCATAAACGCAAAAAAGTATGCATTTGTACTGATGATGTCGTGTTTTTTTTTAAGAAGAAATTCATTCCCATGATAAACGAACTCGAAATTTTATTGGTATGTGATAAAGAAAATGTATGTTCAAGAAAACCCAGCTATTACTTTTAACTACAGTTTTTAGAAACCTCACAATGAACTGTTCAGAGTAAAAAATGCAGTTACTTTCACCTTAAGATATATTTATCAAATATATATCAATTGAAAGTCGATAGTTTGTGCACTTTAAATATATATTTAATTTTACAATTGCATTTTATTTTATCATTGTAGTAATTACAACTTCGCGAACTTGACATTTTTTAAACTAAACTTTTATTGTTTTATATATTATACAAATAGGACCCAGGTAAAAAAAATTTCCAAAATGACGCCTTTGGCCATAGATCTGGTTTATTATGCAATATAATGTAGCATGCTAAATAAATATTTTAATTACAAATTTTACCATTTTCAAAAGTTTTCATTTTAGTACTTTTTTAGTATGAAAAACTTCACATTTTTATTTATGAAGATTAAGCTTAGGATTTTTGTATAAGACAAGTTCCATTTTCACTAAATTTTCACATTATCCTGACAATTTTATGAATGACAATTTTAACTAACTTTTTTATTTATTTATTTTTCAAATTTATATATCTTTTACAATCTAGTTTTCTTTTCTTTGAACGTTTAGAAATTATTGAACATTTTTTATTCTAATAGAAATTTTTGTTGTGAAAAGTTAAAATATTAAAATTTGAAGAGAAGATAATTACACTTTTTTTTGCTTTTTTTTTTGTTTTGGAAAGTGTGTTGATATTAACTAAAACTCTGAAAGTTTATTGTAAAGGATCGGCTAATTTTATGTTTGAATATAACTAGGAAATGGTAACATTGATTATTCCATTCTTCCTCTTCTTGTCCAAATTTTGTAAATTGTTATCTTGTTCCAATATTTTTGTAAATTACGTAGATCAAGCCTCATTATAGTCAAGAGGAGTAAATATCTAACTAAACTTTCGGCGTTAACTTTTTAGAGAATCTGCGAGGGACAATCTAATTTCCCGTTTCCTTGAACAACTCAAATGAAATTTCTGATTCCTCGCACCTCTTGTACAAGTTTTACCTGCATTTCACAATACGAAAAGAATATCAGACGGAAAGGAAAATTTAATACGACCCCACTTACAAATAAAAGTGTAAATATGGTAACCAAGAATTTAAACTCCAATAATTAATACTTTTTTTTCGAAATTCGTTAACTAAAATATCGAAAGTCGTGGGATCAAATTAAAGTAAATGTAAGTTTGTAAAATTTTATATACATATATATATATATATATATATATATATATATATATAAGGAGTAGTATAACAGTTTTAAATTTTAAAGTACTTTGTATAAATAGTAACGCTTTATTGCTATATATATACCTGTTTGTTTTTAAATATATATATATATATATATATATATATATATATATATATATATATATATATATATATAGCAATAAAACTGTTATACTACTCCTTGTGTATATATATATATGTATATATATATATATATATATATATATATTTATATATTTAATTTGTTTTCTAACTTTAACTTTAAATAGACAAGGTTTGGTTATAACCGGTGTAATTCAAGCAATATAAGATATCTTGCATTTAAACCACATATGGTAGTACAAATGAATATAACTACCAATATGCAAATATTACTTACTTTTTTTTAGCTAATGAACATTTCTATATTATTTTCAATAAAAATTTTATAAAAATAATAATAACGTTTATTAATATATTATAAGATGAAATAATAATATGATAAAATTGGATAACTATACGATAACATGAGGTAATAATATGAATAAAATGCAATCATAATTTGAAAAAACAAACCATAAAATCGGATACAATATGACAAAGTGGAATCATAATAATTATTACTTATAATCATTTCTATTTTTCGCTGTGATCATATGTTCCAATCATAATATGTTGCTCTTAGATTATGGTCACTACAACTATATTTTTTTCTCTGCGTGTAACAAAATAAAATTTCCATTTTATTTCAAATGTTGCAACACACAATAGTACTTTCTTTAATTTCCGCCAGTTTTTAGCTACTTATTATTTCATTCTTTAAATGGTTATAAGATTTCAACTGTAAAGTGTAAACCGTTAACAGCATTTAATTTCTACTTTTTCTTTTATTATTACGTTTCCTCTTACAGTTATTTTCCATAATATTTATGTTAATCCTGAGCTCAAATAAAAAACATGAAATTTACTTTATATTTGTTATAAGTTTCTCAAAATAAAATACATTCCTATTTAACACATTGAGAATAACAAACAAAAAGAAAATAAGCTCTTCGTAAATTAAAAAAAATAATAATAATAAAAAATCTCATTAAGGAAACGGAACGTGTTGTGTGTGTGAGAGAGGAAAATTCTTGAATATAAATTTAATCATAATAAAAGCAATAAAATACTTTTAATTAATTTAAGACTGAGAAGAAGTTTTGAAAAATATGAATTATTAATGTGAGACTCAAATTAAGTATTTCCTGATGTCATTCTAATTTTATTTTCTATTGTTTCTTCTTGAAGTTTGTTCCTTTAAAAATATAAATAAATTATTTTTATAAAACTTTTATTATTTGAATACCATATATGAATGAATTGAAATTTAATTTTTAAATAAAATAGGTCAAATATCAAAAACATATGCTGTTTTTGATAAACATTTAAATCTTAATTAGTTTTAAATATAAATGTTATTAATTAATAATGCATTCAGTAAACAATAGTTTCCCCATATTTATTTCACGTTTTCACAAAATTTCCCATACATAATGGCTTGCCTACAGCGTTACCATTGAGAATTTTTAAAAAGTGTCCAAAAATATATACAAAAAACCTCCTTAAAATTTTCTTATTTGGTAAAAGCAAAAATAAAAGGTATGTATTTATTTTATTTTAATTACTAAATTCAATTTTATTAACAACAAAATAATTTATTTATAATAAATTTTATTACTGCAAAAATAAAGATTTATTAATTAAAATAGTTAAAATTAAAATAGGCATAAAATTCTCTTTTTGTTAATAAACTTAGCAGGCGTAAGCCAGGGAGGTATACTGGCTCCCTTTTTGTATTTAATATTTACCTCTGATATGCCAACAAATAGTCGAATCCATACATAAACATTTGCAGACAACACAGCTATTATAGGCGTTCACGAAAACCCCCAAGAAGCATCTATACTCCTGCAAGATCACGCATCTGATCTAGAAACATGATTAAGTCAATGGAAAATAAAAGTAAACGAACAGAAATGCATACAGATAACCTTCATATTGCGGAGAGAATCATTGCCAACAATTGGAATAAATAATCAGGTTATACCCCAACAAACTGAAGTTAAATATCTTGGTATGCATCCAGATCGACGCTTTACATGGCAAATGTGCATTGAGACAAAGTTAATCCAAATGAAGTTGAAAGCACTTGAGATTAACTGGCTCATTGGAAGAAATTCTAAGCTGAGTTCAGACTGTAAACTCTTCAATAATGTGATACGGCAACAACAACATTAGAAGCTGACTAATGTTGAAAAAATACAAAAAAATTTTAAGAACTAACATACCTAAAAAAGCTTGAAACTCACCCAAACTCACTCGCTCGTAATATATTAAGAAGTAATAAGTCAGACCTAAGCCATAGATAAAATCCATGAGAAAAGATGTTTATCGTCTGACACTGGTTGCACTAGATAAATTATAACTTTTAGATTTAATATTTCAATACCTATTGTTAGTTCTATTTTTAAGAAGATACAATAAATATTAGTAATAAATAATAATAAACTTCTGTACTGTACCGTCTAACAAATTTAGGACCTTAAGTCTGTTGGATAATTTATTTTTCGTTAGTGATTATTTAGAGAAAAGAAGTTCCGCCGAGGCACTGCTATGATCCAAAGTAAAAATATAATTTAGAATATAAGTATACATCAAATCTATTTTTTCTTTTTGCTTATCTAGTAAATTCGGCATTTGATGTCTTAAATAGTTGTTCATAAGCTTTATCATTAGCTTTAGGTTTAAAAATTCAATTCATATATAAATTCTTCGGGATCTTTTCTTACATCAGTATATTGTGAAACAATTTCAACACAATTAATTTCTTTGAAAGACTAAATATATAATGAGTCAAGATATTTCAAACAACTTAGTTTCTTGTCTTAAAAATCGCCATTTAGTTACATTTTAATGGTAAAAATATACAATTTGTCTAGAAAAATTAAGGTCTTAATTTTGTAAAAAAATTTTTTTCGACAATTTGTATTGAAAACAACAACTATATTTGAATTTATTTGTTGTTTTTCGAAACATATTTGCATTTCGTTTTACAAAATCAGACATGAGACTACCTATAAATTGTGCCAACGTTCAAGTATAACATATTCAAAAAGAATTTTAAATCCAATAATACATTTTGTTTTAAAGACTTTTGAGAAAAAAAATCTGTTTTTATACCCAAATTTAATTTATTATTTTCCTGTTTAATCTTTGTTAATATTTTAAAATATTTGACTTTAGAATAATCAATATGGAAACTATGCTAGACTATAACGCATCAATAAACTATATCTGCGGACAAGGACATAATTTTGAGGAATTGTTTTCTTGAGCGCCATTTGCACGATATGTAAAGCAATAAAAATTTAATTTAAAATATTTCAAGTTCGCGAGGTTATAGTTACCGTAATGTTAAAAATATTGTAAAATAAAATATGTATATTCAAAGTACACACAGGATTTTGTTGATAAATATTTCATAAAAATATCTAAAGGAAAAGCTACTGCAGTTTTTACTATAAAGGATTCATTGTGCGCTCATACTCCTAAATTTATTAGACGTGGATTTGGAAGACTGGAGTTCGAGTGAAGTCCTCGTACAAAAGTACAAAAGTTTAGTTAATGAAAATAGTATTTTATATTAACTATTTTTATGAATTAATCTATATTTTTGCAATAATGATAAAAATAAATGTTTTGTTTTTGTTTTCATCACATAAACAAATTTTAAGGAGCTTTTTAGTTATTGAAGCAGTTGGCGACAAAGTCCAATTTTTTGGACACTTTTTAAAATTTCCCTACGCTAACCAGTGTTGCCAGTTTAGCCTTTTTAAGCCTAAGTCTAGTCTTTTTATTTTGCTTTTCGCCTTAAAAAGTTCCATTTTAGATTCTAGCTTTTTTCTAACTTTTTTTTATTTTTAAATTTGCCTCAGAAAAGCTAAAATCTTAGAATTTGAGCAGCAAAGAAAATAATTTCTTATTTGATATTACAATTTTTACTTTTACAAAATCATCCATTTAAGCATTTTTTTATATTTATTTGCACAAGAAAATATATATTATTTATATTTAACAAAAGATAAATTAATTCATTTTATGCACTTATTAAATCGATTATTATAAATATTTTAATATACTTCATTAACCATAGAAAATATTTATGAATATAAATAAAAAAAAACAAATCTTATAAAGGTGAAAAATCACACAAATTTTGGAAGTGTCTCATCAAAAAACAATTATAATTCAAAAATGAAAAAATCACTTCACTTCATATGAAATATGTGTATCCCAAGTTTGGATGAAAAGTTTTTGGGCACTTTTTGTTGGTTCATTTTTATTACAATACCCTTAAAATTTATCAAAATAATAAGAACAATAAGAAATAAAAAAGGTTTTAAATTAAAAAATTTTAACTTTATTTTGACCTTTTTTAAAATTCAATTTAGCCATTTTTTTTTCACCTTCTGGCAACACTGACGGTAACAGTGAGTGTGATATATATTGTTATGAAATAATTTCAGGCGGAGGGCCTTATATGGGAGCTGTAGTCATTTACTGATCGACCATAATAAAATTTAACATTATAGTTTATATTTATATAGAACTCGTTGGTGTCCAATATTAACTTGGTATTAAAATTTATTTAGAATTTCTGCATCCTAAAAGAATTTTCGAAGGATATTGATTTTCATTTATATAAAATTTATTTGTATAGAATATCTTTAAATTATTGTTATATTTAAGACTTTTATTAGTATTAAAACCCTGTTCCGGAAGACATTTGAATGGGGACTAGGTGAAATAATGGACCGATCATAACCAATTTCAATAGGCTTCGTTCATGTGCCAAAATAATTATTTGTTCCAAATTTCATTAAGATATCTTTTAAATTGCGACCTTCACTCTGAGTCGAACGGTAAACTTTAAGGTGAGTATCCGATGATTTTGTCTCTCAAGCGTCAGCATAAGCGCATAATGCCCTAGGAGTATAGATTAAAATACAGTTCCTTGAGCATAATTCAGCATTTTTATGGTGTATTACAATTTTTTTTAATTGATCTATAATGACCTCAAGAAGCCATATACTAGGGAAATCGATTATTCGACTTTTTGAAGAAACCGCGTTTCAAATAATTCGATTTGTTGGAATTTTGAAAAAACTGTTTGCTGATTTTGAAATTCCGAAAAACCGGTTTTTTCAAAAGTAAATATTTCCATCAAATTTTTCAAAAGTAAATATTTCCATCATAAAAAACTCAATAAATCTTATAATATTCAAGTTAGAATTTATTAAATATAATGCTAAGAATATAATCTAAGAGTTATTTTCATAAAAAATTAGAAAAGTTTTATGTAATATGTATGTACAGAAATTGTGGCTTGATAAGGAAGAAGCGTGTTCCAATTTTTTTGAAATCGGTTTTGCTGGTAGACCTCTTTCAAATACTACTCTCTTAAGCATTAAGTAAACTGTAAATATGGAATTAATAAAAATCCTAAAATATTTACATTGTTTGTAAGAATATTACAGGTGTTACAAGAAAAAAACTAATTCCATTCAGGGATGGAAAATATAAATTATGAAATGGTACTGAAATCAAGTCAAAATTATACTTTTTTAGATTAAAAGCAGTAAATTTTTGATTGATTTATTAGAGAATACACTAGAAGATTTTTTTTGTTAAGACAATGTCAAAATCAATGCGAATCTATACATGTGATTTATTTATAGTTTTTTTTTTTACTTTTGCTTTTATTTTTTTTATTATAATTTTATTTTATTTTTTTTTTGGTTTTACAGCTGTCAAACTTCTTATATAACAAAATTTAACTTACTGGCTGAAATGTTAAACTGCATATATAAGCTGTTTTTGTACAATTGCTGTCAGCTTTCATAATTTTAACGTTTGTGTTGATAAATATGCAATGCATGAAAAATATAAAATTAATAGTCATTTTGGATTCCACCTGTATTTGCGTTATTAATACGTGAAAGTTTAAAGAGATTGGTAGATTTAATATTTAGAAAGACAATTAAAAAGTTCTTCTGCTTCCAGGAATAGTTTATGAAGGCCATATCTTTTTTTGAACTTAGATTTAAATGGCGAAGTAATTTTTTTTATTTAAAATAATTAGTACGTACTTTTTTTGGGGCGTGACTGATCAAAAATAAGTAAAAACATAAAAATCAATGATTGAATAACTGGAATATTAACATTGGTCTTAATGTAAAATATTTTCTAATCTGTTTTTGTTTTTATTGTATATCTATTAGTTACAATGATATTTGGTTTCAAAATCAGCTAAATTTAATTAGAATAAAAAAAAATATTTTTTGATAAGAAAATTCTTAATATTTAGGGGCGCATAATTTTCAAATGGTTATATACATTTAATTTTATATTCTTTTATTTAAATAATGTTTTATTTATTTATAAGGTGCAGCTTTGATTATTAATTTCGGAAAATTTTAGCCTATAAATTTGCGGTTTATAAAAAAACTTTTTTTTTTGTAAAATTTTCGTTCTTCAACTAAGCTTTTAACTATTTTGCAAAAACCAGCAAAAATTTCTACTTATACTGGCTTATAGCGTAAGCTATATATAGAGTAGTGCATTATTCTATATATAATTTAGCTGCGGGAAAGTCCAAGACTGGATGTAGGAATGCTTTTAATTAAAAAAATCGTATTATTTTGTATTTTATAAAACGTAGTAAGAATTTAACTTCCATAAAAAAGAACATAAAATCAAAAAATAACCACAACACCAACATATTCATGTGTTAAAATTGCGGCTAATGTTAATTTTAGAATGAAACACCTCATAGAGACATAACAGTAGTTAGACTTTTTATTTAAATAAAATATTTATTTTTATTTTTTATTTTTATTTAAATAAAATTATAAAACTTGTAT
This sequence comes from Protocalliphora azurea, assembly GCA_932274085.1. Classification (NCBI taxonomy): domain Eukaryota; kingdom Metazoa; phylum Arthropoda; class Insecta; order Diptera; family Calliphoridae; genus Protocalliphora; species Protocalliphora azurea. The sequence continues at coordinate 83,496,402 of OW026522.1, read as the reverse complement.
GACGACTAGTGGTGCTAATTTAGGCTGAATCTTGCCTTTATGTTTTGCATTTAGCTCCTAGCTTTTTTTATAGCGTTTTTTGATTTTTAAAATTGGCTTTAAAAGGCCATAATTTTACAATTTTATTTCAACAAAGAAGAAAATAGTTTATTATTTGCTTTTAATAATTTTATTTTTACAGAACCGTCCTTTTAAGCATTTTCGTGTATTTATTCACAAAAAAAGAAGATCAAGATTATTTATATACCACAAAAATTTTCGCATGCGGCGCTTCGCTCTCCAAATCAAATATAACTTAATTCATTTTATGAACTTGTTTAATAAATTAGAACAATTATTGCTTATAAAAACAAAAAACCATCTAAAAATTTGGTAATGTTTATTCAAAAAGGAGTTATAGTTAAAAAATGACAAAAAATCATTGCAAAACTTGGGGTCATTTTTCTCATGAAATATAACCAAAATTTATATGCAAATTTTGTTGGCAATTATTCAATGGAACATTTTGCTGGCAGACGTTCTGTTTTTATAAATTTATTACAATATCTTTTCAAATATCAAAATATCAAAAACTAATGAGAACAAAAAATAAATAAATAAATAAATAAATAAATAAAATGAGTTTTTAAATATAAAAGTATTATCTTTTTTGGCTTTATTTTTCTGACCTTTTTTGAAATTAAACTTAGCGTCTTTTTTCATGTGCTGGCAACACTGATGACAATCTTTTATTTAGTAAAACATTCTTGTTTATAAATGAGGGAAAAATTAAGAAAATATTTAAAAATTATTGGACATATGAAGAACATAATAGCAAACACTATTTGCTTTATTCTTGAGTCATTTGATAACCATATTATGATAGTTTAAATATTTCCGTTAGCACTGTCCATATTGGCTGAAGTTTTAAGTGTATAAGTTACAGACGTTGTGCTTTAATTTACTGACCCACATATTTCCAAATTTAAAAGCCTTGAATGACGTTTACCGAAATACGTATATTACATAATTTTGATTGTAATTTTGCAAGAAAAATATATAAATTTGTAATGATTATTGTATTGTATGCTATATCTAATTTTTTGCTTAATAACATACAAAAAGTCGGCGATAAAAATATTAATCCGTTCAAAAGTTACAGATTTTTGATCATCCATACCCCAAAAAAGTATATTGTGCGTCGGAAGAATATGGGAAATATTTTCTTTATGCATAAACTTACGTTAAGTGGTTGAAACACTGTAGTCATGAATTTGGCGTAAAAAAATCAGGAGTTTGAAAATTGCATACCAAAAAATTGTCAAACTATTTGTATGTGTAAATCTCCCTACTAACTAAGATTAATATAGATAGTATTTTTAAATTTTTAATCAAACAAAAAGTACTAAATATGTCATGGGGGCACTGCGGTATTTTTGTGTTTAAAAAGTACTGAAAAAAGTACAATAGTACTGCATTTTCCATCACGGATTCCATTCATATGCGTATTTCATTCAAGATAATTATTACTTTAATATATAGAATTAATTTCAATTTAACCTTAAACTATATTTGTAAAATATAACAAAAAATTGACTTTATTAATATTAATCAATTAGCAAATTTTTTCCAAATTTCCATTTAAATATTAGTATTTAGTTCTTGAAATAAAATATATATTTGCTTTGTGTCTAAAAAAATCCCGGTTTATTAGACTTATAACGAAAAAATCGGTTTTAAAACCGGTTAGAAAATCAAGTCGATCACCCTAGAATATACGCCATGTCATTTCTCGAGTGATTTTTCATTGTTGCAGAGTGTAATTTAAAGGTCTATATTTTTAGCTAATTTTTAAGCCTTAAAGAAATGTAATTGTTAATAACCAAACTTTAAGAATATGTATTATTGATGGTTCTACTTCTCGTATTTAATCTAAATTCTAAGTTTCTAAAATTATTTCATATTTAATGATAATTGAAGTGAAATTTAACCACAAATTATTTCAATGTTTTATTGACACAATGTGAATTGTTTATGATTTTATGGTACATCTACGAAAACAAAACAACTTTTTAAACAAAGACCTGAAAATAGATAAAGAACTTTACAAACGTAATGGTAAAAGGTATGGATAAAGAGCCCTACCAGATGGCCTTTTTAAAGCCTAAAGAGCTTATCCCTACATCCCATGTTCATGTATATTTTAGACCGGATGTCATTAAGAGAAAGGCCTTTCACGTTCACAAACCGATGTGATCCTTCTAAAGAAGTGCTACCAACAGACCTTCTAAATAAAAGCTGACATCATTTCTTAAACACTATTTAAAAAAATATTTTTCTATTTATATAAAATAACAATTTTTTATTTTAAACTATTGTAAAAAGTTTAAAAGTTAAAAAAAAATCAATATACAAAAAAGTATCTGAACTTTTGACGAAGCATCTTAAATCGAGAAAAAAAATTTATCAAAAAATTTACATTTTAATAGAAATTGTTGATTTTTTTAATTGTTTTTGTTAATTTATTTTAAAAAAGTATGCAGATATAATATAAACCATTCATTTTTTAATACAATACCTATAATAAAAACTAAAGGGTGATTCAAGTAGAGATACTTTTTTCAATAGCCCTTTTTGACAGATCACGTATGAGTCGTGTCATGCTGTCATGTTATTTTTGTTTAGTATTATTTGGCATTTCATAAAGGAAAGACTTACGCCTGAACAACTGAGCGTACTATTCGCAACACCATCACCCATTTTGAGACTCAGCATTCATTATTGGAAAATATTCGACCGAATAGACCACGTCCAGCACGCTGTGAAGAAAATATAGCGGCCGTAGCTGAGAGTGTACACGAAGACCGTGGAGAGTCGATTCGGCGCCATTCGCAGCAACTCGGACTGACGTATGGAACAACTTAGCGCATTTTACGTCGAGATCTTAAATTGAAAGCGTATAAAATACAGCTTGTGTACCAACTGAAGCCGCTCGACCTTCTCAAACGACATCGCTTCGCTCTATGGGCTCTTGAAAAGTTTCAAGAAGATCCGACGTTTTCGAGGCAAATTTTTTTCAGCGATGAGGCCCATTTCTGGCTCAATGGGCATGTAAACAAACAAAATTGCCGCATTTGTGACGAAGAGCAACCTGAAGAGATTCAAGAACTGCCACTTCATCCAGAAAATAAAACGGTATGGTGTGGTTTGTGGGCCGGTGGAGCCATCGGTTCATATTTCTTTAAAAATGATGCCGATGCGAACGTAACCGTCAATGGAAATTGAAGCTCGTGATCTCGGCGACATTTGGTTTCAACAAGACGGCGGCACTTCCCACACATCACATGAATCAATGGATTTATTTAGAGAACACTTAGGTAAGCACATAATTTCACGTTTTGGGCCGGTCGATTGGCCACCAAGATCGTGTGATATCACACCGTTAGACTTTTTCCTGTGGGGATGTGTAAAGCTAAAGTTTATGCGGATAAACCCGCTTCGATTCAGGCCTTGGAAGAAAACATCGCGCATGTCATTCGCCAGTTACCAGTCGAAATGCTCGAACTAGTCATAGAAAATTGGACTCAACGGATGGACCATCTTTTTTTTTCTTTAAAAAAGTAGGGAACCTCGAAATGGATCACGCTTTATAAATAAAAAATAGTATTAACCTAGAAAACACAACCTATTCAAGCTTAGCGCATTAAACAAAACTAAATGAATTGTTATTATTTATTTTTGAATTTCTGCTTTGAATTTTGATATCGTCTTTGCAACAGTTTCTGAATGGTTTTGTTTTTTCTTAAAGCAAAACATATTGTAATCTTTCTTCCCGCTTAAGGGAAAAGAATTAAGAAGCTTCATTTTTTATACATAGATTTGTTGTTGCTTAAAACGAAATATTTATATATTTCTTACTCTCCTTCTAAGAGAAGGGAAGTCGGAAGTTATTTCGAATATTTTGGAAGGCAAGGATGAGGCATTCTTGAAGGTCTTGCTATGTAAGGCTAGTTAGCACGAGCAACTGTATCTTAAAGAAGGTGTAGATAAACCTTGTAGAAGGCCTGCACGATGGAGGCCTTGAAATTTTTAGCGCTGATAACTTATACAAATAAATACATTCAAAGAAAATTATATAAAATATACACAAAATATTTGCTTCGTATATTTAATAAATGGGTAAATATGTACATCATTGAATTCACAGAAATATACAATCAAAACGACCTTCAGTTCCTTAGTCGTTATTTCATTCATTCATTAATTCCTTCATTTTACATTCAAAACTTTTCTTGATTGTGTTAATTTATGTTAATTAGTGAAAAATTAAGCATGTTAATTTCAGCCTAAAGAGCTTGACTAAATTGTTAGGCGCCATTGTCATTTATATAACACAACAACTAAATAACTAAATACATACTTTTCACAGCTGCTGCTACTGATTGCCTATGATGTTCTGATTTTTTTTATTCATACATATTTCGAGATTAAAACATTGTTTTCACGTTAACTGCTTGCCTTGTCTCTTGCTGTAGGGAAAGTGTTCGAACGAATGGCTAATAAAATAAAGGCGTCAATTCGAATTGGAAAAGAAAAATAAATAGAAAGCGTGTCAATATTTGTTGAAAACTTAAATTTCTAAAATTGTTTGCACTTAAATAACAGTAAATATTTATTTTATGGAAATTTAAAGACAACGACACAAGCAGAATATTTATGCGTAAAATTTCTAAAGTGTTTTATAATGTTTATTTCTGTATGCTGCTATTGTTGGTATTGTTTGGTAAATGGTTTTGTAGTAATATATATATATATATATATATATATATGGGATGATTATTTATATTAGCTAAAGCCTTTTCCAGACTTTATAAAGAAGTGTATATATTTGCTTTTAGTCTTGTTTGTTCGTTTATTTGTCTGAATCAAAGAGAATTTTCACACAAACCACAACTCAGTTGAAATTTTAGGTCTAAACTTGCAAACCTCCAAATACTGCAAATGTAAAACGAATATTTTCACAGTTTTTGATGATTTAAAACTCTGTATGTGGTTTTTATGTGTTACATTTTTAACATGCTGGGATTGTACAGTGGGAAAGATTGAAAAAATATGTCTCTAATAAACTCCCAATTTGATCGAAAATAAAAGTTTACGAAAGTTTTAGAGGAGAATTTAAGCTTTTTATGAAATAAACTGCAGACTGTTATAAAAAAAGTATTTAGGAGCTAAAAACAAAAGGGAGATTTATTTTTTTTCCTTTCTTGTTTCGTTTGACACACACAGAAAATAGATTTGTTGAAGAACAGTTACTGTAATAAAAATTTAATTATATATTATTAAAAATTAGTTTATCAATATTATTTTCCAATATTGAATATAGTAAAGTAAACCAAATTGCTGTATTTTAAATTTCTTTTAAACAGCTTTGGTAAGACAACTGCATTTAGTACTTAATATTGGATTTTACAATCATGATTTTATTTTAAGGTGTTGAAAAATCTGTTAAGACATATAAATACTAAATAAATATTCAACTGAATGTTAGTTCTTTTTTTAATATTTGCATAAAATAATTATACATACCAAATTGTTTACGAAGCTTAGAAAAATAAATGACCAAAAATAATATTTAAAAATTGCTCTTTAATTTGTACATAAATTTAATTTACGTATGAGATAGCATCAAGGGGACTTTTGGTAAACAGCTTGCAGTAACTTTAAGAAAGAAATATAATATTTTCAAAAGTTCTCCAAAGTAAATGTTATGTACAGCTTTCCCATTTGGTGAATTTAGTCGCCAATTGCCGCTTTTTCAACCACATAGGCACTTCTATGGCCCATTGTTTTAAACGAATCACTTTTTAAGACTATGTGCTAAATAACCTTGAGTTATTATATATTAATTCCAAAGAATAAATAAATTATTTTGAAATTGTTTCACAATGTTGAAAAAGATCCCGAAAAATTTATAAATGAATTGAAACTGTTAAAAACTAAAGCTAATGATAAAGTTTATGAACAACTACTTGAAACATCAAATGCCAAAATGTGTAAATTAAAAAATAGATTTGATGAATACTTTATCCTAATTTATATTTTTACTTTGTCTCATAGCCTCGGCGGAACGTCTTTTTTTCTAAATTATCACTAATGAAAAATAAATTGTCCAACAGATTTAAGGTCAATACTTGTTAATCCATGCTTTCGGCCCTAAATTTATTAGACGGAGATTTATAAGACTTGAGTCCGAGTAAAAACTTGGTACGAAAGTACAGAAGTTTAATCAATAAAAAGTAAATTTTATGCTAAGTATTTTTTATAAATAAATTATTATTTTTCACAATAAGGATAAGAATCACATTTCTAACGTTTATTTATAAATTGTTTAGTGATATACCTTATTATGGTTTGCACAGGTTTCACATGTATGGCTCTTATTAATTCATTTTCTCTTTCGTTACTTGTAAGCCAATTTTTGTTAAAACAGCTATTAGAAAATTGCCTTTGTTTTGTTTACTTATTGAATAATATATTTTCTATCAGCTCCAACGTAAAGTATCACTTCTGGGTCTAAGAAAAATATATAACTTTGTTGAAGCGTGATATTCGCTGCTATCGTGAAACGGAGTTATTTTGTTATCTACTTTCTATTACAATCATTTTCAAATGTATGTGTGTGGTTTTTTTTTAATTCATAAAATGGGGAAATATTTTCAAGAATTAAAAAAAAAAAACATTTTTAATTAGACTAGCCTAATATTCATATGTATAACTTATAGAATATCACTTTTATCACACGCAAATTACCTTTTTAAATTCAGTTGTGCTCACCGTAAGATAGTACGTGGAACCGACTAAATTCATTTGGTTAAAAATTTAGTTGTCACGAAGAATCTACTATCGCAGTGCATTTATCCGTCTATAAACTATCAAAGTCAAGACTTTGAAATCAATATGAAAAAATTTTAATTTTAAATCATTTATTGTGCAATTAATTTAATTTTAATTTTCTTCGGAAACACTCTAATACATTTTCATTTGTTGAATGTTCTCTATTCGACTGGCAATGTTTTTGATTATAATTTAATAAGTTGGATAAATCAACTTATATTTGTTTAAAATTTCTCTTCGCACAATTGCAAGTAATGAAAGAAATGTGTATATTAAATTTTTTATTTTCTATTTTAATAAACACAATTACTAAATTTAAATCCAGCATAAAATCATTAAGGTAAAATTTCAAGTAAAATCACTCATCCAAAGAATGCCAAGTAAGTAAGACAAATAAACACAAAAAGAAAAACACCATCAAAAAAAAATCCAAAGATCTAAATTACTATTTTCTAAATATATCGTATGCATATACATTAGATTGCACCAAAATTAACCGATTGTTGAATTTTGACCACAACTCCCCCTAAAATTATTCTTTAGATATTAAAAAAGTATTATATGAAATTTTAGTGAAATCGAAGTACTTAATAGCAAAATTTGTCTAAAAACTATAAAAAGGCGAAATTTTTCCCATATAAATGCACCCTACAAACTTCAGATCCAATGCGACACGGTTTATCTATATTCGATTTCACTGATATTTCACAGATTATCTCAAAATTCAAAAGTTGGTAAATTTTGGTTCAGTCTATACATATGAAGAATTTTAAAAAAAATTTAAAATTTTGAATGAAAATATTTTCAAAATTTTTTTTCTTCTGACACAAACGTCGATTTGTGGTCTTATTATCCAATATTTATGAATGCAAGGTCTCTTCGAGTTAATAATTTTTAGCAATGCACGCAAAAGTTGTGGAGGTTTAAATTTAAAACTTTCAAAAATAGAATTTTCACTTTATCGAAACCAAAACCCGTCCATTTTGTAAAAATCTAAGATGTTATTAGCACACGTCAAAACTATAACTAAATTTTTAATATCTATCAAAGTACACCAAAAAGAAAAAATTTAATTGTATTTTGTGCACAAATTTGGTTAATAATAGACATACTTTGGGATATTATGCTGAAAAAATCAAATGAATATCAGTACTGGTTTGAAAAATATGGTCTTTTAAACCTTACTACACATCATAATATTCCTTTTACATGGAAAATATTTTGTATTATTTTAAAATTCGAACTATAATACGAAATATGTGAGGTTGATTTTTGAGGTTAAGAACATCTTTTTTGGTCCATACAATTATAAGTCCTTAAAATATATTGAAGTCACCAGAATTTTAGTATTTAACAAATAAATTTTTTTCATTGGAGATCTATATTAACGTGAAGCGAATTGTGTTTGGAGAAGAATGGCGCTGTAGTCGGTATAAATAATGTTTCTTATTTTATTATTTTTTTTTTTTTTACATTATCAGTTTTAATCACTAAGATGATTCTTTACAGGTATTTTTTGAAAATATCAAGTCATATCTTCTATTAAAAAAATGAGGAACAAAATTTAATAATTTGGTGAAAATTTTAAAAAGTTCATTTAATTTTTGCATTTCAAAATTTTTTAACGTCTCTTTAACTTGGAAGTGTCATTTATCAAAAAATTCTGTTTAGGCGATAATTTGGGAAAATTGTGTAAAAGCGGTATTTGTCAGTAGCGAAAAACATAAATTTTACAAACATTTATTATATGGAAGTTTGTGATGATGGTATCCCATGCCTAGTTTCCCGACATAAACGAGATATACCTCAAATTGTAGAGAACTGTTTTGTCTTTAAAATTATATTCTCTAAATTTATTTTCACTTATGCGCGCAAATTTTCTATCAAAAAGACTGCAAACATTTTAAAAATCGTACATTTTTGGTTTCGGTTTTTATAACCGTATAATTTTTCAAAGTGTTTTATCTCGACTGTTTTGGATTTATTAGTTATTTTGTAAGGTCTATCAAAATGTATTAATAGTTTTCCTCTTTTTAAAACAAAGTGTGAAAATACAAAACACGTAAAGTCGGTTTTCAAAGAGAATTTTTGAAATTTCTCTTAAATACTTTAGATCAAGATTTAAAAGATAAAATAAAAAAAAAACTATATTTTTAAAAACTATTTCATTTTAATTTCTTTTACAAAAATAGTAAAACATTCCTCTTGGAAAAAAAAAAAAAAAAAAACTCATACATCTACACTCACATGCAAAAAAATCAAGAAACCTTGAAAATTTTGGTATTGTGTTGTAACTTAAAAGAAGATTCTCTCTTGTAAAACTGATATGTGGGTGTGTGTATGTATGTATTTATGTATGTATAATTGTGTATTTTTTTTTTTTTTTTTTTTTTGTGTAAATAGGAAACCTACATTTACTTCAATGGCTATTTATACATTTCATAAAAGCGAAACAATGAACTTTTAACCTTGTTGACTTAGTTTAAAAGCAAGTACAATTTTGTACATGTTTCATATAGAATATTTTTTTCACTTAGTTCATCATAGAAAATAAAGCAAAAAAAAAAAGGCAATAAACAATAGAAAAATTCTTTACTATGAGAGGGTTGAATGAGGAGTTCTTTTAAAATAAGGATTCGCATTAGCTCTTCTTTGTCTGTGACGTATAGTAGTCTATTGTAATGTGATAATTTAATAGCTTGTCTTTACGAAAAATATATGTATTCTTATTATCAGGCCAACCAAAAATATGCTTCGAAAAAAGCGAAAATGAACCGCTGAATTTGATCAGAAAATTAAACAATTTCTATCAATTTATTAGTTAAAAATAAGAAAATAATTTGTAATTAAAAAACACAGGATAATGTACCAAATATTCTAAATAATATGCTGTAAAGTCTCAAATATGTAAAATTATGATCTAGTAAATCAATGCGACAATCCTTAAAATCGTCTAAAATTCATCAATAACTAAAATATTTGAATATCTTGAATAATTTTCGTTGCCGTATTTATTATATTTCTGATTGCGGTTATAAATAATTACATGGATAGTTTGTATCTTTGTCGTTATTAATGGTGACTATTTTTTGATAAACTATAGAAAATGTACTTTGAGTATTAAGTATTCATTTTTATACCCATCATCGAAAAGAAAAAATCATTTAAGACCCCATAAAGTCGTCGTCTGTCCTTCTGTCTGTTGAAAGCAAAATAGTGCTCGGGCGGACTACCTAGGGGGAAGAAATTTTGCTATTTGGTATATGGGTCAAATACTAGAAACACAGGGTGTCTGTTGTAACTTCAGTTAATATATTTAGGCTAATATCTCTTAAACAAAAAGATATACGACAATGAAAATGTATACAGATAGTACTGGGATCGACATATACTCGAAAACTCCCATATAAGGTGAAATATTACAATGTCGTATCATATTAAACCGCTTTGCTTGCCTTATTCCAGATGTAACTAATTTTCATTGTCAATCTCTGTTGGGCATACAATGAAAAGATAAACTATTATAACATATATTGTGCTACGATCCCTGGATTTTTGACATGTTAGACTACTTGGTTTACGTAAAAAATAAATATCGCATATAAGGTTATTAATGTTTTGAAATTCACGCGTTTGAAGAGTTTTATACAATTTAAATATATTCTCACTTCAATAAAAAAAGAATATTTTTAGATTTTTGCGTGCCATATTGGATTTGCCAATTTTTATTTTTAACATTTAACGTAAACAATAGTAATCGACATTTTAAAAACTAATTACATATTAATATACAAATATAACGTATTGTGGTCACTATATTGATCAATGAGGTTAAAGAGTGATTTGTAAAACTACAGTCCGAGTTAAGACCTCGTAGAAAAGCACAAAAGTTTAATTAATAAAATATGTCAACTATTTTTATGAACAAATCTTTATTCTTGCAAAAATAAAAATTATTGTAAATAAATTATTTTTTATTAATATATTTTATTTTAGTAGTTTTTCTTAAAAAACAAAAATTGTTGTTTTTGTTATCCCTTTTACAAAAAAAATCCCTTTTATTTGACATTTTTTAAAAATTCTAATCGGTAACGCAGGTCTCTTTTCTTCTTTCTGTAAAAAACAATTTTCTTTAAGAACATATAGTAATTACATACTTTTCTGAAAGGTATCTTCACGAAGACGATTTTAAAATAAAAAACGATCCCAAGTACCCAATAGGGCTAAGTGCAGATCCTCATGAAATCGACTTATTTGGTATCGAAATTTTGGCTTTAGTCGATATTTTCCAAAATCCGAAATCATGGGTCTCTAAACAGAATGTAATTTTGGAGTCTGTTATTGCTTTTCTCCAAATCTGGAGCAAATTTGGACTTTATGAACAAAACTCCAAAAAATCAAATTTGTGGAATTTTCATAGGATTTTTGGGAGTTGTGGGATTTCTATTGCAAAAATCTTAAATTTTTTACACTTTTTGAAAGATAAAGTCTACAATGTTTCACTGAAACATTTTAACTAAAAAAATTTATTACAGATAAAATCTTTATAGTTTCTCAAAAACACCAATTCAGTAAAAAAAAGTTTATTTTAATTACAAAAATATGAAAAAAATGTGAACCCCATTTTTTAAAATAAATTATATTTTTAATTATATGCAGAAGGATTGAGTCAACACAATTTATAGAACCAAAACTACGCTATCTAACCAAACCTAATTACTGATTTGAAATTATGAAATAGAAAAAGTAGAAAAAAAGTCCCACAATTTTCAAAAAAAGCCAAAAATCTAAAAATTACATTTTCTTGAATTTTATCCATAAAGTTCATATTTGCTCAGTTCTGGAAAAGGCCATTAATAATCTCTTAAGAACACATCAAAGTTTCCAAGATTGCATGCTGTTTGTAAATACATGCTTTGGGATTTTTTTTTTATCATATGTGGGACAGGTCTTCATAGTTAAAATTTTCCATACTATAATAATAGTATTTGTTGGGTAATTGGTCAACCCTTTTTCCTTGAACCAATTAAAGGAATCTCTCGTATTACTTCTTTACAATAAACATTCAAAAAAAAAAAAAAAAAAAAAATCAAAATCTAAATTTACAAAATCAAGGCAAGAAACATATATATATATATATATATATTGTTATGTGTTATATTTTAAAATCACACCTTCTATCTTTGGAATAAGCCTTTTGCAACAAAAGCCTTTTAATAACACGAAAAAAGCCACAAAAATACACACATCAACAAAAATTTTCTAAACAATAATGCAAAACCACATACAGTGTCCCCCTAAAGTATTCGATTTTTTTAATTTTTTTATAAAAAAGGTTTTATTAAACGATATAAAAGAATAATTCTTAGATTTATTCATTGAATTTTGTTTGTTTGCCTTGTTTCCAAGAAATTCCAAAAATAGTACGAAAAGTCACCGAATTTACATCACAAAAGTATTTGAATTTTTATCGTTTTTGTATTTGGAGATGTCACACAAAATAAAAAAGATGAAATTATTGTAATTTTTGCTAAACGCTCACTGATTTATTTTCTCAATTTGGAGTTAAAGTTTGGGGCATATTTAGTCCAATCGTTTATTTAATGGACTTAGAAGGTTGATGTTGGAAGAACACGCCAATTTGTCTTCCTTATATGACAAATATGATATATTCTTGTATCATTATAGTAAAAAATAATAGGTATTTATTTGCTTACTAAATTTTTTTTATTAAAATGTGATATTTGAAGCGTCCCTGTCGTTTATTATGTGGCATTGCTACATTATAAATAAGATATCTTAAATATCAATTCCATTTTAGTGCCGTTCGTATCAAAAATTTATATCAAAGTGTTGGGAAATATCTTGCCGATATATAAACATTGAAAAATTTGGAGACTACAACACCTGACTGATACAGTTCCAAAATATACCACGACATAATTGTGCTTGATTTAATTTCTCTGGTTACATAGCCATGCTTATTTTGATATAACAAATTGCACTCAAGAAATTCTGAAGCGGAAAATTTTTAATTTTACTTTGAATAACACAATTAATATTAAGACGAAAGTTTACTTTTTCGGGTATTTTTGTCTTTTTATAGTACCTAGATTGCTAAAAAGACATATAGTTATGTAACTCACGTTTTACACTGTGACACCAATTGGCCTTGTTTTTTTGTAGCCTGTATTGAAATCTCCAATTTTATAACAGCTAATACCTAAAGAAACACAATCTAAAAGTTTTGATAGAATATGGGTACGAGTACCCATTTCTATTAATAGAATAGAATAGAATAGAATAGAATAGAATAGAATAGAATAGAATAGAATAGAATAGAATAGAATAGAATATAGAATATAGAATATAGAATATAGAATATAGAATATAGAATATAGAATATAGAATATAGAATATAGAATATAGAATATAGAATATAGAATATAGAATATAGAATATAGAATATAGAATATAGAATATAGAATATAGAATATAGAATATAGAATATAGAATATAGAATATAGAATATAGAATATAGAATATAGAATATAGAATATAGAATATAGAATATAGAATATAGAATATAGAATATAGAATATAGAATATAGAATATAGAATATAGAATATAGAATATAGAATATAGAATATAGAATATAGAATATAGAATATAGAATATAGAATATAGAATATAGAATATAGAATATAGAATATAGAATATAGAATATAGAATATAGAATATAGAATATAGAATATAGAATATAGAATATAGAATATAGAATATAGAATATAAAATATAGAATATAGAATATAGAATATAGAATATAGAATATAGAATATAGAATATAGAATATAGAATATAGAATATAGAATATAGAATATAGAATATAGAATATAGAATATAGAATATAGAATATAGAATATAGAATATAGAATATAGAATATAGAATACAGAATACAGAATATAGAATATAGAATAGAATAATGAATCAAGGTACACCTTTTGGGATGTCAAAATTTTGAACTTTTACAAAAGAAATATTTTATAAAGACACGACAAACTATATTTGTAACTCGAATAAAATAGGTTTTACGTTTAGGAAATCATATAGGAAAAATGCCTGGATTATTACATATTTCTTTTTTACATGTAGAAACACACGTTTTTATTAAAAAATCTTAATAGCTAATTAAGCGTAGCTATTAAGATTTTTTAATAAAAACGTGTACCGAATTTAATGAGAATCGATTCAGCATATGATAAAAAATAACATAAAATTTACTAAAATACAATTTTCACAAAATTGATCATGATCTAGTATAGCGTAAAGTTTCTTCCGGGGGACGAAATATATGTGTGCCAGATTTCATGTAAATCGGTCCGTGAAAGAATCTTCAATTACAAAAAATTAAAAATTTAAAAAATTTTGTATGGTGCCCGAAATTACGTTTTCTCAATTTCTCTGAAACGGTTCAACATTTCGTACTACTTATTGCAGCGTTCAGTATAAGACATATTAGGCAAAAAAATCATATTCAAAAACAAATAATTTTTTATTTATGTTATATATTATAATATAAAAAATATATTTTTTATTTAAAAATAAAAATTCACTATTTTTTGTGAAGCACTGCACGTGGTTGGTTTATAAACCAAGCGTAAATATTTAAAATTTAAACTTTTTAAAGGATTCTGTTCTAAAGATGATTTAACAGCAAGAAAAATAAATAAATTTTTTTATTCACTTTTAATACATTCAGCATCATTACAAGTATATATATATCCACAGTTTTAAGGGGGAAATTTAGTTTGTTATACAAAAATAATTTTATTATTTATGACATGCTTATGGTTATACATTAAATACATTTTATATCCAGCATGAAACTTTAACAAATATTCATATGAATTAAGGTTTAACCAAGTTCGTATTCATACTAAAATTAATATATTTAACTTAAATCAATCTTTAGGGAGATCAAACGTCAAGAAATAATGCTGAGGATATTTGCTTGATTTCGACTGATATGATTTTATTATGAGTACATAGCTTCAGTAGTCTGATTTATCGGAATATTGCGTTTAACAACAACATTTTAGCTTGTCTGAAAGTGGGAACTCCACGTTTGGTATAAATAATATAAATTCTTTATTTTATAAAAATTTACAAATAATTATTTATTTTAATTATATCTAGACAACTCAATTACGACATAAACCATTTCTCTAAAAAGCAGAATCCTGTAATTAAAATTACATTATAATTTCACTCTTGTTTATATATTGCTGGGGTTGTACTCATTTCATAGAACACATATTTATTCATATTTACTAGTGCAATAGAAAATTTTATATGTATGTGTTTATAATAAAACATTTTTGTATTTAATATTTATACTCGTGACTTTTAAAAGGGGTTTAAGTTAATTAAAATTTGCTTTTGTTTTAATATGTGTAAAATTTTCGTATACAGGAAATTTTTTAAAATATTTAAATCCTTTCCTAAATTAAGCAGATTACGAATTTCTGTCGGACCATGCGTAACATTGAGTTTTAAGCAAATTAAATTATTATTAGAAATAAACATTTAGTCTTACATTTAGTCTTACCAAAAAGGGCATATATATCAAAAATCCCACAAATAAGTTAAGATATTGAAATAATGTTTAAATGGTTTATGTAAATTCTTTCAAAACATAGTAACTTATATTGCCTTATTTGGAAAAAGAATAAAGCCATATAACTTTTTCTCGTTTATGGTTCAGATATTTATTTTGATATAGGAATTATAGTAAAAATTATAATGTATCCGAGAAGCCAATGATATTGGCCTGGATTATGTTGACTTCAGTCTATTCTGACTAAATCAAACAGCATGGTTTTAGTTCTTATTTCACAACACATCCGCAATTGATAGCAATAACATCATACAATTCGTAAGAAATGTCGATTGCGGCGTTCATTATATTGGCACGTCGCACAGTGCAGTGCAGAAATTATTGTACAAACATAAAACTTGTCACAGTAGTGTCCTATGGAGAAATTAAGAAAAATTTTAATTTTCAACCAAATCGCCCCAAGGACACGTCCACTGCCCATATAAGTTGAATTTTGAAAAATTTTATTTTTCCTATTATTATAATCTGAGTAGGATCAAAACTGGTCATATATTTGGGATATGTACATATGTACCGAAATTAGGCCAAGGATACGCTCAGCTCCCATACACAAAGAACTTTCAAAATTATATCTTGCCTGCAATTGTAATCAGAATGCAAACAAATTTAATACTTGACATGTATTTATGTTATTTTCATATATGTCAAATATTAGCTAAATCAGTTTAAGGTAACTCCCCATAATACTTTGTTGCCATATAACGAATCGGCAAGAATAGAGAAATTATTGTAGAAACATAAAACTTGGCACAGTAGTGACTTATGGAAAAATTAAGAAAAAATTTCAATTTTCAACCAAATCGTATCAAGGACGCGCCATTCTCCCATATAAACCGAATTATTTTAAATGATATTTTTCCTATAATTATATTTATATTACGACCAAAATTGATATATTATGATATATTTAGGATATGTAAATATGTACCGAATTTTAGACAAATCGATGTAAGCATACGTCCACCAAACACACAACTTTAAAAATTACATTTTGTCTGCAATTATAATCAAATTGCGTCTAAAATTGATTTGTTGACATGTATTTATGTTATCTACTTCTATGAAAATATGCTAAATCGGTTTAGGGTGTAATGTACACCAAATATAATTGGATTTATGATGCTATTTTATTAAAAATCTTATATTTTATGTTTAACTGCATCTAGATCTGCAATTTATTGTTGTAGATTCTGTGATTATGAGATGAATGCAAGAAGAAGAAAACAATATATGTATGTGTATAAAAAAGGTTTGTTTATTATAACTCACCAACTTGTTTGGCATCTTGAAGAAGGGCTTCTCGTTCGAACTCGATCATGTTGTTGCTAAATTGATCAGTATAAAAATGTTTTGTTCTCGCATATATGTAGGTGTGTAAATATTATATGTTGTTTTTTTTTTTGCCATTTGTTTAATTTTTAGTATTGGTTTTTAGATTTAGGTTATTTCTATATTTGCTTTAGATGTATATTTTTTGTTTATATTTTTTTTCTACTTTTTATCTGCACATTAGTGGGTTTCACCTATTTAAAAAAAATATGATATTTAATTAAACTTTTAATATTGTTATTTGTAATCTTTAGCTCATTTGGTTTAATATTTTTTTGGATTTTACACTAAATTTTAACAATTCTAACGATTTTTTTAGGTACTTAATTAGGATTTTAACTACTATTTTAACATATTTAGGATTTTCAAATTATTACTTAAATATTTGATATGTTAACATTTTAATGCGTTAATAAACATTTTTTTTTTTTTTTTTTTTTTTTGTATGAATTAATTTGAAAGAAAACTAATTTTATTTTATTAGTTCGTATAAGAATTTTTCTGCAAAGACTTGCATTATGAAGTTGGATATTCGTTTGATGATGATATCTGGGATTATTCTCTACTCAAGCAACAAATGTAAGCTTGTGTGTTTAAATTGTGATTATAATGATGTTGCTGATTCTTGATGTCTTGTGATTTTTATTTGATTTCTTAATTTAGCTTTTTCTGTGGTTTTAATAGTTTCTATTTTATACACAGGTATATGGTTTTTGTACCCTGCAGACGCCCAGGATATGCAACTAATAAACTAATGAAAATAAATAACAAGAATATTCTATAGAAACCAATTTCATCCAAATAAAACAAATAATAATTACTTTTTGACTATTCAGAACTGGTATTAAATATAAAAATTTAAGCAAATTGGTAATAAATGCCAATCTCCCGAAGCAATTAGAGATTGAAAAATATATCTGATTAATACAAATGGGTTTAGCACTTTGCTTAATTTTTCAAAACCTTCTAGATATTTAAAATCCTTTCGACTTATTTTGGGGAACAGATTGCACTGTAGCCCATTGTCTTTACATAGTGGTATGTTGTAAATCCTCAAATATATGCAATTATATTAATATTTCAAAATTTCAGATTTTATAAAAAAATTTCTTTCTTATGTTTTCTCAAAGATTTTAAGAAAAATTATTTAAATTATTTTTGTAGATATGGGCCGGATGTTAAAGATTTTCTTAGATTATCATATTTTGGTTTTTGATTAATTAGAAAATTTTAATGTTTACGGTTGCAAGGTTTGACGAAAAGGAAGTGGTGTTTGTTTTTTAGTTATCTACATAAATTTTGCAATATATAATTTTTGTAAAAGATTATGTAAATGACTAGAGAAATGTCAGAAATATGAAAAAATATAAAATTTACACTTAATGCATTTATGCGATAAAACAATGGGTTATCGCTTTATTCTCCCCCCAGACAATTACCATTTTTGTTTAATGTTATTATCGAAAACACCCTGTATTAAATATAAAAAATATTGTTTAATTGATTTTGAAAAAATAATTAATAAAAATAATTTCCAACGTATCTGTTTTCCGATTTTTGCTGATAAAACATAAATTAAGAAAACATATAGAAAAAATTAGAATCTGGAAAAAATGAAGACAAACAAAAATTAGGAGTGGTAATACCGACCATTACAAAGGATTTTGATAAAAGAACTAAGTTTATTGTAATTGGTTATGATCGATCATTATTTCTGGAATAGGATTTCAACACTTATAAATATGCTAACTATAATACAAATTTAGCGAAATTTTGTATATAAAAGTTTTCTATAAGCATAAATCAGGGTGACATATATTAGGAAGATCGGTTAATAATTGTCAATAGCTCCCTAAGCCCTATGTGTAATTTTTCGAATTTTTTCTTTTTATTGTACCATTTGTAAGCTTTATTGACCGTCCATTTTAAACTTTTATTTACTTTCCAACAACTGGATTATCAAAAGACTTAATACATAATTTTGGATTGCTTTCATAGAGGAAATAAATTGTTTTTCCGCTCTCCTGAAAAGTTGTTCAAAAATACATAGGAATTTTTGTCAGCGCATACACGATATGATAAAGGTATCAACAACTTTAATTTTTATTGAAATTTTTAAAATTTTGATATATTTTTTTTATATTCTTGTTCCTTTGATAAAATGTAGATTTTTTTAACTTCATCGATTTCATTTTCGTTCTATATAATATTACTTATATATTTATGTATTTATTTCTAAAGTTAGCATTAAGTTTTATAATTTCACTTGTTTTTTTGAGAAAGAAAGATCTTAACAGAAAAGCAATGTAATAAAAACGGAATAAATTTAGGTTGAAAGAAAAATTCATAAATTTTAAATATGCGGTCAGAAGTTTAAAATTTTTCCTTTTTAGCCGACTACAATATCAATTAAGCTTACAAAATCATGGAAAAATAACATGTCTTTTCTTTTTTTTATTGGTCATAAAAAATACGTTTTTTTAGTAAGTATTGTAAAAAAAAAACAAAAAATTAGTTTTTAATTTTTTTGTTGCCACGACCGACATCAGCACTATTCAGCGTCCCACCGTGTTGTTCTCTGTAAACATAATCTTTTTAACTTACAATTTTTCGGGAAACGGAATCTGTGACATATTATTTTCCTTATATATTATTAAGTAAGATGAATGGTTTACGATAAAGCTTTCAACAAAAACTACAAAACTGTTACTTTGACATCCCTGTTAAGTATTTCTTAAAATAGAAACAAACAGAAGGGACAAATCAAATAACAACAACATTGTTCATTGCTACTTAATAAGTGGCTAAACGATAACAATAACGCTGCTTCATTTACTACCTAAATGGTAGCGTTAAGCATAAAAACAATAATAACTTGAAAAGAGAGAATACAAAATAATTGTAAAAAAAGGTCTATCGAAAACCATTCGTCTTACTTAATAACATATAGGAAAAATAAGTCACAGATTTTATTTCCTGAAAAGTTGGCTGACTATAAAATGCACTCCATTCTGCCGAGTTTAAGATTAAACTTTACAATGTATTCTTCTACCACAAATATTGACCTATGTTTATTTATGACAAATGGCTCAATTAGGCATTTATGCCAACAAAAGATTTTTAAATTTGTTGGCAAAATTTTGGACTAATTTTACGCAGCTTTTTACAATACGAATTTTTCTATTAAAAACAAAAATAAAAAAGAGCAAGTTTCCTCTGAAAACAAAAAAAAACATTATTCATTAAAATCAATTTAATATTGGATTTTTGTTTAAAGAATGCGTGAATTTGGATGTAATTAAAAATTAGAGATAAAAAAATCATTCTTCGTTTCTTTCGTTTTTAAATATTTAGTTTTAAACCCAAGGAATAGAACTTTGGGTCAATGTGTTCAAAAATGGAGGTTTAGCGATTTCTTTCTTTTTCTAAAAATATAAAGGAAATACTCTTTACATATACTAATGTATCTATTTGTATAAATTGGCGCCCAATATTGTTAATAAATATAGAAAAAATTAACTTTTTTATTCATGATTGAGCTATTATCTTAGCTTTCCAAAAATATAAAACTTAGCAACACTCATGGTATAATTTTATTTCTGACAAAGCACTGTTCGCGGGTCATAGGCAGAAACCATATGTTGTTCATATCTAATTTCCATGTACTCTGGTATAGTGTAAAATTAATAGAGAGTTAAAATGGTGCACGTTATAGTCCTTTGTGAGATCATCATAAATCAGTTTTAATAAAATTCCAATATACCTTCAACATTCTTAAGTTATACTCAAAAATATGCTTTTGGGTACGTTTCTGGAAAATGTGTCAATCACTTTTTGATTCTTTTCTTGATTTTTCCTTTTAAATTTCAATTTTTCTGGAAGTAGAAGAATCAGACTTTTCAACTGTATACATTTGTTCAGAGCACATTTATAAGGTCGTCCTGTAGTGAGGCGTCTAATATTTAATTTTTTATGTATAAATTTTGACAGACCGTGTACATCATATTTCATATATAAACAATGAAGAATGTTATATTCGGTTTGGCTGAATCTTTAATACCTACCGTCTGCAACTTTTTTTGTGCTCCCCTAATTAAAAATTTCATCATATATGGGAGGTGGGTAACGCCCACTTTTTGTTTCCGAATTTAAATTGCTACTTAAAATATTTGGCGTATTTGCTTTTGTTTAAGAGATATCGGCAGAAATTTATAAACTGTAGTTAGGACGGAACTAACTTTTTCTAGTACTTGGCCCATAATTTTTTGCTTATTAAACCATTTTCCCGTTTTCAATACTAAACGAACCTTACATAACAAAAATATTTTAGCCAAATATATATAGGATAGAGATAAGCCCAGATCCCTATCCTTCATTCAACAGGCGGCTCGATCGCCTTAGATTTTCTCTAAAATCCTTTGATGATTGACGACATCTGTAAATAACTAACCAACAAAGACATGTGTGTTATGACAAACCCAATAGAATTGTCATCTTGCCATGGTGGATAAAAAATGAGACAGGTGAAGAAAATCGCAAATATATATATATATATATATATACAGGTGAAGAAAATCGCAAATATATATATAAATTTTATCTTATATTTTATTTTTTATTTATTTATTTTGTTTTTTGAATGTTGAAAAACTCGCGAATTTATTCACCAGTTTCATTTTCTGGAAAGTCAAAAAATTCGAAAAAGTGCGTAACTTTAAGCACCAATATCTATATAAGCTGCAAATGGATTTTGATTATTAAAATTACATATAGATGAATTTGTCCTCTTTATACACAACAATTTAAAAAATTACCACTCAAAAATGCATTTATAATGCAGATGCAATTTTTGAAAAATTTTTACCCTCTCTTCTTCTGACATAATAAAAATATAATATTTCCTCTCATAATATAAGCATTTTAATATAAATTGATCTGCGAAAAATTGCTCCACTATTAAAAAATTCCATATATATATATATAATATTTCTGGAACAAAAAGGTATTATACCTTGAATAATAAATTAAGAAAGTTACGAATAACCATAAAATGGCTGTCAGTAAAATAACCCGGTAAAAAATCAATCAAAAAATTTCAATCTAAATTAGGTTATATTTCATATGAAAAACTATTTAATACTTTGAATTGTTTTTCATCATTTTTGGACTATAATTCCATTTTGATTAGGCATTTCCAAATTTGTGTGTGATTTTTCACATTTATAAGATTTTTTAAAATTATATTCGTAAATAGTTAATGTTATATTCGTAAATCGTTAATGAAGTATACTAGAAAATAATTATATTAATCGGTTTAGTAAGTCCATAAAATTAGTTAAGTTATATTTCATTTGGAGAACGAAGCGCCGCAGGCAAAATTTCTTGTCAAATGTAAATAATCTAGATATTATGTATGAATAAATACACAAAAATTCTTAAATGGATGATTCTTCAAGGAAAAATATTTTGGGTGTATGTGTAAATCATTTGCTTTTAAAGGAGCTTTGAGGATTTTCTAAATTCAATATAAAATTAATATTCCCTAAAACAAAAACAAATAACTTATGTATTCTAAAAAAGTGAAATCAAAACAACAAAAACTTTTAAAAATTACATGAATTTATTTATTCACAACTTGCTAACAGACATAAATAAAATTTAAGTTTTCACTGACTCATGTTCATACAACAAAAAAAAAAAAAAAAGGAAAACTATTTATCTGCTTGACAATTAGTTTTTGTTAAAACAATACAAAATAAGCAACCAGCCAGCCATTTTGAATTTCTGTTTTTGAAAACAACGCACCATAACCGGATATTAAATGTTCTATACTTTATGCATCATTTAATTTTGTTTTTGTTGATGCTGATGTTTGTGTGTTTTATTTATATGAAATTAATATTTTCGGCTCGGAAAACAAAAAGCGACAGCAAAACAAGTCAAACACAATACAAAAGTATGAACCAGAAACCAAATTGTAAAAAAAAACAAATACTCGTATAATGAAATATCATGGCTATTCATATTTTAAACATCTATCTTGACAAGAGTGTGTTTATAGTATGTGTATGAAATGATTTTAGAAGTAGGGAAATATGTATTATTCAAAAAATTAGTGTTACGCAATTCATCTTTATAACAGATGTAAGTTGTAGTTTTTTTCTCTTTACTCTCACATTTTAGTTCCAACTATATTTTTGGCGACTATTGTTAAACTAGAAGTATAATTGTACAACCCGTTAGTTATAGACATGACAACAAGAGATTTAGCAATTACGCTTTTGTGTAAATTTCTTGTTTTCTACAAAGTTAAAACTTCTAGTTACACATTTGCTAAATCCAATTTTTTGCAATTGTTTACTAATATTTAATATTTTTTTTATCGGAATCCGGTAAGAATATCAAATAAATGTTCAAATTCCCGATTGGTTTCTTCCTCTAATCGGTTATTCGTTCTACTTTGTAAATTCTAAAGCGGTAGATTTTTCTTGCTCCCTCCCACATAAATTTATTATAGTTAAGGTTTAACAATGTGGCAACATTCCCTAATTGACAATATTGAACAGACATTCGTATTAATTCTATGGTCTCATAATAAAATGTATTGAAAAAATATTAAATAGTTTTTGTTTAAATATATAGAATCCGGTAAGAATATCAAATAAATGTTAAAATTCCCGATTGGTTTCTTCCTCTAATCGGTTATTCGTTCTACTTTGTAAATTCTAAAGCGGTAGATTTTTCTTGCTCCCTCCCACATAAATTTATTATAGTTAAAGTTTAACAATGTGGCAACATTCCCTAATTGACAATATTGAACAGACATTCGTATTAATTCTATGGTCTCATAATAAAATGTATTGAAAAAATATTAAATAGTTTTTGTTTAAATATATAAAACTTTTTTCATAACGAGTAGATATATCGATATAAAAACATCATAAATCACTAAAACTTGTATACAATACAGAGATACACATACATATACACATTTATTTACACATAGTTCAGATACAAATGAAACATAAATTCATTTGTGTATATATGCTGTACATCCAAACAACATCCATACCAAATATTTTATAAAGCTTTATTGGTATTGGTGTTGCTGCTTTTGTTGTTATTTAGTATTGTTTTTGGTATTTAAGGATTTAAATCATTTTTCTGGCTAAAACTTGTTGTGGTAAAGTTTTTTTGAAACTTATGGTCATTATATTTTGGTTTAAACACTATAATTTGTTGCTAATTTGTTTTTTTTTTTTTTTATTGAATAATAAATGTATATATGAATGTAAGTACGTACTATATATTTACATACATATCTGTTGGTTTGTCACTGTTTGCTCTATATTTTGATATTTCAAATATGTATTTATATAAAAACTAAACAAATGGCCAAATACTTAATAATGTGTATATATATTTTATGAGTTATACAGCGAGAGAAAATGGAAGCAAAATTTTATTAAAATTTTAGTAGTTTTATTAGTTTTTAATCTTTGCAATTAAACTTTTACATTCCGAAAAGTCAACAAAAATAAAAAAACAATATTGCGACTATGGTCACTGAATGTTGCTTCAATAATTTCAATGCGAAATGAAATTATACCAATGTTCAATAAAATATATAAAAGGTTTTGCAAAGTTAGTTCGAATTTCTATTTTATGGACCCTTAAACTTCGGATATTTTGGAGCACTTTTTTCATTATGTATGAAATTGAAGAACATTTAAATCAGTAATTTTCAATATATTTATGGGTAGTTATTATTTTATGCAACATAAATCTTCTCCTAAATTTTACATAAGATTTTTATTTAATATCTTACTAGTTTTACGCTCACTTTTCATAATGTGAATGTTTGCAATATATGAGAAGTCATATTATTCAACCGACTTAAGTAATATTTGGTACTTATATCTATCGAGCATTTTCCGAAACGTAATATATGATATAATATTTATAGAAATGCGACGTCCACTTTTTGTAAATAATTCTTTTTTTGAAAGTTCAAATTAATTTTAGAATATATATGCAGAATTTTTTAGAGAAAGCTATGAATTTAAAAATAAGTTCGATGCCACGCTTATTTTTTATACCACTTACAATAAAGATCAATTTTGTTATGCTACTAAGAAAATTCACATCAAATTTGATAAAAAATAAAGAGCAGAAAACACAGTATATTAGTGTGCATGTGTACCACGCTTCTTTTTCGGCCACTTTTATCATAGCGTGATATATATATATATATATATATATATAATTAGCATAGTAGAAGTAGTTCAGATATAAGATCATGGTGTGGCATCCAGTAAAAATTAAAAAATCAAAAGAAAAAAATGCTTAAAAATAACACGATAAAATATTAAGTTGAAAAGATATTATAACTCTTGAAATCGATCTAAAATTTTGCGCACGTTATATCTGCATTTTTTGAAAATTTTATGTGAAATTATATTTATTATAAATACATTTATTCTCTTTATTTAAGCGAAAAATAGACTTCAAAAAAATATGCATAAAAGGTATTCATGACCTGAGATCGCGGTATTTTTAATATTTCATAAATCGTCAATTACCTAACGCGGTAATTGAAATCGGTGAAAATGTATACCAGTCTGCAACTGTTATTATAGCTTATCAATTGGCACTCAAAAATAATTACACGCTTGAATTTAATGCAACTTTTAACATTTTTGGGTGTGTTTTTGTCATTGAAAGATCTATTTTATTTATTTAATTTGTATTTTATATACGTCGTGTAGGTTACATATGCGTATTTATTATTGATATCGGACTTAAAGTGGAATTTGTACAATATTTTTAAACTTTTGGATTTTAACTACCACAATACAATGTTTTGTCTATTAATGTCAGTTTAAAAAATCTTTTGATTTTCAGATATTAAAAATATATCAAAACGTTTTATAAAGTTAAATAAACGAGAAGATCTATGCATACTTTGTTGATTAAAATTTGTTTAATGAAATGTTAAAAACTCACTATGATCGCAATTATCTTTGGTGTCATCAACAATGTCGTATCACTTTTAATTTATATTTTAGATATTTTATGTAGATTATATACGTGTGCTAATTTTTTTACATGTTTTTGAAAATAGAATTTTGGCAATTTTTTATAACTTTTTATCTTAAACCTCCATAGCACTAACTTAGTTCTCTAGGGGTCATTCACGCGAATATACTTGTGTTTTAGCTAATATTGTTATTAAATGGCGTTGATGTGCCATTAAAAAAAATTTTCAATTTTTTTTTAACTGCAAAAGTAAACGAGTTTGAAGAAATGCCCATATGTTTTTTATTTCCAATTATATTGAAAAAAGGACTCAAGAGGTCATAAAATTGAAATTTAAACTAACTTTGAAAAATTCTTTGAGGTTTTGTTAGACTACTGTTAAACTTTCATTTTGCGTGGAATTATTGAGGTAATGTTTTCTTGTTGTACTGAACAATATAAGAATTAACTCGGTTTCAACTACAGACTTATGTGGAAAATTTTAAAATTAGCCTGAAATATTGACGACCATAAAAATTCTGATATCACATACAAAATTACACTCACCAAAAAATTCCATTTTTTATTTTCACTCGAAAAATTAACTAATGTTAGTTGCAATTTTCTTGAGAAAATCCAATGAAATGTTTCAAAAGTTCGAAAGGTTCTCTAAATTTTGAGATATTCTGAAAGAATAATTTAGGGTAGAAAGGGTAACATTCTCCACTTTTTTTTAAAGTCTCCATAACCGTAAACGACATTTGTAAACATTCTCTTGTTCTAAAGCAAAGACAGGCGCCCACAGCTCTACAGAGCCGAACGTTTTCGCTATTTTCACATACACAACATGAAGGTTAATGAAGCAAAATAATTGAGAGCGAATAAAAAACAAAAAAAAAAAAAAAATATTTAATTTTGTTCTAGCCTTCAATAAGGCAGTTTCATGTCACAAACCAAAAACAAAACACATAACAAAGAGCGTAAAAATATTATTTTTTATGTGCTAGATATAACAAACACATTCAGAGTTTTACATTCTGTGTTTGCGCCTATCGATGTTCAAAAGACTTAGATGTGTTGACTTTACTTTAAGTCCGTTTGGTTCTGATTATCCCTCCTTTTTGTTAATTTTTTTATGAATGAGTTGATTTTTTTTCTTTATTTTTTGCTTGCAAAATAATGTGGAAAAATAATCATCCAATTTTTTTTTTTTAATTTTAATAAAAATTCATAATAATTGCACTAGGCTAGTCGCATATTTTAAAAAGTACGCTGCATTCTTGGATTTAAACTTTATTATGGAAGTAGCAAAAATAATATCAAATTCGAAGTAAAACACGCAGAGGAAAAACATGGTTACAACATTATCACTACAACAATATTATGTTATCATTGTTAATTTTCTTGAATTTTAATAACGCTGTGTTCATGATAACAATTTTTTTTTTTTTTTTTTGTTTAAATTTTGCCTTTTAATGTTTACACTTAATACAAATTTCGATATAGTTGGCTGCAAAAATTATATGTCTTTAAATATTTTTATATTTGAAACAAAATGTTATTAATATGGAAAATATAATTACTTCTATAACCATTAAATATTTGCAGTCTTTTTCCTTGTTCATAAACAATATTCCGTTTTTAAACATATTAATGTTATTATTCCCATGACAATAAAATTTTTCAAATAAATATAATATTTATCATGTTCACAAACTTAATGTAAAGATTCATAACTTATTTATTTTTAATGTTAACTTTCAAAGTTCATTGTAATTCTTATTTAGTTTATATATGACTAAATATAATAAGACAAGGTTGGATTGTACTCAATGTGATTCAAGCAATATAAGATATCAATGAACTGTAATTAAAGGGTTTAATTAAAAAAAAAAACATATCTTAAATTTGAACTACATATGGTGGTACAAATAAATATAATTAATGAACAAATGGTATATATATATATATATATATATATATATATATATCATAATCTGATAGAATGGGATAATGATGTTGTAAGATTGTACAATTATATGTAAAACTGGAATCATAACATGAAAACACAAACCATGAAATAGTCATAATCATTTCTATATTTTTTCTCTTCGTGAAGGAAAATTATTTACATAAATTACACAATAAAAAGACTGAATATAAACTCCAATCATAAATTAAACCACTTTCAGCTCGATATTAAATGAATTTCAATTTTTGTTTCAAAAATTGCTCATTCGTAATATTTTGTGATAATTTCAATTTAGGTAGTTTAGCGTTTAAGAACATTTGACAATAAGAATTCGTGATCATACCCTTCAATGGAATCTTAGTTTTTTATTTTCTTTAAATTTAGCAACTAAATAAAAAAATTTAATCTAAAAAACGTAATTTTCTTAACTCTTTTTTTTATCCTTTCAAAATGTAATATCTCAAAAACGAGCGCTAACTTTTAAAAATGTTTACCACTATTAAATTAAGCGTCGTCGATTTACATAGTTTTACCCAATAAGTGCTCATCGTGTTAAAAAAAGGAAGTAAGTCTAATTTTCGAGCAGTGTATATTATTATTGTATATTAGTTCGCAAAAAATAATTTTTGCGTAAAATAAAATTTGTAAAAATTCTGGATCATATACATTCTAATAAATGTTCATTTAATTTTACTACATTTATAAAAGGTAACTTGACTCCAACTATACTCTAAAAAATGCACTTAAAATTACTACTATTAAGTTAATATAATTTCAATATCTTTATTAATATTAATTACATAATTTAAATTGTATAAATACATTGAATATTGTATTTCAAATGTTGGTAAACATGTTTACTAAGTACAGCTTAACTAACCATTGTTTAGCAAAATTCGCTAATGCACTTTTATCAAACTATTGTTAACTTTAAATATTTTAAAGTATGTTCGAACCGATTTCAAACCTTTTTTAAAGATTAATTCCGAAACATAGATATTTCAAGAGAAACATTTTTTTTTTATTCATGCGTGAATTTTTAACAAAAGTCACACTTTTAATTTCCAGATGTTAAGATTCGTTCCGGAGTAAAAAATGCGCTAACATAGCTATTTAGAAACGTATAAACTGAATTGCGGGACACGATATTTTCGGCACATATGTTCAATATAAGCTATTTTGTAATAAAATCATAAACATAAACATAAACAGGAAAAAGTATATTTTTTCGGCTTTGAATTAAAACACCAACATTCCGGCTGCCAGCATGTCAACCAAATGTTCGCCATATGTTCCCATATGTTCGGCTTTTTCGTTATTTGCTGTTTCCTCGTAATTGCTAATAGTACATTAATATGTACAAGTCTTAGATTAAAGTGCCATTATTCTAATGTATCAACTTCGTGTTTAAAATAATGCATTTTAACAAAAAAACGATTAAAATAGTTAAATTTTAACAAAAATTCAACAAAAATAATGTAAGCAAAACCAAATATGAAATAGTGATGTTGATTTTATCACAGAGTGTTCGTCATTTGGATACTTATAATTATAACCAACAAAAATTAAACAAAAATATTTCATCTACACATAATTATATTTACATAAGCTAAATAATGATTTTTTAATAAAAAAATTATTTATCATCAAAAACGTACTAGAACATCAAAAATAATAATGGAATGAAACAGCTAACGAATAACTTATTTTAATTGTTCACAACACTGACAATATAAATGAAAGAGAAACCGAGAAGGGTTGCCTGCACAAACGAAAAGGAGTATATTAGTTAATGTTTTTTTAATACGATTTTCTTAATAAAGTCTTTAAGGGTAAATTGTGTATTAGTTAATGTGTGCTTTATACACTACCTGCCACTTGAATAAGGAATCACATTTTTTTAACTATAATTAAGTATATCTCCTAAACTAAAGTTCAGAAAAAAATAATTTTTTTCGCAACCAAATTTCATGGTGTTGGCTCTAGTTTTCTGAAGAAATCAAAAATATACATATTTTGTTATACTAAAATTATGCATTTATTTAAATACACGTATTTTTGTGGTACTATTTCGCGTGTCACTTAAATAAGGAATTCTTTTAATATTAATCAGGAAGGCTATGATTTGAATTTCTTTCAATATAAATGGCTAGAGAATTTTTAATTTGATAGTTTTTAAATAGCTTTTTTCAAAATGGGACGTGTTAAGGCTCTTGATAACTCTGAAAAAGAAAAAATTCTGATTTTGAAATCTCAGGGTTAGAATCCGGTCAAAATAGCTAAAAGAATTAATAGAGCAAAGACAGTTGTGTACAATTATTTAAATAATGTGAAAAGGTATAGAAAAACATGAAAGGGCGGAAGCAAATGGCGACAACTCCAAAAGAAAGACAAAAAATTCTTATAATTGCATCAAATTCTGCCATGTCGGTATTAAAAATACGTGAAAAAGTCAGTGCCAGTCTAAGAACAGTACACCGTATTTTAAAGTCGTGCCCATACATAGTCCGACGAAAACTGCAAAATAAAAACACCACTTAATGAAAAAATTTGCCAAATTACAATGACATCGACAATGGTCCGACAAATGGTTTAAAGTTGTATTTTTCGATGAAAAAAAAAATTTAATATTGATGGTCCCGACGACTATAACTATTACTTTCATGACCCAAATAAGGAGGAATTATTTTTGAGCCGCATAATGCCGAGAGGACGGAATAATGTTATGGGGTGCCATTTCGTATTATGGTACCATAGAATTGGTTTTTGTATCCAACAAAATGACTGCAACAACTTACAAAAACATTCTGGAGGAAGCAGTTCCAAAATTTAATGATTTCTTTGGACGACAACGCTCCGATTGTTACCGCCAGAGCAGTAAAACAATGAATTAATAAACAAGGTGTTCAACTTTTCGATTGGCCCCCATATTCACCAGACCAATGGAAAATTTTTGGGGTTGACTTGCAAGAAAAGTTTATGAAGGAGGAAAACAATTTGAGACGATAGAATCCTTAAAGGATGCAATAACGGAAGCATGGAGTTCAATTTCGCTAAATTACTTAGAGTCATTATACAAGTCGATGCCAAATCTCATTTTTGAGGTTATTTCTAAAAATGGTGGCAGTACTCATTACTAATTGAATGCTAGAAGATAATAACTTTCATTTTTATAACTCAAAATTTAAAAATAAAGTACAGTTAGCTTAGTTTTAAAATATTCCTTATTCAAGTGACACACAAAAAAGTACCACAGAAATACATGTCTTTAAATAAATGCATAATTTTAGTATAAAAAAATATGTATAATTTTTATTTCTTCAGGAACACTTTGAAATTTGGTTGCGCAGAAAATTATTTTTTTCTGAACATTAGTTTAGGAGATATACTTAATTAAAGATAAAAAAATGTAATGACTTATTCAAGTGACAGGCAGTGTATATAAATAAATATATTATTTTTAATACGACTGTTTATCCTTAAAATTAAATATACTATACTTGAGATATTTGTTTCGACTTATTTTTTAAACATATAAATGAGTAAATATAAATATTTTGTTTCTATTTTTAACATACAATATAAATTGGTCACAGCTTATTTCGTGTTTTAAATCTCCACTGTAATTTGGGTTGATAACGTTCTTATTTAATATAATAATTAGAGCGAAATACATATTTTTCGCAAGTAGTATTGTTATTTTTTATAATTACAATAAAACAACATGATAATGATTCCACGTCATCTCCGATTTCTATGAAATTCTTCACAAACATTGATTCCAAATCATATACTCTTTTGGTCATGGTCTTTTCCGGTCCAAAAATATGACAATTTGAAAAAAAAGCTTAAAACTTCACAAACGTGTACTTGTTTAATTGCAAATAACTTCTAAAATATATATGCTAGACCTCTGGTTCTAGACATTAAATACTAGAAGTTATGAAGAAATATATGGTAAAAAGCAAATTTTTTGTATGTAAAATTTAATGGCCTTATTTTATAACTTTTCGTCCGTTTTGTAAAAGTACAGTAACGAAAACATTAACAGAAATTCTGTAACGTTCGTGATTAATAATATTACCATTTTGGTTTATGAATTTGAAAAATAACTTAAAATTACCAGACACAAATTTTTATAACGTTCTAAGTATAAACGAAAAAATTTTTTGTTCCCAATTTTAATTTTATTTTATATTAGCAATATATATTTAACTCTGTTTTAAATATTAACAAACATTTTTTAACAAAATAAATGAAATACTTTTGTTTAGTTTTTGAGTTATAATGGAAAAAATTGTGCAAAATAATTATTTTTTAAGATTCCTCTATAGATGTTCCTTTAGAATATTAAATTCTACCTGTACATCAAATATGCATTGGCAATTTACTTTAGAAGTGCAAATTCGCAATTGTGTTGTTTTCTGGCATTAGGTATATGAAATAAAAAAGTAAAAAAAGTGTGTGCTTTTTTATATCCTATGAAAAAAAAAAAAAAATTGTGTAGCAAATTATATTTAAGAAAACCATGAAATATCAGTACTATTTTTTTTTTTTTAATATTCCAACATTTTAAAAAGATAATGCTTTGTTTTATTTGTGTAGTGAGTATTTTAAGAAAATTTATAAAATTCATACAAATTTCATCTCACCACTTCATAAATAGCTATCGTTCTTAAATTTTTATAGAATATGAATTTTGTACGTTTTTAACAGTTTAAACTTTTCGTTCTGTTAATATACATACAATAACGAAATCGTTAACAAAAAACTCTTGTATTCTGTAAAATTCGTGAAAAATAAAATTTACCAATTTGGTTTGTGAATTTGAAAAATAATTTTAAATTACCAGATACTAATTTTTGTAATATTTTTAGTTTATAAAATATTTTTTATTCAGAACTTTAAATATCTTTTATATTGGCAACACATTTTTAGTTTTTTTTTTCTAATGGTATAAAAAAAATTTTTTTTTTGTCAAAATAAATAAAAAAATATTTGTTTATTTTTTAAACTATACATATATATATATATACAATTTTAAAATTCTGAACTTTAAGTTCGTTGAAAACTTGTCGATTTCAGTATCTCAAAACTACAAAAAGTGTATTTCAAAAGTTCTGTTATCGCCAATCTAAAATAGCTTTTTCTTTTTATTTTTGTGACAACGTTTTTTTTTTCTTTGTTCACAAAAGAACAAATATTAAATAATTGGCTTACCAGTCGGAAAATTTTTTGAGAAGTGGAACTCCCTCCTTGCATATATATCATGGATTCAACTTTTAACATTATAAAATTTGTGTCTAGAAATTTTGAATCATTTTTCAAATTCACAAACTTAAATAGAAAATGTTATTAATCGCCAATGTTAGAGAATACAACATTTTCGTTACTGTACTTTTGCAAAACCAACGAAAGGTTACAAAATAAAGCTATAATTTCGAAATATGCTCATATTTAAAATAAATGAAATTTTATATGCAATGTTATATACTTTAGATTACAATTTGCAGCATAACTTCTAAACACGAAATTTTTTAATATTACATAATTTTTTAAGAAACACTAAATCATTGTTTTTGGTGATATAATGGTTCCATTTTTATAAATATAACTTTTGAACCTTCGAAATCATTTCATTGTACTATCATTTCATTCTATATACCAATTCATTCTACATTTATTTCTATATATCATTTTAAAGGTAACATCTTTTTCTTTTAAACGCAACTAAAATTAAAATTTTATTGTGCATAGTTCAGAAGTTATTAATTTTGGTCCATAACTTCTAAACTAAATGAATATCCAGATTGAAATTTTACACGAGTAGGGTTTTGTTTATATTTTATAATTTTTAAGAATCTTAAGATTACTGCAACTTTGAGCTTTTAATATAAATAAACTTAATATATATATATATATATATATATATATATATATATATATATATATATTTATATTATTTATTTATTTATTTTATTTTTTCTACAAAAGGATATGCAACGATGTAATATTTTTTAAATACTTTTTGTTGTAAACATAATAAGATTTATTTTCTTTTAAATAATTTGCTCAAAAATATATTACAAATAACTTAATAAAGACGAAATTTTTAGCTAATTGTCTGAGTATTTAAAGAATTGAACATTGACGTCTCATTGGATTGAAGATGAAATGGCATTTAAAACTTGATATCTTTAGTGTTAAAGAAAAAGAATTTCAAATATTTACATTATTGTCGAATTTTAGAAAAGCAAATTTAATTAAAAGAAAAAAATTTTAATAAATTATTTTTTATATGTAGTAAATATAAAAGATTAAAATAAAGTTTAAAAGCTCTTTTGCTTTCTTCAATCAATTAAATTGAAATCACCAAAAATTTATTAGTTTTTTGCGTTTGACAACTTTGATGTTTTTCTTACAATTTCTTACTTTTTACAAGTAGACTGAAATCATATAAAAATAAAGTGTTTATTTTATTTTATTTTCGTAAAATGTATATATATATATATATATATATATATATATATATATATATATATATCTTCCTAAAATAAATATTGTCAAAAATTTGAAAGTTATAAACTCTTAAGCATTTGAATTAGTCTCTAAGTAAGTTTTCCGAAATATTAAAAAAATTAAAAAATTAAAAGTATTATGCTATATTTCGTCTATATAAAATATCAAATACCTTAAAATAATACTTTTTTGAGTGTATTACATAAATGTATGCAGCAGTTATGTTTAATTGTATCATAATATACAATATTTATTTGTGTCTATAATGTGTGGTGGGCTTTTAATTTGAAATTAAATGAAAACAGAGCCACAAAAATAATGACCGTTCAGGTACACTTATAAAAATATATGTATATGTACATTAGGGTGTTCGGACTTTAAAAATATAAATACGATATTCTTTTTTATAGTAAAAATTTTTTCAGGTGATCCATTCGAAGAAATATTGTTCAAAGATAGTTTGAACAATAAAATTTTTATCCTATAAAATTATTTTTATTTTTATATTTATTAATTACTGAATTGTATTATTTACTTATTTATTACATGTTATTATTTACAAATGTAAATTTGTACATTTTACTTATTGTGAATTCTGCCATAAATTATTTTTTGTATATTGTGTATTTATAACTAACTGACAATAAATTCAGTGGGAATTGAAAAACCCGAAGATCTCTTCAAATGAATTAAATTTACTTTAAAATCGTAAACTTAAAATTCCTACTTTTTCTTTTATTATAATTGAAACCGATTCATTCTAGCAAATCTAATTATTTGATAATTTGCTTATGAAGTTAAATATTACGAGCTCTTTCAAATATTAAAGCTTAAAAAATGGATTTTTACTCTTTATTCCGGTTTACCAACTATTAATACCTTTCTAAACATTTCTTAAATTTAAGTAAATCTTTATTTTTTTTAGAATACATATTTTACTTTTTCTTCATACTAACTGGACCTAGCTAATGTGCAACTATACCTACATATATTATCCATA
Organism: Protocalliphora azurea; assembly: GCA_932274085.1. Classification (NCBI taxonomy): domain Eukaryota; kingdom Metazoa; phylum Arthropoda; class Insecta; order Diptera; family Calliphoridae; genus Protocalliphora; species Protocalliphora azurea. The sequence goes on along the minus strand of OW026522.1, from coordinate 83,461,012 downwards.
TTGATTTAGTAATATCGCATAATTGTATGCTGACCACAAACATAATTATTTTATTTTTATTTATTGTTAATTTATACATTTACATTTGTATTATATGGAAATAAATTTTATTGGAATTAAAAAAATTCAGAAGTATTGCAAGTATTTTGACACACTATATAAAGTTTTGTATAACATTTCTTTATGCTTGTAAATTTCTAACTTATCCATGATTTGAAAGTATTTTGAGTTGAAATTTAAATTAAATTGACTACTTTCTTTGATAATAATAAACATTTTTTAATAGTTATAATAAAATGTTAATAAAATAAAATAAAAAATTTTTAGCAAAATTTACTAAGTTTATTTTAAAGTCTCAAAAGCTTTTAATTTCTTATTAATAATAAATTCAACTAAAAGAACTGTTTTGTAATGTGGTAAATAATTAAATTAAAAATACACAAATTTCTCTAAAGAATTCTATTTCTCTTATTTTATATTAAATATTAAGATATCAAATATTTGCTAATGGAATTTTATTATATAAATAATACAATTATTACACAACAATTTAACTTGGAATAAATATATTAAATAAATAATATAAACACAAAGCTTAAAACTTTTTTAATTTCAATTTTACCAAGTTTATCTTCTTGAGAAAATCACTACAAACATTTTCTAAGAAATAATACAGGTATTTATGTATGTATATATTCCTTTTATTTTATTATTTAAAATTTGTTTCCTTTTCTTTTATTTTTTGAAAATACAAATATGAAGAATTCATTTTTAATAAAAAAAAAAGAAACTTACATTTGTATAAAATAATGGAAAACTTTTGATAAAACCACACAACACACGCACAGGAATAAAAAAATTTACCCGCTCCGAAAAAAACATAGTATAAAAATAAGTAGGACTTGCTTCGTTCAAAACTTTTAAAAGAATGAAAAATACAGTTTTCTTATTTTCTTATTAAATAATATTAAATGAAGAATGAAAACAGTCATCGTGTGTATGTTTGCGTGAAATTTAATGAAAATTAAACAAGATGGAATGTTCAATTTCTGCATGAATGATTTAAGCGTTCAACGCGTTGTATTATAGCTTGAAGAAGGTAAAAAAAAACCTTATTTTTTATAAATACTCGTATGTTTTCTTGATGTTTACTACTCATTTGCAGGGATTGCAAAATACCACAATATACACACACAAACAAACTTGCATAAATTTAAACTATACTAATGAAGCAGGTGGTTGGTCTTGATACATATGTACATATGTTTATAGTTATATGTTTGAATAAATATAATAGATAACAACATCCTTTTATAAAATTATATATAATGTATTATAATAAATGCAAAATATTTTCCGTTCCTTAGTCAATATAAAAAGTAATAATAAATATGAAGAAATAACAACGAATAAAAAGTACCTTTTAAATGAATTACACAAATCCTAATTTATTTATTTATTTTTTTCGAGTGTAATAAGCACCCTGTTCATTCAGTTCATTGTGTTTTGGCACTGTGAAAATAGGTTAAGGGAAGGAAATTACACAGAAAAAGTAAAAAATTATTTTATTTATCAAAATAATTCATTCAATCATTTTTTTTTTTTTTTTTTTTTTCATTGGCACCTCTCACAAAAATAATTATTTGAATTACTAAAATTGAAAAATTGGATTTTAGATGTTATTTTTATTTTTCAGGACTAATACTAAAAATTTGCAACCATAATTAAACATTGTTATATTATGATTGGAATTTATGATTGGATGAAGGACCATAAATTGGTTGATGTATATACATACATAAGAAAAAATTTTATAATATGATTCAAACAAATGGTTGTAGAGAAATCATATAATGGACTTGATTTTATGAACAATATATGTTGGAACTTAATTCTCTTCCAATGTTCTGCTTTAGCTCTGCTGCCCCATAAACATATAAAACAATGATATTTATTAAAGCCGCTTTGTTGACCTAAGAGGAAATTTACCATCTTAAGATCAACACAAATTACCCAGTTATGTTCATCATACTTTATCTTCTTCATGATTAATGCAATTAGAGAGTATTCTTCATTTACTTTAGTTGAATGTACGATCGGCAAGGAGTGAAATTTATTTCCGTTATGCAAACAGACACACAGCTGCGTTTAGATGAATCGATAAATAAACGGCATTCGTTTGAATCGTATCTCTGTAAGCCCATGGCAGTCATCAACCAAAATAATGAAGTAAAGAAGGCTCGTGTACGGTAATACTAAATATTACTTTATTTAGCTATGAGATCTCTTTCTTTCATCCAGGACGCAAGTAATTCAAAAGATCTCATCGACAATTCAAGATCTCTAATTATATCATTAAGCTGATCTTGATTCCATCTTTGTGTGGGAAGAACTCGCCATTTTCAGATGTAGACATAAGTGCTGGATCTGAACTATCTGATTGGTAACACATACTTGACTTTAAGTATCCTGGTGAAGATGAAAGCACTTGACTATAGCTTGGACCCCGATCTTGTGCATATTTAATTTTTGTGAATGTAGAACTGCAAGTACAAACCCATTCGCATACGTCGTGGGGTTTTCCGAAACCAGTTTTTGTACTTAAACAAAAATAACAATCGGATTCGTGGCTCGCTGTTTTTCTCCATAAAAAAATTGAAATATGGAATATGAAGAATTCAAAATTAAATTAAGAACTACTGTAAGTATAAAATATTCCAAATGTATTTATGTTATGTTAGACGACCTCATAGGTAAATTCAATCGACATGAAATGAATATAGTACTCTGTGTGCAATACTGGTTCTAATTGTGCGGATATATATTATAGCAATCTTCATATAACTTTTGAAATGAAGTTAAGAAGTAGTTCCATTTTTTCTCGTGATATATTGGCCGCACACATAACGAAATGAGTCCGGATTGTTTTTACATAAAAATGTTGTGGCTTTCTTGCTCATTTTTATTAATGCTTGCAAATTGTTTTTAGTTTGTAAGCTTAATGACTCTAATTTTATGTAGGGATAAAATGATGTTTCCGTTATCACAAACAAAGATTTAATTAATTTTAGAATTGAATTAATACAAATCTTACTTGATTTCAGGCAAACATTCAAACATAATTCTAATTTATTTGATTAAAAAAATTAATTAGAATTTATGCCAAAATTCTAGTTAATTAATACTAACATCTTGGTGATTGGAGCAAAATTAAACAAAAATATTATTCATTTTCATTTGATTTTTCATTTTGATTTTTTTCTGTGTTATAAACGACGCAATTAGAGACAAACATACTATTGTCAACGATGTTACAAATTATGTATAATTTATAAATTAATGCACGTACGTATTCTCTTTTTTTTCGTTCCGTCTGCAGAATATCAGACACAAATAGCATTACCTAAGTCGATATAATTTTTTCGTTAGAGTAACGTGATTCGGGTCTATGATATACGATGTTGTCAATATTAAAAACAATATAAATTACAAAAATTTTTAATAATTTTTTTTTTTTAATTTTTTCTTTTTTTAATATGGAAATACTGAGCACAATAATATGACAACTATAAAAAATAAAATAAAAAAAATCATATTAAAAAATAACGATTTTTTCAAAAATTTTAAATTCTATTTCACACATGTTAATAGTTAATGTGTGCTGATGGGGTGCAAAAGTATTTATTGGATATGTCAATATGAGTATTTCGAACAGAACTGAAAGCCTTTCTATATTTTTAACACATTCAATATTAGCTGCTTAAATTGTTCGTTCATTTACAAAATAAATAATTTTTTGACATACTTAGCGTCACGTGAAGCCGACATCCGATGTAATTGAAGTAGAATATCCTCTAGCCCTGCCGGGCCCACTCTCACCTTTTTGTAAATCAATATGCAAGATGGACAGACCATTTATACGGAGCAATGTTGGCTTCTTTAAAAAGAAAATGTGGGACCGCCTGAGCTAAAGGATATTCTATTTCAGTTATGTCGAATGTCGGCTTTACATAACACAGGCTTTCTTTACAATTAAGGTTACTGTGTGTTACTATATACCTACAGTACCACAAAATTAAAGAACCAATCTTTAATCCTATTTCAATATTTTTGGCACTTGGATAATGTATATTGACATTATAATGCAAACATATTTTTTAAACAGTTTTAAATACTATTTTGTTTAGAATAAGGCAAATTAAAATCCTCTAATATTTTATAAAGTTTATCAGTAAATTGATCTTATGAAGCATGGACGCGTATATGGGCGCATAAAACATATAGATAAATTTTAAAGGAGACGACAAAAGTTTCATAAAATCATATAACTAATCTTTTTTGCCGATATTTGGTAAGATTTATTAAGCATCCATCTGTATACAAAGTATCATTAAAAAATTCGGATTAGAACATGCCAAATTTTGCTGCTGAAAATAGCTTAAAATGGAATGAGAGCTTATAGATGTTCATGTATTTTAACATAACAATATTATAAAATTAACAAAAATGATTTATGTTAATCACGATTTCATTAAAATTCGGACCAAGTGAGCTATATATATATACATAAATCCGTGTGCCAAAATTCAATAAGATTGGTAGAAAACCAATATAAGCACTTCTTTCGAAATTAATTTTAAAGTGCATAAGTCCCATATAAATGCCAACATAGCAATAACAATTGACACAAACAAGTATTATATGAGAAGAAATTATAGTGCAAAGTTTATCACAGCCGATCCATAATTGACCATATCTCCCATCTTTCGGAAATCAAGCACATAACAAACTCCGTAATATTACATGTGTTCATGTGTTTTACAAGAATACAAATTAATTCATCAAATATTATACGAACAGGTTCCATGAAAGACCTTCCCCAAAATATTAAAAATAAATGGTGTAGGGTATCAAATGTTTGGATTTGACCGACTATATGATGTTTACTTGTTTTTTTAGAATAAAATTGCTGAAATTATTAACAAAATAACATCAATAGTTTATCTTATTAAATTATTTAATAATGGTTATCGCTAGAGTGTTCCGTGGAAACGCTTTTTTGTGATTCCGATGTAGAAAGAGCCCTCATGTGATGAATATTAATGAGCTGAATATGTAAAAACTATTTTAAAAACTTTTTAAATTCATATACAGTTACTTACCAGCGATCGAAAATTTCAAGTCTGGTACATTTTCGCAAAAAAAAGTTTCCAGTATTTTTCGCAAAATAGGTCTCAAAAAATTCGTAATATTAACCTTGTTATGAAAAAAATATTTTTAAATTTTTCCCCATGGGATTTTTTTCCGCTAGAGGACTTTTTAATGCATTTTACTATAATGCAACGTTTTTGTATTATACATATAAGGGAACATAATTATGATATTTTTATTTATTTTGCAATAAAAAATATACAACTTTTTTTCGCATGATGTACTTTTATTAGTGATAGTTTATAAACCAAAATTTTTGCGAAAATTTTGTTTTAATATTTTTTCATAGCTGGCTCAAAATTGAAACTTTTTTTGAAACCCATTTCGAGGCAAAACTTATAAGTTTTTTGTGGACAAAAATTTTTATACTCGGCACTTTCAATTGCCGGTAGGGAACTGAAGATCAATTTTAAAAATTTTTCACTATATTAAATTCACTACTCTCTATATTAATAAGCATAGTTTGATTGTTCTTCCTAAGAAATCTTTTACTATGTGACACTCTAATATACGCCCTTTTACTCGCGCTTAGTTTAATGCATTAAAACTCACAAGATAATAAAATCTTTGGCAATATGAATAAGTATTGTATAAATTTGATGTTTTCTTTCTATTCTGAAGTTTATGTGTTATTCTAACAATTGATTGTAACCATTTATTCAAAAATATCTAAAAATCAAGGCAAAAATTAGTTAGTGCCTTGAAAGTCATTTCTTCATTGAAATTGGCGCATATTTAAAATTTGTTTCTTGTATAAATAGGTATATATTTGTTACTAAAACAATATTATGCATAAAACCGCATTTTGAAAAAGTAGGTTTATACGCTCTTATATGATTCTATGCTTCTTTTAAAGACAAAGCTTTTCATTTTATGTTTTATTTGAATCATACTTTCTGGAGCCGGAAAATTGGAAAACGCATTTCTCGCACTTCTCAAAATTTAAAATTTAAAAATTCGACAAAACAATAACAGTGTTAGGAATACATTAATACATGGATTATTCGTAAACAGTTTTTTGAACATAACTCCAAATTATGCGGATGTATTGGACATTTTTAAGACTGATTTACGATATGTTTAATGAGTTACAGAGAATAATTTTGCATATTTTACAGCTAAAGGAAATATTTTGCATACTTTGTACCCAATAGAATTTTGTACATAATTTGTCATTTGTGAAAATTTCTCTTTACTCTTATATAGGTTTTTAAAATCCGATTCCCTAATAATTTTCATCTTATAATTTTTTAGTAATTTCCTGGCATAATTTATTAGATTTTAATGTTTTTATAAGCAAAATAAAATATTTTCTAACAATTGCTAACAAAAATCAAGTTATTTTTAGCATAAATAACACATGGCAACACTGTTTCTGCAGCACGTGGTTTCTCAGTCAATTCACATGTACGTTATTAAGCCTATAATCCACTTTTTTAATCGAGACCATATATTGGAGCATATCTCGAGAACGACTAATACGATTTGGTTCAGTAAAATATTAAAAACTTCGAATTAAATATGCCTTCAAGTTATAATTGCACTATATTTTAATACGCTCAACAGTTATGAAGATATTTAAGCGTATTTTGTAAAAAAATTAAATTTTATAAAAATAAAAAAAAAATCATAAAAATTTGAAAATGGAAAAAATGCAAAATTTTATTTTTTAATCGTACAGATAAATTTGTTGCAAATAAAAAAATGTTGATTTTATTCACAAATTAGTGAAGCTATCTCATTTGCAAATTACACAAACTATTTAAACATTTTAAGAAACACAAAACAAGTTTTATTATAGCATTCACCACAGATGTAAAAGGTTTGTAAGGGCATTTCTTCAAACTCGTTTACTTTTGGAATTTAAAAAAATTAACAAATTTTTTTCATGGCTAATCAACACTACTTGATACTAATAATAGCTGGCTTTAATGAACGAACGGCGTCAATGTTATGGAGATTTAAGACAGAAAGTTAAAAAAAAATCCAAAATTCTATTTTCAACAACATTAAAAAATATCGTACGTCTATAATCCACATCAATATTTCTAAAATACAAATTACAACTGATACAATATTGTTGATTACCCCGAAGCTAATCGCGATCATAGTGACTTTTTATATTTCGTTAAACAAATGTTAATCAACAAAGTATGCATAGATTTTCTCCTTTTTTAATTTTATAAAATTTTTTATATATTTTTAATATCTGACAATCAAATCATTTTCTAAAATTATAAAATGAAATGACCGTTTATGCTATGGTAGTTAAAATTCAGAAGTTTAAAAATATTGTAAAAATTCCACTTTAAGTCCGATATCAATAATAAATACACATATGTAACCTACTAAGATTTATATTATTGAACATAATCGCGACAACAAATATATTTAAACATACCTTTCGAACATAGAGTAGAAAACAAAGTGATCATAGATTTTTGATATTTTTTGTAATTGCATTTAATTCACTAATGTATTTTTCACATCTAGAAAAAAAATATCTTTAAATGATGTTAATAAATAAAATGTTGCGTATATTAATTAAAAAAAATGTTTCAATGACAAAAATACGCACACAAATATGTTAAAAGTTGCATTAAATTCAAACGCGTAATTATTTTTGGGTGCCACTTGTTTCCGATATAAGCTATAATAACAGCTGCAGGTTAGTGTACATTTTCACCGATTTCAATTACCGCCTTGGGTGTGCCTCAGCGAATCATGAGATATCGCGACCTCAAGTCATGAATACCTTTTATGCAATTTTTTGGTTGAAACCTATTTTCGCTTAAACAAAACAAAATAAAAATGTAAAGTAATTCTAATTTAAAGTACACTTTCAGATCACTTTTAAAGAGTTATTACGTTTTCGCAATTTAATGTTTTATCGCGCCACAATGATTATAAAATGTAATTTAAAAACCATTTTTGATCACGTGATATTTTAGCTTTATTGAAATTACGCTGTGAGTGCACCTCGCGAAAAAGGCTCCTCTTAGAGCCATTTGAGTTTTTTCCTCTTAAGTTCGGGCACTCCCTATTGCGCTAACGAGGTGTATCCCAAACGACTCATATTTACTAGGGCAATAAACCTCCATTGTCTATTGTGCAATACTTGCATTCCCTTCTAATTGAAAAATTGCAAAAAATTTGAATTTTGGTTTCACCACTTGTCCATAACATAATTCAAGACTGGTCAACGACAGACCGATTGTCAGCCGAAACTCAACGATAAATGCCATATGGGGTTTATAGATCCTACCGATAACTGTCATATATAATATTCATAAAATTCAGCAAAATCGGTTCATAAATGGATTAGGTATGTGCAAAAAACCATTTTTTTTTTTGAGGTTTTTTGACTTAAAAATGGTTTAAATGGCGTTTGAGAAGCCAATTCTATAACACAGATATATCAAAAGATCCGAAATTTTTTCTAGAACATTACTGAAGCTTTTAAGCTAGGGACTTCGTTTTTGAAAAAAAAGAAATCGGAAGTTTTTTTCTGAATTTTTCCGCTGAAGAAATGAACTCAGTCGGTCCATTAGTTTAAGAAAAATCGGCCAAAATGGATTTTTGACCGATATCTAAGTTATAAATAAGCTTCTATATAGATCCATCATAAATATTTTTATTGACCAACCAAATCGTTTCATAAACGACCGAGTTATTGGCAAATCTGTCTTTTTATTTATTTAATGTCTGCTTCCTTATAGTTGTTGTTTAAATGGGTATTGAAAAACAACAATAATAAACTAAGCCGTATTTGGTTTTTCAAATTTTTGAAGCACATAGTAAGCTAGAAACTTCTTTCATTCACAGAAAAATCGGAAATTTTTAAAGAATTTTTGTATCGAAAAAAAGTAAATCCACCTATCTGGAAATTGTGTCTTGAAGACAGTTTCATAGGTAATACTTGAGATACAAGTCATTAAGGGATGACAAATTTCATCGGACGACTTAATGACATTTCCTGTAATTGACTAAAACTAGCAATAAGTTGATCAAAATTATAAGATGCCTTAACAACTCTTGAAGCTGATAATGAAAAAAGTCATTAAGCACACAATGTTTTTGTTAATATATTTTTAGGCATTTTTAAAATACATCAGTGAATAACAAGTAAAAAAGTGTTACCGTCAATTCCTATTTGAAAAGCATTTCAAAGATAAGTCACCATTTTTCAATACTACTGACAATCTGCTGAATGAGTCTTAAAGAATTTTGACAAAATATATGAAAATGTCACAAGGTGTCATGACGTTTTTTATATGTTGATAAAGGACAATATCAGTATCAACGCTGATAAGTCATAAATGACTGTTTTAGGATATCTTAAAGAAATTTCCAAGTGGGCAGTATTAACCGAGTTATAGGCCAAAACGCGTTATTGGATTTTCTGAAGCTTCATTTATAACTTGTGAAATTGAAAAAATATATTTTTTTTTAAAGTAAACGTAAAATGTTGGTATGACGTCCAATCGAAATTTATAACCACCTCTGGCACTGGTGCTATCTGTGTGTCAAAATTAGTGAAAATCCGTTCAGCAAAAAAAAAAAAAATATATATATATATATATTTTCAATATTTTTTTTTTTATAAAATCAAAATTTATGCATTTATTTGAATGAAATATATCTTGTTTTATTTGCAGCAAATTTATCTTTATGATCAAAGAATAAAAATTTGAATTTTTGTACGAAATTTTTTTTTTTTTTTTTCACAAAATAGGTTTAATATTTCAATAGCTGTTGAGTGTATTAAAAAAATTAATTTTACAAAATTTTACAAAATAGCGATTTTTCGCAAAAACCAGAGTTAATTAAAAAAAAGTGGTTTATAAGTTTAGTATTTCATAATAACATGTATCTTCAAATTGAGTGAGATATCTCCTGCCGCAGACTAACATTTTCATTTTGATTAAAATTTAGCCAGAAAAAATAATATTGTTTTAATTTTAGAAGCATATTTTTATATTTTAAAAGCATTTTTATAAGCATAAAACTGTTTTTTAAAGCACATTTTTAGTTTTCCTTGTAATTACATATTAGGATATAAAAAAGAAGTTGCAAAACGATAACTATGTAAGGAATAAGTTATGTTTTAATCATTCAAAATTAACTAGATCTCATTAACAAATTTTTGCTTGGTAGTCTTAAATCTGTTATACACAGAAATACTAAAATGTACAAATTTTAACCCAAATATATTATAAATATAAGCAAAAATAACAGTGTGAATTTTGTAACGACAGATAGCTGGGAGACTGATTTTCATGCTTTTATTTCTTGAAAATTTGTACCTCAAAAATGCGTTAAAAATGTATAATTTATTTATAAAAACTAATCGCTAAAAGACTACTGATGACTTTATGGCTTAATGCTTTCTATAAACCACCTCTTCATTCTAACGTAAATGCTACATTTGGAAGCAATTCTTAAAACTCCACCTTCCAAAAATCGCATAGAGATCTATTCACTCATTTCTTTTTTTTTAACAATTATTTCAACTCACAACCTTGGCAGCCAGTATAATGTGTATCACAGATATTTGATATACGTATATTGAACACAATTTCTTAGAATATTCATTTTCTTTTCATATTTGCATTTTGCAGATGAAGAAAACAAAATTATACATATAGCTAAATATGGAAGTAAAATATATTAAATTACTAAAGTCCTTTTAATGCTTATAAATTCAAAGAATTTTATAAAACCTTACATACATTACATTACATTTAATTTGCATTGAAAAGAGTGAAGCATATACGAACTTTCATTCCTTCTGTAAAGTGCCATTTAATTATATGTAAATTTGTAAAGTAATTACGATAATTTTAAGTGAGTTTTTTATTTTCTATGAATCCTAAACCTAAACAATTAAAAACAACAAAATAATGTAAAAGTCATTTTGATGCTATAAGTACTTTAAAATTATTATATTCTTTATATTTTATTTATCAATTAAGTTTATTTATTACAAATTATTTATTTGTATATTTTGTGAATATTTAATAATCGTAGAAAATATTTTCATTAGGACAATCGAATTTGTTCCTTTGCAATCTGCAGAAAAAGATTCTTTTGGATGATCAACTAAACTTGACTCCCCTGAATATAAAAGAAGGGAATTTGTTGTTTCCAAGCGAATCTAATTGTAATGTAAAGTAAGTAAAACTAATAATTAAAAGTGAAATATTTGAAAACTTTAAACAATCCTTTATTACAAATACGGTTATATACATAATAGACTTGCTCTTGAATAGACTTTTACTTTTACAACATAAATTAATTGTATCACTTATGCTCCTGTAATATAGAGCATATTTACGTGACTCTAAAACCAGGTTTTCTAAACATAATTTTGAGTGCAGTACAAAATGCGAAAGACATTTATTTTCATGAGCTTAATGGCTTCTTTAATATTGACAAGTATGTTCGATAAAACTCAGTAAAATCAACGTTTCTGTGGAAAAAATTTATACGATGCAATGCAGTTTGTCTGTTATAAGGGCGTTAATGTAAAACCACTTAAACAATAAAAATTTATTGAATTGCAATAAGGATATTAAAACATTTGCTAAAAACTATAAAAATAATAGCTTTAAGATTTTTTCGTTAATACCTAAAGTTTAGTTTTTTCACTTAATATACAAAAATCTTAAGAAAAAGTAATAACAAAAGCACTTTAAGCTACTTATAAACCAACTATTTAACCAAAGAAACAAAGTTTTTCTTAAATTTCTTGACATTGTTTTTCTCAATTTATTGTTTTTTTGTTTTTTCCGTACTTATTCTAAGTAAAGCTAAGTAATCTTTTCCTCGCTTTTATTTTTCTTACTATCATCAACGATACAAAAATTCTAGCTAATGAGTTTAATTATATTAGTTTGGTAAATGACGTCACAAGTTCAAAAATATCAGACTCTTCAAAGTTGTTACAAGAACCAGGCTCAATGTATTCAAACTACAAGTCTATATACAATTCTGTGCCACAAAATGCCCTAAATCAAATATTGTCTAAGGTGTTGGCTGCAACTCGTCGTCAACGTCGTACTCCTAGTTCTGGTGGTATATATCATGAGTGTTGCCATAAGGCCTGCAATACCAAAGATTGCCTGCTTATTGCGTTCGAAAAGCAAAATAAGCAGTTAAAATAGTAACAGTAGTGCATTTTGGATATAGACGAAAAAAAAAAAAAAATCAAAAAGAAAATAGAAATAAATCAATAAAATAATATTTTATAATCTATAGTTTAACGTAAAGTTTAATACGTATAATAAAGCAACTTGAAGCATATTTTTAAATAAATATACATATATATTTTCTTAAATTTTTTAAATAGGCGTTTGCCTTCTTATTGAACTGATACAGCTTTACTTGCATAGCTCTTTTACATTTTTAAAATTTTTAAATAGAATATTTTTAAAAATTTAGTTACACAATTCTAAAACATTTGTATATATGTATTTATTAATCCTTCCTGTACTAGATGAATAGAACCCCATGAAATAAAATCAAAGAATTCATACTTTTTGGCATTTACTAATAGGAATTATATTTTAAGAATTAGCACTGAATGGCTTCAAGTTTATGAGTTTAGTTTATTTTGAAAATTTTATTATAAAACAAAATCACAATTGTTTCGAACTTCGATGACACAATGCAAGAAGAGAAAATTGCTTCAATTATTCCAACGCAAAATGAAAGCCTACCAGTAGTACTCGTATAATGAACCCCAAAGGTTTTTCAAAGTTAGTTCGAATTTTTCTTTTATGGCCTCTAGAAATTTAAATTTTTCGGTGCCCTTTTTTCAATATGATAGGAAATAAAAATCATTTAAATTATATAATTCAATTGTTATTGTATCTTGCTGCTGTTTTATAGACTACTATACACTACATTTTTGCTCACTTTCACCCACACTTTTTACGCCCATTTTTGTCATAATATTGTTTACTTCATTTGACTTAACCTTATGTCTAAACTATTGAACCGATTAAAGTGATACATGACATATAAATATGCATAAACATAAGGGAAATTCTTTTTTAAAGAAAGGGTTGCGTTGCTTCTTAGTAAGCAAATTTAAATTGTCACATAATTGTTGACTGTTTTAGGGATAAATCTAATATTTTTATTTGGTTTTTGGCCTCAAGATTTTCACTTTAACTTCGTCTTTTTCCAACCTTTTTTGATTCTTGAAATTGCCTTAAAAGGGCTAAAATTTCAGTATTTCAGCAACTATGAAAGTAATTTCTTATTTGTTAATATTAATTTTATTTTTACAGAATCATCCATTTAAGCATTTTTATGTATTTATTCACATACAAAATCTAGATCATTTACATTTGTCAAAAAAATTTTGTCTGGGGCGCGTCCTTCTCCAAATCAAAAATAATTTAACTTATTTTATAGACTTACTATAGCGATTTTTATAATTATTTTATAATATACTTTGTTAACCACAGAAACTATTTACGAGTATAATTTAGAAAAAATTCTTATAAATGTAAAAAATCATACAAAAATTTGGATACGCTTAATCAAAATGGAATTGTAGTGCAAAAAATACTAACTTTTTTCTGGCCTTAGTTTTTGAAGTATTTAGCCTTTTCTGAAAGTTTAAAGTTAATTTTACCCTCTTTTTCCACCTCCTGGTAACACTGATCGTAATTTCCAAACCTTAAAATATGTGATTTTTTCTTTTTTTTTTTTGCTATTGTTTCTCATTGAATGAATGAATAAAAGACAATAATATATGAGGAATTCAAAAACGTTAAAATATTATTTTTTATTTTGACATGAGCACGTTTTGTGGATTTACAAATCAATATTTATATATGAAAAATCTGTTCGCGTTAATAAATTTTATTTATGCGCGTAAAAGTCGTAGAGATTTGTTGTAGTGAAAGAAAAAAAAAAAACTTAAACATAGAGGTTTTGCTTTATCGTAACCAAAGCTACGCGATTTCAGAGAAAAAATATAGAATTTTGAAGAATTTATAAATGAAGAAAAAATTCTAAAAGTTACTACTTAAATATTTTATTGTGATTCTCATATGTATATTTTATATGGGTTCGTGAAAGATAATTTATTTTCATTTTTGTTGCTTTTCCAAATATTTAGTAAATTATTAAACAATTTAGATGACACAATATTCCGCAACAAAACAAAAACAATATTATATTATTTTTGATTTAATGTACGTATTTGCTACTAGTTTTACAACACTAAATAATTTTTTCCAATGACCACTGTCTATAGAAATCATTAATTTTAATACACTTTATTGCTGGTTACTTACATATATTATTCATTGAGATAAACTTTTATTTTGTAACTTTCAATATTTTCCGTTAAAATACAACTTCAAGTTTTTACATAATGGCATTATCTTTTCTTGATGAATTTATTATAGATAAACTAACTTTTAGTTGGACTTGTCCTTCTTAGAAACATGCGCATTTTATTCGCACAATGCGAAGAAAAACAGTATTATGCTATTTTTCAAATTTTATTGTTATGAGCTAAAATATATAAAATGTATAGTATACAGAGAGCGCAGGATCAGAGAGCGTCATATCTATAAAATATTTCTTACAATGAATTTAATTTTTACATTAAATTTCTTCTAACATTTGTTCAAAATATAATACAAATCTGAAACTTATTAGTTTTTTCTGAAATGAAATATTAAATTAATATATATATATATATATATATATATATATATATATATATATATATATATATATATATATAAATATATATATAAATATATATATATACTCGTACCTAGGAAAAATTTTAGAATTTGTTAAAAAACCGTTAGTTCTTTAATTTGTGTAATCGCAACCACTTTGGATTTTTTTAACCAGCGGTATCGTAACCAATTCTAGCACTCATAGAATAAGCCATACTGAGATTCTAAATTGATTTCTACATCACTTCTCTGAATAAATTACAATATGTTAAAAAGCAAACCAGGATTTCTAGAACTGTAAAAAAATAAATAAAAAAAAATCCAATAATAAAAAAAGACAAAATTTAACAAAATCAAACTGATAACAAATAAAATCGAGCATAATGCTAGGAACACAATTGCGTCTTATGAACGTAGAAGTGTACTACCCACAGTGGTTCAGAATAGTTTTCCATTGGCCTGTAACTTTTGAATCGATAGAGATATTTTTTTGATGAAGATATATTTTCTTGGGATTTTCTTAGTTTTACTTTCATAAAAATTCGTTCAGTAGTTGCTGAAAAATTTAAGGCCACAGTTGAACTTCTATTTTTTTATAGCATTTTTTTATTCCTTTTTTTCTGGGCTTCCTCTGACAGAATTCCAAATAGTACTAAATGATGCTTGATGACATATTTTTCATGACAAAGGATATTTGGTTGTATACATTCGAGCAGATTTCTTCGTATAATTACCAAATTTTTTGGCATCAATTTGTTCATTATACACAAGTACATCGATAATTTTTTTTATTATTTCAAATGCTCTTTCGGTATCTGAAAAGAAACTTCTTGTTGTGTTTCCATCATTCGCATTGCCTTGCTTTGATTGATCTATATATAATTAACCCATGTTTGAGAAATTCACCCTGAACATGTTTCTTTTTAAAACTTGTTAATTCCTTATCGGTGTCGCTGTTTCTTATTGATCCCGTAGGTTCAAAATCCAAATCATAACTGATTTTTAGTATACGTTCCATGAATCGTATTCTTGTATGTAGCGGTGATAATCCAAACTGTATTATATAATGATTTTTGCAAGATGATTTCGTACAAGATGGTGTTTGATTTTTCCAAATATCCAAATTAAATATTCGGCTCCGAATCTTCCAAATTCTTTATTAATCGCGATGGTATAAATGACACAATGAGTATATATGTAGCATTGAGCTATATGATTAAGTACATTTTGAAGCTCTGCCTAAATCGGTATGATTGTAATAGTGTGCCTTGGTGGCAAACAGTGCATAACTGTTGCTAAGAAGCGTTGAGCTGTATGATTAAGTAGATCTTGAAGTTGTACCTCTGTGATGGATGGAGACTTGAGTCTTTTTCAATCGCACGGAAGTGGGAAACCATATATCATATTTGTTATAATAACCTACGTAGTCAGAAAAAAATTTTAATCTATCTATAGGTATAGATTACAACGTTGCTGTTTTAGGCTTTTTCTAACAAATTTGGTAGAAATTTTTTTGTTTGGTAGGATTGTAGGCTGAATCGAATTTTGGTAGGTTTAACAAAATACATTGATATATAAAATTGAAAAAAAAAACATATTGTTTAAGAAAGTCATAAAAGAGTAAATTAACTAGACGAATTTCAAGAATAGCTCATAAAATATTTAGAGTCTATCAGGTAAGATGACTATCGGAAGTTATATTTTAAAAATACATAATATAATAATATAACATGAAACATAGATATTGTATTTGATATGCTGTTTCCATGATGTGAATGGCATGCGATTCGCTGAACTTTCAGAAAATTTGTCCAATAAAGTTAAGCGCTATTTTTATTCTTGTCATACATACATACATGTATATATATATATATATATATATATATATATATATATAGAACAGAAAAATAGAAAATTCACATGTACTATATTATACTCAAAAAAATCAAAAACTATTTAATTAGTGACAATTCTGAAGTACGAATAGGAACGTACATTGATTTCAAATTTTTTTCAGTTTCAATGCTAATAGATTATTATTAAAACTGTGTTTTCACAAAATTTTAAACATGTATCTAGTTTAATGATTAATTTTGCATCTAAAATAGTTTTTATTATTTTAAAATTCAAACTATAGTTTGCAATAGTTAAGGATGATTTTAAAGTAATGAAATTAATTTTTTGCCCATAAAATTATAAAAGTTCATAAAGATATATTGATTACCACTATATTTTAAAATTAATCAAATGAAAAGTTTTCATTTAATATTAGTATTATCGTAATTTATAAACGTCAATTTTTCTCGGGGCATTTTTTTTTTTTTTATTAAGGAATTATGTTAAAGCAATTTTGGACAATTTCAGTAGCTGTATTTGCCAATCGCCAGAAATATACATTTGAATACAATAGACGAACTGTCGTTTTATGGCAGTTACAATATTTTAACTAATTATTTTTTAACAGATTTAATTCCTCAGCTATTAATATTTTATTTCTACAATTTAATAGTTATTTATAATTTTTTATTTTTTTATATTTTGTAAAATAATATGTAAAATTTAAATTTTTCTTACATGTTTTATTTTTTTAATATGAAATTCCAATGGAATTTATAACAACTCAACTGAAATAGTTAAAAATCAACTAGGACATTTGTACGTAGTATATACTTTACATATTGCAAATATTTATAATTTCCAATCATGTTAATTAAAAGATTAAAATTCTTGTTAGTGTACTAACAATATAATTGCTTAATAACGTTTAAAATTTTATGTTTTGATATACGAAGTAATATTCTATATATCATCAAAGAATTTCATAGTTTTCACATTTGCCTTGTAAATAAATTTCCAAAGTTATTACAACTTTAAATTATAGCACGGCGCTACTCTGATTCTGCGGCACAGGATTTCTCAGTTAATTTATATAAACTTGATCGTGAAGTTCTAAGACTACAAACTAGCTTCTTTAATTGACTTTAGTTTTCAAGATAAACTGTTATATATATTACTACATATTGCAACATATCTTGAGAACGAATTGCTTAATTTAGTTTTATAAAATACCAAGAGGCTTACATGTAAATTATCACTAAGTTATACCTACATCATTTTTAAGTTTGTTCAATAGTTCCGGAGATATTACATAAATGTGTAAAAAAAATAAATTTCTTACAAAATATTAACAATTTTATTTTTCCTTTTTCTCTTCTATAATAAAGCTTACAAATAAGAACAAATAAAGCGACATATATTTCATTAAAAGCGAAGGATAAATGTAAATTTTATATTGAAAGGAATCTCATTTAAAAATCACACAAAAAGCCTTTTTTGGAAATGGTTTTACCCTATAAACCCGCATACTAATGTAAGTATAAATATATTTACTTTGCCTTATACTAATATTAGTAAACGAGTTATGGACGGTAAAATAGTTTCCGGAAGAGGGGTTTATATGGGACCTATGGTCAATTATGGGCTTTGGCCATGGACCATGAAAATTCTCGGTACCAAATTGCGACCAGTAGTTAGATTACAAGTTTTACATGAATGCTCACAAGAACAGATGAAAGGACATCGTTGAATCGAATCAGAAAGTGATTGTAAGCCGATTGGTATACATAACATTTTTGGGTGTTACAAACATCAGCACGAACGCAAAATATCCTTCCAATCTATGGTGGTATTGGGTATAATGATTTTCAATGTCCTCAAAATATAAGAAAATAATATATGCTTACTAGACCATTGGAATAAATTAATAGTATCTATTCAACTTATATTGCCGGAGTTATTAAATTTAAGTTATGAAAGCTTTATAAAAGGAAAAAAGCAATTAAAATTAAAAAAAAATATATCTATTGTGACCATCTCCTTCCCGATAGTTATCTTTATATCAGTACTGTAAGTTGAAAATTGTTAAAATTTTATATCAATTATTAATTTTCTTTTTTTTTTTTTTTTTTGGACAATTTTATAGAATTTAATATAGCAGCATAAAAAAGTACTTTCAGATATTTTATTTGTGAAAGCCTTATTAACTTTGTGTAAATCTCTAATTATATTTACTCAAAATAAATCATTTTTCTTTTTGTCAGCATTATGAATTTGTGTCTCTTAGTTACAAATATAATAATCATACTATATGGTCACTTACCTAGGGAAATACCTATTTTAAAATCTCGTTATATTTAGTGTATTTATTATTTTTTATAAAACCAAAATATTGGAAAATAAGAATAAACAAAATTATAAATAAATTATTTGATAATGGTCATACAGCGCCTTCAGTATATGAATAAGTACATGTATACTAAGTATTTATATTGTATCTTCTTTAAGTATCTTAAAATTTTCTATTAGGTGACCATAAGAAGAAATAAATTTCTTTATTAAAATAACTATTTTTTATAAATAATATTGTGAAGAATTTTATCAAATTTGATTAGGAGGATCGAAATTGCTTTCTAATGTATATATATATATATATATATATATATATATATATATATATATATATATATATATATATATATATATATATATTTGAGAATGCAAGTCGCATATGGTCACCTCGATTTTCGATCCCAAAACACTAATAAAAACGAGAATAAAATAAAAGTTGTTATAGTGTCAACATTAACTTTTTCTTATAAAATACGAAAAAAATGATAATAATAAAATAAAAAGTTACTTTTTCATTGATGTTATTTTTTATGTTTGTATCTTTACAGATTTTCTTTTTTCATTCTCAAATATTCGCCTAAAGTAAGAACGACTTCAAATCCCTGGAAAACAAAATAACAAAAAAGAAATCTACTACAAAACTTATGTTCGAGTACAAATGATGAAGAATAAGTAGTACGAATAAAATACATAAACATTTAAGTTTTGCAGTTTACAATGATCCTAAAATATTAACAAAATAATAAAAGTAATACAAGAAAACAAAAAAGTATAAAAATTATAAAATTTACAATAAATGACACCAATTTTCAAATAAACAAAAAAAAAATAATAATAATAATAATAAATTGAAAGTAACAACAACGAAAACAATTACACCGAATACAATATAAGTGAAAAGTTTAACTGTTAAATCAATTACAATGACAATAAAAAATCAACAACAACAGTAACAATGCAAATAAAAAGAAAGAGAAAAAAATTACTTAAAGAACAATAAAAAACAAAATGTCAAAATAAATATTTACTTACAACAAGAGTCACACCTGTCCAACAAATTTATATGACAGCGACTACAAAAAAAATATATAAAAAATGTAAAATAATATGGGGAAAATATATGAGTTGTTACCTAAAAAAAAAAGAGAAAATGAATTACATTTAAATGAAAATAAATGAAATTTAATCTAGCTTAACATTCATATTACCATTAAACAAAAAAGAGAGACAAAATCTAAAAAGAAAAACGAAAAATAAATTTTTCTGTAAAAAAATATTATATTATTTCTTTTTTGTATTTTTCTATGTTTGTAAATAGTCGTTTGTCAGTTTTGTTTTATTTGTGGTTTGATATCAACCTTTAGAATTTTAGATAAGAAATTATGTGTTTTATTGGGCATATAGTATATAGCATAGTACTTTTAATATAAATATTGCAATAAATACACACATACATGCATACATACATACATACATACATACATGCACACATATTTCACCAACATCAGCAATCGAAGATCTACCCAACTAGAAGATATACTTTGATTACAAAGGTTATATTCAGATTAAATTTGTTTTGTTCCACTTTTAAATCCATAGTTAAAACAAGTAAGAAAATATAGTCGGACAGGGCCGGCCATATGCTACCCTAAAACATTGTATATGTGCATCAAAATTTAGGGAGGAGTCTTATATGGGGCATGTGCATAATTGTACACCGAAATTTGTATTAAGTGTTATGTATATTGTTATTATTATGTATATAGTAATACATACATAATAATAACAATATTATACATTGAGCACAACGTCTACGTGGACAACCAGCTTCCCAGTTGACTAAACTAACGGACGGACGTCATTAAGGTGGCGATCCGAAGATTTTTCTGTACGTTACAACATAAACACAAACACATAATACCCCAACCATCTGTAGGGTATACATAGGCCACTTTTACAAATATCTTTTAAACAAATATCTTTTACATTAAAGCTCAAAAATTAAAAAAAAATGTTAAAAAAGATAAGAAAATAAAATTTAACAAGTAACAATGTTATATTCGGCTTGGCCGAATCTTTTATAGCCACCATCTCCAACTTTTCGTGCCGCTCTAATTTAAAATTTCACCTAATATGGGAGGTGGGCGGTAAAGTGGGCGTATTACTTTCATTTTTGGCTTAGGAGTTTACATTGATCCGTGAACTATTTGTAAAAATATCATGAGGCGTATGAGCTTTTGTTTAAGAGATATCGACGGAAAAGTATGAACTGGAGCTGCGATGGACACTAAGTTTTTCTAGTGTTTAGCCCACAACTTTTTATTAATTGATTTTTAGCCATTTTGAATACCAAATGAGCCTTATACATATCAGATAAATATTTGAGAAAATTTAATCATCTAGAGTTAATTGACAACGTTTTCAAATTTATTTCACTTTATTCAGACTTTTCCGACTGTTTTTTTTACATCAAATAATCATTAACTTTTTGTTATATAAATTGATATTTAACGATCATTCTCATTTTACAATGTTTGAGCGAAACTATATATTTTAAAACAAAAGAAAATATTTGAAAATTATAAAACTAAAATAAAACTAAATAAAACAAAAAAAAAAAATAATAATAATAATAAAAAAAAACTACAGGTGGTCCGCCCTGAGCCCAATGCTGCTTTCAACAGCCAGACGGTCAGAATCTTACAAAGACCCAGAATATATATACTTTATGGGGTCTTAAACTGATATATTGGCATGTTGCACTCGGAATGACAAACAAAATATATCCCATATAAAATTAAAAATGTTTGCAGTTATTTATTTTTTTATTTATTTAGTGCAAAGCTCAAAGAATTTAATTTGTATGTCCAAAGCAAAGGATTAAATACGACATCAATTCACCAGTGATTTTATTCAGGTTAAATATTATAGTGAAATATGAAAATCTTAATAAAATATTGCCAGGATCAATTCCCTAAAATCGAGCACTCTAGCTTTAGTTTTGTTAAAATATAATTCAATATCTGCTCTTTTGAAATTGGGAATATCTGTACTTCAATTTGGTTTACAAAGCATGGAAATTTGTAGTTTTCAGTAATGATTATAGATATATTTTAGAGCTTACAATTTTATAAATTAGACCTACACTCAAATGTTTCTATAATGTAGTTTGTTTGCCCTATAAACTAATTTCAATAGTCCTAATTATATGTATAATTTTTTGGGAACTCGAAGAACCAGCATTTAATCAGAGATAGTGTTCATTACAATCTAATTATTACTTCTGAACACCAATTGAAAATCCAAATCAAAGGTGTTAAGAAAAAAATAGGTTTCTATTCGAAAATTATATGTCTCTAAAATATATTTTTAATCAAAAATGTTTAGTTTGAATTGTGGAATATCAAACTAATAATAATAAACTTTTGACAGTATCAAAAAAACTAATATAGTATCAATAATAATAATAACATAATAATATTAAATAACACTATGTGATAAATTTTGGGTCATTGAATATCAATATCTCAATATCTTATTCCAACGCGAAATGAAGTTGTACCATTAAATGGTTTTACAAAATTTTTTCGAATTTAGGCTTTATGGACTCTTAAACTTCAGTTATCTTGGAGTATTTTTTTTCATTATGAGAGAAAATAAAAATAAACATTTAAATTAATAAAATTTCCTAAGGGTTTCAAAAAATTTGTTCGAATTTAGATTTTATGGACTCTTAAACTTCGGTTATTTTAGAGTACTTTTTTTCATTATGCGTGAAAATAAAAAACATTCAAATCAGTAATTCTCAATCTATTTATGGCAATTGCTGTTTTATGTAATGTAAAGCTTCTCAAAGCTATTACGTAAGATTTTTATTTAGTATCCCAGTCCTTTTTCATAATAAGATTGTGTGCAGTATATTTTCACATTATTTAATCGATTTAAGTAATCTCTAGTACATACATATATCGTACATTCTCCGGAAGGTAAATTAGGATATAATGTTTATAAACATGCCACACACACTTTTTGTAAACAATTATTTGCTTGAAAGTTCAAAAACTACTATTTCGAGAAAGTTTTGAAAAAAAAACTTTCAGTAAAAATTAATTTTTATACTTTTTTGATGTTACTAAGGCAATTCAAATAAATTTAATATGCATAAAATTGAAATACAGTGTATATTATAAAGTTTAGTTTGTATGCTACCACGCCTACTTTTATCATACTGTGATATTTTTTTACCACTGCCATTAAAAATTTTAATGAATTTTGAATTTTTTTTTTTTATAATAAGCAAAGAAACCTGTATTTTAAAAAGAGTAATCATTCAGTACTTCCTTCAAGGATATACATGTGTGCCATGCTTAATTTTAATCGATCCAGTAGTTTAGACATAAGGTCAAGTCAAATAAAGTGAATATTATGACAAAAATAGCCGTAAAAAGAATATGGCATCTTAAAAAAAAGCAAAATAACCATAACATTTGAATTGCAACGCGTAGTTACAAATATTACACAACCAATATATTAACATATATTGTAACTACTATAGTTGTTACAATATAACAAGGGTACTTTATAATTCTCATTTAATTTATGTAAATTTAGACCTAAATAGTCAAGATTGGGACGATACATTTGAGCAATAACCGAAGAGCCGAAGAATTTATCTCGTCGGATTATATTTAGTATATAGAGTAGCTTGCACGATCCTAGCTATCCGATTGAGAGCCGCAGCATTTATCTCATCGAATTGTATGCTGTAACCAATACCTGCAGTTAGCTGAGTGAGAGCTGAAACATTTATCTCGCAGAATTGTATTTAGTATTAACGTAGCCCATACGATCCAAGTATCCAATGGAGAACTGAAGCATTTATCTCATCGACTGAAAGCAGAAGAATTTATCTCAGTGGATTTCATCCCAACAGTTAGTTTATAGAAAGCATTTAATAACCCATTAAATAACCAGTCGAGAGCAGAAAAATGTGTCTCGTTGGATTTTGGTTAAGTAGATAACACTTGATTGAGAATTAACTTTGCCAAAATTGTTATTGTCCACCTTAGTTAGGTGCAGTTTGTGTCACGAATAAGGAAGCACTGTAAAAACAGACATATGGAGAAACTGGACTGAATGAGTATATCCCAGCTGGAAACAAAAACTGCATAACAGAGTTAAATAACTAAAATGTTTTTTATTTCCAATTTAATATTTAATTTTAAGATGCTATAAAGCCGGAACTCGAACTAACTTTGAAAACTCTTTTGGGGTTTTTTTTAGAAAACTGTTACATTTATATTTTGCATTTGAATTGCAAGGGTAGTTTTTTCTTGTTACACTGTGTAATGTAATATATTTAAAAGTTATATTCCTGTAGTTTAAAAAACAATCTGAACATCTTATAGTGACTTAACATTCGGAGAGCAAGGAGTTCTCTAATAGACGAACTACCCTTAAAATGGATGGGAATATCTAAAAGTTTAGAGGGACCTAATTTTTACATAGCTCTCATATAAATATTTTACATTTGAATCTGATTTTAAGTTGGAGCCAAAAGAAAAAATCCTATTAAATTACATTAAACATTATAATCAAAAATATGTTTATAACAAATCTGATTTTTGTCATAACTTTAGTTAAGTACTTCTTCCTTGTGACCATAGAATTATTTTAGCGGGAGAACAAAGCAAATTTGGCCCCTCATAAATTTCTGTGGATTTTAGATATATGAAGAGTGCACAGTAGAGCAAAATCGACAATTTTTTAAAATAAATCTGCAACTTCTAATCGGAAAGCTCAATTGACATAAAATTTCACACAGGCATAGTATAGGGGAGTACAATTTTAAATTTGGAAGGGGGCTTCCACATATTCCCCTTTAGCGGAGCTATGGGGGCTCAAAATTGTGCACAAAATTAGCTATAGCACACAATAACCATTACAAATTTATATATTTTCTTGTAAGATTACAACAAAAATTATGTAATATGCGTAATTCAGTAAAAGTCATTGGAGGCTTTCGAATTTTGAAATGTGTGGATCAGTAAATTGAAGCACATAGTCTGTAATTCATACATGTAAAACTTTAATCAATACGGGCAATGATTTCGGAACGTAATTTGATCATATTGATATCAAATTGTGCAAAAGGAACTAAATATTTTTTACTATTATGTCTGCAATATGTCTATTATTTTTCATAATATTTTCATTTTTCCTGAATTATAAACAAAACTAAATAAAACGTTGTCATACAAATTTAATATTTTTACTCAAATAAAATTAATTTTTTTTTTTTTTTTTTTTGTATCAGCTTATCTTAATTTTATTTTAATCAGAAAATTTACATAAGTCGCAATTTTAACACATGGACGGACATATTAGTGTTTTGGTTACATTTTGATTTTATGAAATTTTAAAAGTTTCTTTTCTCTAAACAAAGCTAAATTCGTATTTTGTTTTTTTTTTTATAATTAAAGGCATTCCTGCATCCAGTCTTGCTCTTTCTTGCAGCTAAAGTCTATAAAAATAATGCAAAATGTCTTACACAATAAACCAGTATAAAATATAAAGAATAGATAAAAGCTTTGGTAAAAATAAAAAAATTTTTAAACATATGTTTTGTGTTTTTTTAACCAAAATTTTATAAGTTGAAATTTTTAAAACGGATAATCCAAGTTGCACTTGATAAATAATAAACATATCGTTCAAATAGAGGAATAAAAGGTTAGAGTTATACAACCGTTTAAACATTATGTATCCCTAAATATTAAAAGTTTTCCTATCAAAAATTATTGTTTTATTCTGATTAAATTTAGCTGATTTCAAAACCGAATATCTTTGTAACTAAAAGAGACGCAATAAAACCAAAAACAGATTTTGAGCACGTTTTGTATTAAGATCAGTGTTAAAATTAAAATTGTTTGAACATTGATTTTTAAGTTTTAACTTATATTTGATCCCTCAAACCCCAAAAAAGTACATAGTGTGACTTACAACTTCTTAACTGCTTTTCATATAATTTATTTTCAGAAGTTATCTCATGCAAAGGTACATTTTGTGCTCGAAAACACCAAATTTCTTGTAGTTAAACCTTGAATATTATTAATTTTAAAGCTATATAAACTAAAATACTTTTTAACTTTTACGCATTCTTACCAATATAATTTAATAATATGTAATATACCCCAAAAATATATCTGTCTTTCAGAGTTAAAGTACTAGGCAAAGATAGATTCTCATCGAGATAAAATTCATCACAAATAAGCTCCACATACGATTTAAGTATTTAAGTGAAATTAAATCATTAATATTAATTACTTAACTTTGCTTATAAAGATCTTATTGACAATACAAATTTGTTTCATTATTCGACACTATTCCTCATTTATTTGTAATATTCGTGTAATTGACCAAGCTTGCTCTACTAAATATACGTATAAATGTAC
Source organism: Protocalliphora azurea (assembly GCA_932274085.1). NCBI lineage: Eukaryota > Metazoa > Arthropoda > Insecta > Diptera > Calliphoridae > Protocalliphora > Protocalliphora azurea. The sequence goes on along the minus strand of OW026522.1, from coordinate 83,434,449 downwards.
TTCCGTATTTTCATTTTTTATTGTTTTTATATCTTGATGTAACAATAATTGGTACTAATAATGACATGGTTGAAATAAATTGTTGGAATTGTTCATTTTATTATTTAATTTTCCGCTTTTGTTTTTTGTATTGCATTTTCAGGCGATATACTTTTATTGAAAAGTTATTTTTAACACACAGTTAATACAAAGAAAAAAAATGAAAGCTTATTATATACATATTTGGTTGATACATGCATATAAATTGATTAATTATAAACTTTTACAAAGCAAACTATTAATTGTTTCATTGTTTCCATTTTTTACAGAAAATCCTTTTTACTGCACAAGTGTTTGGGAAAAAACATATATATACAATAAATTTTATTACAATAATGGATGTTATTAATTTAAAATTAACTAAAGCGGAAAATAGCATTGAAAAACTACAACTAAACTAACAATAAATTAGAAAAAAAAGTGTTAAACGTTGGAAAAATTATTTATAAAGAAAAAAATATATATTACCTAAAGGTATATAAGAAATAATACAATATAAATAGCAAAATTATATGTGAAAGAAACTACAAAAATATGAAAACTAAGTAAGTTAATATTTCGTCTGCTTCTTATGTGATTTTTAACAATATTTGTGCAAAAATATATATTTCCTTTTTCTATTGTATATACAAACAAAATTGTTTATTGTTTATTTCTTGCCAAAGGAAACAAAACCCAGAAAAATAATATCAAGTATATATAAAATAGTAGCATAAAGTTATGTAAAGACTAAGAAGAACAAAAAAAAAAAAAAAAAGAGATTTACCTCCAAAAATAAAAGAAATAAATAGACTATACACATAAAATACATTCGGCAATAAGTTAGCGTACAATTTCTTATTTTTTTGCAACTTTTGATATGTTTCACCTCACTCCCAACTTAAAACGTTTCAAGTCGACATCTACTCTATTGTATATAATATGTGAATAAGCCATAAAGTGAGATTTTAGTAAGGACTTATTCTTAACAATAACACTAACAACGTCTGTTGTGCTGTTACTTCTGGCGACATAAAATACAAACAAGAAATTTATTTTAATGTCGTTTATATATCAAATTCTACTACAGCTCCAACTACTACAAAAACAACACCTTAAATCAACGAAATCGCAGATACACATATTTATAACAACATTTTACCTGTATGTTCATACCGACCAGTCGTAATAATACAAAAGGAATATAAAAAATTTTAAGTAAATAACAGCAGTAACAACAAATAGAGAAAATATATATAAGTGTGTGTATGAATGTGTACATAGAAAAAGAAAAATAAATGAAAAGTTTTTTCCAAAGAAAATAAAAAATCAAGAGAAGTATTCGCGTGTGTTTGTGATAAAATTGTGTGAAAATAAAAGTAGATATATGTAAGTTCTTAAATATTTTCGTTGCTTTCCCTGGTGTTAAAAAGTTTTGATAATATATATATATATATATATATATATATGTTAAATAAATAAAAAAAAATAAGGGTGAAATCAAAAAACAATACCTAATATGCATGTTCACATATGTATGTCTGCATCTACATATATTGCAAAGGGAGTAATAGTATTTGCGATATATTAAAACGGTTTAAACGATGAAAAATAACGTCAAAAAATAATACAAATGCACAACACGTAAAATTCAAACGATAAAAGTTGGAAATAAAACTAAAACAACACCAGCCGATTTAAAAGTTTAAATACATACATATTTTTTCTACTTACATACTAACATAAACATTGTTTGCTTAAATGTTTGCATGTGTTATGCAACAAACACTTTTATTAAAGTTTACACCGCAAACACTTCTAATAAATTCAATTTTAAAAAATTACAGAAAAAATTAAATATTAATTAATTTTCAATCAACAATGATGGCTCTGCTCAATTGTTTTGCAAAATGTACGAATTTTATGCATATGGGATTTTTACTACTTACTTTAATAATGGAAAATACACAGGCCAGAATAGGTAAGTTTCTGTTTAATAAAAAAATTGAACTATTGTAGTAAATTAATGTAGTATTTAAAAAAATGTCGTTATGATTTTAAATAAGTATTCGATTATGACCTGGGTTAATTAGTTATTATTGTTTTGAAACATAAATAATAAAAATCATAATTACAATAGATATTTAAAACAATTTGTTAACAAATATTATTTAGAACAACGAAATTTATAGATTTTTGGAATTTATATTTAATTTTTAGTTTTTGTTTATATATTTTTTTTAATTTTTTCCACAATTAATGGTTAAAGCAATAAAAACAAAAATAACACTCTGCAGCAGTGAAAAATCACTCGAGCTAAAACATAGCTCGAGTGATTATGAAGACATCATAAATCAGAGTTAAAAATTTTGAGTTGTACTCAAAAAAACTGTTATTTGGTAGGTTATTTTGTTACTTTTTTTAATAGTATATATTTTTTGTGTTCTAGTCAAATATGAAAAGCAAAGTTTTAAACAATTGAAAAAATAAAATTTTTCCGCAATTTTTTGTACTTAACCGGAATTCTTTATTACAATTTTTTCTGTAAAAGACTATACAATAGTTTTTAAGGATATTTTTGTTGTAAAAATAACAAGACTTAGTTTTTTTTTTTAATTGGACGAAAACTGTAGAACTTATTTGATATTATCCTAAATCTATACAACTTTTATTTTTGGCCCAAAAAGTATGCACCAAATTAAATATTCTGTTTTAAAATATACGAAATTTACTGATAAACTTTAAAAAAATATGTAATAGATTTTTGAGATTTTAAGCGATCTAAAGAGAAGTATTTCACTTTATTCCAAACAAAATAGGATTTAAATTTAACTTGAACAAGTTATTACTTATTTGGAATACATAAAAGGTTTTAATATAGTTAAAAAAACTGCGCTCTTCTGCTTTATAAATTAGCTTGAAAATCTACAAATAACTTAAAATTTGGGAAATATGAAATGTGCAAGATTAATTACAACTCACATTAGGTTGTATTACGAGTGAAAATAAAAGTATAATTTTGTAGCAGAGTATAATTAAAGAGGAACACAAATAACAAACACAAAATTTTAGGAAAAAATTCGGCCTACTCAACAACATTGTAGGGATATAAGTTTCAAATTCTATTTCTCTGAAATTTATAAGTTAAATAGATAACATTAGCAGGGAAAACCACGATGGGACAATGGCCAGCAAAAAAGTGTCCTCCTTTAAACAAGAACAGGTTAAATAGAAAAAATTAAAAAATCTGCTTTTAGTTCTTTTCTATTTCGTATTAATTTTTTATGGACCTATGAGCATATTGCCCCATTAATAAGGTGGTACACGATTATATTTATTAACATTTATTTCAAGTCATTTCAGCGTTTTTTTTTACCTACTCAATAGTTTATAGTTACATTTTTCTCTCAGGAAGCGCTTACGAATTCCCTGATTGTACTGAAAATTACAACTCTGAAAGTATTGAATAGTTACGTCTTGATATTGTATAGTATACAATGGTACCGAGTACCAAAGTACTCAATACCTCAATAACTATAGTGCTGATGATAGTCGTAGTGGGCTAGAAATAATTATTGCAATGAATTTAAGCCTGAATAAAAATAAAAAAAAAAATATTATTATTTTTTTAATTTTTTGAAAATTAATAGTTAATAAGATATATTTTTTTTGTAAATGTTCCAATGTAATAACAAAACCAACTACCAGCCTATAGAGATTTTTATTTGCTGACAGATTCGGTTGAAATTTGGCAGATATGTGAAAGAAGGAGGTCTGTAGTCTATAAAGGGACTTCAGAAATATATCTCTTGTTACCTATACTATAATAAATATGTAACCAATTTTACTATATTTATAGTTGGGGTAAAGTTTCATATATATATATAATTATGGAATTCTCATTCTATTTTACTACAAATATTGCATGTTAAAAATATAAACAAAAAATTTATGTTTGCCAATACATATGTTCAAAAAATGTGTAAAAACAAATATTTCAAGTACAGATATTTAATTTAAAAGATAAAATGTTTAATATATATTTAATATGTCTAACAACATGTTGCAACATTAGAAATACAATACACATTGGGGTCACAAAATATTTCACATTGTGTGAATGGTAATTTTTATAACTTACTACACCATAGGAGGTTGGGATAATATGTGTTTATGCTGATGTTTATAACGCGTAAATAAATTGGTGCAACACTCACCTCAAAGTGAAACGTTCGACTTAATATCACTTCTTGGATCGAGATAACGATTTTCGCCCTTCCGCCTGGCTAACTGTCTGTCAATGTAAGTCTTGTATATTCTCAATTTATTAATTTGTATATAGGAACAAGGTGGGCTGAAATTTATTAAAATCAGTCTATTATTTCTCCTATCCACCATACAAATGTCCTTCGGAAATGTGATTTTAATTTTTAAATGGCTTAAAATAATCATGATTTAAATACAATTCGGAAAAGATCAGTTTTTTATAAGCGTAATTTAAGGAAGATTTAGTATTAAGCTTTAAATACAGTCGAAAGTCTTTTGACAAATTTAAGGGCAATCGGCAGTGTTACCAGGAGGTGAGAAAAAAGGTCAAAAAAAGGATATGCCAAAAATTAAGGCCAGAAAAAGTTGTAATTTTTTCTTTAATTCAAAATTATTTTTCTCGTTCTCATTAGTTTTTGATATTTCTTTAACTATATTGCAATAAATTTATAAAGATCAACCGTTGAAAAGTCGCCCAAAAAATTCTCCTACAAATTTGTTTATATTTCGTATGAAAAATTACCTAATTTTTGATTGATTTTTGTCATTTTTAAACTATAATTCATTTTTTATTAAGCATTTCTAAGTTTATGTCTGATTTTTCGCTTTCATAAGAATTTGAAATAAAATTATAAATAAATAAATTATCTTAAAATATGTTTATAAATAGTTTCTATGATTAATGAAAAATAATTATAATAATAATTAAAAGTTTATAAAATTAATTGTTATTATACCATAGACCACCATAACGCACAGCCCCCATACAAATGTATGTGGGCCAGGTGAAATAATAGGAGTTTATTTATATTTAAAAAGTGGGCATAAAATGTGGACGTGGCATCCGATCAAGATTAAATATAGCCTATAACATCCTTCAATGCAAGCACTATTTGTACAAATTTAGGTATAACCTCCTCCCGCACTGGAAGAAATTTCGTGAAAATCAGTTCAGACGTTTAGACCTGATTGAAAATGAGATTAAGTTTTATATAATACATACTGAAGCCGGCCAAAAGTAAATCTTTTTATTATTATATTTAAAACGTCAAAACATTTTATTACAACCAAAATTTTCAATAATTCTCTTTCTAAGACATGACAATAATTTGTGAAATACTTTTCTGATAAATAATAATTTATTTGCGATGAGTTTCATTTCGATATCAAGTAATTCAAGAGTTTAAGAGCTCTGAAGGGATTGTGAGGGGAATAATTTTTAAAGGCTATAGGCTAAAATATGACCCAATCTTATTTATATTCAAAATATTGATTAATATTAATATGTATTAAATATATTTCACAGCAAACTCTAACTCAGTAAAGTAAAAAATTAGAGTTTTAGCCAGCTAATTTAGCAAAATCTTACACTGTGGTCTGGCTTAATATGGAAAAATGGTGTCTCAATTTTTTCAAAATCGATTTTGCAGGTAGATGTAAATTGTTTTTAAGAATGATACAGGTTTAAAACAGAAGAAACTAATTCTATTGAGATGCGAATTTCATCTAATATAATTATTGCTTTAATATTTCTTTAAACTTATAGAATTAGTTTCAAATCAACCTTAACCAATATTAATAAAACATAACAACAATTTACTTTATGAATATTAATCAGTTAATAATTTTCAATTATTATGTTTTAATGATTTTAATATAAATTCTATGGGTTCTAAATAGAAAAACTGCAACTAAGACATAGCATAAATAATTATTAAAATAAATGTTTTAGAATATCTTTTCATGTAGCTGTTGTAAAAAATATAAACACACCTTAATGTTCATATGTAAGATCATATATTATATATTAGCACTCGTAGCTTGTAAGAATATGTATGATTGCAATTGTGTAGGTGTATGCTAATATAATTTGTGGGTTGTTTTATCGTTTCCTGGATCTTTCTATATATCATATATTCTCTGCAGGATAATGTTTTTGCCATTTTTATTTTGTTCTTAAAAGATAATATATTTCTTTATTTTTCAAGGAGGAGAGGTTGCAATACGTTTGACATTTAGTAAAAACTTTTAATCTTAGTATATTCAAATTCGATAATATTAGCAATAATTCATAGATAAATTATTTATAATACTACTACAACAACTTAAATATTTTATAGCAGTTAAAACTTTGAAAACATTATTTTTAATAAACTTTTTACATTTTTCAAACTGGGCTCTTAAACGTACTTTAAAAGTAATAAATCGAAATAATTTTTTTTTTTTTGCTATTTAACTTAACGTTATGTTAAAGAATATTTTACTTTTTCTAATAATCTTTCCTGTAACTTTTCCTTTTGAAATATGTAAAACAAAATAATATTTTGAACCATAAAACTTAAAAAATAAATTTAAAAATTTAGCCCCATTTTCATTGAAAAAAAGATATTTTCAACACACATTTTAAAGAATAAATTTTGATTACGTTTCACGACTAAACTGTCTCAATTATTATAACATTGGAAGTATTATTCTGGAGAATATTGGTAGCCACGCAATATTTTTATAAAAACATTTGGTGATCTTTTTAGGAAGCTATTTGAAAATAAACTCAAGCATGGAACCTACAATCTATCAATAAACAACGATTACCTAGGCCACTTTATCCCCATTTTGAACTTTATCAGATTACTAAGTCCTTTGTCCGTAACTTCCTCTAGCATGTTGCTTCCAAACCATTGAACGCTGAAGCCCTATACAATGACAAAGTATATGTTCTATTGTCTCTAGCTCCTCCACATCATCGCACGTCCTACACAACTCTGACGCCCTAATGTGCCACTTACATATTTTATATTGCGGAGTGACCAGTAATCATACTCACAATGACCCTTAGATTCCCACGACTCATGACCAGATGATGTTTCGAGTCTGCTAGTTTAAGACCAGGCCAAAACGCTCTAGATACCTTGCAGTCCATTCTATTCCCCAAGCATGATTCGTTTTTCCTAAAGCCAATTCCCTTATGGTCATGAAATATGACCCAATTAGAATCCTAACCGATGCCAGTCATAACTGTCCAACTCTAAGCCTCTTCAAGCTAGCTCATCGACTATTTCATTACCGAGAATGACGCAGTGACCAGAACCACAACGGAGTCTTATTCCGTAGACATCCATTAGACATTTCAATTCCTTTCTACACTTAACCACTAATCTGGACCTAACACATTGACTCGTTATTGCCAGTAGTGCCTGACTATCCACATAGATAGTTACCTCAGAGTCCCTTTCAACGTTCTCCTCCAGTAAGCCTAAGGCCTTGTAAATGCCTAGAATTTTTGCCTGAAAAACGCTGCAACTATCAGACAATCTAAAAGACCGTTTGATATCCGTTCCCATAAAGTAGACACCCGCACCTGTGCCTACTTTCATTCATTTCGTGTGAAGATACCACAACCTCAATGGAGTTTCTGCGCTCCAGCCCAGAGGTCCTTACTAGGAATTTCAATAACGGGAGTATCTCCAAAGTCAATTATAGTTCCGACGTAATTCGTTTAGATGACCAAAGATAATGTTCGACCACTAAATTCGACTTCGTCAAGTATGCTAGCATGCTCTGCTGTGAGGTTCCTTATTAACGATAATTCCTTCATTCTAAATAAGCCCCGTAAAGTCGTTTCTCTCACGAATTCCTCATTTGAAAGAAGGTGGAGTATTGTGTCTAGTGGTTCCTGAGGTGTGCTTCTCACGGCACCTGTAATACCAATTGAAGCACTTTAGAGAGAAGGTTTCTATAAGTTCCTTTTCTTAATGTCTCTTAAAAATTTACCTGAGAACACTATTACCACGTCATCAGCGTAGTCTACGATTTTCCTTCTTATGACATCGAACTGATATTCACTGCCAAGAGCCACAATAATGGAGAGAGAACCCCCTTGCTGTGTGCCCCTTGTTAAAAGCTTCATTATGCAAGTTTCTTTCATGTCCGAGTTCATAATCCTACTGCTTAGCATCAGGGTGATCCACTTAATTAGGAATTCACTAATACCTAACGAAGCAAGTGATTCACTAATCGCCTCTATATCGAGAAAATTTGCCAAGGTGTATTCGTTATGCAACATATCCCGTTCAATATATCTCAACACAGCACTCTCAGCAGACTTACCCTTAAGATATCTGCATAAATAACTCTAAAACCGTGCGAAACCATGTTTCTTTTTATTTCACAAAAATTTCAATACTTGCCATTTCGAGCTGCTAAATATTGAAGCTTAACAGGTTTATCAGAGGCTTTGGTCCTCCTCTAAAAGTTTTTTTATAAATTACTTTTCGATCGGACCAGCAGTTTAGGAAATACATGCACATTTATTGCCATTTTTTTAGGTCTTTTCAGACTTTATAATTTTCATTCGAATTGGAAAACAATTTTTTTTTTTGTATTTTCAAAACAAAGTACACGTATCTGGAGTTATGCTTTCAAAGAAAAAGTAAAACTTCCCAGCAAAAACTCTGATTAGCATGTAATAAGTAGCAGTAACTAATTACTTTTAAGCTATTCAATAATTTATTGATTTTGAAGCACTACTGGAGTTATCATTAGTAAAAACAATATGAACTAGTAACACTTTAGGTTACAAATAACTAATGAAATGTTAGGATATAAAAATCAGTCTTTTTGTCATATATTTTTTTTTATTTCAAGCGTAAAAAGATTTTATAGATTTTAATTTCAAAAACTGAACAATAACCAAAAATGTAATTAAAACAAATTTAATAAAAAAAAAACAAAAAAAAGTCGCTAATCACAAAATATATTAGTAAATAATTCATTCAATTAAAAGCTTTTTAACATTTTCACCTCTCACCAAAATGATTACCATAATTACTAAAAACTGTAAAAAATAAAAAGCAGACAAATTTTTACAAATTTTTGTCAAATCAATCAAGTATATGATTGAATGAATTAAAAATTTAAGTGCGAAATAAAATTTTACTTAAATTTTAATCTTATTTTATATTTACTTGAATATATTTATTAAATTTAGATGCAAAGTAAAAAAATGTGTTAATTGAAAAATGAATGTTAATAATTTTTTCTGTGTAATTGAGTTAAAAAACCAGTAGTGTTTTTAAAAATCGTATCATTATTAAGTAAATAAATATTGGGTTATACGTAAGTAGTTACTAAATAACTTCCATGTAATGCAGACAGTATGTTATTGTGATTGAAAAGTAACTAGATACAGAAATATTACCATTACCAAGTTTTTTCGCGATCAAACTTGAAAAAGAGAAATAATAACGTTTTATAAGATATGGTTTGAAAGATGGCTCTCAAAGTTTTATTCAGACATAACAAAAATTAAACGCCTACTACTCAAAGAATTAATAATCAACGCGATTACAAAATGCTATTAGGGATGTATAAATACACGAAGCTATCAGAAAACTTTTTCTTCAAAACAACTCAAAGTTTTAGAATGCATAAACATTATGTAATAATTATTTTTCAAAACGTTCTTTAGCTTTATTATTGTATTTTAAATAATTTTATGAAATTAAAAACTTAATGTTGAATTTAATGTTTCTCTTTGAGAGATATTGAAAAGTTTAAATTTGTAATAATGTATTTCATCAAACCTATTACCCGAACAAGGTCACTACAAATCTGTGTTTAGAAAAAAGGTTCATTTGCAGAAAATTTTTAATAACAAAATTTAATATATAAATAATTAGAGCATTGATGCGTATATGGGTGTATAAACCATTAAGTCAATTTTATAAGAGATAATAGCACAAAATCATCAAATTTAATCGTTTTCTTGCCTTTTTCAATATTTAGTTTGATTTGTTAATCATATATCTGTATTCAAAGTGTCGCTAAATAATTCGATCTAGAACATACAAAATTTTCCTGCTGGAAATAGCTTAAAATGGAATAAGGGTTTATATACATATACTTTTGTAGAAAAATAGTAGTAGTGAATGATTATAATCATGATTTCACTAAAATTCAGATCAAGTGTGCTGTATATATGCATAAATCATAAAAAAGTCATTAAATAAATAAATAAATAAATAAGTACACTGATTTCATATAAGCCCATCTTTCTAAAATCACTTTAAAGTGCATAAGTTCAACTTAATTGCTAGCATAACAATAATATTTGACGCGAATAAGTTTTGTATGGGTAGAAAACCTAATGCAAAGTCTCATTACACTCGGTCCATAATTGACCATAGCTCCCACATAAAACCTATTTATCAGGCTCATAATAAATGTAATTTAAACGGTTTTACAGAAATATAAGTTACACCATCAAATCTTATAATAACCGGTCGCCAATTGATCATAGGTCCAATGAAAGACCCCCTCCAAAAAAAAAAAAAAAAAAAAAAATGATCGGATATGATCATCAACAAGTTTTTTATTTGTTTTTTTCGAATAAATTTGCTGAAATTATTAAAAAATCGCATCAAAAGATCATCTTAATATATTATTTAATTTAAGGATATACGCCCTTTTACTTATTCTTACCTTGATGCATTAAAACTCACAAGATAATATTTTTTTATGAATAAATGTAACATACATTTTAGATGTCTTCTTCATATTCTGAAGTTTGTGTATCGGTCTAATATTGCACAGTGGGGCAGAATCGAAAGTTTTTGGAAATAAATTTGTAACTTCTGATCGGCTGGTTGGATTTTCTTGAAATATGGTATAGGCGTAGCGGAGGAGCGTATAATGTTAAGTTTGGAAGCGGGGCACAACAAACCCCTCAGAGGCGAAGCTAAGGGGGCTCAAAGTTAGGTACCTCTGACATAAAAAATTTTTAATCGCTTGCCAAATTTTTGTTTCTCGTCCGATTTCAAATACTTTTATACATTGTTGTAGGCCCTGGCAAGACCTATAAAAAACATGCATACATGTCCTATTTATCTCTTATAGTTTTTAAGTTATTTGCGTTTGAATTTTTAAGCACCATAATTTTGTATGTTCCAGTTTTTTTCATATATATCCAGTTTTTTTCATATATATCCTAGTATTTCCGACCGATTTTATTAGTTTTTTTCCTATCTAGTTAGAGAACAAAATTATCTATTGAATAAAAAAAAGAAGTCGATATCTTTACCAAGTCCAAAAATAAACTATTTTGAATTTTAAAATTCCAAAAAAGACGACTTTTTGTGTTTTTTTAGCCGTAAAAGTATCTACACTCTTTTTTTATCCAAAATAAAATTTTCCTTAGCGACATATAATAATTTTACACTCTTCTGAAAGCAACTTCACAGAGATGACTTCAAGATAAAAACAAGCCCAATAACTCAATTGGTCATGGTACACACCCTCCCGAATTCGACCCATTTTATATGAAAGTTTTGATTTTAGACCATTTTTTCTCAAATCCCAAAGCACGAATCGACAAACAGAATATATTTTAAGAATCCCCAATATGTTGTTAAAAGTTTTAAATCAAAATCTACGGGCTGTCGGAAAAATGTGGATTCTATATCCATAAATGTAAAAAATCCCATTTTTGGGAATTTTGATTAGTTTTTTTGGGAATTCAGGAAAACCCTACCCGTGATTGAAATTTGGTTAACGCGGTTTTATTTAAATTAATAAGATCCACATTTTTTACAAATTTCATTAAGATATCTTTATAAACAAATATGTTATTACAATTTAAAAAATTTGTATTTTCTCCAAAAACCCCAAATTGGGCCTTTTGTTTGGTTTATTTCTAAATAGCGAAAGAAATTTTAAAAATATGTATTCTAAATTAAGCTTATGCTTTAGTATAATTAATTTCTTCTGCAAAAAGATTTAAGTCAATGTCATGCCTCATTTCAGAAATATGCGCATTTAAACTTTTATATTTCCAATTTATTGTATATATGACTATATTTTTACAAACTTGCAACTTTTGCCTTTAGTTTTGCGTGAATAATTACTTAGAAAATTGTGAATATTTTTGTATATTTTAATAATATCTATACAAAAAATATTTTTTATAAAAATAATTAATAAAATTTTTTTATTTTTAATAGCGTTGCCACATTTCCCAAATTTAAGTAAATCTTTATCCTTTTCTAAGCATTCATATATTTCTATTAATGAATTTAAAATAACAAAACGAACAAAAAATGTATATTTTTACAATAAGTTTACATTTATGTTGTTTACCTAAATTTAACAAATGTATTTATCTATTCGTGATGGTTAAAAATTTATATATTTATGATCTAGTGGCAATGTACAGGTATCCTTTCCGGTGATACCTAACAGCAACATATAATATCAATGAATTCGGTATAGGTACTCTTCCAAATTGACTCTTTTAGGTATTTTACCTAATGAAAATTCACAGAATACCTGTAAATATATATATCTGTGCGATATATCTAATAGATATATATAAATGCGCAGCTAATCCTTATCAACATCATAACGAAGTTGATTACCATGGTGATTACTTTGAAACATTGACAATTGTGTTGTGTTTTGTGGAGTTTATCTAAAAATAATCTTAATCGTTTAGAAGCTATAGTGGAATTCATAAAAACTACATATCATGCAAAAGTCGACGCCATTGGTAAATCTCAGATAGAGAGATTGTTAAAGTTCTATGACGTAAAAATGAAGTCCTTGGATCAACGTACTAACAGATTAAAAATTAAACATTCCGATTGGATGAATACTGATATAGAAATATCGGCGTGCAAAATATCAACTGGAGCACCCTGCAAGACATATGATAATTTAAGTACAAGATCTAAGAGGAAATGACTGGCCCATAAGGATTTAGTGGAATATATTAAAGATGAAATAAATGATTTACAACCTATTCATAATAACCATAAACCAATACACATTCGACATATCCTTTCAACTTTGTCTAACAATAATGGATGAAAAGGTTAGTAATGCCATTACGGAAACATCTTCTTTTTGGAAATGCTCACTATGTGAAGAGACGAAATCACAATTTTCGGATATTGGTAAAGCAAGGAGTATTAATGAAGAATTTCTGTCTTTCGGAATATCTCCACTTCACGCCAGAATACGGTTCATGGAGCATTTTCTGCACATAGCATATGATTTAAAGTATAGAAGTGTGCCAGAAAATTTAACAAAACCTACCATAAACAACGGGGATTTAAAAACACTTAGAATATCCTAGAAAAGTAGAATCCAGGATGAATTCAGAGAAGAGTCGACTGGTGGTAGTACAAATGATGGAAACACAGCAAGAAGATTTTTCGGAAATTTCGAAATTACATCAAAAATAACTGGTATTAATAAAGAGTTACTTGAAAGGACTAACATACTATTAATGGCAATTAATAATAAGCACAAAATTAACTATGCTCGAATTGGAGAATATGCAACAGAAATATCTAAACTACTTGTTTCTCTATATCCATGGAAAGAAATGAAACTAACAGTACATAAAATATTGTGCCATGGCGAAATTATTATTGAACGAAATATTCTTCCACTTGGAGAACTTACAGAAGAGGGCCAAGAAGCAAGAAACAGAGATTTTCAATTATTCAGCTCCAGGAAATGATCCAGAACGTCACAAAACGAGGATATTTTTAATAGCCTATTGTTATCATCAGACTCTGTACTATCATCAATGAAAAAACGTTGGATTTATTCTGAGCCTTTATCAACTCAAAATACTGAAGACTTGAAGGACCTTTATTATCTTTTAGATATGTATATAGATACAACAGATTATTTTATAGGAAATAAGTAGTATAACTTTAAAATATTAGAAAAATTGTCTAAATAAATTTAATGTAAATAAGTAATAAAAAATCGTATCAGAAATAGAATATTTATTAAGGAAGATGATAAATACCAAAAATAATAATATTGATTAAGTTAAAATAGACATTTTTTGTTTGTTTTGTTATTTTAAATTCATTAATAGAAATATATGAATGCTTAGAAAAGGATAAAGATTTACTTAAATTTGGGAAATGTGGCAACGCTATTAAAAATAAAAAATTTTTATTAATTATTTTTATAAAAAATATTTTGTGTATAGATATTATTAAAAGTATACAGAAATATTCACAATTTTCTAAGTAATTATTCACGCAAAACTAAAGGCAAAAGTTGCAAGTTTGTAAAAATATAGTCATATATTCAATAAATTGGAAATATAAAAGTTTAAATGCGCATATTTCTGAAATGAGGCATGACATTGACTTAAATCTTTTTGCAGAAGATCGCAAATTATATATGCTAAAGGATAAGCTTAATTTGGAATACATATTTTTAAAATTTCTTTCGATATTTAGAAATAAACCAAACAAAAGGCCCAATTTGAGGTTTTTGGAGAAAATACAAATTTTTTAATTGTAATAACATATTTGTTTATAAAGACATCTTAATGAAATTTGTAAAAAATGTGGATCTTATTAATGTAAATAAAACCGCGTTAACCAAATTTAAATCACGGGTAGGGTTTTCCTGAATTCCCAAAAAAAAATAATCAAAATTCCCAAAAATGGGATTTCTTACATTTATGGCTATAGAATCCACATTTTTCCGACAGCCCGTAGATTTTGATTTAAAACTTTTAACAACATATTGGGGATTCTTAAAATATATTCCGCTTGTCGATTCGTGCTTTGGGATTTGAGAAAAAATGGTCTAAAATCAAAACTTTCATATAAAATGGGTCGAATTCGGGAGGGTGTGTACCATGACCAATTGAGTTATTGGGCTTGTTTTTATCTTAAAGTCATCTCTGTGAAGCTGCCTTTCAAAAAAGTGTAAAATTGTTATATGTTGCTAAAGAAAATTTTATTTTAGATAAAAAAGAGTGTAGATACTTTTTCGGCTAAAGAAATACAAAAAGTCGTCTTTTTTGGAATTTTAAAATTCAAAATCGTTTATTTTTGGACTCGGTAAAGATATCGACTTCAATTTTTTTATTCAATAGATAATTTTGTTCTTTAACTAGATAGGAAAAAAAAAACGAATAAAATCGGTCGTAAATACTAGGATATATATGAAAAAACTGGACCAAGAACATACAAAATTATGGTGCTTAAAAATTCAAACGCAAATAGCTTGAAAACTATTAGAGATAAATATATAAAAATATTTGAAATCGGACGAGAAACAAAAATTTGGCAAGCGATTAAAAATTTTTTATGTCAGAGGTACCTAACTTTGAGCTCCCTTGGTACCGCCCCTGAGGGGTTTGTTGTGCCCGCCTTCCAAACTTAACATTGTACACTCCTCCGCTACGCCTGTACCAAATTTCATGAAAATCCAACCAGCCGATCAGAAGTTACAGATTTATTTCCCAAAAATTTCGATTCTGCCCCACTGTGTATTGGATTGCGCTATATTTATTCAAAAACACCTAAAAGTTCATGAAAAAAGTTTGTATGAAAAAAAAAATAAAAATTCGGTAAATTGCGTTTTTAAAGTAATTCTTTCTATCAAGTTGACAAACTTTTTTACTTTTGTATCAATAATCGTAAATTGGTTAGTAAAGTAATATTATGCGTAAAAACGCATTTTGAAGAAGTGAGTTTATATCCGCTTATACGTGTCCATGCTTGAATTTTCTTTTAAATCTAGTACATATTTAAATTTTGTATTCCTATTACTTTAAACTCTTTTTATTGCTTAAGTAGAAGTAAGAATCGAAATGTTTTAAAAACTACATAATTTAATTATTTCATATGACAAGACTTATATTAAGTTGCATACAATATGGATGTATAAATAAAAGTATAAAAATAATGTAGTCAAATCTTATAAGAATTTAAAATTTTTGTTTAACGATTTTTTTATTAATTCTTAAAGACATTAAAATTTATATAATGTTGAGAACAGGAATAAAATACATACACATAAAATTTATGTTATTAAGTAAATATATAGTATATAAGGAATGTTTAAAACAAATTTGACATACTTAGGTACACACGTCTATGTAGGTGGTGTATATGTATGTGCTAACATAATTTTTTTAATCCTTAATTCAATTATCTCTTAAATTAAGCATAGGTATGAACAAACTGTAATATAAATCATATCACTATATGTAAAAACAAAGACATTTTTCAAAGATTTACTGCAAAGAAATTTGTTGTATGTGTATTGTACATATATATCTATCAGTGTTACCAGTTTAGCTATTTTAAGGCTAAGCATTTTTATTTTTTTATTTAGCTTATAGTTTTTTAGCCTTTTTTAATTTTTAAAATTGCCATAAAAAGTCTAAGATTTTAACCACTAAGAAATTAATTTCTTATTTGATATTACTAATTTTACTTTTAAAGAATCACAAAAAATCGAGATGTTTATACTTTTTACTAAATACTAAAATTTTCTCCTGCAGCGTCAAATCGAAAATAACTTAATTTATATTATACTTATATTATATTTCATTAAACGTATTTGGAAATGCTTAATAAAAATGGAATTATAGTTCAAATATAAAAATCACTTCGAATGTATGGGAATTGTTGGGCGATTTTTTTATTGGAGCATTTTGCTAGTAGCCTTTTTATGCTTAATTTAAAAATTAATTACAAGATCTTTAAAAAAAATATCAAAAACTAATAAGAACGATAAAAATAAGGTTTTTAAATTAAAAAAAAAAAAATTTTTCTGACCTTATTTTTGCAATTCAGCCTTCTTTGTCTCACCTCCTGGCAACACTGTGTATTATACGTAACAAAGTTAAATTATTTCATGGAATATATAAGTATTGGGACAAAGTAAGTTGTAGGTGGAAATAATATATTTCATATGTGTTATTGTGAATGAATTTTTGAGGAGGACTTTTTTGAGTTGTCAAATTTAGATTGTCATTCTCGTGTTATTAAAAATTAGCTTCGTTTATCAAATCGCTAAAGCAACATTTTTGCAAATTTCGTAATATGAAAAAATTTTATTTATATTAAGCAAGATCCATGTAACGATTTACATTTCAGCAAAAAAGCAATTTAAATTTCAAAATAATATAATTACAACATACATTCATACTTCTGTAATACATTTTGATTCTATAAATATGAAATTTTAGGAATTTGCATTGGTTAAAAGAGCTCTTAAATACAATACTTTATTTACGCCTAAAAGTAAATCATTTTGTTACGCTTTTTTTCCAAATAAAAAGATTTGCATTATAAACCATTAAACGTACTTTCACTTTGATATTCATTTTTAGCACCCTTACAAAAAGACTCATGGGCCTAACAATCTCAAATATCTTGTCATACACAATAAGTTTTAAGGGGGAATTACAAAGTAAATTTCTAAATTTGGATTTAATTATATTATGAAAGAGACAAATTTACTTAAACATGTGAATATACAGATATATATATAGTATGTCAAGAAATTATTTTTACAATGAACAAAAAATTATTATTTCAGCTTTATTTTACAAAATTCGCAAATGTTTTATAACATTGAACATTTTTTTTTTTTTTTTGTTAAATTTTGTTTTAAGTATATATATTTCAACAAAATTATGATTGTAATTACGAAAACACAACAGCAAAAACTACACAGACCCATTAATCTACCTGTGAATTGTTTTTACATATACGTTTTGTTTTTCGTCATCCAGGATTCAGTGTGATGTTTGTAACCTCGTAATATAAGAATATGAGTTCTAGTCTGTAATATATATCACCAGTGATTTACAAATTATATATTAAGTATGTCAAGTGAAAGAACTGCAAAAGATAAACACTTTTTGGGTCTATTTTAACACCCAAATTGGAAAAAGTATCAATGATATTGCATAAATAAATTCGTTATTAAGCGAAACACTTAATAGCGTTTTAAATCGCTCTAAAAGTGACGAAACTTTGAAACTTAAATCTGTCTACATAAAATATTCGGCAAAGTAGAACGTAGAAAAGTGAGTGAAACTTCGGAAATGTCCACTAGCGCTCTAGTTAGTATTTCAAGAAACAATAAGAAAAACCCTGAACGCGTACAAATACAGGTTGAAAGCTACGAGGAAAGCAACGCTCTTACTGGAATTCTCGCTCTTGTGGGAATTCTAAAATGTTGTAGTATAATTGAATCTAACCAGGATATGGCAGCAATCTTCAAAAGCTTTTATAATTAAAAGAAAAGATATTCATACTTTGATATTTAAAAGATATTGTTAAATAGACACATTCTGAACAAAATATGTACGTTTGTACATATTTTGTTCAGAATAGTTAGAAATTCGGTATTTTTTTAAATAACATAGATGTGAAACAATATTTGAAGGCTTTGAAAGCTCGTTTAATAAAAAGTGCTAATAAGTTTGAGTTTATGAAAGACAACAAGCCGAAATTCGAGTTATGTGGAATTAATGACTCAAAGAACATAGGGGCAAAGAATTTTATGCGGCTATTGTTTAATTGTATTGAATATATCAGCACAGAGTCCACACTTGAATCCCACATTAAATTTGTACCCATATATAAAGAAGAAAGTCACTAAGAGGTATTATGTTATCATAATGGACTAAAAAACGCAATATTGATGGAATATATAAAATTATAATTGGCTATACCATTCATTAATTTATTAGATGAAAAAGGTTCCCAAGCAGTGCCCATATTACATTTTAAATTCCGAAATTTTGTGATTATCTTTAGCCGTTTTATAAATGAAAAGAGAATTTCTTGACAAAAAAAAAAAAAAATTGCTTGTGTTTGTTTAGCTTTTGCTCTCTTCCTATTATTTTTTATCTTTATATGTTATTTTTCTTTCTGTTATTTATTAATAAATATATTTGTTTATTTATATTCGTATAATAATTTTATTCATATTTGTTAATTTATTAACATTGAATTTATAAATTAAAGCTGAAAATTATATGCCTTTTTAAAGTCAAACTAGGAAAAAATCTTGTTTTATTTTAGCGTAAAAACATTTTCTTGACATACTGCATGTATGTGCTAATGCTGTTTAATCTTTAGGAAAGTGTATATATGTATGCACGTATGTATTTATGTATGTATGTACCTGTATGTATGTATACATGCATGTATGTATATATGTATGTATGTATGAATGTATGTATGTATGTACATATGTAGGTATGTATGTATGTTTGTATGTATTTATTTATCTATGCATGTATATATGTGTACCCTATAGTTCCTGAGACAAATAGTTGGCAAAAGTGTTTACGCACCATATGATGTATGCACCTAATATCATTTCATCAACAAAATAAGTATGTTAGGACTGTTTAGACTTCTCTATACAACATATTTTACCTTAACAGTGTATAATAAAAAAAATGTGAAATTGAAAACTTAATTTTGAATTAAATGTTTTTTTTTTTAAAGTTTTAAGATGAGAAATGTTAAAAAGTTTGAATTTTTAATAATGTATTCAATCAAAAATATTACCTGTATAATGTTACCACAAAAAAGCTTATATATAGCAAAATTTTATTAAGAAAAAAACTTTTTTTAATCCAGTCCATACACATTTGTATTTTTACTTCGAACTCTTTTTGTTGCTTAATTAGAAGTAAAATCTTAACATTTCAATTTCTGGATAATTTAATTATTTCTACTAAATTTTCATTAAGGTATGTACATGAATATATCAATAAATGTATCAACATAATGTAGTCAAATCTTATAAATTCAAAACAACATTTTTTTATAATAATGCTAAAAGACATTAAAGTTTGTTGAAGTTTGTGTAATTGTTTTAACACAAACAAATTCAATTATAGTAATTATTGTATGGAAAGTAACAAATCCAAAAGATGTTCTCAATATTTATGGTATTTTGTATAGTAAAACCTCAACAGATTTTATTTATTGTGAACAGAATACAGTTTAAAATTTTTAACATAAAAACCAAAGCAAACTTTTATATTTGTAAAAATTTATTTTTCATTATAATACTCAGAGAAAACTAAATAATTTTCGTCAACAAAATTACAATATTCAGTGTCAGTAATATATTGTGTGTTCAAATTTAATACGACATGATCAAATCAACAACGAAGAACTTCCGTATTGATATCAACTTGTCAAATTATGAAATAAAATTATTATATATATACAAAAATTTATCGACTTTTGAACTCTTACCATAACTCCGTAACCGTCTTAGAGACGAGCCGCATCGCATAGATCTACACATAATTACGTATCAAACAAAACATAAAAAGAAAAAAATTGGATAAAAAATGTTTCAGTTATTTCTAATTCTCCAGGTTTCATGCCTGATTAAAAATGTTGATTTTTTTTAACTGCTTCAAAGCTCCAATTTCAGACTTTTAAAAATTTTGTTAAACAAATTTGGAAAGAGTATGAATAAGATAATGCAGATTTATGGACAACACTACAGGAAATAAAATTAAAAAAGAATTAGGTCAACACCTTGTAAGATTAAGCTGCACCTACGACTTGAATTTTGAAGATATCGCAAAAAGGCATTTTTGCGGTTTTTTAGTTATAAAGCATTTTTTTAGAACTGATATTCATACTAAGTTTTTAAGATAATTGTACAAGATTAATATTTAAAACTCGAAAGTCAAAATTTGGAATATTTGAAAGTTTTAAAGAATACTTATTTATTTTTATCTGAATTTCGATAAAATTTTACGGATATATAACTGAAAGTTATTTGTTGATATGAGTAGTAAAAAAGGTAAATTAATCCCTCAAGTGATTTTGGGGTTAGCAGTTTTTAAACGCAACTATTCTTAAATATTTGTAAAATTAATTTTGTTAATTAATATCATGGACAAATAAAGGAATAATTACCTCATTCTGACAAGCAAAGTCATGCTAAATCATAAAAATTCCTCTCAAAAATTATTGTAGCAAAATCCAGATAAAGAAATATTTTTTCGTTGATTTCCTTCAAAATTTAAAATATTTAAAATTTTTACCTTTGACCTTATTATGTTAAAGGTAATATTTATCCAGTTTTCTTGTAGACTTCAGGGTATATTTTCTGAAATATGGTTTACCTTACTGTGTAATAATTTTGCTTAGTATGAACAAAAGTTAAAAAAATAAATAAAAAAATAAAATAAAACAAATTAAAAAAAAATATTTTATAATTGAAAAGCTGCATTAAATATCTTTTTGACAAAATCCGCAAAATTTAAATCGTCGACACGGCTTAGTCATACAAAATATTAACCTAATTGCTTTTCTAATTTTATTTCCTGTAGTGTTGTCGATAAAGTTATATATTTTTATTCCAACTTTTTTTTAATTTTTTTTTATTTTTAAAAGTTTGAAATTGTAGTTTTAAAATAGTTAAAAAAATCTATTTTTTAACTAAGCATGGAAAATTATTTGAATTATCTTCGAGAAACACAATCGTATTTAACAGTAATTATGGTTCAAATTTAATTAAAAGTTGTAATTCATTTAAAAATTTCTCAAAAAATTAAAAAAAAATCTACGCTCCTTACACAAGTCTTCGAAAACACATTAATGATCTGGGGAATTCGTAATAACTTAAACATTTTTTTAATCAATTATTTCTTATTATGTCTTGTTCGGTAGACAATTGTGTTCAGATTAAGATTTTTTAAAATCTTGTCAGAAAGCAATGTATATAATAGCAAAATGTTTCCAAAAACTGTAAAAGAAGTCACATTTTCCTCATATATAAACAAATACAAATTTCAGTACCAATGCGGCACGAGTTAACAATATCTGATTTTGCTTCTTGTTAAACTGTGCTTTTTTATATTTTATTTATACGTTTTTTTAACAGTTCTAGGGAAGTGATATATAAGTAGAATAGAACAGGTTTTTTAGCTGGTCACAGGGTAAGAGGGTAGGCGTCCTATGTTGGTCACCACGCGTATGTATTTTTTTTTTTTTTTAATTCGCCAAAAATTCGTTTATGATTTGACAGCAAAAATATAAAAATATACATAGGTAGTCCTTAAAAATCTCTACAAAACAAAGAAACATGCTTACATATATAAGTTATCATTTTTATTTCAAGATATATCTAGGCCCATTTTTGGCCTAGTTTTTTTAAAGTTTTTTATCTTGGAGACTTAATTAGGGCCCTAAAATTTCTTTAAAATATCCATTAGATTTCTTACAAAATTTTAAATAATGTTGCTCGAATAATCACAAGAATAAATCTCTCCGATAAAAAGTTATATTAATCTGAAAAAATTTTATGTTTTTGGGGTTATTTTCGAAAAATGTGGTAACATTCTTCATTTTATAAAATATTTTTTGTTCCATACTATTTCTGTAACTGTTTCAAAAGGAGCCTTAATGTAAAGAATGAGCACGAAAAAATGGGTACATATAACTCAGCTTAAAATAGTAGGTTAATCTTTTTAAATTTAGTTCTGTTACAGAATGCTGTATTCTCGTTTTAAATTTAAAAGAAAAAAAAATATATTTTCTTTGTTTTCAATAAAATGTTTAATATTTTCTGGAACACCCTAAATAAAGGCTTTATTGTATTTTCGTTTAAATAAAATATCTTGAAATAAAAGTGATAACTTATATATGTGAGCATGTTTCTCTTTTTTGTGGAGGTTTTTAAGGACTACCTATGTATATTTTTATATTTTTTTCTGTCAAATCATAAACGAATTTTTGGCGAATTAAAGAAAGTATATACGCGTGGTGACCAACTTAGGACGCCTACCCTCTTACCCTGTGACCAGCTAAGAATCTGTTCTCCACCAAATTAACTTGAAAGCATGTGGAATTTTGTTTATATATCTCCAACGGTTCTCCAGTTACAGAATTATTTCCAACAGTATGTGCCATCTGACTCGTTACATCATAATCGACTTGTATTTTTATGCGTTAAAAATTAATTTTCATATGGAGATATAAATGAACATCATTTGTTAAAAAATTTATTTGACTCAGTTTGCATTTGAGCCCTCTTTGAGTTTTGGTACTGATTTTAAATAACTGAGCTACATAAAAATCAAATTCCATTCATTGTTTCTTAACTTAACTTATTTAATATCGGTAATGCGACTATATATATATATATATATATGTTCTAAATATTGTTTTTTTTTGCAAATCTTTTTAGACAAGTAGCTACATTACTTAACATTTTTTCTAAAATTTTATTATACTATTTTTTATTAAAAAATTGCTGAAAATTTAATTAACATCATAAGTTTTATAGCGCAATATTTTACAACCAATCGCTACGATTTTCGAGAAAATTTCATTGCTATGAACATTCATAATTAATACAATTCTCGATATTTTCTCCAACATATTTCTTTCGAAAATTCTTAATTTTTAGCTAACATTCGCTAATATCGAAACTCAGTTGGGTCCAGAACGCATTTTTCATTATATTTGTTAGTGTTGACCTGTTATGATACTGAAATAAGTGGGTTTATTTGACAAAATGTCAATTTTGTCAATATCTCGTCATGGTGCCACTCCATGAGGAGTTGGTGCTAACCCTTTTGTGAATTAAAATTACATGTAGTCCTAAATTTCATAATTTTTAAAAAATCAGAAAATATTACAAATAAAGTTCAGTTTTAAAGTGAAATAAAGTATAAAAATATGTATTTCAGTCTTATTATTAATGAATTTTAATTAAAAGTAAATAAAAATTTTACTTTTTAATGTTTTTCTATATCGATATAATTTAAAATACCGTTACCGATATTGTTACCGCAATAAAAATAAATTGAATATCGATACCGTTACCAATTTTCGTTTCGTTTTCCAACCATGTACTTTTGTATTAGGAATGCAGACATGTTACAAGTACAAGCGCAATGTAAAGATAACAGAAGAAGCTAACTTGCTCGTTCTGTGCGGAAAAAGTTTTTGTTAGTTTTAAACAAAATTTTAAATATTTTTGATAGTATTTGGTATCATAGGAAACGTTAGAACAAGGAAAATCATAATTAGTGAAAATATATTAAATACGGTCAAAATTCTTCAGACTATGGCCCGAAAATTTTAAAATTTTGATTTTAAGTTTATTTTTGAGAAATAATGTTAATAAAATTTAAAAGAATGGAGGTTGTAGCAAGATACTTATTACAAAATCAGAGAATTAATAAAATTACTACTTTTTGGTACAAAAATACCCAAAATCTCAGTCCGGGAAATAACTTGTTTCAAAATTCACCCAGCTGTTGTAAGAGGCGTGGCTCAGAAAATATTTTTTGCGTTTTAATAAATATAGTCAAGATATTTTTGTTCATCTCGGCTTTGACATTTGAGAGTTTTACAAAAAAAATTAAAAAACTTTATCAAAATTGACAAAGTTTTGATAGGGAAACCGTTGCCCAAAGTGCCTCTGATTATGTTTTAAACACATTTACTTTAATACTTATTTTGAAATCATTACAAAAATTCTATAGCTTGAAATAAAAAATATATTAGAAGTTGAAGAATATTACCATCTTTTTGAAATATAACTCCAAAAATATGAACTTTTTTTAATGTTTCAAATATGGATTAAAATAACTTTTTATCGGATAGATATATTTACAAGAATTTTGCAGCAATATAATTGGAATTTGGAAAAAATCTAGTGGCTATTAAAAAAATTAGGGCCCAAATTAATTCCCCAAGTTGAAAATCTTTAAAAAAGTAATAATGAGGATAAAATTTGCTTAGACCTAAATATCTTTTAAACTAAAAGAGATAACATATATATGTAAGCATGTTTATTGCAGATATTTATAAGGACTATCTATACGCATTTTTCTGTTAAATCATAAATACATTTTTGGCGAATTTTTTAAAAAAATTGCATACCCGAGGAGACCAAATTTGGAGATATATCCTCTACCCCGTGACCAGTGATTAACCTGTGCACCTCCAAATAAAAATTGGAAAATTTTGGACTTTGGACTTCTTTATTTTTTTTTTTTTTCAAAAGTTTTTGCTAATAATTTAGAAAGCTTAAAAATACTAAATAAATGTATTCGTCCATCCAAATAGATCGAGGTTTTCAACGCTTAAAATTTTATATGTATTCTGTAACTCTTCCTATAAATTCTTAAAATATTTAAGATGCTTTCTATTATTTTAATCGTTTTTCAACAAAAGGTTTAAGGCATGCAGTATGCTTTCAATTCTTTGTAAGTGCAAGCGTTTTTGCAACATTCATCAACAATGCCCAACATTCTCGTACGACGATTTTTTGCCATTAAATTTCCTTCTTCTATTTGGACTATAAAAGAGAGTGAATTCGAATTGTATGGGTAAGAGACTTCATTTTCAATGACTGCACTGGATTGATCTAAAAGTAAGAGAAAAGAAAAAAATATACAAAATCAGAACATAAAATAAAAGCATAAAATTTATATTAAGTAAACTGTAAAATTTCAAGATCATACGAAAAATTTTAAACAAAAAAATTTATATAGCATATAATAAAATTTGTTGAAACCAATTAAATATGCTTTCCAAATTTGTATGCCATATTCAGGATTAATTGATGATATCTTTTTAGGAAGAAATATTTTTCATCTCTTTAATGTAGCATTTAACCTCCAGCATCAAATAATTTAACCAATATTATTTTTCTCTACCTGTTCTCTTTGTTGGCATCGTATTAAATCCATTTTCACATAACATCCACATAATTTGACTTAATTGTGCTCCACATTTTCGATTAGAAAATCCATTGATTTGATTTATGCATAAAAACATTAAAAATAATCCAAAAAATTTCATTCTGAAAATAGCACAGTTAAAGTATCTAAAGGATTTTTTAGTCTAAACGCATGTAGAAATTTGAAATGACTGATGTTGAACAATTTTTTTCGACAATTATTTATACTAAGTGTTAATTAAAAATTCTTAAGAATTTGTTTTTGTAGTAAATTTTATTAATTTATGCATAAGCAAATTGGCATCAATACAAAGGAAGAGTACATTTGAAGGTGAAAAATTTTAAAGAAAATAAAGTGTTTTAATATTATGGTCAATGTGTGTAAAATTTTTGAACAAAAGTTATTTTTTAAACTACTGTGCTGGAAAAGCACGTGCCTACGTAAATTACAAAACTGAAGGTCAAATACATGCAGAGAAAAAATATGGTTGCGGTGATAATAATCTAAGAGAAGCATATTATGATTGGATTATATGCTCATAAATAATAATAAATATGATAAGTATAATTATAAAGTGATCTAACTTTTTCATATTATGATTCGATTTTTTTTAATAAAGTATTTTAAAGTTTTATCATGTTATGATCCGGTTTTATCGCATTATGACTGATTTTCTCATATTATGATCCGATTTTATTAAATAAAAATGTTATCAACATTTCTGATAATATACTTCAAATTGATCTTATGATAAAACATTATATATTCATTTATTATTCATTTAATTTATTATATATATTACAAGGTAAAATAAAGATATTTTTTACTAACTAAATTAAATTATTTTTTTAAATTACAACAAATATAACCAAATCTTGTCTACTTATATTTTTTTATATATAAACTAAATGAGAATTATAACGAAGTTGAAAATCAAACATTAGAAACAAAATATATTTAAAAACAAACAATTTATGAATTTTTTAATCATATTTACAAAAAGAATACGGATTATATATACTTGTATCATTTTCTTGTTTTGGGAACAATATTAATATGGTTTAAGGACAAGAATCAAGATTAAGAAAATTTATTTTTTTTTTTTTAGAAATAATGATATTTTTAATTTTATTAAAATTTTATTTTTGTGAGAATATTCAAAAACATATCATTTTTATAGTCAACTATAACATGCTAACAAAAGCATTGTTAGCATGAAAAAAATGTTATTAAAATTAATGAAAATTAACAATGAGAACATAATATTGTTTTACTGACAATGCCGCAGCCACGTTTTTTTCTGAGTGTATATAATATGCATATAGAATGTGTATTTAAAAAGTTTAAAGATAATATATTCTTAATAACAATATTTAAAAATATAAAAATATATTTGCGTCAACTGATAAATGCGTGTACAAATAATTTGCATATTTTTTTTACGTGCACCTATATGTAAGCATTTACCTAAAAAGGAGAACCTAAAATCGTAAGGAAGGAGTTACAACCTGCGGAAGATTTTCTGATAAAAAACGTAATTAAATACGCATATTTTATTTAATAAATAAAAACAAATGCCAATTTTAAAAATTTTAAAATTGTTTATTGTAACTCATGTTGATTAGCGACAAATCCTCTCGGCATTAAAATTTAAACTAAGGCTGCAAACATTTTTTTCCAAAAAAAATTTGTTTTTTAAATAGGTCTTAAAAGTTTAATCATTTTGAGCTTTTTCAATGCTGAATTTTAATCTGTCAATCCTATTGAGAGCAAAATTATAAATTTTTTTTTCTTTTACCGAAATCTTTGTTGATAAAATTTTGTTTACTTTTTCATATCAATTTACTTTATCACAACAAGCTCTGAATTACAAACTTTTGAGACCAATTTCAAGAAAATCCCATATTTTCAATCGTTGCTAGGGAACTGAATATGAATTTTAAAATACGGTTCTGAGAATATTTTCTATAATATTAGTTAGTGTGTGCTAAATCCTTTCGAGTCCTAAAGTTTTCCTATATCCTGTACAAGATTCTAAATGTGGTTCCGATAAAAAAATTATATTATTTTGAAGTAGAAAATTTAAAAAAAATTCTGATTTTTCTCAAAAAGGTGGTAAAATTTGTATACTATAAATTCAATCTGGATCATACTTTTTTATATATTTCTAAAAGAGTGATTAATGTTGTAAAGCAAATCCGAGGACATTTGGGGTAACAGTCTACCAGCTACCTACATATATTCGCAAAACACACAAAAAATATTCAATAAGCCACGCTTCTGATAATGACAGGATGACCATTTTACTGAAAAAAGTCAATTTTTAAAACAAGTTTTACCCGAACAGGGATTTTGGGTTTTTCGAAATAAAAAAGTGGGAATATGTTTGTGTTTTTGTTTTGAGGACAAATTTTTTTTATATTATACTAAGAATTAATACCTTTTCAATGACACTAAATACTTGCAGAAATAGTTTACAAATTCGTTTAAAAACTAACTGAAACTTGACTCCCTTCAGCAAAATTTGCACATTTGCTTTCATTTCCATGGTAAATGAGTGTTGCAGCATTCTATATACATAAGTGCATATCTATTTCAACTTTTGAACCGTTAAATCCATTTCAATGAAATCTTACACAGATATTACTGAAGTAACTGTTTTGGAGGAGAACAAGTTTCTACCTGATCTCGAGGCAATAGTCTTACTTGTCTTTATTTATTACCGAAAATAAATTAACATAATTACTGTTTTCTAAGAACTGAATGAAGTTCTGTACAAATATTTGGATTTATTTAATGAAATTATTATCCGTTATTAAAAGGATGCTGGAGTTAGGACTAAGCAAAAATAAATATATAAAATTGAGAAAGGCTTTACGTGATTAAGGACACCAAATTTTTCCATGCTACAAAGATATACTGGAAAAAAGCAGAATATTGATCCACCATCTAGTGAAATATACAATTAAAGAGCATTTACTGACTTGTAGCAGTTACTTGAAAATACCACCTCAAGGCTTCTCTCAATATTATCGAAAAAACAAGGTATTGGAACTTGACAAATCCGATCTAACATTAATATGCTTGTTTATATTCAGATGATATGCCAACACTATCAGAACACTATCATCTTCGTCAGCTAATGCTACAAAATATCTTTGGAAAAACCCAACTCCAGGATCAAAAATATATTGCAGACGAATTAGATTTCAACATAAAAGAAAGCAAATAATGCACACAAAACTAGTTTGATACAATCAAACAATCAATCGAAAATTTAAATCTGGTTTGCACTGAATATATGGCTATTATATCAACGTATGTGATGGAAAGGTATGCAATGAGATGCACAGAAGCATAGAAACGGATTTTAGTGCTTCTCCGAAGGAAGGTAAGGAAGAGTGTCTTTTGCACTCAGTCAATTACTTACGCTATTGCATTCTTGGAAACTATATGGAAGCTATATGCAATTAAGTAAGCAATCTATTGCTTCCAAGTAAGAAACGTTTTTTACTTGATATATATAGAAATTGTAAAGTACTAGAACTAAATTTATTCATTAGATTTATCAAAAAACGTTAAATTTTGAAGTTTAGTGTTATTTTGTAAAAAAAAACTATCATTATGAAATTTTAATATAATATAAAAAAAATATCCTTAAAAGAAAATCATAAAAAGATTCCCACTCCTTTATTCCGAAATATCAAAAATCCCAGTTCGGAAAAGCTTATTTTAAAAATTGAATTTTTTCAGTGGTTTACTAATAAATATTTTTTTTTTTTTTTTTTTTTTTTTTTGTTTAGAGAACATATGTAGGTGTATAACCCAGATGTTTCTTTAATTTTAGCTTTGACAGTTTTGATCTCCAAAAGTAAATAAAAAAAAAAAAATAAAATTAACGAAATCCTAATAGGGCTAGCGGGCAGACCGTTACCCGTAATGCGTTTTGATTTGCTTTAGAGCAATCAATGCGTTAAGCATTCCTTCAGAAACATAAGAAATTGGGAAAAAATAATGGATTTTAAAGTGAAAAATGTCACCACATTTTTGAGAAAAATCAAAATTTTTTTGTTTTTTCTAATTTTATATTTCAAAATAATATAACTTTGTATCGGAATCACAGAGGTATATGATTCTTGCACGAAAATTATTTAGAATTTTATACAGAATCTAGGTAATATTTTAGAAAATTCTTGGACTCAAATTGAGCTAGCCAAGGTAAAAAAACCAAAAATCCAATCATGTCCAAAAATGGGTCAAAATTTTACTTCGATTTAAATATCTCTTTAAGTAAAAGGAATATCCCATACACGTAAAAGTATTTTTGTAGAGAATTATAAGGACTGTGCACTTGTATTTTTTTCAATCAAATCAAAAATGAAATTTTGGCGCTTTTTTATAAATGTTCATACCCGAGGTGACCAATTTTGGAGGCATATTCCCTGTGCCCCAGATTCGCTAAAAATCTGTGCTCCTCCAAATCAATTGGAAGGCACCTCAGGATTGGCCACGTTAAATTTTATTCGAATGCATCCAGTAGTTCTAAAGTTAAGGAATTATTTTAAATTTAAAGGAATGTTTTGTTATCTCTTGACTACATCCGCAGAAAAAATTATTGAAATTATTTTGAACAATTATTTTTTCAAACAAGATAAGGTATATTGAATTTAAACTGTACAAGAATCACCTTATTTAAAATACACATACGCATATATAATTACTATCTTGTACAATTTTGAATTATTTTTACTTTATTTGTTAATAAAAAAAAATCAGTCAATATTGAACATGAAATTTTTTAAAAAGAACATTAAATAAAAACATTTACTAAAATAATTTTTTTTTTCTCGAATTAATATTATGATTACAAGGTGTTAATTCTTAACATAAAATCTTAATATTATTCATTTTCGAAAAATTACATAGGGATTAAAGGTTAAAAATAGCACAAAACAGGCTAGAATGACATATTCGGCCGACTTACCGAAAATGAAAAAACTAAAGTCTGAAAGTATGATTTTATATTATCACAATTATGCTCTGATTTCGACAGTTTGCACTGAAAACAACAAATAAAATTGAATTTATTTGGTATTTTCCGTATAAATTTTCGCAGCTAATTTTCCTTTCGTTTTACAAAATAAGGTTATTATACATAAAGAAAATAATCTAAATTTTTTTCAAACTGCAAAAATATAAACACAAAATAAAACTATCATAGCAAGCATTGCTTACATATATATATATATATATATATATATATATATATGTATATATAAAACAGCAACACTGATAGACACAGTAGTTTTTTTTTCATCTATTGACCCACTTTTAGACTATAGAGTTCATTCGTGTCTACTCACCTTCCACACTTAAGTGTCGACTCAGATACAAAAAAGTGTAGTGTTGGATACACTAGAAAATAAAATCGCTCTCGAAGAACGTTATTAAGAAAATTTTAATTAAGTTGTAGTCTTTTATTAATTTTATATATATATGTATATATATATATATATATATATATATATATATATGCATAGATTTAGTGATCATGTATGAACCGATCCTTGCTAAACTTAATGCTTCAGTTTATATACTTTCTGGCTATTTCTACTCATTTCTACAAACGTCTTTGCATTTACAAAAAAAAAAAAAAATGTCCGAATTGAATTTAATAAACGCATATCAAAAAATTTTTTAAAAAATTGTAACACTCAGAGTTGAGCAAGTTAATACTGTAAATTTTATGCATAAATTTACCTTGATTAAAGCAAATGTTAATTAATTTTATGCACAAATTTACCTCATTAAAGCAAATATTAATTATCTAAAATATTTGTTAATCCAACCAATAATTTTGTTAAGAAAGCAACTTTATAATTGCACTAAATTAATCATTGGAGTACTACTCTGCTTTTGACGGGAAAAATTTACTAAAAAAATATTATTGCACTGAATTTATCATCCCACCATAGAGTCAAAGCCCAACCGTAAATAACATTAAGAGCTTTAACAATTTGTAGGAATAACTTTCTATATAATTTCATAATTGTATAAAAAATATACTTCTTTACTCAAATGTACAAAAAAAAAAAAAAAAATGTAGTGTTTTGGTTTGAAAACATGGTTTTAAGTACTGATCCTAAATATTAAAAATTACTATTTTAGTGATAGTCTTCTTTGGGGACTACATCAAATGGCTTAGTTTAATTAAAAATTTGACGAATACAACCTAATCTAATAATTATACCACAATAGCAAAGTGATTTGCCTGTTGATCAATCTCCAGTAATTTCTGCTTAGGACTGATAAACGTACAAAATATTTATATTTTTAAAAAGAACTTTTTATTTAATGTAGAATGAGCTATTAAGTTATTATTATTTTAATAAAAATAGTGAAATCGGATGAGAGATAGAAAATTAGCAAACGTTTTTGAAACGTTTATGTCAAATGTGAAAAGCCATATATCCCTTCTGAGGGGTCTGTGATATACTGTTTTGAGAATTTTTTGATAATAAGATTTGCAAATTTATTTCTAATGAATAAGATTTTGTTACAAATCAACACAAAAACAAAAAAAAAAAAAAAAATCATTTAAAATTGAGAGCTCTGTCCAGTTTACTTAGTTTGATGAGGAATAATTTTTGCTTACGACTTCTTACTTATGAAAAGTGAAGCTAATATGTTGTTGCTCTCTCTTGAGTTTCTTTCGATTCAGTGCCGGTTTGTTCAAAAAGTGTGCGAAATTATGTTAAAGAATTTGCTAAAGAGAAAAATTCTGTCAAATAATTTGTTAGAGAAAATAGGCGTAAAAAGGGGCGTGATATTTAATAAATAAATTGTATAACCTATAATTCATTAAGAACTTAACGATTGTCAAATTTCGTGAAAAATGATTTAGTAGTTGAGTAAAATTAGGTAAAATAATTTGTTACAAGAAGGAAGCGTGGTATAAAAAAATTTATCTTATTATTCTATATCATTTCTTAACTATGTGTGTGCCAAAATTAATGTGAATCGATTCAACAGATGTGTCAAAAATTAAATAAAATTAAGTAAAATATAATTTTCATAAAAAATGGGCGTAGAAATGTGCTTGTCTTCCGATTATGATGGGGGAAATATTTGTGTAAATCGGTCTAGTTGTATTGCCGTGAAAGAATAACAAACTAATAAG
The DNA here is from genome assembly GCA_932274085.1 of Protocalliphora azurea. Classification (NCBI taxonomy): domain Eukaryota; kingdom Metazoa; phylum Arthropoda; class Insecta; order Diptera; family Calliphoridae; genus Protocalliphora; species Protocalliphora azurea. Next base: position 83,401,465 of record OW026522.1, on the reverse strand, counting down.
CGAACAAACAGTCTATTTTATTTGTCCAGTGAAATTATTTTTTTTAACTTTTTGGGGCCTTATAATATCAAAAATGTCCTCCAGATATTTCGGCCTTAAATATTTTTGGAGTTTTCTAACAAATTATTTTAAAAATTATTAATTTTTAACGCATCACAATGAAACTTCTTAATCATACCTTTTGTTCTTTAGCTTTTACTATTTTAAACATTATTTTATAATTGGCACACTAGTTTTTTGTTACTTATGGGTGAAACCTATAGAAAATCGGTCCATTATTTTGCTTATCCCCCCAACTAATTTTTTTCTCGGAAAAATGCTATCAATATGAAAATCCTATAATGTTGGTCTTTACCGGCATTAGTCGCAAATTTCAAGAGGATGGGTGCATAATTGACCACAGTTTCCATATGAGGCCTCCTCCCGAAAACTATTTCAATGTGTGTAAATACCGGAGAAATATTAGTATGGAAATAAAATAAAATTTCGCAAGGATCGGTCTATTATTAACTATATATCCCATACAGAAGCTACTTCAGAACGTCACTTCAGCGCTCTTAAATCCGATATAAATATTTTAATTTGTGATTTAATTTGCAACTATTAAAATATATGTATTTATAAATCGCATTACCAAATTTCAAGAGTATCGGTCCATAATTGAACATAGTTCCCATGTAAGATCCACCACAGAAAATCACTTTATAGTATACATTTTAATTAAAAGCCATATTTAGAATAAAATTTGTCATAAATATGTTTAATAACAATAACAAATTTTAAAATAATTTATAATCCAACACGAAATGAGAAACTGCGTACGCAGTCCTAGAATAGAATGTATCTACTTTCTATGTGTGTAAAAAATTCTCTTATTGAAATTAACATTTTTATTTGTAAGGCCTCATCTTTTAATTTACATTCACATATTTAAGAAATCTATATAAGTACTAGGGCCAATGAAAACAGTTCAATGCTTTTAATATGTTTCCATAACATCCAACATTCAAAAAATACGTTAAAAACTGACTCAGCACTGGACCGGTTTTAATAATTAAAAACGCTGTATAATTCATAAGTTGTATATATCTTTAAGTGCTTTCTAATTTCGATAAATATTTGTTTAGCCTGACTGTATCTTAAAGTTAATATTTTAAAAATGTTTCAAAAACAAGGAGAAAAAATATATAAAAAAGATAAACCACTTATAGAGGGCAAGTCCAAACAATTATACCCATTTTCATTTTACATATTTTACTTCGCGGTTACATCCCTATTTGGACGATCTATATTTACAAGAAATTTTAAAAGATTTTTTGTTTTGCTTTTATTAAATTCATATAAAAATTAATTAAGTAATGCCAGGGAATTTCACCTAATTCACAAATTTATGAACAGAAAAATAACTCAAGCACAATACATAAGGATATCGGCATATACACATCCGTTAGTACAACATTCATCGGCTACACCTCTAGAAATAAATTCCACTTCTTTGCGTTTGCGTATTAAGATTTTATCTTCTTTGTGATTCGAATATTCGATTTCAATTATCTCTGAACTACTTTCGTTAATTTCAGTTTCCAGTTTCCGTAATATACCCTTGAGACGATAGTACCAAGTGTCATCAGGTGGTGAGGCTTTGGGGGCTTCGTGTACTTGTTCCACTAGAATGAAAATATAATATTAAATTTCAAGGAATAAGTCACGAGAATTTTAAACCCGTACGTTTAATTAAATTAAAATTTTATTTCAATTAATTAAGTTTATAATGAAAATATAATTATACCAAAATATAAAAAAAATAAACGGCTTATTTCGCAAGTCGATATATTTTCACCTCATGTGCTTTACTATGTAAGAACTTAAAATGTTTTGCAATTATAATAAGAAATTGAATATAAGATATTTTAAATATATTAACACTTGAAAATAATCAATCCAATAAATTTACATCTGTTTTAAAAAGATATGTCCTTATAGAAATATAATACTCGTATGTTAAACAACTTACAACATCTCTTAATCCGATAATTAAAACCATTTACACAAACCGATGCCAAGACATCCGTTAACATCTTGCCACAAATTCTTTGTTTACCGGATGCATATTTTTCCATTAGCGAAAATAACGTTAAATACAAAATAAAAGTTAAGCGTATACTATACGAGCACTGGGATGACATTGCCACTGACTTCTATATGTCAAACGTATGAAATGCAGTTTCATCATTGACAGTTCTATTTATATTGCTAACGCAGGTAAACATTTCAAACATTCGTTTTTTTCACATGGCCATGTGTGTTGCTAAAGTAAATATTTGTTTTGGGTTTTTTCTTCTTTTTTCTGTTTTTTTTTTTTTGTAAAACTTTTACAGTTGGAATTTGTAGTCAGGGTATTTCCTGTGGATATAATAGAATTATTTTTTTTATACAATTTGCATTTGGTGTAGCAAAGGATAAACAGTTGAGTGTTAGCAACAAACAGAATTTGTTAGAAAATCCATTTAACCTTTATGGTTAGGTACATAAATAAATTATTGCTTAACAGCAAAGAAAAAGTTTCAATCAGTATTGATATAAATGTTCACATATTTTCATAAACAATGATTTGTTTATGGGAATTCTTACACAATAATAACTAAAAGAAAAGACTGTGTTTTTAGGTATGAAATAAAATTTTTCCGCTTTAAGAGTTGTCAATTTGATTTTTATATTTACTCTACCAACCTTGATTGGCCAAATAGTATGATGTTTTAGAGGTCAACTACCCATGTGTTTTAAAAACCTAGTAGGAAATTTGTGTATAAGAGATTGTGAATATACTTTGTGTACTTATTATTGTAGTATCTAATTGAAAAGGAGTCGAAATGAAATGAAAGTTAAGAGTACCTTCAATATAAAAAAAGTAATAATTTAAATAATGTAGAACAAAATGTTGGGAAAATCCTCTATAGAAAGTCTTAACAATTTTGCAATAATTATATGAATTATTATCAATAAATTTTTTTATTATTAATGGACTTGAATTTAGTAGGTTTTCTTTAAATATAACATTTTTTGTTTTTGTTTTTATAAAATAAACAAATTTTAAAAATCAAATCAACAAACAAAAATCAACAAACTGAAAATTAGAGAGTGCTAATGATGTGACTTCAAGCATTATAAAAAAGAAAAAAGAACAATATTTTTGGAGTGTCAAATACAAAATATTTCGTAATATTTAGTACCACGATGTGACTGCCAGAAATTTTTTTAAAGAAACTGACCCATTGTAATACGTCATATTGCTGTAACCCACTTCAATTGAACAAAAGTACTTATTTTTTTTGACGAAGTGTCATATGCGTAAGTTAAGTCTTTGTAATGTAATCTTTCAAAAAACCCAGCTTCATTTAATTTGCTATATAATGACTAGGTCAAGACTTAGTTTCGCACAAACTACTTTGTTATTTCTTTTTAATGGTGTCTGTGTTTAAAAAATATATACTCGAGTAGTTTTTTTTTTTTTTTTGGTGTAAAAAGAGTGAAGGTATTTCTTCCACAAAAAAAGCATACACACAAACAAAATCACAGTTTTTGCAATGCAAAGATATCGAATTCAAATTTTCTTTATTCCATAATTTTGTTTTTAGTTAATTTTAACTAAAAACTTTAAGTAAAAACGAGATATATGTACTTTTAAATAATTTTTAGGATGGGTCTTAGGGGTTATTTATGCGAAATTCTTCAGAAATATATTTATATTTAAAAGATTTACGATCGTCAAATCTATATTCTGGGAAGTTATTTATATAGTTGCTAAATTAAATAACGGATCGATTTCATCAAACTATGTTCAAAATTGCTACCTGTACTTTGACCGAAAGTTTTACATGGGCGAACGGTCATCAAGCCTATGGATATACATTAAGGGTGGATCTTAGACCAATATTTTTGGATGTTACAAGCATCAGCACAAACGCATAATAAAAACTTATTTCAGACAGTAATAATGACATTCAATTTAAGAAATCTATTACCATTTTCTAAGGGATTATTTTGTTTTAAAATAAAATATTAACCCGAATTGTTAGCCTGTCTACCTCACAGAAACAAGATTTAAATTGCAATACCTTAAATATTAAATTGACAAATACATGAAGAAATTGCATGATGTCAACAGCATATAACTGAGCATGAGGCTTTCCACATAGTAAATAGTACTCTAATATTTACTTCACATTTGATTTCGAGCTGTGAAGACGATGCCGGTAATGGGCAACACACTTTTACACAATTTCGAAATGTTTGAATGTCATCCAAGCGAAAAATAAAAAAAAATCATCGTCTAATTGCACCTTTAGATTTCCAAAAAGCAGCGAAAGACGTGTTGCATAATACGGTTTTAACTAAGCCTGTATGTCCATATGGTACCAAAAAAGTACTTAAGTATTCAATATACCGATTTACATCTCTAAAACATTAAAGTTTTGAAAATTATCTTAAAATTCAAGATTAAATACAATGCATTTTTTCTTAGTTGCAATAACTAAAATTTCTCTAATTATTTTAAAGCTTTCTTGGGATATTTTTTAGATATAATAATGACTGAAAAAATCTATAAAAAGTGCAATTTCCGGCAATCTAATTATACTATATTAAATGTAAAAGAGGTTTTACCTTTTCTCTTGCAGGTTTTAGTTGTTAATCTTGTAAGTTATTTTGCGAATTTCAAAACGAATTTTCTCTCTAAATAATAATTACTTACATACAATTATTACATATGTTAAAATATTATAACAAAATCCATCTTAACTCATAAAATTATAATAATGCAAGGTTAAATTATTAACTACTTACACTTTTAAACCTTTTTGTGCTTAAATAATACTTAAGATATGATGAAATGCCGCAAACAATCCAATTAAGTAAGACTTTGAAGCATTTAGTAAACATTTTTACAGCGAAACAGGAAACAAAAACCAGACTCATTTTATGTCATGGCAAACACTTGTTATCTACATCCTTTTACTCACACAAAAATACACATACAAATATATGTGTAAATATACCCTACAGTTTGGGTGGTAGTTATGTACCCCTTTGCTTGATTGCACTGATTTTTGCATATTATTGAAACATATCTACTAGCACAAACATTTGTTAAAATAACTACTTAAGTAAACAGTGTTAACTAAACTGCTCTAAAAATAGTGGATTTTCGAATTTCTAACGTAACTTTCTGTGGTGTTGTCATACAGCATAATCTTTTCCTCATTTTTTCTTTTTTTTTTTTTTTGAAATTTATTTAACAAAATTTTGGAAATAATTAAATTGGTGATTTGAAACACCCATAATAAAAATCAACGTTTTGTAATAAAGCATGAAAATGGAATTATATTTTGTTGCAGAGTTCAGTGCTTTTTTTCAGTAATTATGTATATATTTTGACTTAAAATAGCCTTTTATTTTAACATTTCCAAAAAATTAAAAAATTGTGTGTACGCTGCTTACACAAGTGCTCGAAAACATGTTAATGGTCTGGGTAATTTCTAATAACTTTTATAATTTTTAACCGATTTTAACTTTTTAATCTTGTTTGATAGATACTTATTCTTAGATATCGGTTCCTTTGCATTAAATTGCAAAAAAGAGTTGATGGTAGAAAATTTTAACAAAAAAGTACTGTGAAAAAGTCAAAATTTTTCCATATAAATGCACACTACAAACATCAGGGTCAATTTATATATATATATATATATATTTATATATATATATATATTTTTTACACAAAAAAAGAAAAATTTTAGGGAGAGTTACGGTCGAAATTCGAAAGTCGGATTTTTTTTGGTAGCAGTCTAGTGGTTACCCAAAAAAATGAAAAACATTAGTTCGGCTATAGTCATCAGAACTGCTAGGTATGTATATGTTCATTACGTTAACATATACAGAAGCTCATATACTTATATAAAGCATTCATACAATCATACTTACAAGAATATGAAAAATATCTGCCCTTAAATATTTTTTAACCCATTAAAATGTCAAGTAGAGTAACTACATGTGTTCATGGTGTACTTCTTGACAAAAAAATAAAAAAAATAAGAGATGGAGCAATAAAGTATAGAGTATAACAACAATGCAACACAACAATGTTGCACAAAGCATCATAATTTGTGACATTATATATGTATATAACATGTTACGAAAGGACAAAATGGTTAGAGGGGTTAATGCTAGAAGAATGAGGAAAAAAGATATTGTTGGTTTATTGAATGGATGTGCATAAAATTTATGTATACTTTTTTGTTCTGTGCATTTTAATTGATAAACATTGCTCTACAAATATTTGACAATTAACTCAAGTTATATTGCATCTTCAGTTGACTAACCATAAGTATCATGAGTTGTGCTTCAATGTACATAACACGTTGTTACTTACTTGTGCTATAATTATTATTGTATGATTTTAATGATGATATTTAACTTAATGTTGTGGTTATTAAATTATCAATTTATCAGTGAAATAATGTATTCAGATATTACACAAAATCTTTGTTAATTAAAAGACAAAATCTATATGCAGTATTGAATTTATACTTATGTGTGTACGTAGATAAAGAATATGTTATTTAAGAAAATCAGAGTATAATTATTTATTTAGAGTTACTAAGTATTGTTTAATCAAACATTGCCTAAATTTATAAATTGCTCCATTAGGCTAGTTAATAGTTAAGTAGTCTATCATTCTGGAGATTGTGGGTTCGTTTCCCTCCAGAAACTATGGTCTATTTCATTACAATGAGCTAATATTCTACTTTAATCTACTCGCTTAGTTATGTTAGACATAAATAAAATAAATTTAAATGTTGACAGTTTAGCCTTTTTAAGGTTAAATCTAGCCTTACTATTTTGCTTTTTGCCTCAAAATTCTCCTTTTAGCTTCTCGTATTTTTTCTATCCCTTTTTGATTCTTAAAATTGCCTTAAAAAGACAAAAATATTAGTATTTTAACAACGAAGAAAATAATTTTTAATTATCTATTGCTAATTTTGTTTTTACGGAATCATCCATTTAAGCGTTTTTGTGTATTTATTCACACAAAAGATCTATATTGTTTATATTTAACATAAAATAAAAAATATCTTTGCTAATTTTATGGACTTACTAAATCAATCATTACAATTATTTTTTAATATAAGACTTCATTAACCATAGAATCTCTTTATAACCATAATTAAAAAAATCTTATAAAAGCGAAAAATCACACAAAATTTAAAAATTAAAAAAGGAATTGTTGTTTAAAAATGACGAAAACTTGAAATCATTATATAATTTTTCATATGAAATATAAGTCAAATTTGTAAGAGAATATTTGGGCGATTTTTTATTGGGTCATTTTGCTGCACCTTTATTACAAATTTATTACAAGATCTTTATTACAAGATCTTAATAAATATTTTGCCTCTTTTTTTCTTGTTTCCTGGGAACACTGCAAAGAACTAAATGCATGTGCCCCTTCATATGATCGTTTAATTTAGTTTTTTCGCCTTTCAAGACTAGTTTTTGAAGTGTTTTTTTTTTTATCAAATCTATAAGAATTATCAAAAATAAGTCTAAAATTTCGTTTACTGCTTAGAATGAACTCGACTGATTTTTGAATTTACTTAGTTGAGACCCTCACCAGTTGATTTTGGCGTACTTTTCTCCATCAAAATCAACTAAACTATAAAAATCGAATTTGAGGTAAAAAACATAACGATTTATTATCGTCGACTGAAAAAGTGGTCGTTCGAGTTTGCTAATGATTTCTAAACTTAACCATAACTTTAAGTAAAAGGTCAAGTTTATAAAATGCCTTATCTGACCTCACCTCCTTAGATCATGGAAGTTGTACCTATTAAAATGATGTACTAATGAAAATTTTAGAGAAAAATTCGACCTATTAAGTTCCAAACTGGATGGTATGGAATATTCTGAATGGGGACTAAGAACTTTTCTCAATAATAAAACAAATTTAATATTTAAACCATATTATAAGAGGTAAAAAATAAAAGGAGTCACATTATGTTGCTGAACTATTATTCTGAAATGAAGCGTATTCCAGCTAGAGCATTCTGAACCAAAGGAAACCAATAAACGTCAGATATACAATGCCTATGTTATACGGGAGTTGCACCATTTTTTGGATATTTTACACTTTCAAATAGCTATAGTTATATTTCGCGAACCACTTAAAATTATCTGAAATTTTGTGTCAATTTTAGTTATAATGAGTATAATACCAAAATCAAATTCAGAAAAAAAAGAAGAGGAAACCAGCTGGCTGGTTTTAAATGTAATGACTCATATTTCTTATATATATCATACAATTTATAATAAAGTCAAAATGTGTACCAAGTGGCTACAGCTATCGCAACCAGAAATTTAAAGAATTTTGCATAAAAATTATTGAAGCTTACTTTAGTTTTAAAGTGATAAAAAAATTTCAGCTTTTGTTGAAATATTTTCTATCTTTGCAAATTGATTAATTTATTTCGTTCCTTCTATAAACTTACATACTTGTAGTAAGAGGGTATACAAAAAACATACTCTTAAGTACACAAAGATGACAATCACAATTACATTAAATTTGCTGTTGCCCTGGCTGTTTTTTATTTTTCGTTATGTGTGTAACTGCAGAACTGTTTGGTTTTATTTTGTATAAAAATATATTTTTGTTTTTTTATGTGATTTTTTACAGGACATTTAATATACCTGTTTGCGTCATAAATTATGACAAAAAAAAAACTTAAAAAAGGAAACAGAAGACAAAAATATATCTATATATATATATATATATATATATATATATATATATATATATATATATGTATATACAACCATTTAAGTGATATGTTATTGTAGATATAGTAAATGTTTTGCCATAAATATCTTTAAAATTTTTATTACTCTTACAGTCTGCAAGGGGAGAAGGCACTCATATCTACATATATACTACGTACATATTCGTTTATAATAAATATTAAGAACAAAAAATAATAATGTAATGTGGGAGTACACCAAGTGTTGTTGTAGCTTTTAGTATGAGTCCTGTTATAATGATGTAGTATTAGTTCTTTAGTAAATAAACAACAGGATAGTTGGTGTACAGATTCGGCTTGGCCGAACGAATCTGCAACTTATTAAAATTTCATAACTTTTTTGTTTATGAAACGTTTATACTTATTTCCAATACTAAGTAAGCTATATATAAGCCAAATATTTGAGTCCCCCTAGGATGTCCACCCTGAGCCCTATCATGCTGTCAACAGACAGGCGGAAAGGCGGGCGAACATCGTTAGATTGTCTTAGGTTGTCAGAATATATATACTTTATGGAATCCCAGAATATATATACTTTATGGGATCTTAGATGATTATTTCGACACGTTACACACGGAAGAACGAACTCAATATACCCCCATCATCTTTTGATGGTGGATATAAAAAGAACAATATAAATATAAGCAACAATTTACCAATACTCGTATATTCATTACATACACAGACATAAGAGTTTAATGATGTAAATAAGTATATTTTGTTTGGTTTATTTTTTATTTATTTTTTTTTTTTAAGGCGACATTAGTTTTGCTTGAATGCGCAATTGAGATATTGTAAGAGCATGTAAGAGAATGCGTAAACATTTTCATATCCTTGTAGTACACATTTGTGTAACTATTAAAATATGTGCTTTTACACCCTACAACAGCATGGGTCCAATAATTTAAAAATTATTATAAATATATATATAATACTATAAAATGAAAATGACAAGATTTGATGATAGTATCCATATATGAAATCGGAAATTTGTTGCATAAGGTTGGAGGAAGTAAGAAATCCAGGGTTGGATGAAGTAAATTAGTCCACAGTTAACTGAGGGTTCTACAAACTTTTAGTTATAAGACAGTGATTTATCCTGGGGCTTAATAACAATAGTCGATTAGTATGAATAGCCGCAACAACTTTAATTTAGTTCAGAAATTATTCAATAGTTTCTTTCATACTCTTGATCTGTTCGGAGTGTTGTCGGAACTTCAAATAGGGATCAGCAACCCACAAGGGGTCTTTTTGTTTTAACGCAAATATATATTGTTCTTAGTACTTAAAAAAAAGTGTTTTATTTTAAGTAAAAATTGCTATGAATTAAAAGATATTCATAATTTGAAAACGCGATAATTATTGAGATCGACGGATTATTGCGCGTTTTTATTTATTCTTATGTTTTAATTTTTGTAAAAAAATTTATGCTATGCTGACGAGTTGTAATAACCATTCACTCAATACTCTTTCGCTCAAGTTTGTATAAATTTTCCTAAATAATTTACAAACATGATTTTGTATGAACTGAAATCGAAGGTTAACAATCTCAATTTGGATAATTTTAACATCTATAAAACTAATGACAAATTTTTAAAACAAAAGCATTAAAAGTTGTATGCAAACAAAAAAATCTTAAGTACACATTAGTCGCCCAACACTTTAAGGCTAACAAACCTTTGCAAAGAAAGCGCATTCAAAAACGTTGTTTTAATATACAAAAAGATTTTTTTGTTCTAATAACGGCAATTCTTCTATTTGACAGATGTAACAACCAAAACCAATAATCAGCTATTAAATTTACATCACTTTGTATAGATTTTCCCTTATTTTGACGTTTATCTTGATAAAAATTTGTCTTGTATAGACACGACTTTAATTATTCAAAGTTATAGAAAAATTCTTTATTGTTTAAGAATAAAATTAATTACCGAATAAACCATAGAACGATATTATAGCGAAAACGATATCATATTCTAATACCATATTGTATATCATATTGTATATCATATTGTATAGCAGAAAGCGAAATATTTCTTTCCAATAAAGAAAAAATATAAACATTTGATAAAAGCTTCAAAATAAAAACATAAAAATTTAAAAAATATAAAATAAATTAGCTTAATACTAACTTTTTAGGTACGTGAAAACTTATTCATAAGGGAAAACTCATGCTTGCAAATATTATTATTGATAATATTTGCATAAAATATGTTATGTATGATGATTTTTATATATTTTATATTTATTTAAGATTAAACAACATAATTTTTGGTATTAAAAAGCATTCAGAACAAAATGTGGAATATATTGATTTTATTGTCATTATTTTTGGAAATTGCGATATCGAAAACGATATCATAATTTAATGGAAAAACGATATCATAAGGAAAGGTACACTTTTTTAAATATTGCTTCTAATGTTATTATTACTTAGTGAAAAATGGAGAAATCGAAGAAGTTAAAAATAATAAATATCATTAATTTTCTATACAAGAATAACGAGCTTATTTTATTTGCTTCAATTGTAATTACATCACTGAAACGTTTGTCATACTTTTATGTATTTTAATGTACACTTTTATATTTTTTTCTCTAATAATTTTTGTCTAAGATTAAAAAACTCTTCTATAATGAATAAAAATGATGATACAAAGAACAAGGAAGATATAGAAGAATGGAATAGATAGGACCACACCAGAATTATACGCAAAACATAAAGAACAAACCGGAACTAATAAAAAATGCCGCTTAAAGTCGGTTTAATGTAGGTTCATCACTACTTTAAAATATTCAAAATACGTTTGTTATATTTAAGCTACTAACTGTTTATGCATACAACTTTAAAGCTGTATTTTTTTTTTTTTTTTTTTGTGCATACGGCTGTAAATTCCATACAACACACAGTGTGCGATCCAAAAAATCAAATGGATATAATTATGCAGTTTCGTCCTGGCATGTCCGATCTAAATGAAATTTCACATATGATATTAGAGGTGCAGGCGAGTTTAAATTTTTAGTTTGGACCATTTAGACCTACGAGGGCGGGTCCAAAGAGTCCCAAATTTGACACCTCGGGTAAGAACATTTCTTAAAACTATTCTGATTCATTATTTCTGAACCAATTTGAAAGATTTTTTATATGAAAGAAATCTGCTGGACAATGCTGGATTGTTTTGAAATATTTTTTATTTTATTAGCAACAAAAGACAAAATCACGCACAGAATTTTGAAAAATTCTTCACGGAATAAAAAGTTGTATACATTTGAATTTGAACTTTGAAAAAAGTCCATTTCTTCCCGTTTTTTACCAAAATAGTTGTCACATTCTTTTTCTGTTATATAAAAATTTTCTTAAATAACACATATATAGTGTTCATATTTTACTGGAGGATAACCAAATACAAAATATTTTAAGAGAAAAAAATAAATACCTATTTCTATGTATATTTAAAAAGAAGAAAAAATTTTGGTTTATAAAATATCTACATCGTTATTTTTTCATGTGCGCTTAAAAGAATTAAATTTTGTAATTTTTTTGTAATTTTGTAATTTCATGTAATTTGAAAAACAGGAAAAGAATGTGACCACTTTTGTGGTAAAAAACGGAAAAAGTTAACTTTTTTCAAAGATCAAATTCAAATGCTTATTACTTTTGATTCCGTTAAGACTTTTCCAAAAATCTTTCTAGACTATTTATTGCTAATAAAATAGAAATTAAAAAAATCGGTTAAAACTTGGACCCGCTATAGCGAAAAAAATACATCAAGGTATGTTAAAAAAGAAAAATTGTAATCACGTAAACTAAGAAAATAAAGACGACATTTTTTACCTTCTCCAGCAATTTCTCCTCATATAAAAATCTTTCAAATCGGTAGGTCTATATGGTCCAAGAACTCTGCTATCACTGTGTGAAACTTCATTTAAATGGGACTAGCCGTTCCGAAACTACATAATTATTTCCTTCTCATTTTTTGGAAGATATCATTTGGTTGTCCGATTAAAAAAAAGAGCTAAGCTGAAAACTAACGCCAAATCACCCTTTATTTTTTACTGAATCAAAGTTTTTAATATATATGTTTTCAATTTTTTTTTAACTTTTTTTTTTTGGTTGGCACTGATTTGAAAATAATTAATTGAAATTAAATGCATCTATTAACAAATTATTTAAAATCTTATTCTCAAATGTATTTCAAAATTCCTAACGGATTTCAAGTTAGCGGAATATAAAAGAAAAAAATTATTTAAAGCTGACATTTTTTAATGCATATCTTCAATAAATTTTGAACAAAATAAATTCATTGCTTAGCATTTTCGGAAATTTAGTTTAACTTAAGAATAATATTTGATATCAAATTGGGAATTTTAATTTGAAATTCAAATTGTCAAAATTCAAACTTGGAGTTTGGTGAGATATTGGTACATAACCTCATTTCAATTTTATTTTTATTGAAATTTTAATCTAAAACATTTTATAGAACTATATAAATCTTTTTTAAATACTAGTATCGAAATCAAATTTTATTCGGTAATATAGTTTAAAATGTTTTGGACACATATTGCTATTCTAACAAAATTTGTAAGGACTTATAAAGTCGCATTTACCTGACCATGACTTTCAGTACAAAACACATACAAATCTAGGTTTATATCTTAAAAATAACAAAAAGACAAATTATTTGCTTATTAAGGTACACTTTGGCATATAAAAATAACTCTGTATGTCTGTGTACAACGAAAAGATGCTCATATTTTTCATGAATATATTAACACATATTTCGCTAATGTTTAGGTAATGTTTCAATGTGAGAGGTAAATAAGAAGGAGTTCTGAAAAAACAAAGGTGGCATTCAAAAATATTTTATGGATTTTCTTACATGTTGATTTATTATATACTTAGTGACACTAATGTTCCAGAAGAGTACATTTATAAATCAAATATATTTACACCTCAAACATAAGCATACCTACAATATGTATATGTGTTTATGCATATGCAGCGCTACCGTTTGGCGACTTTAGTCGCCAATTGCCCCTTTTTCAACCACTTCTCCACTTTTTTGGCCCCATTTTTAAAATGGAACTAAATGCCGACTTTCTAATGACGAAAAACTATATTGTTTGAAATATCTAGATCCATTTTATATTTATTCCAACGAAGAAGGTATTTATTTTGAGATTATATAAAAAATGTCGGAGAATTTATAAATGAACTTAAACTATTAGAAACTGAGGCTATTGTTTAAGCATAAGAAAAACTATTTAAAACATCACATGCCGAATATCTTTGGACCGGATTGGGAAAATTAAAAAACAAATTAGATGATCACATAATTTATATTTTTACTTTGGCTCATAGCAGTACTTCGAAGGAACACCTTTTTTCTAAATTATCACTAATAAATAATTATAGCAAATAAATTGTACAACAGACTTAACTTGAATACGTGAGAATCCATGTTTCTAGCCCTAAATTTGTTAAGCGGGAATTGGAAGTTTAATCAATAAAAAGAGTATTTTATGTTAACTATTTTTATGAAATACCAGATTTACTTGACTTCGCTATATACTGCGGAATTCCCACCCATCGCTTAGTAATTAAAGACCTCCTCTTTTAATAAACTACTCTACTTCTGTAAACGTAAACACCCTTAACAACCACAACATCATGAATTGAAACACAAACTACCAATTGTTTAAAAATTGTTTAAATGAAAATGTTAACTTAAACATTAGCATAAAAACTGGTAAAGAACCCGATGATGCTGTGGTAAACTTAACCAATCTTACTCATGAAGCTGCTTCTATTTCGACACCATCACATTTAGATGAACAAAGGAATAATTTGCATATATCAACTGAAATTAGACAATTTATTAATGAAAATAGAAAGTTAAGAAGCAACTGGCAACAAACTAGAAACCCCAATGACAAAAGGCTATTTAATAAAGCTTGTAAAGATCTGAAACATATTTTTTATAAGTACAAAAACAAAAGAACTGCAAACTTTATAGAATAAATAAATAACTCAAAATATGACGAACACCTTTTATGGAAATCGACAAAGTATCTAAAAAGGCCGAATAAACGCAATAACCATATAAAAAATGTTGATGGCTCATTGCATCACATTTAAAAAACATATTCGAACCATTTAGTCTTAATAGTGTTGAAAACAATGAAGTTAATTGTATCTTTGATTCTACTTGCCAAATGTACCTACCACTGAAATATATAACACCTAATGAAGTAAAGTTGGAAATTAAAAACTTATCTTCAAATAAATATCCCGGCTATGAACTCATAGATGCAAAAGTTGTAAAATCTTTGTCTCCCAAATGTGTTTTACTTTTAACAGCAATCTATAATTCTATATTAAGATTAGATCACTTTCCCTTGCAATGGAAATGCGCTAAAATAATAATGATTTTAAAACCAGACAAACCAGAAAATTGGTTGTCGTCATATAGACCAATAAGTTTGCTTTTAATATTTTCTAAAATATTTGAAAAAATATTTCTAAAACGGCTTTTACCTGAACTTGATAAACATAACATAATACCGGATTATCAGTTTGGATCCCGAAATAAACATGGAACTCTAAAACAGTGCCACAGAATCGTTAATACCACAACTAACACACTTGAAAATAAGCGTTACTGCTCTGCAGTTTTGTTTAACGTTCAACAAGAATTTGATAGCGTATGGCATAGCGGTCTACTTTTTAAAATAAAAAAAAACATTCACCAGCTTCTATATAATTTTTTCTTCAGAAGCTATCTCTCTGATAAATTCTTTTACGTAAATGTCAAAGATGAACAGTCAGACATATTTGAAATTAAAGCTGGAATACCGCAGAGTAGTGTTCTTGGTCCTATACTATATACGATTTTTACAGCAGACATGCCAGTTACTAATGATGTTACTATTGCTTCTTATGCAGATGACACCGCAATACTTGCAAGTAATCAAAACTCTGCAAATGCATCGATATCAGTGCAATAAATTTAATAGAAAAATTGATAACGAAGTGGAACATCCAAGTAAATACAAGCAAATCAAGTCACATAACATTCTCATTACGACATGGAGATGACCTGTCATAAAAATTAATGGTGAAGAAATACCTAAGCAAACTAATGTCAAATACTTAGGAATGACTCTTGATAGACGTCTCACATAGAAACCACACATTAAATCGAAACAACTACAACTAAAAAATTAATACCATCGAACTCTACTACTCGGCTACTCTCCCTAAATCTCAGTTAACTCTAGACAACAAATTAAGAATATATAAGGCTATACTTAAACCTGTATGGACATATGGAATTCAGTTATGGGGTACATCTAGCAACTGCAATATCGATATACTGGAAAGATACCAGTCAAAGACCTTAAGATTAATAACTAATGCTCCATGGTTTGTAACAAATAAATCTATATACAGCGATCTACAAAATACTAACACTAAAGGAAGAAATTCAGAGACATGCTGCAAATTATTTATCTAGACTGAACATGCACCCTAATCCCCTGGCTAATGCTCTCCTAGATCGTAGCAGTGAAACAAGACGTCTAAAGCGTCTATATATTTTAGATCTACCTTTTAGAAGCTAATAGTTATATATATATATATATATATATATTTATATATATATTTATATATATATATATATATATATATATATATATATATATATATTATGTACCTATATAAATAGTGTGATTAACAATTAAGTTTTTTTTCTTCTTATAGTTAATGCGGCTTAATGAAGCTGATTAACTCCTGTTATTTACCAATCTTAAACCAACACATTTACTTATTGTTTAAAGACAGATTGTAAATAAAGAATGAATTAAAAAAAAATTGCAATAATAAAAATTATTATACATAAATAAATTTGTATTAATAATTTTGAATAAAATAGTTATTTTTAAACTACATTTTTCGTTTTTATCAAATAACTAAATTTTAAAGATTTTTTAGGTATTGAGTCAGTTGGCCCCTTTTTGGGAACTTTTTAAAAATTTTCAACTGTAACGCTGTGCATTTGCTCTGACAGACACCTACCTACACATCTATATATATATATAGTCAAACACGGCTATAAAGAACTTGAAGGAACCGACAAATTTAGTTCGTCGAAAACGCAGTTCTTTATATCCGTAAAACACAAAAAAAATTGTGTTTTAACAAAATATACGTATTTCATAATGACACTAAGATTTATAATTAAACCGTATTTTTTTCCTTTAAAAATATATTAGTTTCATTTATCGGGAGGAATGTTTTTTTTTTTCATTTATCAGACAAAGTTGAAGTTAGTATGTTTTGAGGTCTTTAATCTTTGAGGAATAGTGACTTTCTAATATTTAATTTTCTATCCTCTTATAATTTCAGTTTTATTTGTTTGCTATTATCAATAAATACTAGTGCCTTATGTTAAATAATTTAAGTTGAAGTTAATGAAAATTATTTCTATTTGTCCAATAACTTAAATTGAAATTAATGAAAGTTGTTTCTGTTAGGTTTTACACTTTTAAAAACTTTTGTTTTTTACAATTTTATTTATCTAAAATTAATATATGAGGAAGTTCGTCGAAAACGTAGCTTTTTATAAGAAATATTCTTCTTGGGACCATAAAAATGTGTTCTTTATAAAAAAAATTTCGCTATATAACCCCGATTATTATCAGCGTAGTTATTTGTATTGAAAATTTCGGTAAAATCAATGGGACCGAAGAAAAGTGTTCGCTATAGCCATAGTTCGTTATAATCGGTATTCATTATAACCACGTATATACATTATGTATATACATTACATTTTCAAATGAATGGGTTAATTTTAGATCAATTAAACTTTAAATAAACAAACAATTAATATACATAAATATATTTAATGTACTTAGTTTAATTTATATGCTCATTTATTACATAAGTATTTAATGTAGAAATAGTAAAGAACCTTTAATGTTGGCACCAGTTTTTGGCTCTTCATTAATAATGTAAATGTTTAACTATATTTTTTAATGTGTTTCATCATTTTGATATAACGAATATACGCAGACGTATGTAATATGTCGAAGACTTGTTGATATTAAATGTCAGTGAGTTATTGTAGGAAATATGTTAAAAAAGAAGATTAAAAATATGTTTTTACTTATAGAACTAAAAATATAATTTTTATTTTTCAAAGAAATATAAATTGTGGCTATATAATTTAAGAAAATATAAAACACTTAATAACTAAACTAAAATGATTGAAAAATCATCATAGACATGTAAAGTTTTTCAATGGTACTCTTTTCCGAAGTATTAAAAAGTCGAAAAGTTGTATACTGATATGACATATCTGATAATACTGGTCGACAGAAAAATCCTTCCTTAAACAAGAATAAGTGAACTTCAAATGAACATCAAATTCCATCTAGTCTAACTATTTTTGTTTAAAGGAGGAAAAAAGTATGTTTTTCTGTCGACTAGTATAACAGAGTAGAATGGGGAGCATTCGCCACTTTTTTAGGTGATCTCTTCTCATTATCTCAAATGATACTTGGAAACATTATTTTTTCCTAAACGCTTAGATACGTTGGCTTCAATTGTGCTCGTTTATTAAACTTGTAAGACTATATACAAGGATATTATTACATCAAATCAATATCAAATTCATGTCCCATGACCCAAAAGCATTTAAAACGAAACTATAGAAATATTTGGTAGTTTCCGTAGGTAATTTTTTACATAAAATTCGGATGTAGTAGGTAAAAGAGATAAAACTAACATATCGATCTCAAATTTGATTTTTCCATTAATTATTCTTGACTAAATCATTTGTTAGCATTTTTTTGTACGGCTAAATATTTTTAACCGTAATTATATATCTTTTAATAGTATAAACTGTTTTTACAATAAAAAGCCACAATACAATAGTAACTTTTTCATTTAATATGTAATTTATTGTTTCATATATAGGAAAAACATAAAAAATTTTAAAATTCTTGGTATATTGATAGCGCTTTCTACAAAAAAAAGGTATACTTTAGTGTAAACAATTTGTTGATATGAATCAATTTCGCATGGGGGCCCAAAAGTTATCACGGTTAAAAATTCAAAGTTAAAAAAATCTTAGAATTTCGTTTATTTATAATAAAATAGCACACATTCATAAATCATATAAAGGGCTAAAATACTCATAATACTATCATTACTACCCGACTTAAATAGAATTTTTTATTACATTTTTACCCATATTTTCAAATAATAAAAAATATTTTGTTAATTACAAGATTCTTTATTTAAAACCGAAGAAACTAAGTCAATATCTTTAATGGTTAAGAAGTTACAGGTATTTAAATTATGCAAACTTTTAAATGTTAAAGAAACATATTTTTAAATATTTTTTTATAACTAAAATACGACTATTATATTTACATAACTATAACATATTATTTCACCATCTCTGGCATTTGGTTTTTTAATATTTAAATTTGATTTGGAGAGCTAACTTGCCAACTAAAATAGTCTTGTTAGAAATTTTACTTTATATATTCTCAGATATTATTCGCATCATTTTTAAGTTCTATATGCTGAAATTTTATCTTTAAAAATATTTTTGGATTAAACTTCATAAAAATAACCAAAAGCTTTTTAGATCGCCAAATAATTTAATTCAAGAATGTTTATAACGTCATAATAATTGTTGTATATACTGTGAAAACACAGTTTTGTCAAAAAACTTAATTCATGTAAGAAACTGATTTTCTGAAAGTAGCCCTGAGGATGTGCCTGGCGAAAAGCTATATATATATATATGTTTTTATTTATTTATTTATTTGTTTATTTATTTATTAATTTATTTGACTATTTATTTATTTAAAACTCACTCTATTACTAAGGAGCAGTGTTGCCAGTTTAGCGTTTTTTAATTGCCCTAAAAATGTTTCAATGTTTCAAAAACGAAGAAAATAATTTCTTATTTGTTATAACAGATTTTATTTTTACAGAATCATATTATTAAATATATTATTATAATAATCTTTTTATATACATATTTCATTAACCATGGATACAATTCACGAATATAATAAAAGAACATATAAAAGCAAAAATCACCCAAACAATTTTAAAATGCTTAATCAAAAAGGAAAAATGACGAAAAAATTGTTTTAAAACATTGACTAATTTTTCATATGAAGAAGATTCTAAAACTTGATATAACCCAATTTATATGGGAATTCTTTAGGCGACTTGTGCTGTTCAATATTTTGTTTATCAATATATTACAAATATCTTTCAAAAAATACCAAAGACTAATGAGAACAAGAAGAAACAAGTTTTCAAATTGAAAAAAATTTTTAATTTTTTGTAGTCTTATTTTTTGGGGCATTCAGCTTTTATTGACCTTTTTAAAGTTCAATTTAGGCTCTCTTTTTTTACCTCCTGGTAACACTAGTAACGAGGCACATCAATGGAATATTTCATAAACGATGTAGAATGATCTGATTCAAAAATATTTGGCATCATATTAACTCTTCATGGAGAGGTCTCATATACTGACAGACAACTGAAATATTTAAAAATCGATAAAATTTTTATTTAAAAATTTACTGCAATAAAAATTTCGACCGAAATAGCGTTATAGTGACAATATATAAAATAATATAGTTCCTCTATGTTCAGGGAGTACTTCATTCGTACGAGACTAAAGCTAAGTTCACACTACGCTAATATTTGATGATTTTTGCAAATATTTAATTTGCTTAATGTGAACACGAAATATTATTACTATTCAAACAAGAAAACGGCGAATTTTGGACAAACAAAACTATTTCCCCTTAACTAAAAATGCCGCCAGTGTAAACATTGTTTGTACACAAGTTGTAAAATAATTGCCTCTATTTTGTGCGAATTTTGATTTGTTTTTACAAAATAAATGTAAAATTAAATTGTTATTTTTATGTAGACAAACTTTAAATTGACAGAGAAGAAATGATCGATTTATATTTTATCTATTACAATATAGTTTTTTAAATAAAATTTTCAATATATTATATCTTGTTATTTTTTCCACAACTGAAAGTGGCGTGTGAAAAAATTAGTGTTGTTTTGTGAAGACAGATTTGTAATTTACGATAAAAGGAAAAAAGTTGTTCTTCTATATATAAACATAAATTACATATAAAAATATTTAAATATATATTTTTTAAAGTAATTTTTATTAACGTGCGTATTAAAATCTATCTAGATATTTTACTTTGTAAATTTTGTAAACATTTGCATTTAAAATAAATAGCATTTTTTGCTTTACATCCACATATTCCGAAATTCTCTCAGAAAGTTGTTCTAAATTGATTAAAATAAAAAAAGTAAGATTTTCCTGTAAATTCATTTAGTAATTGATGTCATATAAATTTATACTAGTTGTATGTTTAATCAAATTTATTTTAAGTAAATAATTTGCATATAATCCGAATAGTATTAAAATTGTTTGTTTTCTTCTCATATTTTACGATATTTGTTTCTTCAAACAAAGAACGACAAATAAATGCGCGTAATGTGATTTAGTTGCAAAAATTGAGGGAAAATGAAATATTTCGTGTCAAATATTTGTGTAATCTTAACTTAGCTTAACTTCAATAGTTTCAACTTGTGGGTAAACAACTCAAAAATATAAAAAAGGCTCATTCGTTTCAGTTATTGTTTTATTCCAATTTTTCAAACTTTGAAATTATTAGAGATTTTTATAAGAAAAGTAATGCACGGAATTATTGTAACATTAACTCGGCTTTATTGATCTTAAAGTTTTCGTATTTTTGCTCATATATGAATAGTTTTCTAAATTGTTTTATGAAAACAAGTAATACAAGTACGCTTTTTTTCAACTGTCAAAACCAGTAAACCATAAACCACTGAAAACTAATTTATTATTACATTTAATTGACATTTTTTCTGGTAGTTTTTTATTTTAGTCAATCAACTTTATTAAAAAAATTCAAATTTTTGGAAAAAGAATCTACAATTTCTAATTATGAAGTGAAGGGCGGATAAAATAAATTTTAGGGTTTTTAATTGCATATAAAATCAAATTCTCATCAATGTTTATATGCATGTAATTGAATTATTTTTTGTGAATAGTAGTATTGTTAATAAATTTTATGTTGGCACTGGTATACACTTTAAATACTATTGCTGTTTTTTCTAGAAGCACAAAAATAAAAATGTTTATTTATTATTTGCACCTTAACTGCAATTTAATTAATACACGCAGAGAAAAGATAAAATTTTTATTTTTAAAATATTAAGATTACTGAAATAATTTGCACAACAGCGGATATTATATTATGATTGTAGAAATTAAATATCCGTTTTCATAACCAAATTCTTTATTAGTAAACATAAAATATGTTTGTCACAATCAATAACATTATGCGCTTCTGTCCTATTCTAAGATTGGAATTGACTATTCAAGGGACGCTAATAAAACTTTTAAATATTATATATTTACCTTGATAATGCTCAAATATATTTTATTTCTGTGTGCAATAGTGAAAACTGAAAGAAGCTATGCACTTACATATAAAAACTTTAAAATCTAGAGTACATAATTTTATTATATTCACTATGCTGGTCACATAAAAATATCTTAATACAGATTTGTCTCCAAAAAGTTATGACATTCTTTTAAGTTTCCACTTAAAAATCAAAACGAAATTTTAAAAATTGCAATAACTGCATTTTAAATAAACTTTCCAATCGCACACACACACACATGTATTAATTGAGTTTTATCATTATTTAAATTAAACTTGATTGGAAAGAGGACTATTTCATTTTTTTTTTTCACATCAAGAATCCTTTATTTTAATTAAATTAAATATTTCAGACTATAAAAGCACACCTGAAACTTTATAAAAAAAATATAATCTCCTGCTGTTTAAGACATATTTCACTACAAATTTTTTTCTTAATTTTCTTCTCCTATAAAAATGCTTAATCTTGTTTAATTTTATTTTATATTAAAATGTGTTATACTAAATGCGCTTAAAGCCATCTTTACTTATTTTATGTTTGATAATACCATATTATTTTTAAAACTACGATGTCGCAAACAAACATTATGACACCGCTTTTGCCACATTCCTTTTGCATTGTAGTTTTATTGTTTTCATTTGAAGTGCATAAAAGTTTAATATTTTTTTTTTAAAGTTTGTAAATTATGGGTTTCCCTCTTGAGCTTTTGCAAAAATAAGTAGAGAAAATATTAAAAAAAATTAGACCATAAGAAGAACTAGATTACTTTAAAGGGTGTTTGCTTTGTGGGTATATAATTTTAAAACAAAATATGTTTTAGCATTAGGTTAGACGACCTGATTTTCTACATTTTGATCTGGTCTCAATAACTAAACAAGTTCCCTAGTCTATTACATTGGTATGGAATAAGTCATAAAAAATCTCTCTCAATACCTCTACAAAGCACACTTTAACTATTTCTATTTTAGGTCAAAGGAGAACGCAACTAAAGTCTTATTTTATAAATGTTATTCTTGTTTTTTGTTTTTTTTTTTAAGTATATTTACATAGCTTGTACACAGAATGCTTTAATGTTGCTTGTTAAGCATTCGTACTACTGAGTGAGTGCAGTACACAAAGGAATGTTAATGGGATTTTTTATATGTCTGGTCTTAAAATTTACCTTCATTAATGCGTTTATGTATAATTTGGTTTACAGCAAAAAAAAAAAAAAACTTTTATAATTGAATTAATTGCTGACGCAAGAAAACTTATCATAATTTTTGAAATTATCAAAAATAAGGAAATCTAAAGAAGTGCATCAAATGTCTGTCGAAAGGATTTATACTTGCAAAGAAGTAAAAGTAATAGGACTAGACCAAGTTTTAATATTTCACTTTATTCTAATTATATACACAAATAAACTACATATTAGTATGTAACAAGACCTTAGAAAGAAACGGCTCATAAAAAATACAATTTGCATAATACTTTTGTCAGATATGACTCTAAGATGGATTTTTCATATATTCATATATCAAAAGCTTTTCATAAAACACAATAGATGAATGTTTCACTTTATTTTTAAGTATTCTCATACTCAATTTTGAACGTTGTTCAAAGTTATAATACAAATAATTTTTAGTAACCTTTGGTTGTAGGTATTTTTTGTAGGTTAAATTATGATAATTTTTTATCACATCATAGGCCTCAAATCCTATCCTTTTGCTGATTACGGCTCAAGATTATATGATTTGTCAATTAAAAAATGTTTTAAAGTAAACTATATATATCCATAAGAATCTCTCACCTACTTTATATATTTATTTAATTTTATTCAATGCAAGTTTTGTATAATATAGGATTTTTTTCACATTTCTTAGATAACTTATTTTGTTCGTCTTTGAGAACTTAACGACTTTAAATCACGATTTCTTTCTACTTTTAACCATATAATATCTGATAAAGGGATTTCGATATTTTGAAGGATTAAAACTTTACAATGGAGAAGTGAGATAAGCGATGAAATCAAGCCTGTGGCTTTAAGATAACTAATTAGTCTTGAGTCGTGTTTTCAAAGAATTTCTGTATGTTTGGTAATGTTCATTTGTATTAGATTAAGGTTTGTTTACTCTTTATGAGATATTTGCAGCTATTACAGAGTAATTGAAAAGAAGAGCTAGACTAATGACGACTTGTTAACATTGCATCCTATCCTACTTGAAATGATTTTTCCGTTTAAATGTTATTTATAACGGTTGTTCTTCTATCTATATATAAAAATGAATCCGTCTCTGTTTGATATTTATAGGCAACTAAACCGCTAGACCGTTTTTTTACATCCATGTTGAGTTACACAATTAAGATGAAAATATGGCGATTATTTCATACATAGTAAATTTTAAATATCACATATATAAAGAATTATTGCAGTAAATGTCTTAAGATTTTGTACGAATTATTTTCTTATCAAGCTTCAAAATTAAGATTAAAATAGGATGGGTAGGTCTAGGGGGCGTGGTAGCCTTCATAGAAAAATAAAATTTAATTGTAACATAACTAAAGAACTATTGCAGTGGAAGTCTTAAATTTTTGTAGGATAAATTTTCTTACATTTCGCAGTTGAGTTAAGAATACGACGGGTAGTCCCAGAGAAAGCAGCAACCCTCATACAAAATAAACCGCATAATTTACCAAAAATTTTTGTCAATTTTTAAAAAATGACAAAAATTGTTTTGTAAAGCTTTTTAAATTAAATTAAAATTAAAATAAAATGCCTAGTAATTTAAAAAAAAAAAAAAAATATTTTTTCCTAAAATATGCGCTCCTGCATTCGTTTTTGGCCGGGTGGAAGCAATTTAGTGTCAAGTCTATCTAATCTATTTTTTGATTAAGCATCGGTAACAAATTAAAAAAAAACTCGCGTGACAATTTTTATTAATCAATAAAAATTAAACTTTTTTCTAAAGTCTACCAATGCTGGATGTAGGGTGCAAACCTAAATCAATTTAAAATTTCTCTATTAACCATTCATGAGCCTTGTCTTTTGAAATGTGAAAGGAAAATATTTTTTTTTAAACTTTGAGAAAAAAGTAAAAGAATACTATCATATATTTTTTTTTTAATATTTTTCATACTAAATTTGAACATTTTAACGGATAGACGAATTGAGATAAACAAAAAATTTTATCAGTATATTATTTTGGAATATATTTCAAATTACAGGAATATTTAAAAAAATTTCCCTTATATACGTAAGGACTTATTTCTGAAAAACGAAATAAAATTGAGGCAAAAAATTCAAAATTCAAGCGTAAATATCTGTTTTACTGTAAAAGATAACTTAGGTGAGTTAGCTTATTTTTTTCTTTATCTTTACAAACACTTTAAAAAAATGCAAAAATCTTTGAAATCGGACTTGATTTGTAGAAATTACGATTATTTGAAACTTTTACATACTTGATGTAGTCAACTTTAACACCCTGTAGGTTATCTCGTGTTATCACAGGGTGACTACAAGATAATTTTTTCGAAAACCTTTTCTCTACATGGTGAGGGTAAAAGGTAAATTTGATAAATTCACCCATTTTTATTAATAAATAGAAAGAATAATTTAAAAATGCAATTTATGAACCTTATAGGCCATATTCATAATAAAACTGTAAAGCTATAAAACCAAATTTCCATAAGAATTTGATAAATAAAATTTGTATAAAATTTAAATGTTTATTATAAATTTCTCAAATCAAAATTTGAGAAAATCGAAATAAATTGATACAGAAATTTTTGTTTCACAATTCAATAAGAGACCTATTGTGCAAAACATGACATAATAATGCTCCCTATGCCTTCAAAGGCCTCAGACTTAAAAACAATGAAAATAAAAAAAAAAATAAATAAAAATAAAAAAATAAAAATAATAAATAACATAAAATAAAAAACAAAATTAACCCATAAATAAAGACATACATACAATCTATATCACATAATATACACACATGTAGAATTTATCATTCAAACCAATTCTTTTAATATATTTATGTACTGAACAAACATTGATCAGAAAGAATAAATATAAATTTCTACTTGAAAATTCCATATTTTGGCCAAAGCATATAATAACGAAAAAAAAGCAGAAATAAAAGGGTCTGAGCAAATAAAAAACGCATTTAAGCGTAAATGCTGAAAAGCACTCAGCAAAGGGATTTTTATCCATAATTTTTGTTTATTTTTGCAAATGTGTGCGATTATGTTTGTTTGAATGTACCCTGCAAACATTTTCACTATGCCACCATGTAGAGTCTTCCAGATGTTGAAATTTATCGCCATTAAAGATCATTAAAATAATCTTCCGTCGGCAAGAACTGTTCCTCGTTGAAGTGTCTTCAAGGCGGCTCTAGGAAGTGTCATAAAAGAATCTCCTAGAAGCGTTGAAAAAGACTCTTCTTCACAAGATCCGGATGACTCTCAAAGAAGTGTAGTCTTAGTCTCTTCTGGAAGATGGTTTTGTACTTTTACTATTTCTATATTTATAACTAATGTTAAACGTTTTTTAACATTTTATAATTATTTTTATTTCACAATTAATTATGCATATTACAAAATTAATAGCTCACATAAAATTAATTTTGTATTTAATAATAAAATACTCATTAGAAGCTTCTGATGAATACCGGTATCTTTAAAAGAAGAAAATATGATTAATAATACTTTTTAATTAAATTGTATTTAGATTACCTTTAGTACACAAAATACGGCAAGACACTTTTACAAGAAAAGTTTTGAACTTTTTTAAATATGCAAGTATTTGCCTGTTTGATAGAGTTTTGATAAAATAAATTTTTAATTGTAAGAAAAGTGCTATAGTACTAAATAAAAGTTTAAGAAGGTTCATTTAGTTTTTTAAAAATTTCTTTGCTGATAATTTTCGAAATATGTGTTTTTTTAACAATAAAAACATTTAATTATCCGGAACATTTTTCTTCTTAAATTTAATATTATTTATAATATTATTTTGTTTATGTTAAATTCGAGTTATCGTCTTATTATCTTTCAGAAGTGACTTCCAAGTATACTTGAAGTATACTTGAGTATACTGGAAAATGAAAGGGCGATAGTAATGCATTTTGATTTTGTAAACTTCGTAAACACTTCTGACAATAATCTAGAATTCGCTAAGAGGTAACGCCTGGATGATTAATACAATCTTCCGACAATCATCTGCAATCATCTGGAAGTCTCTAAGAAGTGACTTCTGGAGGATTAACGACAAATTTATCTTTCAAATGTTTGGAGGGTATGTATGTCCTTTCTATCAATATGAATTGCCTACCAATACACACATACAATAAGTACTTTGTTGCTATCAAATCAATATGTATTAGTTAGTGTTGTTGGTTTCTTGAAAAAATTTGGTATGTGCAGTCTTTTTCTGTCCCAACAAAACGACCATTTGGATTTTCATT
Source organism: Protocalliphora azurea (assembly GCA_932274085.1). NCBI lineage: Eukaryota > Metazoa > Arthropoda > Insecta > Diptera > Calliphoridae > Protocalliphora > Protocalliphora azurea. The sequence goes on along the minus strand of OW026522.1, from coordinate 83,373,641 downwards.
GTTTTGCTATTTTTTTTCACTTTATTCTCACTTTTTCTGTTTTGGTTGTTTGTATATATTTTTTGATAAGATGATATTGGCTGAATGCCAATGTCAGTAGCAGTTACGAAAAAAAAAGAAAAATATTACAAGAAGTGGATTTGCTACAATTTACACGGCGGCAGCAAGTGAGTGTAGAGAGTAGTGTTAGTAGAATTAAGGGGTGAGATCAGGCAAAAATTAAGATGTATAAAATATAGAAAATGTTTGTAAATATTTAATAATTTTTTATACAGTATAGAGTGAGATTTTTATCTGTTTAGCTGATTGTTTTTAAATTAAATTTATTTATTTATTTATTTATTTTCTAATTGTGTAAACTCTACTTTCTAAGTTTAGTTTTTAAAAATATTTATCTCACCTCACTCCTTAGTGTAGGCACAGTCCATTGTGGCCTTTAATATGAAGGCAATCAACTTGTTTTTTTACAATATACACACATTTTTTATTCCCTAACTTAATGTCAATAGCCATTAAAAATAAAAAAATGTACGTTTAATTTATTACAATGTTGGCGCAGTAAATTAGTTTATAAAATGATATCCCCTTTCAGTTTTATGCCATTTTTCTCTTACAATTCTCTCAATCTCATGTCTGTATATTGTTCCAAAGACGCAAAATAAACCGCTGTTATATATATATATATATATATATATATATATATTTTCTAAAGAAAAAATTTTAACATAACCTCTGCCACCTCCGGTATTGCCAACACATACAAACTTTGAAAGCAATTATTGGCAAAGAATAACATAAAATATAATATATTTGAGGAAAAAATGACATCATACAAACACAATATAAATAAAAGCATATACACAAAATATTTAACAAATTTACAATAAATTTCATAATGTCAATTTCTTTTTTTTTTTATAAATTGTGTAGAATTTTTTTTTTGCAAAATTAAAAAAGAAAAATAAAAATTGCTGGCTGGTATAAGGACTTAAATAAAACTGAAAGATATATTTGAAATTGATAAAAAATTTTACATGGATAAATATTCGATTCAATCGTTTTTATTCGAAATCAGAGAAAAAAATTTTTATTTGTTATTAGTTACAAAGATTATACATCAAAAACAAAAAATATATAATTTTAAAACTGTTATTATACAAACAGGTGCTCAATGGTTTCTAATGCGAAAAGTTATTAAATAAATAAATAAATAAAAAATAAATAAAGTTGATAGTGACTAGTTAGTTCATCAAAATATATATCGACAATTCTATGGAAGAACGACCATAATTTACCAAGTGTCTTTCGATTTGCATAAAATTTTGCCTACGGATATCTAAATCGATATTAATTTTTAAATTCTGGAAATTCCGACAACTCAAGATTTTATTTAGCTTTTTTCCTGTCTAAAAAACCTAAAAAATCTCAAAAGTATAAAAATTAAAATGACAATTTTTCTAGGAAGGCTTTGTGGAATTAAATGATTTAACCGGCGTTTGAATTGTGATTGCATCAGCTTTAATACGAATATTTAACAAAAAATTTAAAAATACATTTTAATACAATTGCATTTTTTCATTACTTTTTTGTTAAATATGCTATTTAAAATTTAATTTTTTTTACATGTGTGGAAAGTATGAAAGAAAAATCTCAAATTTTTGGGAGGCACACATTTGCTATGCAAGATGTCGCTTTTTCTTATACCTATGTTTTTTTCATATAAAAATTATATTTTTCTGGTTTTATTTTTAAAATATGAATAGGTTTACGTAGGTTAGGTATTTTATAGTAGGTTTATGCATTAGGATATTTTTTGAAAATTTATTAAAAATAATAAAACTTTATGTACTCAAATATTACTTTTAACAAAATTGTCTTAGCAAAATTTATTTATTTATTAAATATAAAAGAAATAATCTCTTAAAGCTCAAAAACAATTAAAAAATATAAAGGGCCTTAAGCTATAATTAGTTTCTAGTATCGTAAAGTTTTACGTCGACTACAATATTTTAATTTATGAAAAATAAAAATTATTTTGTTTTTCTGTAAGGTATCGCTGCGTTCAATTTTCTGTAGAAAATATAATTTTTTCCTGTGCGGTCATAAGAGGTGAGTGGATTAATGCATACGTATTTACGTTTTGAATGATTATGGGATATTTGCAGGAAACTATAATATCTTATACAATGGCTGTTGTGCCCTTTATTCATATTAAACAAATTTTAATTTATAAGCTTTTTATCAGTAAACTTTTTGCAAATTTTTTCTATAAGGCTCTGATAAATTTAAAATTTCATTATGTACAAGACAGTAAATGTAATAAAATGTCTTTGTTTTTACCAATTTTTTTAATATTGGGCGAAATTTTTAAAAGAAATTTCTTACTTCATTATTCACATCCAAACGTGATTTAAATTTGGATTTTATAAACTGTAGGGCAGAAAAATTGGTTTCGCATTAATATGTATATACCAACTTTAGCAACTAAGCTGTACAATTTTAATATTTTAGACAAAATTTTCAACCAACACAGATTCATATTCAGCTTTGGCACATCATGTCATCAATGACAATGTGGAATGGATTGCAAAGTAAACTGGTTTGGCAAAAATGTTTAAGCTCCGGATAATTTCGAGAAAATTCAGCCTGAATTGAATTCAATTGTATTATTATACTTTTCATATGTTTGTTTCTTTTGAATATCATATGAGTCCAAGGTATGAAGTGGAAATGACGAATGCACTAGTTTTTACAAAATTTACTACGTCCATAGTAGTTTTAAGAGAACTTTTAAATATATCAGGTAAGATTTTCGCAACAAGTCGCTAGATTGAACAATGAGATTTAAGTGATTTTAGGTTTAGTAAACAATAGTTCTTCCTTTATTTCGCTTTCAGCAATAAATCTGAAATTAAATAAGAGTAGACTTAAATCAGAAACATAAATCATTTCATTACACCGCAGGCCACAAATTATTTTTTTCAGAATTATCTGAATTTTTATTTTATATACCCAACGATAGCAAGACAAGTCTTAATTACAAGTTCACCATTTATATGTGGTTTCTTTGCTTTTGCTATTAGCATTGATGTATTGTACGAAGCTTCATATATATGTATATACGCTTCCTCTCTCGCGGACCCCCCAGAATGTTGTTACGGACCATCATTAGGGAAACCTTTTAATAGACTAATTGAAATAACAATTTATATTAAACAAAACAATTTAAAACCCAACTAAAGAAAAATTCAAATTTATTGAATTCACTATTGTCAAAAACGCATCTATAATTTGGATTTGTGTTTTATAAATATTATCGAGTGAAGAGGACATTTTAGAGATGATTAACGAACTGCTCAAAAAGGAGACAAAACTCTTTTATATGGTTTTTAAGTTACACAAATTCTTCAAGCGTCAAAAAAAATGAGAATTTCATTTTGGTGTAAAGATCCAGTACTTTCTAAATATATAAAATAATTCAAAATTTTAAATAGTATATTTAACAAAAATTTAACAAATCTAAAAAATACAATTCTATTTTTGAAGTGTTCGTGTTAAAGCCGGCATATGCAAAATTCAAACACTCTTTAAATCATTAAAATTCCTAAGGTTTTCCCAGGGTTATTTCTATTTGAAGTTACATACTTTTGACATTCTTTTTGGATTTGGGGAAACTGAAAAAGCGGAAAAAATTCCAAGTTCTTGCAGCAAAAAATTTGCTTCTTGGTAAGCTAGCAGGTATAACTGGAAACAAAAATAAACAACCTATTTTATGTACCTAAACGAAAATAAAAAAAACGCTAGATTATTTGTTTTTATTTTAACGACCTAGTCTACGAAACCATTAAAAAAATGTAATAACTTTATTGTAATTCTAAAATCCAAAAGTTATGTTTTATTTATTACACCATGCAATAACTTTCACAATTTTTTCACACATAATGACCATACACGGTAAATTGCGTACTCAGTTTTTTCTCCAGGATATCAAATTTCCTCTCAAAATGACTTTAAAATGTTGAAAAAAAGACAAATTACAAAATATTCGCAAAGGTTATATCAAATATAGTATTAAATTAAAGCACGAAATGTAATGAAATTATTCTTTATATAAAGTGTTAAAAATAAAATATTAGAAATAGTTTATATTTATATGAAAATTAATAATAAAGAGTAATAAATAGTAACATTTTCAAAGAGAAATTTTTGTAACTTTTTGGCTGTAACATTCAAACATATAATATTGTTAGTAGTCTTAAGCTTTCATATGACATCCATATTGGGTCGATAAATTCTTCGAAAATATTTTAAAATTTTCTTAAAAGTTGTATATTCTTTGAACACTTTTTGAAAGGAAATTTGGCATTCTGGATAAAAAGTGCGAACGCAATTTTACTATGATTTGTCTCTAGTTTCATGCCCATATCGATTTTTTATGTGTGAAAATGACTGTTGTGTTGATTTATTTGAAAGTTAAAATTGAAATATAACGTTTTAAAAAGAATAATTGCTTAACTTTTTGTGCTGTATTATTTAAATTAAATTTTTTTTATATTGCTTAGATTCTTAGCTTTCATTTGTCGCTGACTTGTGTTGATATGATCTTCGTAAATATTTTAAAATTGTCTTAAAAGTTATGTATCCTTTGGAACTTTGAAGTCCTTTTGAGATGAAATATCCTGGAAAAATGCGTACGCCGTTTCAATATGTATGGTCTCAAGTTATCATCTGTTACCATCTCTATATTTACTGCTAAAACTAATATTACGCACTTTTTTAAATATATATTTTGTTTTTAATTTTTCTAAAAAATATTTTTGCTTTTAAAGTATTTAGGTCTGAGAAAAGAGGAACATAAAGAAACTAAATGTAAATACTACTTTTCAACCACTCTTTTTATTCTTAAAATAAGCACTTTACAACAAAGTTTTATATATTCCTTTATTCACATTTTAAGTATTGTTGGGTAGAAAAAAAATTTATATTCTTATTTCCTTCAAAAGGTTTAACTTTGAAGTGTCATCTGTATGTGTATGGAAGAAAATAATGCAAATAGAATGGAAAAAATAATATAACATACAATTGTGTATGAGCATTTTTCAGTCTATGCATAAGTGTGTGAATGAGTAGTGAGTGAAACATGTGTATTTATGTATGTATGCATGTATATATATTAGCAAATGTATGCAATTTTTAACCAAAAACATAAATATTATCTCACATGTCGACATACCGACAGTTTTGCTGGTGGAAAGCTAGTACCCACCCGTTTTTTTAGCATAATTATTCAAGAAAGACCAATTTAGTTTCTTAAATGACTCCAATTTATATATTTTTAGGTTATTTAACTCTTACGTATGAGTCCTTTGTATTTCAATTACCTTTTGTAGTATTTCTAGCTAAGTATTGTAAAGTGTAGGGATTTCAAAGTCTTAGACATTACTTGGCTTCTTTGTAATCTTTAGTGAGAAAATAAGCAAGTCAAGCTCTATACTGCTAAAATCATTTCTTCATGAACGGTCATCAGAACTGTAGGGATGCATTACAACAGTTTACTACAACTTTGTGCATAAACATAAACAAATACATATGAGCAAATGCATGCACATAAACTAAAAACAACATATGAATTACCATATTTTTTATAAACAATAACAGAAAAATGTTTTTTTTTTTTAATATACATATTTTTTCCTAAACTATTGAATATGCATTTTTACATATGAGATGCAGTAAACGTACTCTTTTACGCAAATACACCTACACAGCCATATACCCATTTGCAGGTATACAGTGGGTAATCTACTCACATACTTAGAAAGATAAAAAGTTACATATTCTTATAAAATCCAAACAATTTTGTTTTTTTTTTCTTTTTTAGCATTTTTAAGAAGTAGAAAAATCTGGTTTTTCAGCCGTATACATTCTATCATATTTTAATCAAATATTAAAAGCAAATTTGCAAAAATTTCCCAAAAATATCGACTATTTCATGTGTGAAAATAACTGTCACGCAGTGTAATGATTACTTTTTTATTTTTATTTTGTAGCTCAAAAAATAAAACTTATAGTCCGAAAAATAAGGGTTTTACCTCGGAATCCCACTGATGGAAGCGAATTTTGGCATACAGCTTCGTCTTGTATTCGTGTTATATGTCCCATATTCTGTTTTTTTTTTTGCATATATATCGCTTATTATGCATTCTACATATGCCACTAAAGCATTTATAAAGTATATATATATATATTTAATAAATATAAAATTTATTTATCTTCAATTTACATAACCGAGCCCAACGGGTCATATACGGCTAATAAAAGCTTTTATATAAAATATAATAATTTAATATAACAAAATAAACAACAAAATTTAGTAATTGACTGAATTAATAGTTAAATTAAATTTGAACGAAAAAATAAATACACAAATAAATAAGAAAGTAAATTAAAATTTAAATTATAATAAAATCTATCAGAACCGTTTTAAATGAACATTAAAAAACTCAAAAAAAAAGATAAGTATGTATATTTAATGATTGAACTAAATACTCTAAATTATGGCAAATATTTAAAGAAAGAGATTATAATGGGTCATGACAAGTAACATAAAGCCTTAGTTTTCTTCGAAAGACATGAGGTGAGAATGAAAAGCATTTTAAATGTTTCGGGAGTCTTTCAAAATATATGGAATGGAAATTTGGATAGGAAAATTTAGAATTCACATCAGATTTATTTAGACGAAAATTATCAAATAAATAAACAGGGAAACCAATAAATTTTACTTTGAAAAATATTTAATTTCTGAAAGCTACATAATTAAGATATATTTCCGAACGATAAGTGTAATTATACTAGCCATTTTCCAAAGATATATACTTATCTCTTGTTGCACATATTGTCCAGAAATCTCTTCCTGGTCCAGTTAGGATGTCCGCAAATGTAAAATTTTCAATGAGTGTAAAATTATGATCACAAAGTGAAAGGACTTCGGGTACATAAGTCAGTTGGTAAGGAGATTGTCCCTACAAATTTTTATTAAAATGAACCACATAGTTCCTCTGTGTTTTCGTTATACGACTTATATGGTTGCTAGTTTGAAATATGGTCCAATTTTAATAAAATATTGTACGAGTAGTCCTCTCACTTGCTTAATCATGTGCTCGAAGTCTTTTCAGTTTGAAAATTTTACCATTTAGCCTCATTGAAAAATTTACACTTACGGACACACTAACATGGACTACGAACAGATTTCTCTTCAATTTGTATAATAGAAGCAAAGCACATATCTTTAGCAGATGGCTGGTATAATTATCCTTACAATTTTTCCACATTGCTCTGAAATATAGCTTTTTTTTCTTTTAATTTTCCTAGAGAATTATTCCCTTTTGATTTTTACTAAAAATCAAAATGTTTACAAAAAATCAAATAGTTTAAAAAAATCAAAATTTGTACTAAAAATTAAAACATTTACTAAAAATGAAATTTTTTTAGAAAAAAAAATTGTAATTTTCTTATAAAAATTAGTTTTTTCACTAAAAATACTTGTTTTCACTAAAAATCGATATTTTTACCAAAATCTAAATTTTCTAATCAGATATAGCAAAAATTTATTTTTTTGGAAAAAATTTAAAAATATTACTGTAATTTTTTTCTAAATCAAAATTATTTCTGAAAATTAAAATTTTTTATAAAAATTGTAATTTTCTTGTAAAAAGTCAGGTTTTTCACTAAAAATACGATTTTTCGCCAAAAATCTAAATTTTCTAATCAGATTTTAGTAAAAATTTAATCTCATTTGATTTATTTTTCCAAAAAATCTAAAAAATAATATTGTGAACAAATTTATTATTATTTAATTTTTTTTTATTTTTATAGATTTTAGTAAAAATCAAACTTTTTACTAAAAATTTTACTATTTTGTAAAAAATCAAAAAATTATGACATTTTGAAAAAAAAAAAATGATTTTCTGTGAAAATTTTGATTTTTTGTACAACATTTTATATTTTGTAAAAAAAAATATTTCTAAAAAAAATTAGATTAGAAAACTATTTTTTTTTTTTTTACTAAAAATCATTTTGCATGATATAAGTTTTATTTTGTGGGCAAAATAATAAAACCCGCAAAATATTTATTATCAGTTTAGAGAAAAAACAAAATTCAAAAATTATCATTGAAAGTTGAGCGGAATATAAAAGTCAAAAATAACACGATGCCACAAAATAAGAAAGATTTAACACATTTGAAATTTAACATAGAGGTATGGGTGAATAGATTATTACCCTATTATGAAAATTTACACTATAACCAAAAATCAGAAGTTATTTCCAAAAAACCGATTTTTCGGACTTTACAAAGTTTTCTAGAAAGAAAAGATTTTACTCTTTTTAAAAACTATATACACACTTATATTAATAAAAAAATTGTGTGAGATACTAAGGACACAGCCAAAACTTTTTAATTTTTATTTATGTTTTTCTTATTTTTTTCCCATTTTTGACACACACTTTTATAAATTTATTTTTTTTTTTTTAATATTATGTTTTATTATATTTTAGTAAAATGAGCCATTATTTGTTGAAATCGAGTTAGAATTGTAGAATATATAATTATTTTCGAAGTTGTAAACTCATAAAAATCTGTTATAATGATTATAATCATTATAATTTGAGCAAATAAATAAAAACCAAAAATAATCACAATTTTTTTTTAATGAAAAAAAAAAAATCCGCATATCGATATAACATGCCCTGAGGATTACATTTCTGTATTTCTGTATTTAACACTTTTATCCGTTCGTTCCTTGTATCTGATTGTTTTGCTTAAAATTTCAAGAGTAATGATTATTTTCTGTCCTTGCTTATAACAGTACATTTTCTTCAAGCTTAAATACGCAATATAAGTCTGAAATTTCTATACTCTCAACAGTTGATTTTTCCACTTATCCCACTGTTCCACATGGGTAACACAAAAAAGAAAAATATAAAACAGTAAAAAGCATTTAGTTAGATGAATGGTTATACAAGAGCTTATACGGGTAGAAATTTTTAGGCCTCCTTCGTGCAGGTCTTCTAGAAGTATATTTACAGCTCATTTAAGATGCAGTTGCTCATACTAACGTATATTCCACGTATGCCTTCTAAAATATCCGATAAAATATTCTACTTACCTTCTACTAGAATTTTGTTTTAAGCAATTACAAATCTTTGCAATATATATATATATATATATATATATATATATATATATATATATATATGACATTTTGTAAAAAAATTTATTTTCTGTATATATATATACTCCCTTCTAAGAGAAGAATTCATATAGTTATGTTAAAAACCTTAGGTTGGCCTTTTTGAAGTGCTGCATCAGGTAGCGAATGTGTAAGCCCTTAACTGTAATGCCATCGCGTGTAAAAAATACGTGAACACGGAAAGCTAGGATGTTACATCTGTGGTAAACTATATATATATATATATATACATACACACGCATACATACACACATACATACATACATACATACATACATACATATATACACATGTATGTTCATATGTGCCCAGTGGGGACAATTTTTTATTTTAAATTATTGTAAAAGGTTTAAAACTGTAAAAAAGACAAAAATTCAGTATTAAAAACATATCTGAGCTTTTGACAAAATAACTTATGTCGAAATACGACAGTTTATACATAGGTTCATAGAAATTGTTGATTTTTTTAATTGTTTAACTCACTTGAAAAATTTAAGTTTTTTTTTTAATTTATTTCGTCAAAAATACATAGATATTACATAAAAAATCAGTTTTTAATAAAATATATAATATAATCAAGCTATAAATAAAAAAAAATAATAAAATTAACTTAGAAAAACAAAACCTTTGTTGTTTTTTGTTATTGCTTAAAACGAAATATATTAAAAATATGTACAGCTTTTTACTCTCCTTCTAAGAGAAGGGAAGTCAGAATTTCTATCGGATATTTTTTTAGGGGCAAGGATGAGGCATTTCTGGAGGTCTTACTATATAAGGCTGGTTAGCATGAGCAAACCAGTGTTAATAGTCCTTCTAGAAGGCCTGCACGATAAAGGCCTTGACATTTTTAACGCTGTGAATTCCTATGTGTATGAGTATTAATGTATGCGGTTTCAAAGTTGAGGTAGATTTAAAATATTGGTGTAAAAAAGGCAACAAAAATATAAAAAAAAATTAAAATAAAAGCAGAAAATGTTTCTAAAATAGCATTTAAGCTAATGAAAAAAAAACATGCATTTTTTAGTAAGTTTGAATATAAAAGTGTTAACATATAGCCCCATATACATAAATTTGTTTTTAATTTATATTTCTAACAAAAGTCAATCAATTTAATTAAACGAAAGTAAAAGCTACTCTGAGTGATAGAATATAAAAAAGTTTGTATGTGTAAGTGTGAAAATGTTTATACTATAAAATTTTTATTATTATTATTGTTAATCTATTTTTAATAGTATGTTTGGATTCTGGAGCATATGGATATTATTAGATGAATATATGATTTTTTTTTTTTTTTTTTTGCTATATGAGTATGAGATTGTTTAGAAATTATTTTTTAATTGTTTTCTACAAAACAGTTTTCTGAGAGAAGAAAGTGTAGTCAGTAAAGCAAAGGGTTATAAAGTTAGCAATCATTAATTAGATATTACTTCCACTTGCTATACTGACTCTTTGTAAGCTATTTTTCCTTTAGACGATTTGAATTTTTTAATTCGGAAGGTAATGTATTTTTTTTTTTTTTTTTTTTTGTACACGAAAATACTAGATATATCGACACTTGCGTTCTAAAACATAAGCTAACACACTTGTGACAAGAATGTTAATTTTCTCTTCTGGATTTCATATAAAATCTCTTTTTTAGTTTTAGGTTATTGTTGTAATATCCACAGTAGCACATGGCAATAACTGCATTTATATGATCTAAAAATTATAGAAACAAAAAAATTTTAAACGAAAATTGCGTCTAAAAAGTGGAATTGGATTGAAACCTAAGTTATAAGAAATAAAATACAAAAAGTATTTTTATGTACCATCAATTGTTTTGGAGTTATAACGCATTTTGTATTCGATATAGGGAAGTTGTAAGGATAATTATACCATCCTATTATCTAAAGATATGTACTTATCTTTTGTTACATATAATGTCGAAAAATCGCATATTGGTCCGTCAATGATGGTAATTCGCTTTTCTCCATCATATCCTGAGACTGAGTCATTTCTTGTTTTATTTTCCTAAAAATAAATCTCAGTTTTATAAAAAAACGATATAAATATAGAATGATAGATCAAAAAATTCGTTTTTCGTATACAGGTATAAAAAATTTACGAACACTTGGTAATCTTTAGTAAACATTGTAAAAAGAGAAAGTATTTTAAAGAAGCTATTTTTCATTTCCATATTCTTGGGCCTTTTCTTTTAATTCTTCTTAATATTCAAATCGAAAAATAAATGAAATACAAGTCCAAATATTATGTAGGCGCCAGTCCTCACAAAATTTAGCACATTCAAGCAAATTTAAATAAAGGGCTTGTTCAATGTGAACGAATTACGGATAATTGTGGACTTAACACCTTGAAATTATGTAATGTAATTTATACTTCTATTACACTTTTAAAGTATTTCTAGGCACAAAGCCATATTCTATGTCGATAAGCGATAATTTGAAGTGGATTTGTCTTTGTACATAAAGAGAAGTCAGACAAATCATACCCAGTAGTTTTATTACATGGCCCGGCAGACAAAGTAATAAAATGGAGGGTTTAACCTCCATTTTATTACTTTAAAATTTTTTTGTTTTCATTATTATTCCAAACACGCCTTGTCCTCTGTGCATATCTATTGATATGACCTAATAAAATTTTCCAAAAATATATAAATGTTGTAATAATTTTTAATTATTTTATGTGATTATACTTAGAGTTGTAAAATTTTATATGTATACAAACTTGCTTTCATTTCAACATATTCTAACAACTTTATAAACGGAAAAAAAGAACCCATTTAAAACACATTTTCACTCTGAGATACATTTATTTTCATAACAAAGTCTCTTAGCTGAAAGTAGAAAAAATTATATAAATTTCACTTATTATATAGAGACCGCTTTTCTGGCTGGTTAATAGTGACCAACGAAAATGCTATTAAATTTTTTATATATAAAAACGTTGTCCATATATCCCGCACAGTTAAGCTAACACAATATTATATATAAACAAAATAACCCAGCAAATTGTTTTATTCTAATAATAGAAAATAAATAATAATACAGATATCATTTCACAAAGATAAGAAATAATTTTATGTTAAGTAGCAATTCAATAAAGTTGATTAAATTTTTCTTCTAGAATATAAAATCTTCGATTTTTATTATGTATAAATTAAAAATATTATGTATGTATAAATTAGCTTTTGGGATCTAATACGATTTTTTTTATAATTTACTGGGTTCTATCACTCTCTACAGACTTTGTCCGAATAAAACCACTTAAGTATTAAAAAAAAACGGTACATGTATGTGTACATATTTATAACCATTACGTTTTTTTTCCCGTTATTTCTTCTTCTTCTTTTTAAACTGCAACAATTTCTGCAATGTAATTTTCACAAATGTTGCTGTTCATTTTATGGGAAAATGTTTTTAAAACCATATTCTTAAGATGATTTCTTGGCTTACAGGCAAACATGGCGGTTAAACAGCGAATTCCGGCAATTATTAATTTAAAAATTATATAAAATGAAAAACAATGCAACACTATGTCTATAATCAGTAAACAGCAACCCCTTTAACTGCGTTCTGGTGGGCGCTAGGGTTACAATACATACTACAAGAAGTAGTACACTCAAAGCATTTGATGAAATTTTGTTGCTTAAACTCTTAGTAAAAGAAGTGAAAATATGTTAGATACAATAATGTTAAAAATAAAATAGAAAAAACAGAATATAGGGTTCATAAAAATAAAAAAGAAGTAATGTATAAGTACAATGCTTGTGGTAAAAAGTGTTGGTGTTAATAAAAAAAAAAAAAAATATGAAGTAAAATGGAAACAATTTTTTCTCATTTTCATTTAAATAATGGTTATGTTTAAATAGAACTAAAAAATAACGATAATAAATGTAGCTGAAAATTATTTTAAAGTTTCCAAACACGAGCTAAAAACAACAATACTAAATGTGTAGCAAGTTTTTGGTTTATGGAACATGATTTTGTGGGTAGTTCTTTAAAGAAACCTTTTAACATAATTAAGTTTTTTTTTCAGGATCAGATTTTTTAACCAGGCGCATTGAAAAGTTATATATGATGAACAACTAAATCTAAAAACTAAAGCAATTAAAATTTTATTATTTAACGAAAATAACAATATTACATTATTTATTTACATTAGTCAGCTAGCAGTAATTTTCTTTCCAAGCTAATTTATTTTATATCACAGAAACCTGGCTTTGGGAACAATGATTACATTCAATAATCTATTACATGGAAAACAAGTAAAAAAGATATAGTCCGCCAAGCCCGACCAGATGATACCTTACACCATTGTGTATGTGCATCAAATTCGTGAAGGGATTTTAGACCTTTAGCTAATTGTGACTGATATTTGTATTAAATGTAAAGTAAAACATACAAATGCATAATATTACGTTAAAGCTAACATTTATATAAATTTATGCATTTTAGGGTGATTCCCGAAAGTGAGATATGGTAAATTATGCAACGATCCTCATAAGATTTGTCACTGTGGTTTGTACTTATATAAAACTTATTTGTGTCGAATATTAACTTGATACTAACACTTGTGATTTGTGCATTTTCGGAAGAGTGTTTATATGGGAGCTATAGTCAATTGTAGACCAATCCATGTGAAATTTTTCACAAAGATTGACACTTATAAGAAATTTCTTTAGCACCGAATTTTATTAAAGTAGCAGTACTTTAAGGCGTTTTTAATAGATAAACCCATATTCCGGGAGAACATTTGCATGGCTTCTAGGTAAAATAATGGACCGCTCATAACCAGTTTCAAAAGGCTTCGTCACTCTACGAAAGTATTTATTCGTGCCAAATTTCATCAATATATCTTTAAAATTGCGACCTGTGCTTTGTTCTCAGGGTTTATATGGACAGACAGCCAGTCAGCCGGACAGGCGGACATCGTTAAGTTGACTCAGAAAATGATTCTGAGTCGAATAGTATACTTTGATGTGGGTCTGAAGATTTTGTTGTGCACTACAATCTTGTAAATTTTCTATACAAAATAACAACTAATTTGTATGAAAATTTTCTATAGCTTTTAAAACTATATATTTTAGAAGTTATCTTATTGTATGTTTTATTTAGAGCACACTTTCTGGTGCTTTAATGTATAGGATGCTCAAATAGAATTAAAATCGAATAAGTTCTACAATGTTTATCTGATTTGAAATAATAAATCTTGTGATATTTAGAATGAAAATTTTTTAGAAATCGATACATCATTTTTTCAGATATTTTTTGAAAAAGTTCTTCCATTTAATTTTTTAATAAATTCTTTCTATATTCTAATTTAATATGTTTTATAAATTTAATTAAATGTTAGACACTGAGTTAAAGGCTTAAAATACATTTGGTTTCAACTTGAATTTCAATAAACTTTCTTATTAGGAAATATTTAAAATTTTATATAAAAAAAAAATATTGAGCAAGTTATTATTATTTTTTGTTTTTGAGAGAGATTCCGTTGGAGTCATTTCAGTTATACTGGTGTAGTTAATGTTGCCATATAACATTTAATGACATGTGTCAAATTTTCAAAACCTTCTTAAAGAATCTTTTAGAGCTTTTTTTTTAAAAGCAAATCCCCAATTTGACAATTCATTCCATAAAATTTATCAGAAAATTTGCTAAAAGATTAACAATGTCTTACAGCCAAGGCAATGCAGCCAATAATTGTTTATAAAATTATTCCAATTCAGTGCTAGGCGTTAATATTGTTCAGATTACGAACAATAGGGGCTATTTACATGTACACAACGCAAATAACAAAAAATCATAAAAATGAATCTATTATACCGGCGTCATCGATTATTCGACCTTTTGCAGAAACCGGTTTTCGAATAGATCGAATAGTTGGAATTTTGAAAAAAAAAACTTTTTTTCAGAAATCCTTTTTTTTTGCAGAAGTTCATATTTCCATCAAAAGAAAATACACAAATCTTATAATATTAAATTTAGATTTATCGAATATAATTATTTTGGGAAACAACTTTTAATTAAAATAAGAAAATAATCATAAAAATTATGCCTTAAAATGCCTTGGAAAAATCGTGCCTCTATCAAATACACCTCTTTTTAAAAAATTAACAATGCTACAAAATTAGAAAAGTTGAAAACACTACATTTAACAAACTTTTCAAACTTCGCGGCTGTAGAAATTCTTATCTCAAATACCTGATATCGAATTTAAGTTTTTTAAACTGCATTAGAAAGAAAGGATCTTACCCTTTTTAAAAGGTATATGTACATTTTTATTTATGGCGAAACTGTGTATGATATCAAGGAAAAAATTCAATTTTTTTAATTTTTATTATATTATTTTTAGTTTTCAGGCATTTTTGTATTTTGCTTATTTTTTCTAATATTATATTTTATTAGGAGTAAAATGAGCTATCATTTATCAAATCGGATTAGAATTGTAGAATGTATTTTTTTCACAGCTGTAAAACTCATTATAAAAATATTTAAAGCCGAGAAGTTTGAAAAATCGCTTTTCTTTCACCCCCGGTTTTGGGTCATATTTAAAATTCAAAATTTAAATTAAAAAGCCCTAAGCTATTTAAATTGTTTGTAAAAATGTTACAGGTTTAACAAGAGAAAAATTAACTCCATGGATATGCGTATCTCGTTCAAGATAATTGTTACTTAATTACACAGCTCAACAAAATCGCAAAAAATTATATTTCTTTAATAAAAAAAAATATTTTTTATTAAAGAAAATATGCTTCTAGGTGTGGTTTTTAGGTTATATAATCTTCTAGGTAATAGGTAGTGGGGCTAAAAAAATAATGTGTAAAAAATTGGGTTGCTCGGTCGTAAACCGGTCAGTCGACTTTGACTTTTGTCCTATAAAACGTCTTAAAAGTAAGTAAAATTTTTATTGCGCTATAACTATTTAATTTAACATTTTGCGAAAAAAAACTATAGAAGCTTCTATATTCAGATTAAAAATTATTGTGATATTATAACCAATCAAAATAAAAATTTATACATGGACTTTTTTTAAAAAAAGGACCTCGTTTTAATATCGATCTAGCCTGTTTGGGAGTAATACTTTTTGTAGAGTAATACTTTTGTTTTTATAAATCAATACATTTTACAAAAAATAAATGAAACATTTCCATCACCCATTGATGACCAAATAAAATATGTTCCTCTAAGAAATTTTTAGGTTATAAAATTTTCTGGATAATAGTGACTTTACGTATGTTGAATCCATTTTTAATAGAGAAGGAATAGTACAAAAAATGCCATGACATCAACTTTCCTTTATAAAATTGTCAAAATCCCCGAATATATGGAAACAATAAGCGATGAACAAGGGGAGCTTTTTCACCAAAACGCTGTTACTGAGAGATTGCATCAAGGCATACGGAATTCTACTATGCTGACAGACTATTGTTGCTTCATAGTATAACAAAAGGTAAAAAATAGTACTTTCTAACTCCTAATTTAAGAAAAAAATATGCTTAAATTTTTCATTGGAGTTGAAAAATTGTGATGTGATGAAAATGTTTCAATTAGCTTTCTACACTGTATATAGTTTAAGGAATAATAATTAATAGAATGACGTTATTATTTAAATTTGGATTTTTATTTTTTCGAACGTGTGATGTATACGTATTATCTGTAAGTGAGATTTTAAAAAATTGTATGATCACGTATTAGTTATACCAAATACAAATCTCCCTCTACACCCACTCCTTACACATTTATGAGTATTAATTCAGAAAATCTTGATTTTTGCAACTTTAAAGAGTTCTGGGGTCTATGTTCGGCAAGTTGGAAACTTTAATCATATTACATTTTTGTAGCACCATTTCTTGTCTATAGAACATGAATGACTAATTTGCTCTACCTATTACCTAGAAAATTTTATAGCCAAAAAACTCCTACAGAAAGCGTATTTTTTTGGTCGTCAATAGGTTGAAAATGTGACGTGATGGAAAAAACCGAAATGTTTCTGGTGATTGTAATGAATATACCTGCAATATCTACAATATATTTTTCACGATAGTTTTTTAATGTTGAAATCTCTTCTTTGTTAAAATTTATAAAATTGATTTCAACTTAACTTTAAAATATATTTATAAAATATAACTAGAATTCAACCATATGATTAGTTAAAGAATTATCTATTTCTTAATTTCCATTCGAATGTTAATATTAGGTACATATGTTTTCTATAAATAAATTAATACTTTTGTGTTAAAAACCCGGTATATTTGACATTCCAAAAATTTAAATTTTGAAAAAACTAACAGTACTTTAACTAAAAATATGGATTTTAAACCGATTGGAAAACCGAGTCAATCATCCTATATGATACACAGTAATCTCGTAGCTTTCAACCAAGTTTGGTTAAGTTATATGTTCAAAAAAGTAAGAAAGTTATACCACGTGATAGTCTACACCACTTTGTATGTGCACCAACATTTTGAGAGATATATTATTTTATACCTGTGGCCAATTGTAACGTTGATACTAATATTTATTGGAATTTATGAACTTTAGGGAGATTCTTGAAAGTAGCCCTTATGTGGGAGTTATGGCAAATTATGGCAAAAAATATGGCACTGTATTTTCAATTTATATAATTTGATACTAATTATGGTGATGTAGGGTATAAAAATATGTACATAGAGTAAACAAAAGAACGTAACTCAAATGTGCAACAAAAACTTAAAGCTGAATTTTCTTTCAGTGCATGTACTTCAACACATTCACATTTCTGTGGAAACAAGGAAAAACTACGTAATTTAAGGTAACTTAAGGTATGTAAAAATCTTGTTCTTATTTTTGAATTCTATATATAGTTCTATGCTGTGTCAATTTTTTGTAAAAATCTAGCAAGTATTTAAAGAGCTATTTACATAAGAAATTAAAATTTTCTCTGCTCTTCTGAAGAAAACTACTTATGTGGTTCTTCCTTATTGCCTTAGATTTGTTAAATGTTGGTGGAAGAGGAAGTATTGACAAGTTATAAAGTTTTGATATCTTATATGATATCTTTGAATGTCATAAACATATTTTATTTGTATAATTTTTCTAAAATTCAATGTCACTGTCAAACATTTACTTTTCACTGCACAACGAAAATCAATAACGAAAGTATATTTTCCAGATAAATACATATATGCATTCAAACATAGTTATAGCTAAAGGTATTATAAAATAAATTTAATTAAATTTCATACTAGATACACGGATAGACAGACACATACGCACATAGCCAAGTAACTGTAGGGGTAAAAAGTTTATAATTAAAAAAGTTAAATTAAGTTCTGTCGCTCACTGAATAAACATTCATCACAAAAAAAGAAAATTTTTTAGAGGTTTAATTTTATAATTCTTTAAGATCACGAAAAGTCTTAAATAATAAATGTTTTCTTCTTTTTTATATATATGAAGAATATGAAATGTATATCAAATATTTATTTAAAAGAAAAAAGGTTTTGTTCATTTCTTAAAAATTTAAATGGTGTTAAGGAAGTAAAATTTAAAATTTTTTATAGTAATAGTCTAAGAGTTTATAAATCTTAAGAAAAGAGAATGTAAATAACATAAATTATTTATAGTTTTTAGAATGAAATATCATTGCTGAAAGAAAGGATTTTTGAGGTGTTCAACCTTCCTGAGAAACTCTAAAGACAAACTATTATAAATTTTCTGTTATCATAAATCATATGTTTATAATTTTTTGACACTAGGAAGATGGAATTTATTTAAAATTTTAATATTTATTGCATCAAATAAGGACTGCGCACGAAAAAGAATCCGTGCACACTTTAAGACCTATAACTTGTACTATACATGAAAAAAAAAAACAAGTGCCGTTAACTCGTTTACATTTGCTATTCTTTTCAGTAACTACGTGCTAAATTTCGTTGTAATAGCATAATTTGAGTTAAAATTAAAATTTAGCCAAATTCATGCAAACTATTAATTCAAATTTATAACCGAAATATATGGCGACCATATAAAAAAAATTTATAGAAGTGAGTTGGGAAAATTTATAGAAGGTGAGTTGGGAAATTCATTTTTTGAAACATAAAAAATATAAGGATTTCATGATCATCTAAAGGAATATTGAAAACCAATGAAAAAGTTGATTTACAGACTGTAGAATCGCAGGCAAAATAATACATACTTTAAGATGAAATGCGGCTCATTTAATGAATTGCTTAGTATTCTTTATCAGAAAAGTTTAAAAAAGATAGACTGAAGACCCACAAAGTAAAAAAAGTTCCTAGTAGGAACGCTACAAGAAATGTGGAGGCAAAGAAGAGGACGAAAATTATTGAGATTTTTTTTCAAAATAAATGCTTCTAAAGGGCAATATAAAGTACATACTGTCGCACTTTTTACAACATCCTGGTCAGGAACTCTATATCAGAGATGTTATGGGCAATTTTTTGTTTTGGTCTAGCAAGCCATTTGAACGTTCTTATTAAATGCACTTTATTCATAACGAATTACACTTTTAACAGTATAATGTACGCAGATGAGTGCTCTCGGAAAAAAATTCTTAGAAAGCACAGCGAATTATATTTTTTCTGACCTTGTATCACATCTCATCATTACCACAAAAAGTAGCTTAGCGGAATCAAGCAAATTATTCTGTTATGTACCCAGGTTATGTACCCCAGCCCATTTGAAATGTATTGAGTTATAGCAAAAAGATATTTGAATAATTCTGAGCTGTTTTGAATTTTAGTAAAAACTAATAAGAAATTAATTTTTTCTTTTAAATTTAATTTAACAAAATAAATTTTCAGAAAGATTAACCCGAAGTAACAGCAATTACAATTCAATCCAGAAGGCTTGTAATTCTCCAATTTCCAAGCCTTCTGGATTAAATTGTAACTGTTGTTACTTCTGAAGGACTGGCAAATTTGACGTTGTGGAACTAGATCTTTGAACTAATACATATACACACACAAAACACTCTAAGATCAATACGAAGAGGAAAATTTTGCAACATGCAATAAATATTCCGTCCAGAACAATAAGTCATTATATGTATCGCATAAATGCAAATAAGATCTTTCCTATTAACTTCTTGTTGCAGTATCTGTATATACATGAAAGCTGTTTCAAAACAAAGGAAACTAGGCATTATATTTTCTCCATTTTGGGTGTTATACTAACATACAGACAAACGTACATACGTTTAAATGCATATTATATAAAAATTTTTTCAATGTATGTATATGTACTTTTCACTCTATTTACTTTTATGCTTATATTATATACCAAACAGAGCAGAACATAAAAAACAATAATGTTAATAAATAAAAAATATTAATGAAAATAAAAATCCACGTAAAAAAAATATTTGCTATAAATAATTAAATACCACATTTTGCTTTAGTCTTTCACTACAATTTCTAAATATACATAAATTCAAAATAATTTTGTATAATATACATAGGTACATTTTACAAAAGCAAGATTATAAAAGTTTTAATAATTTTATTTGAAACATCAATAATTTTGTGTACATTAATTTGTTGTTTCTAGATCCATAGAATTTCCAAAAATTGCGATATTTTTTATATTTAAGAAATTAAAAATAACTGAAATAATTTTACTGACTAAATTTTTTAATACACAACTTAATACATGACTTAAAGTTGGCCTTCTTGAGAGCTATGCCAAATTTTGGAACGATCTTTCTAAAATTTGGCAATCTGATTCACTATTATATAGAAATTAAGCATACCGACTTTTACTGTAATACTGCTTATTCCAGTATATCCAGACGGACGCACATCGTTAAAAGGTTGTGTTATAAATATCAGCACAAAAGCAAATACCCTAACCACCTGCGGCGGTGTAAGGTATAAATAAGCTTCTTAATATTTAACCGCCGCCGGCTGTAAAGAAAGAGGGAAAAGTATTACAAAACGGTAATAAAAGTTAACCCTCCAATACTTGTTCAAGTGTAAGGTAAGGGAATATCATCTTTGACGTAAAATGAAACAACTGTATTAATTTAAAAATATGAGAAAATATATTTTTTTCTGTGAAAGAATATTAATTTGTTTATAGTTTTTTTTTTTTTTTTTTTTGTTTTAATCGTCAGAATGGAATGCATTTTCTAGTCCGCATTTTCTAGTCAGATGAATGGTTTACGTAAAGCTTTTTACAATTATTGTACTCTCCTTTTTTTCAATTATTATTGTTTATATGCTGTTCTGTATATATATATATATATATATATATATATATATATATATATATATATATATATATATATATACTAAGATCAGTAAGAGAGAATGCAAATAGTACATTAAATGTTCAGTATTTGGTTGCATAACCATACTTTTTTATCACTTGCGAACGTCTTTTAGTTATTGAGGCTATAGGTTTTTAAATGTATTGAAGTTGTTGTTAATAGCACTTCATCGCTTCTTCATTTCTATGAAAGGTTCATCGTAATTTCGCCATGCTTTTATGCCGGTATTACGTTTTGCAATCATTCACTAAATACACATTCCCTCGCTCTTCTATTTATAGTCGAAAGACTTATATCAGTCTAAGCTTCTCTGGGAACAACTTTCGTTTATTTGGTAAAAAAGTTCTTGAATTTTAGATCTTGTGTACTTGTTGTATGGGTTCTTCTCCTTTATGTACAGTGTACACAGTGCCACTGTCGACTATTCAATAAATTTTGATTTGGGAACAGAATGTTTGGTGGATTTTTCTTGCGAAAGCTTTCTATAACAATCCTTTTATATCTTTGATTTAAACTGAGCATTGTATTAGTTTTCAGCCACTGAATTAAAACTATCAAAATATAACAACTAATAAGTGTTTACTTTCTTTATGAAAGAAAGTATTTGAAATTGAAGTGTTTTGAACACTTCAGTTTCGACCATTCTAATAAATAACTATTTTTGTTGATATAAGTTAACGGAATGGTTTTTTTTAGTTTTTGAACAATATTATAAAATATCAAATGAAAATACATATTTTAGGAAGAAAAATAAATTCAAAGGTAAAATGTCATCTCAATTCATAATATTTTGACCACTACTGTATAAAAATTATGCTTAACTGTCTCGACAAGTAGTTTTTATTATAGAATTACACAGGGTTGACTATCAGATTCCATATTTTAGAAATCGATGTCTAAGGGAAATTTTTCTGATTTTCAGTCTCAAATAATGACCTCTAATAAGAATCAATTTGAGAAATTTATCAATAGTTTTGTCCAATTTGATATAACTAAACATTTTTTATCATATTTATAAATAAATGGAAAAATTTTAATTAATACATGAACAGATTATGGGGTGTCTTTTGTAAGATATTTGTATTATACACCCACCGTCTTCCTTTGCTATATAATTTAAACAAATTTAAATTATGTTGTCTTATTTATAATTAATTAATACCGTTAGGACTAATATCTAACGCTTATTTATTCTTAGCAAAATACATATCTATAAGTACTACTGTCAATGTAAATAAAAAATAACTAATTTCCAAAATACTTGCTTGCAAAAATTTCATACCATTAAATGTATGAATTTTTCAATACACCTTAACTTCTTTATTGATATTTTCTTTGTATTTACCAAAAAGTTGTTAGCAAAAATAGCAGAAAATAATTTCGTTTTTATAAACAATAACAATTTCCATCTATAATTTATTTACATTGTATAATTGTTCAATGTGAGCTCTTTTTATCGTTACATAAATAAATATTTTGTTTTAGAAAAATTTCTGTACTTAAATAAGTATTATAGGCAAAACTTTAACAATATTTGTAAATAAATACAATAAATATTGTTTAAATATAAAAAAATAACTTTTAAAAGAATACCTAAGTAACGAGAAAAGTTTAACGCTTAAATTTTATAAATAAATATTTAACTTGTATTGAACAAACATTTTCCAGTCCCAAGTGTAAGAACAGAAAATAATATGATTATCTGTACAGTAGTTGGTTTTATGATTCCTAAGGGATTATTTAAAAATAAAAACTAAATGTAATTTAATACTTTTTGCGGAACAAAAAGGGAAGCAATTTCAAATTATTTTTTTACTGAGAGAAATAAATTTACTATATTTAAAAAGCAATTTATACATTGCAGTATTTTAAGTGGGTTAAAAATTTATGAAAATTTTTATATAAAAATTACAATAAAATATTGTATGTAAGTTGAAATTTCCGATGCGCTACATTAATTGTAGTTAAAATGTTTTAACGTCTTTAATATATATATTTTTAAAGCAAGAAAAAAGTAAAAAACTATGAAAATATTAAAAATTTTTTAACAAATCTAAAAATTATGTAAACATTTTATCAGAAAGTACTAAAAACTTAAAAAAATGAAAAAAACTGCAATTTCATTGAAATGTATTAAAAAAAAACTTTTATTTTTGAAATGCTCCTGCTGAAGCCGGCATAAGCATAATTCAAACACCATTTAAAACATTGAAATGCACGAAGTCTTCTCACAGATATTGTTATTTATATTAGGTAATTTTAATTTTTTCTTTTGGTTTTTAAGAAGGTAAACAAGTGGGAATGTAACTTTTTAAAATTTTACCTTGTATGGGAGGTAAAGTAGGCGGACAGCAGTCACTTTTGTTTCCGAGTGGTCTTTAGACTATTTGTACAAAATTTTGTTGATTTTTCACCTTATATGGGAAAGCGGCAAAGTGGGCAGACCACTCCCTTTCTTGTTTTTAAGTTTACATTAGTCTTTGAACTATTCGTACAAAATTTCGTTGATGTTTGTAAGAGATATCGGCAGAAAAGTATAAACTGGATTTACGACGGATACACTGTTTTTCTAGTATTTGGTCCATAACTTTTTTTGTCTATGAACCGATTTTGCTCATTTTCAATATCAAACAAGCCTTACATCAGGCAAATATTTGAAGCAAATTTCGTCCCCCTACAATGTCCGCCCCAAGCCCTATCCTATATTATTTTTTTACTACAAAAACTGCGAAAATTCGTGAAAAATAAAATAAAGTTTAAATACAAAAAAAGAAAAACTTGCGGGTTTGAATAAGTGTCGGCCCAGAATAACAGAGATATTTTCATATAAATTTGACAAATAACTACGCTGCGAACAAACTATTATATATTAATTAAAACGAAGAAATTAATTATTTTTAGATTGTTCCACAATATAGTAATGTACAAAAAGACCCTGAAGAATATAAATGAACTGAAACTGTTAGAAACTAAAGCTAACGATAAAGTTTATAAACAACTATTTAAAACAAAAAATGCTGAATATTTTTGTACCGGATTGGGAAAATTAAAAAAATAGATTTGATGAATACTTTTATCTTAATTTATATTTTTACTTTGACTCATACCAATACCCCGGCGGAACGCGTTTTTTTTTTTAATCAACCCTACAGACCAACACTTGTGAATCCATGCTTTTAGCCGTAAATTTGTTAGACTGGGATTTGTAAGACTGGAGTCCGAGTAAAGACCTTATACAGATGTACAGAAGTTTAGTTAATAAAGAGAGTTTTATGTTAATTATTTGTGTGCATAAATCTTTATTTTTGCAATAATAAAAATAATTATAAATAAATTATTTTGTTATTAAAAAAACTGATTTTTTTTTTAATTTATTAAAATATTTTTTTTTTTTTTTGTTTTTATAAAATAAACAAATTTTATGAAGTTTTTAAAAATTCTCAACGGTAACGTTAGCCTCTTTATTACTGAGAAAGCTCTAAAGAATTTTACAAATTTCAGGAAGCTCTATTTTTTAATCTTATAACCCATACAATGAATAAATGGTTTTTCCAAAAACAATGTTGTATGGCTACAATAACTCGCGATATAATGGTACATTTTTTATTTAAGAAAAGTGGAATATTACTATAAACGCAGTCGAAAAAAATTGTCTAAAAAGTTATTAAAAAAACGACCTTTCTGTCACTTCCAAACATGTTTCACACATTTTGCGAACAGATGGTAACATAAAATGGAAGAAACCAAAATGTAAGCCAATGTTAAAACAGCATTATAAGGAAAATCGTTTAAAATTTGATTGCATAAACACGAAATGGACAGATGAATGGAAATTCTGATGAGAAGAAATTCAATTTGGACGGTCCCGATTCATATTCTCGCAATTTCGGTGGAGGCAGTGTTATGGTTTGGGTAGCCTTTTCTGCTGCAGGAAATATGTTTAGTTTCAACTAAAATGAGCAGTGCAATTTATAATGAACTGTTGGAAAATGTTCTTATCTCATTTGTGGATAAAAAACTGGATTCCAACATATTTTAACAGTATAACGATGCAATCCATGTCTCGAACCAATCTAAATCGTAGTTTAATGCACAAGTATTCCATTATTGGACAGCCCGACTTTCCGTCCGGATTTAAATCCAATGGACAATATGTGAGGGTACATGGCCCATAAAGTTTACGCAAAAAATGCACAGAATGAAACCATAATGACAATAACAGAGTTAAAACAAAAAATTAAGTAAGCCTGGGGAGAAATTGACAATGACTTTCTTCAAAAATTAGTAGAATCAATGCTAGACCGAATTTTTAAAGTTATCCAAAACAAAGGTTCATCAACACATTTGTTCATTAGTTTATTGAATTACACTTTCTGTGAATTTTTCATATATTTAAAAGAATATTAATTTTTTTGTGACAGATTTTCGCTAATTTCTCTTTTAAATGTTTTTATTTCATATAAGGGATTCTTTTTATTTAAGATTACGCAATTTTTTAAACTATTTTCATACTCTAATACAAATTTTAATGATGATGTACCATTTTAAATCTTAATTTAAATCTCATTTTGACTCTAAAAGGTTTTTTCCATCATTTTTTGCCAATATTTTTAGATTTTAAGTTCAGTTTGTATCACAAGTTTTCATATTATCTTAAGAACAATATTTTGGACCATCATTTGCAATTATAAAAACTTGATTTTTAAAGCCGTGTAAATAATTTTGTAATATAAAAAATGTGTGTAAATACTTTTGAAATAATACATGGTTAATAACTTTTCCTTTAATATCAGAAATAAACACCACGACCTTTTCAAAAATTACCACAATCTACTTTACACATTTCAGGCTTTACAACAATAAAACAATTATTTCAAAATATTTTATAACCACAAATATTTGATTTCTTTTCCAAATTTTCAAAAAATTTTAAAAAGTGTAAATATATATGACTATAACTGTATGAACTAGAAGTAGGATCAAAATGAAAAGCATCATTTTCGTAATAAATATTTATTAAAATCAAAATATTTTATTTAGAAAACATTGAAATAAAAATAATTTAGTTGAATATAGGAATTTTTATTTATTTTTTCGTTTTTAACTTAAACATTTGGCATTCATATGATGAGTCGACTTGGTTTCCAATAGGTAATGTAATATTGATGTTTAGTAATTTCGACGAATGAACTACTAATAGTGTTATATCAGGAGTTTACTGCAATAGCTGCGAGAAATTGTAGCTGCAATATAGTTCTTTTTGGCACCTCAAATTTGCAGATTCCGTGCATAAGTCATCACACTGAAATTTGTTTGATCAGATATTAATCCTATAATTAATCAACGCGATATTTTTAAGATATTCATCTTTATGTCAATAATATTGCGTTATTTTATCAGGAACTTTTTTATTGAAAGCCATTTTCGTTTTTCTATTATAACTTTTGTCATTCACCGTTATTTTCGGGAATGATAACATATGCATTATCTCTCTATTGAATAACCAACACATTACTGTCTGGTGTGATCCACCGATACTTTCGAATGGGGCAGTACCAGTTTTTTTCCTGTAGAGAATTTCAAAATGCTTTTATAATTTTATATCAAAACCAACCATGCTTGCATTCTCCACTTCCATTGAGTGACTTCTTTCGTTATTATCATTAATATATTCTACAGCTGAGATTTTTATTATTATTTTTTTTTTTTGCATCGTCACATGTTCATCATGATGCTAATAGAATTTCAATGTCAAGGTACTCAAAATTGACATCAAGGCTTTAATACTTTTTAATAGCGTTTTGCAATTTTTAATAATTAATTAAAATTTTAACTGAAATATATTAGCGATTAACCTTTGTTAAACGTGATGAGGAAAGCAAAATCAATCGCTTTAAATCAAATATTCTATAAAGAATTCTAGTATCATAGTAAGCCAAAAACTAACAAAAAGCCCATAGCACCTCTATATGATATTGGTCAAATTTGCAATATGTTTCTGCTCAATGGTAAGTAAAATTAACACAAAAGTTTCCGATAATATTTCGAACGAATGTGTTAGTACTCATAATTAAAGTCATCACAGTGATGACTAAGAATCAGTTGGTAATTAGCGATTTTTTAAATTATCATTTTTATTGTTTCTTAAAAACATGTTAAATACTTCCAATATCCGAAAGGATAATATAAATCCAAAATAATAAACATTAAAACAAAAGTATTTTAAAATTTGTTAAAGTTTGCAACTAGCACAGTAAAATTAAACAATTTTAATTTCTAAAGAAATAGTTTAAATTGATATCTAGAAATTACCCTAGAATAAAACTTAAACGTTTATACTACATATTAAATTCATTATTCATTTGTAGTAAAGTATTCAAAAATTTTAATTATAATTTTAAATTTTGTAGTGTGATTTCCATATGGCCGTCTTTAAAACTCCATTTGTTAACTTTAATTATAATATTATTAACTACGTTTTAACTTTTTTACTACAAAACTCATTACATAAACATCTTTTAAGGAAAATCATATAAAAAGCATATATGTATTTATAATGGCAGTCATTTAGCCGCAATCATTAATTTATTTAGCATTATATTTGAAAAAAAAATAAAATAAAATATTAGAGTATCCCGAGGAAACGTTTTTTTTTTTAGATTTCTATATAGGAACACCCCTCAAACGATGCATATTTATGACCTGAATATGGAAAAAATAATTAAAAAATTTTTAAAATTCTTCTCCAATTCCCTACCAGCGATTGAAAATCTAAAGTCTGGTACATTTGTCAAAAAAAAAAAAAAAATAGAGTTTTTTTCGAAATAGATCGTAATTTTAAGCTTGTTATGGAAAAATATAGTGAATTTTGTTCAATAAATTTTTGAGAAATAATTTAATACTTTCTACAATGCAAATTTTTAAAATTTTACTCATAAAAGAAACAAAATTGTCGAATTTTTATACATTTGGTAAAAAACAAATATCAATCCTTTTCCCGCATGATGTACTATAATAACAATTTATGGACCAAAGTTTTTGCGAAAAAAAGATTATTTATTTTATTTAATACTTTTTTCATAACTGACTCAAAATTACGAGTTTTTTGATACCTATTTCGAGACAAAGCTCAAAACTTTTGTTTGGAAAAAATATTCTAGACCCGTGACTTTCAATCACTGGTAAGGAACCGAAGATCAATTTAATTTTTTTTTTTTTAATATTTTACATATTCAACTCTTTAATACGCATCGTTTGAGCGGTCTTTCTACAAAATTTTGTTCTACGGGACACTCTAATGTATATATATTATTTTGCTTAAATCAATGTAGAAACAACAGACAGACATACCGACATATGCACTGTCACTTAGCGACACTATCGTTGCAATTTATTATGTAATATAAATTTCTCACCTCTCATGACAACAAATATCGTAGACAAAACAGGATATAATTCATTTGCCATATCCGTAAAAACTTTCAACAGTTTTTAGAAAAATGAAAAATGAAAACAGCAAAAAAGATAATAAAATAATAAAAGGAGAAAAGAAACTATAAATACGTATAGAAAAGTAATGGCAAAAAGTGTGTGAAAATGTGTTGCAATTAATGTCACATCAGTTTTACGTTGTCTGTTGTCATTTGTTGAAATTTGTTCAAATTAAATGCAGTCACTTTTGGCCCTAACTCAAGACAAAACGACTTTTCTCTATGTATAAATGTATCTATGTAGGAATCTCCTTCTTTCTTTTTTTTGTATACACCTACGAACAAAAGTACACTATTTATAAAATATGTTGAAAACAAAAAACAAGAAATGAAAATAAGAATTATACGTACACATACATTTCATTTTAGAATCTAAAGCTGTAAATTTAAGAAAGAAAAAATAAAAGAATTTCAAAAAGGAACAAAAGAAAAAAATACTATTGTACCTACAAGCATCTACTCTAACAATGTCAAAAACACTATCACCTATTATATATAGGTTGCCGTTCTTTTTTTTTTTTTTTTCTATATACAAGTGTGTACGATTTCTTATTTTGCTAACAATTTTGTGCTATTTTTTTTTTTTTTTTTTTTTTTGGAAGACAGTAATTCAGTGTCTTAGAAATTTTATGCAACAGATGTATTCTTTGTAAATGTATACGTATAGATGTAACACTTACATACATTTCGTATGTATGTTTATTTATAACTGTCTTGTCTTTTCATTTCATCTCAACTCGTCTGTCTCGTCGGTACTTCTCGTATCCCAGCAGTTTCTAGCGACTGTCCAGAGCTGGTAATTTCACTTATTATTTTTATACCCAAAAGTCACTTTTTAACATGTGCATATCCTAGGACGAAGTCAATTGCTACTTTTTATGGTTACAAAGATTCAGCAAAAAGGCTTTTGCTGCCTTCATTTTCACCAAAGAGTCAGGAAAATGCCAAGTGGCTGGCTACAGGCTCATAAGCAGTGAGTTGGGTAGGTAGATACTAGTGAAAATTTTTGCCAAATAAGGGTCAATTGCTGTAAAAAAATAAAAATAAAAAAAAACTGCTGGGATGGTTGTGATCCTTTAGTTCAGAATTATTCTTTTATTACATTCTGTCATTTTTGTTACTTACTTTCATTGTTGCTTCATTTGTTGAGTGTTGTACAACATCTTACGGCATGTTATTTCTTATATTTTCCTTTTGTTTTAAAATTTTTGTTGTCAGCAAATGTTTATATATCTATAGTGTACCTTTTCCAAAAATATGCATGTACACATATATAAATGCAATGAGACTTTTTACAATTATGAAACTCTTCTGCAATTATTAGAAAGTATTATATTACAAAAGGAAAAAAGATAATTTTGATAAAAAACTAATTAACTTTTTAGAAAAATTTTGAAACAAAAAAAAAATAGTATCATATATTATCATGTTATTTCATCAAATGTATGAACAATGGGAATGTAATTTAGAAATTATAGTTAGGTATTATGATCATACTCATATGTATGTATGTATGTGTGCATGTATGTATTATTTACTGTTGATGACCTGATGATCTGAATGGTGGTTACGCAGTCCTTCATTCGTTCTAAATAGTACTTTATTTTTTATCGGTACCATGTCTCTTACATCTTTAAGATTCTGAAAGAAAAGAGAGCTAAAACGCATTGTAAAATTTTATTCATTGTGACCTATACCTACATATATTATTTGGTAGTAGTGTTGCCAGTTTACCCTTTTTTAGCCTAAATCCAGCCTTTTTATTTTGGTTTTAGAATCATAATTTTTGTTTTAGCTTCTAGCTTTTTTATAAAAAAGCCTAGGATTATATTATTTTAGTAACGAAGAAAATAGTTTTTTATTTGATAAAACTAATAATATTTTTACAGAATCATCCATTTAAGCAAAATTTTGAGAGATTTTTCTATTTTTTATTTATAAATTTTTATATCTTCGTAATATATCAAAATCTAATGAGAACGAGAAAAACTAAGCTTTTAAATTAAAAATAATGTTAGCTTTTTTTTGACTTTATTTTTTGGGGCATTTAGCCGTTTTTAACTTTTTTTTTAGGATTAATTGAGGTTTTTTTTTTTTTTTTTTTTTTGTATGACGATCCTGTTAACACTGTTTGGTAGCCACAAGGTTTCCGATTGTCTTCATCTTTATACCAGACCCTGCAAAAAGTGGCCAAACGCAAAATTTTTATTTATAAATCTATATCTGATATAATTGAAATGTGTGGAAGAATTGAGGAGGGCCTAGGCTTTCCGAAAAATCATCTTGCAGTCACAAGGTGTCAAACTTGACTGCTTCTATAAATAAAGTCCGATTTTAATGATTTTTATCTTTCTATAAAGTGCTTGGCAACGTAAACAAACAATGATATTACTCTTCTAAGTTATCTCTTATAATTAAAAAATGATTTACTCTTGAATTTTTAATTTTTGATTTTTTCCTCGACTTTATTTCGTGCTGAAAAAATTTTTAATTATCTCAATTTGTCTATCCGTGAAAAATGTTCAAAATCTGCACTCTAAAATTAGTATGAAAAATAATTATATTTTTACAAAAATTTAGTACTTTCTTTCAACTATTTCTTTAAGCTTTTTTAAAGACTAGGCTTCATAAATTGTTAATAAAGAAATTCTAAATTGACTTAGGTTTGCACCCTACATCAAGCAATGTTCGAAAATGGTAAATTTTGGAAAAAAAGTTTCATTTTTATCGATTAATAAACAAATGTCCCCAGAGTGACGGTCTTTCCGCCCGACTAGAAACGAATGCAGAAGTACAGATTTTGTGAAAAAAGTATAAAATTGTAAATAACTATTTTCTAATTACACAAAAAGGCATATTAGCATAATATTTTAACTATTATTTCTTATATAGATATAAATCTTATATCAATTTTATCTGAGTAAGCTTATTATTTATTTATTTAGCCAAGCACTTTGCAGAAATATAAAAATCTTTGAAATTGGATTTGATTTGTAGAAGTTAAGTTTTTCTTGAAATTTGTACATAATCGAGATAGTAAATTTTGACACCATGTAGCTTATCTCGTTTTATCACAAGGGATAATTTTTCTGAACTCCTGTTCAAGCAGATTAGAAAATACAAAACGCAAAATGTTTGCGTTTCTCCCCACTGTGCCCTGTATTTTTAAAACTATGATTTATATCCAAATCTTCTTCTTCTCTTTCTAATTCAGTGCTTATTTAATTTCCTTTAATATAATTTTGATCTAGGCCGGGTACCCAGTCTCAAAAATTGGTGTTTCCAGCTGCTTTCTAATTTCCATAATCTTATTATTAACTACCTTTATAGCGGGCTGACTATCTGGAAATTTTAATAATAACACTAAATAAAAATAATAAAATCCCATAACTAAATATTAACATAAGTGTTTAAACTGCTGCGTAAAATTACCCTTCTTACAAAATCCAAATAAATGGCTTTCGAAACTTTGTACAACCAATTATTAAATATCTAATATTTAATATTTAATTATTAAATATCTGTCACTTTGGGGGTTGTGGGTTCGATTCCCACCAGAGACTTTGGTATGTTTCACTACAACGAGCTATGGTCTTCGTTGCTCCGCTCGGTTAGAATTAGAATATAATTTGTAATTGTATTGTAATTATAAAATAAAATAAATAAACCCAAAAGTTAATTTACATATTTACATATTTATCAACGAGCTGTTTTGATACATCGTGAATTTGCCGGAAACTTGGAAATTTTTTGACTTTCCAAATCCTGGGATTTTTTGATGGAAATCCCGGAAATTAAAAACTATCAAAAATGTGCATTTTTAAAATTTTTAAAAATCAAAAATTCTACAGAAATATTGTTTGAGCAAATATATGGTTAGATCATTACATTGCTTTGCACCCAGTTCGATGTAATCAACTTAAAAGTTTATTAAAATATCAGAAAAAATAACTTTCGAACTAAGAAATACTGAAATGGCAAAACGACTTAAATATTTGAAAATTCTCTATGTTTGAAATCATGGCTATTAGAACAAAAAACTTATAATACCTCGCCAATGTTAGATGAATCCGCAATAAAATTTTGTACGATTTTTTATTTTGACCTTTCTTTCAACAATTTTTACACATTATTTTTTATATCTAAGACTAAAAAAAATATTATTTTATGTTTTGGAGAAATCCATCGGGGTCCAATTTAGATTTCAGAAAAATGGTCTGTGGCTGTGACGTACAATAGTCAGAGTTCCTTCATTTTTTCATTATACTTATTAACATTTATATTTAGTTAATCCACATAAGTTTCATTTATTTTGCATTAATGTTTATTTCGGAAAAGCTTTGTTAGTATAACTAAATATAAATGTTTTAATTTATATTCTCTATTTCTCTTTTAACTTGCAGGTTATTTCTGGCATATAACTGATCTACATTTAGATACAATATATTCAACGCAGGGAGATGTAATGCGCAGTAAGTAAACATTAATTTGTTTAAAAATAAAACAGAAATATATAACTAAAGTAAATATGAAAAGGTTATCGAATTGGTAAAATGAAAAATTAATTGCTAAATACATAAGTATTACTTCACTATTGGATGGTAAATATGTACAAAAAATTTGAAATATTTTTTAACCAATTAGTGCCCGATATCTGAAATCGTGGGCCGATTTCGTTCAAGCTCTGTATACAGTATGTCCTTGGTCTGGCTAAGATATATTAAGAGTTTAAAAAAAAATGGAACGATTGGTTCACGAGATCTGAAGTGGTAAGTTTACTTACCAGTGGGCCGAAAAGTATAGCGTTTTCGGAAAAATATGAGAAGTAGGCTGAAAATGAAAAGCATTATTTTTGTAATAAATAATTACACACTGCTTCAAAATGACACTTTTTATTTTCAATCGGAAAACCATCTAATGTGAGTTGTAGACCTTCTTGAGAACATCACAAAACAATTTTAAAATGTCGAGATAATGCGAAAAACCGGTTTTTAGGGTAATTCTTCAATTATAGATCTTGTAGCTTAAAAATTATTGCATCGTTGCATTGTCTTTTGTAAAAAAATTTAATAAATCGTTGTTAAACTCGAAAAATTGTGAAAAAAAAAATTTTTTTTTTAAGTTGTTTGAAAATATGCTTTTAATATTTGACCAAAATAAGCAAATGAATACGGTTGAAAAGCCTGTTTCTTCAACTTTTCAAAAAAAATTGAAAAGGAAAAATAAAAAAAAAATAAATAAATAACAGAATTAGAAATACATTTATTCAAGAACATACCCAAAAAGAGTTTTCTGCGAATAACTCGAAATTTTGAGGGTGAATTGCAAATACACCGTCTTCCACTATGTCATTCCTCGAGTGATTTTTCACTGTATTATTAAAAACAAAATATTTTGTTTGAAAAACTTTGAAATTTAAAATATTTAGTTGAATTTTCAAACTTTTATTTATTTTTTCCCTTTTATTTTGCAAATTTGACATTCGTGTGATGAACAAGTGTGTTTTGATTTTGCTGTAATATATAGATTTAGTAATTTTGACGAATGAATAACTAGTTTAAACGTTGAAACTTGTTCATTAGGAGATAACATTGTAAATATCAGTAGCTCACCGCAATAGCTTCAGGAAAATATAGCTGCGATATAGGCATCCGAAGCTTGGATATTCCGTACATAAATAATCATGTCGCAATTTGTGTGGCTATTGTACCAGGATCTTTTACGTTGATAGGGATTTTCGCTTTGCAATAATAAGTTTTGCCATATTAATTGGTACCGTGAGTTGTGAGAATGCTAACAAGCATATTATTCCTCGATTTTATATCCAACACCTCATTGGTGTAATCCACCGATACTTTCGCATTTTACAGTACAAGGAAGAAACCTTGTGGCTTTTTAAATTTCATCGAAAAAAAATTTCATCAACATGCATGTAATGTCAACTTCAAGTAAACGATTTCAATCCATTCCTATTATCTTCATCTGAGTTTTTTTTTTTTTTTTTTGATGTAAGAAAAATTCCAGATCATAATCCAGTGCTGTGTACCCAATATTGACGACGATGGAGTAGCAAAAATTTCTCCATATTCAATTTTGAGATCAGCAATTACGTATTCAAGTGTTTTCGATAGCATTCTTTATTATTTATTAAATGAAATATATTATCAACTATCTATTGTTAAACGTTATGAGAAAATAAAATTAATCTAAGAAATTATAATCTCAATAATCGTCTATAGATTAAAATAACAGCCAGCCAAAACAAGTGCAAAGCCCATAACATATCTTGACGATACTTGTCAAATTTGCTACATGTTTCTCTCCAATGGTAAGAAAAATTACCACAAAATTATTTGATACGAGAAATATTTCGAACCTTTGGACATAATAAATTAAATTTATAAGTATATAAAATTAAAGTCATCACAATGAAGAGCAAAAATCAATTAGTAATTCATACCTTCCAAATTTCGTATAATTTTTATCGTTACTTAAAATCTTGTCCTTTTTTAGAGCTTAGCGAAAATGCTTTCAAAATAAAAAAAGATAATAGAAAACTAAAAACATTTAAAGTGTTTTCTCGAAAGACATCTAATTGGAGTTTAAATCAAAGAAAAATTAATTTTTTATATATGGTAGGCTTTATGCTTGCTTAAAGTGGTGGTAAGTAAAATCACCGGTTGAGCAATAATGGGTTAGTTTTTTTTTTTTAAATTTTCAATTTAAAAGAGGAAATTTTCACTTTCTTTAAATATCGTTTGTTATTTCAATGGTATTGTATATGTTATGGTTTCTTTTAAAACCCTATATTTCCAATATGACTGCCTTGTAACAAATCTCTTTCGAATTAGTTTATTATATAGGAACCGAACCAATTTTTAATAAGGTTAGTGCTATAATAGCATAAATGCTATCATTCGGAAATGAATTAAATAAATAAAAATTGCTATATGAAATATAAGGGAATATTTTTTACACCTAAAATTTTGAATTAAAAATATTTTATATGGGTTTAGAACAAAATTACTTTTGCTTTATTCTGAAGGTAAAATCTTTAACATTATATACAACCGCATTTAATTTGGAAGCTCTATACACTAGTATTTACAATAGAGTTATAATTTTTATTAAATATTAAAAATGTCTTAGCAAGACCTTATAGATCATTGAAAGAGAAGAAAGAAAGAAATATCATATACATTTGTTAAAATGTTATAAAGATACCATTGTTCTATAATTACAAATTACAGTTTGCCACTTTTCAGCCACGTTTTTCATATAAAATCATGAAATTAATATGAAATGATTAACAATGGAATTTATTGCATCATTTTATTAAATTTTTAATGGTGTTTTCTTTGAATTATTAAATTTATCGCCGTTTATGATAAAATCTAATATACCAACTCAATACAGCAATTGCGCAAAAATTCAAAGAATTAGTTTCTTGTCGGATTTTCAAATATTATTCGATAACCGAAAAGTCATAAGTCTCAGAGTTTGAATATGGGAATGAATTTCAGAAATTTTGATTTATCTTTAATTCATAAAGCCTTTTTAGTAAAAATTTTGGTTAACAAAATAGAAAAGACACAAAGCACTTTGATGAATTTCGACAGAGAAAATAGGTGTTTCATTGTGCGATTGTCTAATTACACAAATGAACAAAATGGTAGAAAAGAAATTATATCTCATATAATTTAGTATTATATATAGTGCATAAAGTTAAATAGCAAAATAATTTTTGCTCATAAAGTTGAAAATTATTTGCCATTTGGCAATAGTAAGCTAACATTGCTGGAATTACTTTGGCCTGATATTGTCTGTTAATAACTGCTATATATTGGAGGAATCGCTCTATATACTATCTGGTCGTTGCATTGATGTCATATTTTAGGTAAAAAAGTCTTAGTGTAAGTTCAAAAAATGATTATCAAAGACATGTAACAATTCAACTCATGATAAGCCTTCAACAATTTGTCTTATTGCTTGGATTTATGGTTTCTTTAAAAGTTTTCTACGACTACGATTAACATTATCCGGATTTAATTTTCTGTATTATTCAGCACTTAATATACTTGGCCCTGGCCGGGAAATTTTGAACTTTGTTTTAGTTTTTTTTTAAGAAATAGTAAACATAGGTAACCAGATTCCACGTACTGGTTTAAAAATGTTTAAAAATTGTAGTCGTAATTTGCTTAAACTACTGATACCTTCACATTTTTGTAGCTATATTTTTAGTTGTAGTCAAAAACCACAATTTTGAAGATTGTGTAGATTGTATAATATTATTACTACTGCTACCTTCACATATAAGTAATAATAGTTTTGCTTAATTTTAAAGGTAGTAAATAGAGTAGTAATAGAAAACAAAGGGAACAGCAGAGTTAGCAGTAAGGTAGCAGTTGATGTATTGATGTATTTTAATAAAAAATGAAGTAGCTTAAAAATACTAATGCAAAGTATAAAATTCAAAGTAATGAAATATAGCTTATCATTCAAATATTATTTTTTACATACTAACATCTTTTATTTTAAATTTAATTAATATTTATCAATATCATATAAGTTTAAAATTTTAAATAAAATTACATTTTTAAATATATAATAAAATTAAACAATTATTCGCCTTTTTATTTTATATTTATCTTTATTTATATAAAGAGCTTTTTTAAATGGTTATTAAATATGTTTTCAATTTTTTACATGCTTCAATATGTCATGACATGCTGTAGAAAAACTAAAAAATTTTTTTCAATGTTATGATTTTTCTAAAGCATCATCTTTAAATGAACAATACTTTTTGTTATTTTAAAATTTACGTATGAAGCTTTATGTATTTAAAATATTTAATTAAAATTTTTTCATGACCATAAAACAATCAACAATATGGCAACGACATGCAATTTCACTTACGAATTTATGGAAGGTAAGAAAAGTCGTACAGAAACAACAATAAGGCAAATTCATTCATGTTTTTTTATATATGCAGTTTGGCAGCTGTAACAACCACAAAAATAATAATCAGCATTTTAACTGAGGTTATTTTGTACAGATTCCCACTGATTTTGACGTTTGTCTTTATAAAAATTTGTCTAGTATAGACACTACGTAAACATTTACCTAGTGTCTACATTAGGCAAATTTTTATCAAAACGAACGTCAAAATCAGTGCGAATATATGCAAGGTAACCTTAGTTAAACGGCTGATTATTATTTTGGTTGTTACAGTTGTCAAACTGCATATATAAAAAACATTAATGACTACGCCATATTGTTGTTTTTGTGCAAATGTTACCACCTTCCACAAATTCACGTTAAGTTTGCCGTTTATCTTGATAAAAAATCTCTAATGTAGACACTATGTTAGGCATTGACCGCCATTTTACAAATACATTTAAGTTATCAGCTGGGTTGCCAACATTTCAAAAAACAAAACTATTATTTCACACAAAATAGAATAAGTTCTACAGTTTTTGTTCAATTTAAAGATAATAAATTTAGTTACGTTCACAACAAAGATGCCCTTAAAAATTTGTGCATTGTTGCATACTCTTTTGTAAAAAAATTAGTTTCTTCTACTTTCTAAAGAAATTTCAAAAGGAGAAGTAAACAAAAGAATAACAGAATTATAAATACATTTATTTAAGAACTTACATTTATTAAGAACTTACTTTTTTTGAAATATATTGATTTTTTAGATGTAATTGTTAATAAGTTTCAAAAAAGGAGTAAAATATGCACTTAATTCTACTTTGGAAGTAGTGAAAATGCCAATATTTAAGATGAACTTGCTGTGTTATTTTCATAATATTGAGGGAACCTTTTTCATTTTGTTACATTATACAATTTTTTAAAATATGTATATAAAGTGCGAGTTGAATATTTAAACTATAATTGAAAAAGTAAAAATGTTCATACATATTACAATACATTTTTTGATGGAAAACAAAATCAAAAAAAGGATTTTTTTTTTGTTTTTCAATATATAAAATTTCTTGTCTTATTTATAAAATATTTAAATATATAAAATAATAAAAAATAATAAAAGTCATATACAAGAATATAAGGTAACACTAATTATCTTTATGACAAATAAGTATAAAGATTTGTTTCTTAATTCATAACTCAAGTTTTATTAACACATGTGATTAGTAAAGGATTTAACGTAACCTATTTGAATGTAATATCAACTAAAAATTAATCTTTCTTATTCTAAAAGAATGTATAAAAAATTCAGTAGTTCATAGTAGTAGTGTAATGAAATATGTCAATATTCACACATTTTTATATATAGAAAAATGGTAACCTTATAAAAAACAAACAACAAATGGTTTTAAGCAGGGATGGAAAAGTTGAAAAGATAATACTTTTTTGACACTGTTTAATATTCAAGAGTACCGAAGTACTCCCTCGTATTATTTGATACTATCATTATTCTACAATTCTATTAAAAACAAGTTAGAGCGCTATATTCGGCTGTCTTTTATGCCCACAAATTACCCCTTAAAGTATGCTTTCGTATTTTCACATTTATACTTACAGAAATAATCTAAATTTTTTTTCAAACTACAAAAATTTAAACACAAAATAAAACTGTCATAGCAAGCGTTGCTTCCTTACCCCAGGTCTACAACTGAAATTAACGCTGAAATAATATTTGAGATAATCCCGGCAGAGGAGAGTAACCATTTTGTTTATATTATGTTAAATCTTAAATAAGGGGTACACGTATTGTAATAAATCCTATAAGATAACATTATTTTCAATCAGTCACAGAGTAAACATGTCCTTTTATTTAAACAATTCGCACTTTCTACACAATTTTTATAAAAATGTTTTTTAACATGTAAAACAAACACTAAAAGGAAACAGTTGTTTTTCGGTAATATGAATTTTTTTTGCAGTTCATCTTATAAGATGGTTGTGTAGAGAAATCTCATCACAACAGTCTTATAATACATCTTATAATACTAATATTCAAATCTACACGTGAAATAATTCTCTCAGAGAGCGAATTTGACACTCTATGATACAAAAATCTTACATATTATATTACGTCTAGACGGGTTGTTAAAAAGAAAGAAAAAACAAAAACACTGATAGCTTTGATGACCACTACTCTGCCAACATTATCTATCCAAATTTGCATTAAAGAGTAACATCAAGTTGTTATTAACAGTCGAATATGATATCATTTTCTTATCCAAGAAGAGTCACCGTGCGGGAAGAAATGTGTAGCAGTTTTAATACTTTTTTAATGACACTATTAAGTGCTTTTTTTATATGTCAAATTGGAGTCATTTTGAAGAACAGAAAAAGTAGCTACTTCTGTCAAAATTATAACTTAATACTATCAATATTACTATCCAAACTTTGACTAATAGTATCCATATTTATTTTAAAATAGTAAAAGAAAAAAAAGATATTATCCTAACGAAGAAGATTCATTGCTTGGGCAAAACTGTATCGCAGTTTTACTTTTTAATGACACTATTAAGTGATTTTTTTGTGTGACAAATTAGAGTCACTTAGGGTTATTCAAAATCGGTTTTGTTGTGCTTAGGAAAATCTGGCTTTAAATATTCAATTTAAGAGAAGAATTTTTAAATATAAAATTACACCAAATTGCTGATAAAAATATAAGTATTGAAATCAGGCGCGAATCCACGGGGGTAGTAGTGGTATAGGAAATTTACCACAACAAACCATACCATAACAAACCTATACTTACAATTTTCATAATTAGAAAATAATACACTCTGCTACAACGAAAAATCACTCGAGAAATGACACAGCATACGTGATAGCCTTCTTGCAATATAGCAATCCATAATATGTTTTTAAGGGTTTTGAATCATAATCTCCAGAAAAATTTAAATTTATAGGCGAAAATGTGAAAAATCCTACTTTTGGGATTTTCATGTTTTTTTTTTTTTTTTGTTTTGTGAAATGTGGGATTTCTTCTACAAAAATCTTAAAGTTTTTTACGATTTCTCATTTTAAACAATCAACGAAAATTTTGTTAAGATATCCTAACTAACAAAGATTTTATTACAGATATAATATTTATATTTTCTCCAAAAGCCATGTTTTTTTCTCAAATAAAATACGTTACTTAGCTAACATAATTCTTTTACAGAACAGAATTTACGCTACTTTAAAGTTTAATAAGATGTAAATATTTTAAATCGGATATGAAACAAAAAATTGCCAAGCGATGAAATATTTTCTATGTCAGAGGTAACCTATTTTGAGCCCTATATGCCCCATATGCTCATATGGGTGCATATGGAGCCCCCATCCAAATTAATTATTATACGCTCCTCTGCTACTTCTATGTGAAAACTTGTGTAAATCCAGCCAGGCGATTAAAAGTTAAAAAATTTTTTTACAAAAAAAGAAACCGAAAAAAGAATTGTGTCAAAACGTGGTGGAGAAGAAGAATTTTTACGGCAGATTCGATTGCTTGATTTTGAAAGTAACACACCAACTAACTACCATTGTCTTCTTCACATTTTTTGTTTTTAATTTAAAAACAATGTAATGTCAATGCAATGCTTTTATATATGTTTGTGTGTGTATATTTGTAATAATTTTTGCAGGTTGTTTATGGACCGATATGGTTAATTCAAAAAACTAAAATTTTAGAAAAATATTTATTACAGATTTATATAAAAACGAAGTCCGAAACATACATAGAAGCTTCATACAGTCCAATAATGTGTTTTGGCCGATATCTCAGTTAAACGCAAAAACATTCCAAAAAAAGATTCCGAATTTTCTGTGCAAAAACAATGTCACTAGCTTATATAAGGGCTTAGAAAAGTCGAAAACAAATACGCTTTTAGTGACTTTTTCGTTAATAGCTCGGC
Organism: Protocalliphora azurea; assembly: GCA_932274085.1. NCBI lineage: Eukaryota > Metazoa > Arthropoda > Insecta > Diptera > Calliphoridae > Protocalliphora > Protocalliphora azurea. The sequence goes on along the minus strand of OW026522.1, from coordinate 83,331,752 downwards.
CATTAATGGACTGATTTTGTTAATTTTTGTATCATTCTAAGGAACATTCGTTATAATTTGATGTATAAAACAAATATGACCAATAACTGGAGCTTTTTAAAAAGTGATTTCAACAGACTGACGCACATCGTTATATCGACATCCCTATCAATAAGGACTCAAAAAATACATATTTTTGGGGATCTTAGATGAATATTGCAGAAATTACATATTTTTTTCAATTACATTTTATAAAGACCGATTGAGATTTACGCTTTTAGTTTAGAAGTATTTATGAAAAATGTTAAGAACACTATCCCTTGTCTAAATGCTGAGGGTTAAGGTTAGCAAAAAATTACACAATTCAAATAAATTTATAGGGAAAATAAACTGTATTGTAAAAACATTTGTGTTGTAGGTCGATTATTTAATTTATTACATTCTAAACGAAAATCACTTTTAAATATGTAATAACTACTATAATTACTATTATGTTCTGTAAATCGCATGCCAGTGAATATTAAAGATATTAGATATCTAATGTATCATCTTTTAACAAAATTTAAGCTGAAGTGCTCGTTTTTAAGGAATTGATCTTTGCGATTCTTTCCTCTTTAATTTTATTTCAAGTACAGGGTCTTGTTCCTAAGTTTACATATTTTACTATAATATTTAACCTGAATAAAATCATTTGATGATTTGGTATACAGTTAATCACTCATTTTAGATATACAAATTACATTATATGAGTTTTGCACTAAATAAAAAATTAGTGAGGATGAAAAATACAATTATAAATTTATTTTAATACCAAAAAATATTTTCGTTTTCTATCCTTGGTTTTAAAAGCCTAATTACAACAACATGTTGTGCTCACATTTATATCTGTTTCCTCGTTGTTCTGTATATATTGCTGATTCAACAAGTAATTTTTCCGTTACCCATTAGCCACCTCCTCTGCCAGTTTATTGCTACCACTTCTGTTAGTATTAACTATACATTGAAGGTTGCAGTAAAAATAAAAAAGAGTTATAAAAATTAAACTACAAATGGTGTGGTAGCCACACATATTATTTTAAAGATACTGCTGAATTTGAACTACATGTTTTATAGCTTGTGCTATATATATAGCTTGTGCTATATTTATTTTTTTGCGAGTAGCAGTAGTTATAGAAAGTGTTATACTACAAAAAAATTATAAATGCTTTTGCTACCACTACTAAAAATTTTCAGTAGCTGTAGTTATAGCCAATCAAATACACTTGGTAGCTGGAATTTTTCAAACGCTACTTATCATCTTGATTCTTTATGAATATTCGGGTATTTGTAACTAAACAACTTTTCAAATTTCTGGCTCTAAGTTAGAAAACAAAAATATTAATAATTAATTAATAATTAATTAATGTTACTGAGTGATTGACTGACTGAAGTTAATTTAACAAATAATGGGGACAAGTGTCTGGTACTTTTTTGAAATTCATCTCTCATAGGGTGAACGTAGAAATAAAATTTACGTCGCATTCATAACTCGTCAGAAAATAACAGATTTAAATTTGGTACTTTTTGGAAATTCCAACGTTTAAGGTATAAAAATCACACCTGTTTTCGGTACTTTTTTCATAAAAAATTTTCTTTTTGTATTTATTGAGGTATCCTTATGAATATCTTATTATGCGATCCGACAACAATTTTAAAATTCAGTGGAATATCTCTTTTTTACAAAAAAGATAAAAAAAACATCAAAAGGGGGTAAAAGTGGGAAATGACGTTTTATTCAAACTTAATAATAAAAATTTTCTGTTCTTCTAATGGTAATTTTTGAATTTTATATAATATTGAACCTATAAACATGAAATCAAATAAACAAAGTGTGTAAAAATCCAAGACGAGGGTCTTTGTGGTACTTTTTCGTTTTCTAATGGTACTTTTTGAATACTCTATAAAATTGAACCCAGAAACATGAAATTAAAAATATATGGTCTTAAATGAATGAGAGTACATAAGAGGGGACTTTGTGGTATTATTTTGCTCTGCTAATTGTACTTTTTGAATTTTCTATAATATCGTACCTAGAAACATGAAATTAAAGATACGTGGTCCTATGTGGGTACGAATTCAAGAGGGGAGACTTTGTGGTATTTTTCGTTCTTCTGATGGTAGTTTTTGAATTTTCTAACATATTTAACACAGAGTCAAGGAATTAAATATCAAAAGTTCTAAGTCAATCTTATATAAACGGTGCTTTGGTACTTTTTCGTTCATTTTTGGTACATTTTGAACATTTTTTTATATTGAACATCAACTTGAATGTATGTGGTCCTAAGTGGGTGGGAATCCACAGGTGGGGACATTGTGGTACTTTTTCTTTCTTCCAACGGCACTGATTTTTTTAGAAATCACAAGCCACATTCTTTTCTACTAAATGCTAAAAGTAGACATAATTTGGTTCTTTTTGAAGCTTTGAACGTTTATGATGTAAAAAGCTGGTAAGAATGTCCAAAGATTACTTCCAGACATTAGTTATTTTTTCATATGAGTTATAAGGTAATAACTCTTTTCCAACATTTGATAATTGAAATTACTCTTCCATTTAATATACCTGATGTCTGTTTTATAACACAGAAAATATGCAGTTTTTTAATACAGTTATCTAGAACTTAATAACTTATTATCTAATATTGACTGGAACTGCATACTATCCGTAAATAAGTTTGCTGATCTCATCCGAAACTTTTATTTAACATTTCACCATTATATTTCGATGACTGTTTATAAAATTAGCATTCTTAGTAGAAACGGCCCACCATGGAATAATAAAATTCTTAGCCATGGGAAAAATAAGAAAAATATACTATATAAGAAATACAAAAAACTAGCTTATCTGTCGATTTTGGACATAAATCGTTTTACAAATTTGTCAACTCCAAAAGTAGATCTATTAATAATCTTAAATTTCTTAAGTTCGGATCTCTTGAAGCAGACAATGATATATCGATCAGTAACATGTGAGCTCCTCGTTGAATAATACAAGACATTAAAAAAAACTACCAATGTACTATCAGACGAAATGAAATTCGATTTCATACTCTTGCTATTTGCCTCATAATAATTACCTTCTGTGTGCATTATGGGATACCTTTTTCCAGGTATTTGTTGTTTTATACTATTTAGTTTCATAAACAAAAGAAGTTTTTGAATTATCTGCAATTTGCGCTTATGGGAAAAAATGTTAAGTTGGTCTTGGATTTTACGCGACAACATAAAGTGACACTTCACAAATTTTTTCGATTCTATTCAATCTATTATTACATTTGAAAAATAAGGTTAGATTATTTTAAAGTCTTTAGCCACAATACAGAAAGATTTCTTAATTCCAGATAGGGAAAATTAAGTGAAATTAGTATATTTTTATTTAAAATGAAAAATTTTAAAGTATGAGTCTAAAAATCCCATTTCGTTATACAAAATAACAATTTAGAATGGCAATTAGGAGAAAACATAAAGACTACGAAGTAAAATCGTTACGATATCACAATTCTCGCTAAAAAGAACTCATTTACGTAAGCCGAGATGTAAAGGAATAGGTAATTTCAATTATTACTACCCTAACTAACCAGACAAGTATCAAACAAATGGTTTTAAAATATACTAATTAAAAAAAAAACATTACTTATACGAGCTGCTTTTACCAAAAGTTAAAATTTCGATCTTTTTAATGGCTTTTTTGGAATTTTTTTTCGATTTTTCTAATAAATTTTTTTTCACTCATTCAAATAACTTTATTTTAGAATGATTCGTTATTATATTAGCAATGTCTATATAGAAGTGACTTTTGCTTAGAATAGGTACTTCTAAAATTCATATGTTGGAGTTTTTCTTTGACAATAAGAGCAAAAATAGCTACAGTTTATTCTTTCTTTATCTCTTTGAATGATAAAACTTATTGTCTTTTATCGTTGCGAATTTACTTTTTAGTCATAGGTTTTCTGCCGTATTAATTTCTTCTAATTTTCATTCTAAATTGTTATTTTGTATAACATTTTACCCTAATTTTCTAAAATTTTGCACTTTAAAGACAAATATATTAATTTACTTCATTTTCCCAGTCCGAAATCAAGTAATCTATCTTTATTGTGGTCGAAGACTTTACAATAATATGGGCGAATATATCCTTATTTTTTAAATGTAATAATAACTCGTATAGAATTTAATGAATAGAATACTAAATTGAGCATTTTTCCTACTCTTGCTGTTTGCTTTATATTAATTGTCTTCTAGGTGCTTTATGGGACACTTTTTTGGTATCCAGGTATTTACCAAAAAAGTATCCCATATATATATATATATATATCACCTAATTACAATAAACTATTTAAATTTTACTTTTACATTTCACAGTGTAGGTGATTTATAAAGTACTTTTTGTAGACGCTTTTACCTCCCAAGACTCCAAACTTCTAAAAATGTTGGCGGAGAGATATTTAAAGTAAAATTTCTACAGGAAATTGTTTCAGCATTAACAACAATAAACTTTTCTAATATTTTAGCTAATAAAGTACCAAAAACTAAAATAAATAACACTGTGCGACAAATGGTAGGGGTCAGTGATCGGGAAGGGTTCAAACTACCGGGGAAAGTTATATCGGTAAAAAAGAAGTTATACGTGTCCCGGCGTTTCGCTGGGTCACGTCTTCGAATCGAGATATATCGATTTGAAGTTAGTAACTATCATATAGGGGAAATTGTGACCTTTAGTGGTCTTTTTTAGACATAACTCGAGAACCACCAGTCCGATTTTGCTGAAACAAATTTAAAAAAATTAGGAATTACAATTCCTTTAATCTGTTCATACAACGTTTCACTACATAAGCAACAGTTTCGCAGTTATAAATAAATGTATGAAAAAAACTATTTTTTGCCTAAAAAATTGATTTTTTTTTTATTTTTAATTCATAAAAATCCAAAACGGTAAAAAAAAAGTGTCAAATCCTATTACTTTCACGTAAAGCCACATAACCTTTAAACAAAATGAGACATAGATCATGAAAATCGATGGACGCGTTTCGCTTTTATTCACAATTAAGTGAAGGTATGAATTTCAAAAATTTGCTCGAGATATGCTCAAAATTCCTTGGAAAAAACATTGATGACTTTTTTCTATGATTGTCAGAATTAAAAAAAAGTAACAAGCAAAAGGTTATTTGATTTTTATGGTACCGGTAACAAACTAAAAAACGGTCATAAATGTGCGTGGAAATTAAAAGGAAAAAAAGGAAAGTGCACTTTTTTAATTATTTGGGTTTTTTTCGTTGGCTACCTGCATGATTTTTTTACACAAATTGCACCCACATTTATGAGTGGTCATGTTTTAGAACGTTTCGAAAATCAGGTTTATAGCCACCCTTAAAAGATGCGCGAATTCATAAGTATCTCTCAGTAAAATATTGAAAGTTACGTAGTATTTATAGGTGTTCACTGATCGATTTTTGTCATTCAACAAGTGTCTCCGAACGCGTAAAGTACGGTTTTTTTTTAAAGTGACGAAAAAGTAATAAAAGTATAAAACCGAAATGAGTGCAAATTGTCCAGAAAATATCAATTTATTTTGTTACGTTTGTGGCAAAAGAGCTTTTTCAACAAATGCTGCATTAGTCACTGAGCAAGTGGAGCGCGCTTTTAAACTTTATTTTGATTGCGAAATAATTCGCGGCGATTCGTGGGTCCCAGACAAAATTTGTAAAACGTGCTACAATGGTCTTAACATGTGGATCCAAGGGTGTTTTTGGTGTACCAATGATTTGGACTGATCCAGGAGAGCACAATTCCGACAACTGTTACGCTTGCGCAAACAAAATATGTGGAGTAAATCGTAAAGGCCTTAAACGAAGAGTTTACATATCTGCTAAAAGTGCACAAATTCCTCTACCATATTCGGATGAAATACCAATTCCACCGCTTCCAAGTCCTGACAGAGAAACTTCTTTTTCTATTGAAACAATGGATCAATTGGATTTCACATATAAACCAACACCAGAAGCCGGCCCATCCAACAAAATAATTCCAATATCACAAGCAAGAATGGACAAGATTGTTGCAGAATTAAACCTTTCTCAACGTGAAGCAGAAAAACTTGCCCAGCTTTTGAAAGAAGGCAACAATTTGGAGCCTAATGTCAAAGTCACCGGATATCGAAGACGACAATTGCTATTCTAACGGTACTACACACTCAACGAAGGGAACACATTTGTTTACTGCCAAGATATAAAGGGACTGATGGAGGCGATGGCCATTAATTATGTCGCAGCTGATTGGCGAATGTTCATCGATTCTTCGAAATCAAGCCTAAAAGTCATTTTGCTACATAAATATAATAAAAAACCAAGCATTCCCATTGGCTACAGCACAGACATGAGCGAAACATACGATTCCATGAAAATAATTTTAGATAAAGTTTGCTACACTGATCACATGTGGCGGATCACTTGTGATCTGAAGGTCGTGGCGATGCTAAGAGGTCTCCAAGGAGGCTATACGAAAAACATGTGTTTCTTGTGTCCTTGGGATACCCGATTTAAAGGAAACCAATACGAAACGCATGAGTGGCTTGCTCGAGATCCAACGGAGAAAGGACACAACTGCGTAAATGATCCACTGGTGTCAATGGAGAACGTCCTCATATCAAACTGGGAATCGTAAAAAATTTCATCAAGGCCATTGTGAAGCAACCGAAAATTCTTGATTGTTTGGAAAATATTTTCCCACGAATCAGGGAAGCAAAATTGAAGGAAGGTGTTCTGAATGGGCCGGATATATGAAAGCTCATGAAATCAAAGGAATTTAAAGGTGCTTTAGACGGTAATGATTACTTTGCGTGGAGGGCAGTGAAGAAAGTCATACGATATTTTTTGGGAAGTACACGAGCACACAATTATCCCGCTCTTGTGACCAAGATGTTGCACTACTTCCAGAAAATTGGAGTGAATATGTCCCTCAAAATTCACTTCTTGCATCACCATCTCGAATACTTCAGCAAGCAGCTAGCCTCAGAGTCGGATGAACATGGCGAGCGCTTCCATCAAGTGGCAATGCCAATGGAAACTCGACATAAAGGAAAAAGGCTCGATTCGCTGGTGGCTGAAATTTGTTGGTGGTCGCTAAAGACGTACGATCCCGACAATGAAGATGAAGAAGATGAATATACAATGGGAGTTTCCTCCGAGGGTAAGTCACAAAAATGAAGTTAACTGACTGATTAAAAACAATTTATTTTTTCCAGATGAAGACAGATCCTCATCCGATACAGACTCTGAACAAGTGGGCGAACCACCACGCAAGAAAGTAAAGGGCGCAAACAAACGAAAATAAGTTTTGCGTTCATTGATTTTTATAACCTATATATCTATGTAATAACCTAATAATTACCTGTAATAATTTTTAATTTTACGTGTTAATAATTATAATAAATAATATATAATAAATATTATCCAAATTCATTGAAACATAAAATCAATATTCTTGTCAAAATGAGATACCTTTGCTCAATTGTGAATAAAAGCGAAACGCGTCCATCGATTTTCATGATCTATGTCTCATTTTGTTTAAAGGTTATGTGACTTTACGTGAAAGAAAAATAGGACTTGACACTTTTTTTACCGTTTTGGATTTTTTATGAATTAAAAATAAAAAAATTCAATTTTTTAGGCAAAAAATAATTTTTTTTCATACATTTATTTATAACTGCGAAACTGTTGCTTATGTAGCGAAACGTTGTATGAACATTAAAGGAATTGTAATTCCTAATTTTTTAAAATTTGTTTCAGCAAAATCGGATTGGTGGTTCTTGAGTTATGTCAAAAAAAAAAAAAAAAAAAAAACACCAAAGGTCACAATTTCCCCTATATGATAGTTACTAACTTCAAATCGATATATCTCGATTCCTAGACGTGACCCAGCGAAACACCGGGACACGTATAACTTCTTTTTTACATTTTTTAAAGACATTGTAATAAATTTAAAAATAAAACATAGACCACCTGTCAGTAAAATGACCCAAATGAAAAATCTCCCAAAAAATTTTCCAAAAGAGTTATATACGTTATTGTTATGAAGCAATCCCAAAATTGACAAATTATTAATATTCATTTGTTTGATAAATTCATTTGTTTTTTTTTTTTTCATTTACCTATCTAGTTAAATTCATCTGATTTTTTCCATAATACGGAAGGTATATTGAAAACGTCTAAAATTATAAATGTGTCTTGTGGGTTAGATTATTGAAAAACATTTTTAATAGCAGATAAATATGTCATATATATCTGTTGAAGAATTCGGCGGAATATATGTGCAGGAGACAAAGAATTTAATGTTTTTAACATAAAGTTTTACAGCTATAAGTTCAAGACTATCAGTAGGTAGCAATTTAATATATTCACATGGAAGGGAATTTGATGCTGCAATGAGTACGCTGCCGCCAAATTTGTGGTTTTGGTATTACATTTTGATTTTTTTTATTAAAAAAAGCTACAACGTTTATATCTTGTCTATATAGGAGTACTGTACGTTCTCTAACGTAGTACCGGGTTAAATGCTTGTAATGTACAAAAAGCTTCATGTCAATATATATTACGAGACCAAAAATATAGTTCTGAATTTGAAAATTTTCGAAAATTACGATTTCTGGGTATTTTTGGACAAAATAGTTCATCAGTAATTCTCCTCTAAAACAAAAATTTCTTTAAGAATATATAAATATGTACAATTTATAGATTCATACAGATATAATTGTGGAAAAATCGGTTCTAATTTTGTTAAATGGATCGGGCTACATCTTTCCAAATTTGACCGATTTTATACCGAAATTTCGACTTTAGCACATAAGATCTAAATTCGAATCATTTGCTATAATCTTTTACCAGAAAAATATATTCGAAAAATATAAAATTATGGAATAAATATTTATCGGGCAAAATTATTATGTTTTTTTTTTTTTGCTATACATACTTGTTTTTCTAATAAAATGAAATATTTTATTGCGTTCTTTTGACACAAATGGAATTTTTATTATAAATATTGTTTATCTTGAAAATTTGCAGTTTGCAATTTCACTTTGGTATCCACTTAAGGGTTTATGTTGAAATGAACGAAAGGTTATTTATTAATTGTGTGTTTATTTGGTTTTATGAATATTCTCTCCTTTACTATAGCTATGATGAAAAAAGGAAAAATTATGTTCAGAAAGTTACAACCTGGACTATATTTAATTACATTTTCTGCCGAAATGAGTTTAAAATGTTTGTTACTTTTAAATTTTAAAAAATCTAAAAGTTAAATTTTAAAAAAATTAAAAAATAGAATTGATGAGTACCTAAATCGCAATTTATATTCTTACTTTAGCTCATAACAATACGTCTTTTTTTAAGTGATCACTAATGAAAAATAAATTGTTCATTAGACTTAGATCATTACTTATGAATCCATGCTTTCAGTCCTAAATTTAGTTAGACGGTGATTTGTAAGACTGGAGTCCAAGATAAGATCTCATACAAAAGTAATGAATACAGAATTTTATGAATAAAGCTTTATTTTTGCAATAATAAAAATTATTATAAATATATTATTTTGTAACTAATAAAATTGAATTTAGTAGCTTTTCTTAAAATACAAGATTTTTGTTTTATCAAATATACACATTTTGTGGAGTTCTTTAGGAATTAAAGCAGTTGGCCCTTTTTCAAAAATCCCCTTTTAGGGCGACTTTATGCAGTAAACTATAAATAAATTTATCTTACAAAAAAATTATATAAAATTCTCTGTAATTCTCTAAAAATTGCAAAGCTCGACCTCTAAAATAGCCATAAGTTCTGCCTTCTGGCTTAAAGTTTTATTTATTTAAAAGTTATATCTTTTAGCAAATTATTTTTAATGAATTTCTTTAATTTCCCAGGAATAGATATTTGGGCTTTGTATGCAAAAATTATTCTTAAAAACTATTTGTGTTGTTGGTGCGAAAGTTAAATATAATAAAAGCTGCAACTTTTATTTAAAAGTCATAACAAAATTTAAAACTTGTTAAGTAAGTCTTATTACTTTATTTGCAAATAAATACTCATTATTTCCGGTAGTTCTTATATTTAGGGAAAAAACCTTAATTCTATATGGAATATATGTACATGTTCATAAAATCACCAAATAAAAAAAAGTACAACAAATTGTTTTAATTTGATTTTGTAATTTTCTACGATGCCAAGAAAAAGAAACATTTTCCTTTTTTTCTTCTTTAGAGGAAAAGCTTTGAATTTATTTTTGTGTTTTTTTTATTTCTATTTTAGGTTGTTGGCGCATTGAACGACAACCACCGAGTTCGTCCACACATTCACCAGGTCGTTATGGTGATTACCTCTGTGATAGTCCTTGGAGTCTAATTGAGTCGGCTGCCAAAGCAATGAAATCACGGCAGGGTGATAATGTTGAGTTTGTGCTGTGGACAGGGTAAGTAAAAGGGGCAAAATATAAAGCTAAAACATAAACGAACAAGTAAATGCAATCGTGAAAGTGTATTGTTTTAACACCAACTGGAATAAGAGAAAAAAGTAATAATAAAAAAGAATTGTCCAACATTTTGCTGTAAATGTTTGTTAACTGAGCTTAAAACTAAGTAAAATACTAACTAATAATTCATGGGGTCCTTTAAGTGATACCAAATGCAGTTGCATTTAATTTTATAAACACAAAATAAAATACAACTTAAAGCGAAAAGAACAGAAAAACTAAAATCTCCCTTGATATTTTAATATCACCATATTATAACTATTGCTTGAAGACCAAATAGAGAATAATAAAAAAAAAGAAAAAAGAAAAACTAATAAGAAAGTTATAATCGGTCAAGACTGATCATGTAATAACCTACAACGTTATTAATTTTATTGCTATAATTTTATGTTATGAGACTTAAATATATAGGAGATGTTCATGGAACTAAATACATACAAACATTTTTGTATTTTGATTACATAAAACATATTCATATCACAGTTTATCATAATTACCATAAATGCGGATATTTGTATACATTTTTAAGCCACTAATGAAAGCTAAAGCCCTATTTCTAGAAAATATGAAATAATGTACCGATTTTAAAAACTTTTCAAAGCAGTCATATCCCTAGTTTAGTTACATCTTTAGTTTCTAAGTTGAACGACACTAAAAAACACAATAATGAGCTTTCTTTCTATGATGGTGTAGGGTATAAAAAAGTAAAAGAAATAGAAAAAAGTTATACAACAACAGGAACAAACGAACAGTATGAAACGAGCTTTACGTATTTTCTTTAACAATATATGTATATGTGTGTGTATTAAGTAACATTTAAACATGACAAAAAATCCAACCATAAGAACCGCATTGCAGGTGAGCATCGAAAAATACTAAAAACCTCACTAAAGTAATAAAATCCAAACTAACTTGTAAAAAGTCAGTTACCATTTAGTACTACTAGTACTAAAGATTTCTTTAACTATACATATTTTGTCACACACACATATATATTTATAAAAATTCTCGAGGCAATGGAAAAAAGAGAATAATATTATTACTAAAGAAAAAACATAAAAATATAGTACATATCGTATATGTTCAAGTGTCCTTGGAGTGCTATTTATATAGGTATAAACCCAGAATTGTTTTCTGTACCTTTGTAATTTATTCGCAATGCAATTGAATTCAGAAAATGAGTCTGAGGAGATAGAATATTAGGTACTGTTATATTTGGCCATTTCTGTACAAACCCATAATACATTCTACCTTTTATATCTAAACAAGTATAATATTAAAGAAACTCCAGTTCTTACGTAAAGATTTCACGAATCATGTAAAGAGTATATGAGTAAAAGAACAAGAAAAAAATTGTGTTGATTTCCGATTAAGCGACGAGTTTTTTATTCTCATGATTCATAAATAACCCAGCAAAAATTTTGGTTGCCATGTAATGAGTTAATAAGCTAATAAAATGGCTCTTCACTACTTACACATTAGCTGAATAACCCATTATTTTAACATGGCGATGACATTAGAGGCAACTACTTACTACATAGGCGTTGTATAATATCATGACTTAGATATCTTTACAAGAAATAACCCAAAACTTTCACAAATTATATTTCTTTTATTTGATCATAAAGCTGTGTATGTTACAATTAAATCGATGTATAAATGTCAACTTTATGCAGAATTAAGTAAATATATTTCCTTTAAAAATTACGAAAAGAAAAACAATTTTTAACGAAACAACAAAAAATTTCAAAAGGAGTTGGGAACATTGATTTTTTAATGATAATAAATTCGATATTTATGCATTAACAAAACATGGTTTACTTTAATTTTAAAATATACAGTTTCAGATTTTTTATGATTTTTTTTTAACCAAAAATTTTCAATTTTGTTAAAATTTTTATTAATAATTTAAATTTTTAATATATATATATATATATATATATATATATATATATATATATATATATATATACTGAAATAACAAAGTTTAGTAAAGAAAAAAAAAAACTGATTGATGATAAAAATTACATATGATCATCAAATTTAATCGTTTTCCTACTATTATTGGATATTTGATCAAATTTATAAAGTATCTATCTGTATGCAAAGAACCGCTTAAAAGTTCAGATCAGAACATGCCATATTTTGGGGCTGAACGGAGAATAAAATGGAATAAAGGCTTATATCCACATATTTGTATAGAACAATATTAGTAATGGATGTCATTAATGTTTGATATTGATCACGATTTCATTAAAATTCGCATCAAGTGATCTGTATATAAACTTATAAACTTAAAAACTTATGATGCAAGGTAGACTTGACTGACTGCATGCAGTTCAATTGTTTTTTTTTTTTTTTTTATAATAAATTGTTTGAAATAATTCATAAAATGACATAAAAATATCATCTTATTATATTATTCAAATGATGGATATACGCCCTTTTGCTTGTCCTTAGCTTAATTCCCTAAAACTCACAAGATAACAACATTGTTTGCAACAGAAGTAAATATTATTTAAATTTGAAATGTGTTTTTTCTATTCTAAAGTTTAAGTATTATTCTAATAATGGATTGTGCCCGATTTATACAAAACTACCTAAAAATCGAAGTAAAAACTAGTATGAAAAAAATAAAAATACTATAAAATTGACATAATTTTTAAACTATTTTGTATAAATAGATATAAATAAAACTAAAGCAATATTAGCAATAAAGCGTTTTGAAAAATCAGGATTATACGGCCTTGTACGCGTCCATGCTTTATATTTCAGCAAATACAACCGCTAAACTCTTTTCCGTTTTGGGGATTTTTAGATTAGTTTTCATTTTATAGTATTTCCTGATGTATCATTCTTTTTTTAGCATTTTTGCGTTATGGCCATGTGTATATTTTTAGGTTTTGCGATTTTTTTCCGTTTAGGAGATTTTTTTATTTTTGTGTTTTTTATTTTATTTTAACGCCTTTTTCGTTTTGGCGATTTGTTTATGTTTGACAATACTATATATATATATATATATATATATATATATATATATATATATATATATATATATATATATATATATATATGTTGGTTTACGTGGTAGCCCGTAATCTTACGGGCAATCAATTAGACTCGTTGGAATCCGTTTTGATGGAACTACACTACTCGCCAGGCAAGTTAGTTGTATTGAGTCTGTAATGAGATAGAAATGTAGGGAAGAATCAATGAGAACATAAATTAATTAGATCCAGCCTGTAGCATTGAGATATTTAATGATGTCACTGAGTCTAGTGTCAGATATCTCAAAGAGGTTGTCTAATTGGTGCCCTCCCAGAAATTTATGTCTGCTTGCGTTCAAGGCTGGGCATTCACATAGAAGATGAAAAACCGTCTCCTCCTTCTCGCTGTTGCCACAACTACGACAATATTCATTGTAAGGGAGACCAAGTCTACTTGCATGTTTACCGATCGTCCAGTGACCTGTAAACACTGATATTAGTCTCGAGATGTCCTTGCGTTTGTAGCCAATAAGTTGCATTGAGCGTTTCTCGTTGTAGGTAGGCCACGTTTCTTTCGCGACTCTACATTTGTCCAGATTTCGCCATCTATTTTCCGCCTTTTCTAGAAAGTGTTTTCGGATTCTGCTTTTGACTGTTCCTAACGGGATTGCGACAGAAACCGCTAAGGAGGCATTCATAGCAGAGCCTGCCCGGGCTAATTCGTCTGCCTGTTCATTACCATAGTAGTCCCTATGCGCAGGAACCCAGATTATAGTAATGTCATACAGTCGACTTAGTCCAAGCAGTTCCTCTTTACACTGTCTGACTAGAATAGAGGTAGTTTTCTGTGATTTGAGCGATAGTATTGCCGCTTGACTGTCGACAAATAAACCAATATTTCCTTCAATATTTCTATCGCAAATTAGTTTACACGCTTCCCTGACCGCTAGTATCTCCGCTTGGAATACGCTTGCCTCGTCAGGGAGTCTACATGAGTGTCTAATTCCAAGATCATCAGAGAAGACACCAGAGCCGACACCGCAGTTCATCTTTGAGCCGTCAGTGTATATTCTAGTTCTAAATTGTTCAAGAAGATTGCCCCTTCTCCATTCACTCCTGGTGGGGAATAGGACTTTAATAGTACTTCCGAAGTCCAAGTGGGGAATCATATAGTCGGTAACTTTATTGTATTGCGGGGGTAATAAATTTAGTATCCTCGCGTGCCCATACGTTCCTGATCTCCAGTTTTTTCGCTGCAGATAATCTTATCGCACTATTAACTGATGATTCAATTATGTATAGGTCTATAGGTGTTAGGTGCAATATAGTGTTCAGAGCTTCTAATGGACTAGTACGTAATGCACCTGCAATGCCAATGGAAGCGGATCTTTGTATCCTGTAAAGCTGATCCACCACATACCTCTTACTAGTAGCGGTCCACCATGCAAGAGATCCATATACAAGAATGGGCCGTACTATTGCAGTGTATAGCCATTTTGTCAATTTTGGACTCAGGCCCCATTTCACACTGAAACATCTTTCTACAGGTGTAGTATGCTACCGTAGCCTTACTAATCCTATGTCGAATGTTCAGTTTCCATGAAAGCTTAGAGTCCAAAATAATGCCCAAGTATTTTGCATTGTCCGACAAGGTGAGTTCACAGTTTCCTAACCGTGGTAGTCTGAAGCTCGTAATCTTGGTCTTTGTGGTGAAAAGTACCAGCTCTGTTTTGCCCGGATTCACTCCTAGTCCACATTCTTTGGCCCAGTCACTGAGTGTAGCCAGAGCAGTTGACATGATATCACTTATCACATTCAGAAACAGTCCTGATACTAGTATCACCAAATCGTCCGCGTAAGCCACGACTTTCACTCCCTTGTCTTCCAATTTACACAGGATGGTATTAATGACAATAAGCCACAACAGCGGAGAAATCACACCCCCTTGTGTAGTTCCACGCATAACTTGTTTGGTCTTAACACTGTTGCCTAAATTCGCAATGACGATTCTTGTCTCTAGCATTGACACTAGCCAGTTGGTGATATAATCATCAACTCCTAGTTCGTACAGAGCTCTCTGTATCGCCAAAGTCGTAACATTGTTAAAGGCGCCTTCTATATCCAGAAAGGTAGCCATAGCGTATTGTTTAAATTCAATGGATCGCTCGATGACCTCATGAAGAGCCGTCTCCGTGGAGCGACCCTTAATGTAGGCATGTTGACTTCCTGAGAGTCGAGTTGTACCCTCTAGACGCTGCCTTATATGTAAATCAATGAGTCTCTCCAGAGTTTTCAGCTGAAAAGATGAGAGACTAATCGGACGGAAGTCCTTTGCATTCTCATGACTTCTTCTTCCGATTTTCGGAATGAACACTACCTTTACCCTCCTCCAGTTCCTGGGAACATAGTTGAGGGTTAGGCAGAGTTTAAAGATCCTATGTAGCCAGGGTATGATGTATACCTTTGCACTTTGCAGCATCTTTAGTATAATACCATCAGGCCCTGCAGATTTATACGGAGAGAAGCTATCAATCGCCCATGAAATTTTCTCAACGGATATTATGTCAACCTCGATTCCTTGCGAGGATTTAATATGCCCCATCTCCTGGTCTGTAATATCAGTGCAGCCAGGAAAATGAGTGTTAAGTAAAATGTCCAAAGATTCCGCCGACGATTCTGACCATGATCCATCCATCCTTTTAATATAGGATGGATTATTATGACCATTTGCCAAAGCCCTACTGAGTCTAGCAGATTCCTTGGTATTGTCAATAGATTCGCAGAAGCCTTTCCATGAGTTTCTTTTTGCGATCTTTATTGCTTTCTTATATTCCCTACGCTTATCGTGATATAACTGCCACGATTTTGTCCTGTAGGCAATTTTGAAAGCATTGCGTGCCTCCTTGCGCAGCTTCGAGAGTTTCCTATTCCACCAGGGAGGGAAGCTCTTTCTAGCCTTCGTCATTGGACAGGATATATTAAAAGCCTTAACAATTTCCTTGCCTAATGTACCCTCAATTTGATCAAGACCCTCAGTCGTTGCTTCGACTGGAGGTATTTTTCTCAGTTTGTGCATGAGAATCCCATTGAACTTAGTCCAGTTCGTTCGTCTTGGGTTTCTGAAAGTTGACGCTGTTTCTTTGCAGACGAGCCCAATGTCGAAAAGTATCCAGCAATGATCCGAAAAGGATTTCTCTTTGGATACTCTCCACCTATCAACTGATAAATTGGATCTGTCCCTCATAAGTGTAATGTCTAGCACCTCTTCCCATCTATTATAGTTCACCGAGCTCGGAACAACGAAGGTGGGGTCGTTGCCAGAGTTGCATATGGTCAAGTGGTTCGTATTAATGAAAT
Source organism: Protocalliphora azurea (assembly GCA_932274085.1). NCBI lineage: Eukaryota > Metazoa > Arthropoda > Insecta > Diptera > Calliphoridae > Protocalliphora > Protocalliphora azurea. Next base: position 83,314,881 of record OW026522.1, on the reverse strand, counting down.
CAAATAGACACTCACCTCTGTCGTTGATTTCCGTGCTGCCCCATATTGTATGCCTTGAGTTAGCATCACAGCCAAGGCTAATGTCCTCTTGAGCCTCTATAGAGGCCAGAAACGCCCTCACTTCGTCTGACGGGGCTGGCTTGTCGTGTGCCATATAGCTGGAGGCGATCAGAAAACTTCTGTTTCGCATTAACTCGACCCTTGCGACTGTCAGGTCTGCTGAGCTATACTGTAAGCAAAGAAAAATATTTATGTGTTTTTTAGCAATAAGACAAGATCTTGGCTTACCTTTATCTTTTACGTATAGTATTTTATATGTCGTAGTCGGGAACCCTTTGACTTGGGAGTTGGAAACCCAGGGTTCCTGGACTATATCGATGTCGAGGTCCTTTTCCGCTAAAAGAAGCCTCAGATTGTCTGTAGCACATTTTGAATGCTGCAGATTAATTTTCACGATTTTCATCGTCGGTTGCAGGGTTTTTTGCAGGTTCGCCTAGCTGCATGCCTGTCAGCAGATTGTTGGCTACTTCCAACTCATCTGCTTCGCCAGCTCCTGGACCTGTGGGACGGAACACCTTAACCTTGGCGTCCTTAACCCCAAAGTACAGCTTTAGCCCCGCCTTCTCTAGCTCAATTGCGCTATCCTCTGAGATGGCAAAGATAATGCACTTGTTATTGTCCCCATGATCTTCTGAACGGATGACTGTCCAGTCACTCATGGGGATACTGGGGTTCTGCAGCTTCAGACACTCCAGTATTTTCTGGTTATCGCAGCTCATCTTCGGTAACCAAACCTTTGCCCGTGGTCTCATAGGGATTTCCCCCGCTGGGATAAGCTTAAGTCTTAAGCCTTCCCATGCATCGCTAATCTTTGCGATACATTTGCTGAGGAATTCTTTAGAGAACACGTCCAAGCATTTGATTATCCTGTAGCCCCGGTGTATCTCACCAGAGTCAAAACGAGGAACTGTAGAGTCTTTGTTGGTGAGTACGTGTTCCATCACGAGTTCAGCCAATTTAGACTCTATAGCACCCCATTCTGTTACTACAGGAGTTAGGTTGCCGCTTTTATCGTTGGCCAGCGCCATCAGCAAGTGATCTTTAACCACCTCGTTAAACGGCCTCCTTGCTGACGTTATTGTGGAAGGAGCCGGAGCGGTCGATTTACTTTGGACCTTTCTCCTCTTCGGCGAATTGCTACCCTCAGCTTGGGAGCGGTTTCGCTTCGCTCTTTCCTGCACTGCTTGGGATGTGGATGGTTGAGAGTCCTTAAACTTAAGATACTCATCAACCACCGATTGGTATCTGACAAGATCTGACACGAATGGCTCATGAGGAGTGCCATTTGCCTTATTCTTGGCAATTTTCTCCAGTATAAAGAGAGCTTTGACATATCGTTGTCTCAGAATCTCTTTCTAGCTCTTCTTTTTCTTCCGTTTCTCCTTCGACTGGTCGTCAGACTTGACATCCTGTCGTGGAGCCATTGTGTTTTGTGACAGCGGGGTGCTATGTCTTTCTCCCCTGCTGCCAGGTTGTTCGACCAAGGTCTCTTGACTAGAGGCCAAAAGGTCGTCTTCCGAGGAGATACCCATCTCCTCGTTTTTGTTGTTGTTGTTATTTTTGTTTTTAATTTTATTATTCTCCATTTGATTCCCACGAGTAGGCACGTAAGTTGATGGACCATCCATGCAGGGACGGCGTACATGGACTAGACAAAGAAAAATTTACAACTGGCCCGTGTCCTGGCGCCAGAGGGGAGCTGTTAGCGACTAGTCTTCTTTAACCACTGACTAGCCATCCAGGTTCTCGGCACTGCTACCAACCACCTTAACCTTACAAGTGGGGGAAAGAGGATATGGAATAAGAGGGGAGAAAAGAGGGTAGTTGGGGAAAGGGGATAGGGGATGGATAACCTTTGGTCATGAAGGCCTTTAGAGTCTATACCTTGATTTCTCAGTATCCTCCAAGAGGCCAACTGAGACTTCAAGAAAGAGACCACAGCCTACATTTAAGCCGCCACATCGCGTCAAGATTGTTATCCAGGTGGGGATATATATATATATATATATATATATATATATATATATATATATATATATATATATATATATATATATTTATATTTATTGTTATTTATTGTTTATTGTTATTTTAATTCCTACTGAAAAATATAATTTAAAGGTGCGTTTAAATATAAAATAACGCATCTTTTTCGTTATAACTGGTACTGCCAATAACTTAAATTTTTTTTGATCCCAGTATCTTAGAATTTTAGTTTTTTACTTATTAGAAGATATGTGTAACATTTAAAATAGCAAAATGATTTCAAAACGATCAAAAACCTTAACTTAAAATAGTGTGCGACATACAATCAGTTTCTTAGCCTATTTAACGCTGTCTGGTTATTCTGGTGGGCTTGATGCCTATCCATATAAATTTTGTATACAAAGAAAAGCCACGCAATTTTAAAGAAATTATAAAAAAGTAAAATAATTTGGCACAAACAAATGTTTTAGTGCAAGAACAATACCTACACCCAGATAAAAATCTACAATAGTGAATCAGCCCCGTACATATTCTAATTTAACAATGTGTGTTTAAATCGTTAACGAAATATATATATATATATATATATATATATATATACTGCATAATAATTTTTATCATTTCTTATTATTTTGTTAACGTTTTTGAAATTCTAAGATACTGGGATCAAAAAATTTTTAAAGTTATTGGCAGCACCAGTTATAATGAAAAAGATGCGTTATTTTATGTTAAATAGTGTGAGACATACAATCAGTTTCTTAGCCTATTTAAAGCTATCTGGTCATTCTGGTGGGCTGGATGTCTGTTCATATAAATTTTGGATGCGAAGAAGTACAAGAACAATATCTACAGCCAGAGAAAAATCTGCAATAGTGAAGCGGCCTCGTACATGTTCTAATTTAACACTGTGTGTTTAAATCATTAACGAAAATTAATATCAATTTGATAGTGCTTCAGTATAGAATTATGTCTTTTTCTATTTAATATATTTAAAATTTGTAAATCAGCCACTACCCTCGTGCATTCTGAATCGAATTTTTCTCTTGGTGTATTTAAATTCTTAGGATTGCTTTATTATTTCGCCTATTCCCTATTCAAACGTTTCTCCAGAATAGGTTATTAATGCCTATAAAATATATTTGGAATAGGTTATTTTTGTATAAAAATAAGAGCCAGAATTGCAAATTTTACCAAGGTCGATTGAAAATTAATCAAAGATCATATATATAAGGTGCACTTCGACAGTTATGAAAGAAGATAACAATAAGATTTACATATGAAAAAGAATTTTCTTCATAATTTACTTAACTTAAGTTTCTAACTATAATTTTGTATGGTTTTAAAAACAACAACTTTAAAATTGTAAATGCAGATACCTATATAAATAAATGTAGTTTTATATACTCACATTTTTATTTAAAACGTAAAAAAGGATTTACTACATTTTAAAAATTACATTTCGACAATGAGAGTTGGTCAACTAACTCGAAAAAAAAGAAAAAAATAAAACATAAAAAGCTTTCATTATACTTTAATAGACAACATGTGTCATTCAGTTTCCATAGGCATTGGCTGAGGCTGAATTTACTAGTTTTGTAAATCTCAGAATCTTCTCAGTATTTTACAAAATTATAACGAGTAACCACAAACCATACATAGATGCTATTTTTTTATAAATACAATTTTTGTGAAGTATTGTCTTGATTTTGTAAAATTTCTCGTTTTGTAAGTATTTTGGTAACAAAAATGTAAAAAGAATAAATAGAATGAGACATGAACATTAAGCTTAATATCTCTATCACCTCAAGACATATTTCAAACGACAATGTAGGTAGGTATTTTTATTTCCTCTGTGTGAATACTGTTTTCTTTTTTTTTTTTAATTGCGTGCTGAGTGTAATTTTTCTTCTTAGGGTATAGAGAATGGCCACAAAAATACTTAGGAATATGGGAATAAGGTTAGAGTTGGAGGTAGAAAAATATATATTGTTTTATGTTATAATTGTTTAAAGAATTTGGAAAATTTAACATTTTAAAAGAAAATTTTTACGAGTAAGCCTTTTATAGCATGGGTTTCCAAATGGGAGTCTGCGGATACCTAGGGGACTGTAGTAGGTTCGCGAGAGAGACCAAATATGTATATGGAATTATTGTACATGATACATTTTTTTCGGCATATGTACATATATAATTATTCCAAAACTGAATTCTACAGGTGCTTTTCATTCAGATGGGGAAAAATCTATTGAAGTTTCGTACAATATATCAATTCTAATGTCAAAAAGAAGGAAAACGCAGACAATTTTTGGACTTTTAATTAAGCCTTGTTTTGCTGTCGTTGAGCATATATGCCCACAAAAGAAAAAATTATTAGAATCAATCTATCAGATAACTCTGAAAAAAATAATAACAATAATTGGTGTTTTGCAGTGTAATGCAACGACTTTTATTTTAATGCATATTTATTACAAAAAGTGAAATAACCGAAGAAATATTGTTTACTAAACCTTTTTTTACAACTTCCAACAGATGTAGACTCATCAATGATGGATTCGCAATCAGGTTTTTAGATCACTTAAATCTCATTGCGTAATTTAGTGACAAGTAATTGCTACGAGAACTTTAACTGAGATATTTAGAAGTGCTCTTCAAAGTACTATAGATGTAGCAAATTTTATAAAAACTAATGTCTTAAGAAATAGAATTTCTAAAGCCATATGTATCAATACAAATGCAGAACACAAGGAATTAACACTTTATTCTAATATCCGTTGGATTTTAAAGAAAAATATACTGAAGGTTTTATACAAATTAAAGACAGGAGTAGAAATTTTACTCCTATACAAAAATTAAAATTTTTATTAAAAATTTACAGAAAACAAGTTTTATATATTACTTTGCTTATATCCCAAAATTTTTCTTAACATTAAACCACAAGGCCAACAAGTAAATAAATTAACTAAATTTGATTCAATAAGTGGTTTTATGTGCAAAATTTCTTTATGGAAAGGATGTCTTTGATCTCCTTTACCAAAATATTCCTCATTTCCACTGCTGAATGATATCTTGGATTCATCTAATGTTCAAAAGGAACATACATATGTAAAGTATGATAATACACTTAGTTTCAATTCACCATAAATTTTCCCTATATTACCTGGAGCTTAATACCAATTCTTGCCAAACCAGTGTACCAACATTGCTATTGATGACATACCCGATAACTTTCAATAACAAGTAATAGAACGTATGCCAAAGCTGCCTTTGAATTTATGTTGATTGAATATTTTTGGTTAAAATATTTAAAAGTTTACACAATGGTTGGGAATGAAGCGTTCAAATTTTTGCTAAAGTTTGGATCTACATATTTATGCGAAAATAGTTTTTCCGCGCTACAGTTAATTAAAATCCAAATTAATATCAAGTTTGAATATGGAAAATAAAATAAGATATGCTTTGTTAGAAATTTCTCCTAATGTTAAAGATGTAGTAAAAATAAAAGCATTTTATTACTTTTAATATATTTTAATTGTTTATGAGACGCAATTTTATTTAAAATAAATACTTTTTGAGTTTTAACTATTTTTCACTTCTACTATATTAAAAATCAAAATTCTTAAAAAGGTCCGTGAAGCACGAAGAGGTAGGAACCCATATTTTATAGCATACTGGACTTGTAAAATACACTTTATAATTAAAAGATAAATTATGATACTCTTTGTTCTATTCAATAGACGCAGACTTGATAAATGTTTTTAAAAATCTGAGGCATTTCAATTTCAGTTAACAAAATCTTGAAAGTAATTTTTTATATATTTTTTACCTTTACAAGGTTATGTATACTATGAGTATATGTATTTATATTTGTCCACTAGGGATTTTCATTAACAATAAAGTGCTTACACACAGAAAAAACGGAAATTAACTTTTTCTTAATTTTTTTCCTTTTTACTTATTTTCTCTGCATTAAATAGGTTTACCTTTGTTGCTTTTTGTTTGCAAAAGCTTCCATTCCAAGAACAATTTTATTTCTACCATTTACACCAACCACGCCAAGGGTATAATAAGTGAGTGTTGAAGTTTATTACTTGCCGTCTTAACGTTTTTTACTGATTTGCAGGATAATTTCCTTTGACTTTTTAAATGATTCGCTTTAGTTTTTGGTACTTTTGAAAACGTGAAATATTTTACGATGATTTTAATGAATAATTTTCAAAATAATTTCTAAATTATTTTCTGAGATATAACTTGAAAATATAATTAATTTGTGTAAAAGCTAATTTAATATAATTTTAGGCAACATTTTTGTTTTACAATTTTAATTTATTTAATGTTTTCTAATGCAAACTCAGTTCAGAACTTCGATATTTGGTAGACCTAACTATTTTTATGACGGTTTTTACCATTAGTAAAATGAGAATTTCTCAAGGAAATGACATATATTTAATTAATCACTACATCAAGATAATATTGAAAAATTCAATAAAAATCTGGTAGGAATATTACCTTAGATCAAGCTCGCTTATATAATAGCCTACACTATTATATCTGTTCGTCAAGGGTCTATGGCTAAAATTTAAGCGATTCTTTTGAAGCTTAAACATGTGATTTATGATCTTATAAAACTTGATTCCCCGAAGTGTGCTTTTTATGATCATTTATGGACCGAACCTCATAAAATTACTTGTGTGATTTTTTTTTTTTTTTTTTCTTTTGAGTAAAACTTATCTGTACCAAATTATATAAAAATACTATTTTTCTGATATATACTGGCATTTTTGTGTGATTTATGCACGTTTACATAATTTTAGGGAGGATCTTTTATGAGCACTATCTCTAATTATAGACCTGACCTATTTAATCTGGTAAAAAATATAAGTGCTGCAAGCGATGTATCGGGCTAGTTGAAATTATGAATCAATTTCAATTTATTTCAATAAATACTCTCCTTGGCAAGCACTCAAATTAAAAAAAAAAAAAAATAAAAAAAGCGTGTTTGAAAATTACAAGATTTTTTATTTTTATTTATTTTTTTATTTTTTGTAATATCGGATTTTAGCATATGTATTCAATTCCTCTAATATAAACTAAAAATTCTTGCAGAAATGGGCCAATTTGTCTTCAATCAGTCTGTCGGTGACAAGTGGTGATTTATATTGTGGATAAGTGGCGAAATTTTTAGCAGTTCTTCGATTAGAAATTTACTCCTTTTCGATTATTGTAAATAAAGAATGGGTGTTTGTTACTCCTGTAATTACGAATTCATTTGATTTATTCATTTCATTTACATGTAATTTTTTCATTTTATTTCATTTTACATTTTATTCATGTGAAATTATATTTATAATAAGCACATCTATTTTGGTTCAGTTAAGCGAAAAATGGGTTTAAAAAAATGCATAAAAAGTATTTATGATCTAAGATGGCTGTATCTTAAATATTTCATAAACCGTCGAGGCACACCCAAGGCAATAATTGAAATCGCAGAAAATGTATACCAATCTGTAGGCGTTATTATAGCTTATGTCGGAATCAACTCAAAAATAATTGCGTGTTTGAATTTAATGCAACTTTTAACATTTTTGAGTGTGTATATTTGTCGTTGAAAAAATCCATAATAAATATTTGCAACTTTTAATTTATTAACATCAATTAAAGGTTTTTTGTGGTTAGATATGAAAAATACTTCAGTGAATTAAATATAATTAAAAAAATATAAAACAAAAAAATATATATATATATATATATATATATATACTTTTTACTCGATATTCTAAATGTAGGTTAAATCAGAATTACGGTCCCGATTATGTTCACTATTATAAAATGTATCAATCCTACTTTAATTTTTAATTTGTACAAATTTGTGTAGGTTACATATGCGCATTTAGTATTTTTGACATCAGATTTGAAATATTTGTTGATTAAAAAAAAATTTAAGGAAATGTTAAAAAATTACTATGCTATTATCTTCGGTGACATCATCCAAATCGTATCACTTTTAATTTGTATTTTATGACATACTGTTATCGGTAATACGCATGTGGTAAATTTTTATATATTGTTAAAGATAGAACTTTTGCAACTTTTTAAGTTTTTTTCACGCGAACAGATTTGAGTTTCAACAAAGCCAGTTAATATTAGTGCAAAATAAACGAATTTGAAGAAATTCCCAATGTGTTTCAAAGTGATTGTAGAAGTTTTCCGAGATAGTCTTGTAGTAGATAATATAATATTATCTTAGTACTAAAATTTTTTGAGATTTATGTACGTTAAAGTGATATTTTTTCCCAGGAGGCGTCCGCTTTTCATAAAGTTTAATGTTTAAAATTGCATTCAAATGGATAAATTTGTTTACTTGGTATTTATTAGATATTTAATGTTATTCCTATTTCTGCAATCATGTCTAAGCGATGGGCGAAGGGTTCTTCAAAGTAATTTAATTGTAACATAAATCCTCTGTTTTAGTGCTCTTTTTCTCGCCATTCTTTTCTTTTCTTCCTCTTTTATAAGAGAGGCTTTTCTATTTCTGAATTTGGAATTTCTCTATAGAATTCTCTAAGAAATTCTTGGAATGATTGAATGCAGTAACAATTGGTAATGCAAAATACGAATCGATCGGTATGACTAATTTTTATATTTTGACCAATTGATTTTAAAGAACACTATTTCAGTATCATTGGGTGTATTTTTTCTAGATAATAATAACTTTCCCCATCTTTTTGGAAATTTATGGATTGCAACCCAAAACAAATTGTCATATTTTTAGGTTAAAATCAAGTAATTTTTTTATATCTTGTTCTGAAGTGAAACTATAAAAGCTAGACCATTCTGAATTGGATGAAACAAATAACAGTCTGAAGGTGAATTGCTGCGGGTGTGATGATGGGAAATTTTTACTCTCTCTTTCTCCATATATATATATATATATATATATATATATATATATATATATTTATTTATTTATATTTATATATCTATATATATTTTATATATATATATATATATATATATATATATAATATAATATAATATAATATAATATAATATATAATATAATATAATATAATGTAATATAATATAATATAATATAATATAATATAATATAATATAATATAATATAATATAATATAATATAATATAATATAATATAATATAATATAATATAATATAAATAAATTAAAAAACGAGTCTTGTATGAATTAAAAAATTTCTATAATTAGGTTAGGTTAAAAAAGGGCGGCGTCTTCACGCCTCCACCCAGAGACCATTCGGTCCATTGTGATGCCTTTATAAATAACAGATAAAGCTGATAGAAAGAGAAAAATTCTAGTGGAATAAAGCAAAAAATTGGAAAGAAAGACAGCTAAATATAAGAAAAAATAAGAAAAGTATGGAATCTAAGATCCATCAAATCAACCCTGACTACCTCTAAGCCACTTTAGTCCCACTAAGAACCCCATAAGTTTTCCGAATTCTCCACCCGCAACCTCCTCTAGTTCGTGCAGAATATGGCTCTCAAGCCCTACACAGTGATAGAGTATATGCTCCACTGTCTCTAGCTCCTCCACATCATCGCACATCCTGAAAAAATCTGACGTGCCAGTGTCTGGTCATATTCCCTCTTGCGAGGTGACCAGTAATCATGCCAACAATGATCCTTAAATTCCCACGACTCATGTCCGGAAGATGCTTCGAATCTGCTGGTTTAAGACTAGGCCATAACGCTCTAGATACCCTGCAGTCCATGCTTTTCCTCCAAGCATGATTCGTTCCATTCCCTTATGGCCATGAAATATGATCCAATCGGAATCCTAACCGATACCTCCACAAAAGAACCGGAGAATATCGCTGTGACTAGAAACCCAACAGAGTTTTATTCTGTAGGCATCCATTAGCCTTTTAAATTCCTTCCTATACTCCAGCACTAACCTGGACCTGACACAGTAACGTATAATTACCATCAGTGCTGCCTGACTATCCACTTAGATAGTTACCTAAGTGTTCCTCTCAACATTCTCCTTCAGTAATCCTAGGGCCTTGTAAATGCCTAAAATTTCTGCCTGGAAAAAGCTGTAACTATCAGAAAATGTAAAAGATCATCTGATATCTGTTCCCATGAAGTAAACACCCGCCCTGTGCCTTCTTCGAGCTATCCGTGAAGATAGCACACCCTCCATGTAGCTTCTCCGCTCCAATCCAGAGGTCCCTACTAGGGATTTCAATAACGGGAGTAGTCTCGAAGTCAATTATAGTACCTACATAATTCGTTTGGGCGGCCGAGGACAATGTTTGACTATTCAACATGACTTCATTAAGTATGCTAGCATGCCCCGCTGTGAAGCTCCCTATTAATCCCAATTCCTTCATTCTAAATAAGCTCCGCACAGCCGTACCTCTCACGTATTCCTCAATTGGAAGAAGGTTAGAGAATGATGTCCAGTGCTGCCTGAGGTGTACTTCTCGCGGCATCTGTAATGCCAATTGAAGCACATCTCTGAACTTTAGAAAGAGGGTTCTTATACGTTCCTTTTCTCAACGTCTCCCACCATACCGAACATCCATAAGTGAGTATAGGTCTCACAACCGATGTGTATATCCAATATACAATTACCGGGTTTAGACCCCAGTTCTTCCCTATAGAGTTCCTGCATGCGTAGTAGGCATTAAGCCCCTTCCTCGCCCTTTTCTGAGTATTTTTCCTCCAAGACAATTTACTGTCCGAGTAAATGCCCAGGTACTTGGCTTCTCTCGATAAACTGAGTTCCGTCCAATTCAGAACTGGTAGACTAAATGTCTCAATCTTATATCTCCTGGTAAACTGAACTAGTTCAGTCTTTTCAGGGCTGACTCCTAATCCAATACTGTTTGCCCATTAGGAGAGTTCTCGCAGCCCAGATTGCATGACCTCACGGATCGTGGGTAGAAATTTACCCGAGACCAACAATACCACATCTTCATCATAGGCTACGATCTTCCTTCCCATGGCATCGAACAGTCTCAATATGACTTTCATTGCCAAAAGCCACAATAATGGAGAAAGAACCCCTTCTTGCGGTGTGCCTCTTGTCATAAGCTTCTTTATGCAAGCGTCTCTCATGCTCGTGTTGATAGCTCTGCTGCTTAGCATCAGGGTGATCCACTCGATTAGGAATACTCCAATACGTAACGAAGCGAGTGATTCCTTAATCGCCTCTATCCTAATGTTGTTAAAGTCCCCTTCTATATAGAGGAACGCTGCCAAGGTGTATTTCTTATGTAGCAGGTACCGTTCAATAAAACTCACCACATCATGCCCTGAGTTCCCATACTCCTCCTCAAATACTGATCGATCAGTCTTTCGTTAACCGAGTTCACGTATTCACAGAAATTTATCCATGATGTCCATTTCGCCCGTCTTATGCCCTTCTTATACTTAGTGAAGCTTTTTTTATAGCTGTCCCAGTCAGTCTGATTCCTCGCTATCTTGGCTCTATTGAACGGCTTTCTAACTGTAGACCGTTGGACTTAAAGTTCCACCATTTCGGCTGCCCCCTTTTGCGAGGATAAATTACCGGGCAACTGAGCTCAAATCTACTCTTAAGTACATCCGTGAAATTATACACGATTTCCTCGATACCCTTAGCTGAATTTCTCCAGCCCTCAGTATCCCTTAAATCCCTATCAACTAACTCACCGAAGGACTTCCAATATGTCCTTGTGGATTTCCTATAAGGCCTTCCCCTCGGTTTCACAAAGTCAAGACTAAAGGTTATTATGCTATGATTCGAAAAGGAATAAACCATAGCTAGCCTCCAGCCCATGACAAACTCACCCTCTTGGTTCGCTAGTATTCCTAACCTATAGCCGTTTCCCTATCTTTCGTTCTGAATGTGGAATCATTACCCCTATTGCAGATATAAAGATCATAACTATTTACAAATTCAAATACTAACCCACCCCTCTTGTTGATGTTGCTGCTTCCACATTGGTAGTGGTGAGCATTTGCATCACATCCAAGAACTATATACACTCCTCTCCTCCTGCAGTGCTCCGTCAAATGCTGCAGAGGGATGCCCGGTGAATCGGCTGCCTCGTATGGCATTTACACGGATGCCAGTATAAGCCTTCTGCCTCTAGTGGCTTCCCATTGGACAGCTGTAAGGTCCCCGTTGCTAAAGAAATGAAGAAGATTAATATTCAGATAATTCTTAGCTAATATACATGTTCGTACCTTCTCCAATGTGGACGGTATGAACGGGTTATACCACGTGGTCCTTCAACCACATACCGTGGTGCTGTTAATCTAAGGTTACTAGATAAGGGCCAAATACACTTTGGAGTCAATGAGGAGCTTTGTCAATTCTGTTGAGGCTGCTTCGCAGTGATGCAAATTAATTTGCACCACTGATAGCTTTTTTTGGTCTACCCTAAAGCCGAAATTAACAACTCCCCCAGTGACTCCAGCTTCCTCAGAGACTCCTGATCCATAGCGAATCTGAAGTCGCTGCCTTGGTTCTCCTTACAGGTCAAAGTGTTCACAATATTCTATTGACTGTAACAAGATCTTCATTTTGATTTTCCAATACTGTCAGAATGCCTTCAACCTCTGGAATTAGTGGAGGAAACCATGCCATCACTCTTGGACTAAGATGCCGGTATATGTGAACTTAGCAACTGCGTTTTTAAGAAATTCAAAAGATTTCTCAATACCGCATTTGATAGTTTTAACTCTCTTCATCCACCGATACAAATTTCACACAAGAAAATTTTTTTTGTTTGTTAGACTTCACTGCGAAATGAAAGCGTACCAGCACACAGTGGGGTCAAACGCAAATTTTTTGGTAATAAATCTGAATCTCTTAAACTACTGGTTGGATCAAATTGAAATGTATGAAAGAGTTGTAGAGGAGGACCTAAGCTTTCAGAAAAATCATCTTGTAGTCACCCTGTGATAACACGAGATAAGCTACAGGGTGTCAAATTTGACTACCTGGAGTATGTAAAATTTAAAAAAAATCGTAACTTGTACAAATGAAGTCCGATTTTAAAGATTTTTATATTTCTGGAAAGTGCTTTGCAATATAAAGAAAAAATAAGCTTACTCATCTAAGTTATCTCTTGCAGTTAAAAAGATATTTACGCTTGAATTTTGAATTTTTGATTTTTTGGCTCGACTTTCTTTCGTTTTTCGTGAATAAGTCCGGAGATATATGAGGTAAAAATTTTTTAAAAATATTCTGTAATTTGCTACATATTTAAAAATAATATGCTGAAAGAATTTTTGGATTATCTCAATTCGTCTAGACGTGAAAAATATTCAAAGTCAGCACTCTGAAATTGGCATGAAAAATGGCTATTTTTTTACAAAAATATAGTACAATTCATTCACTTTTTTCTCAAAGTTCCGTTAATAAAAAAATATTTTCCTTATTAATTTCAAAATATAAGGCTTCTTAAATGGTTAATAAAGAAATTTTGAATTGATTTAAGTTTGCACCCTACATCCAGCATTGGCCGAAAATTGTCAATTTTAAAAAATAGTTTAATTTTTATCGATTAATAAAAAAAATGTCACGCGAGCTTTTTTAAATTTGGTACCCATATTTTTTATAGAAATAGATTTAGAATGATTTAACACTAAACTGCTTCCCGCCCGGCCAAAAACGAATGCAGGAGGAGATTTTATGTTAAAAGTCAGTTTTTTTAACGACTATTTTTAAAAGCATATTAAAAGCATATTAGCATAATATTTTTAATATTATTTCTTATGTAGTGTATAAAACACAAATCAGGCTTTCATTCTTAAAAAAATCAATAAAATAGCTCCAATAACCTATTTTTGGTAATTTTTCAAAAATAATTTTTTTTTCCAAAAATAGCTGAAAATCCAAAAAAATTTAATTTTTTTAATACAACTCCACTAATTTTACAAATACTTTAAAAGTGTTAAAAGAATATAAAAATAGACTTATTTACCAATTAAACGATGTATAAAATGTTGATATAGGTCATTTAATAATAGTAATATAATGGCCTCAAAACTACCAAGTCACGTCAAAAGTTGCAAAATTCATTATTTTGTTCCGTATTTCCACATGTGTGTATACGTAACATTTTAGTTTTCTAATGTATTATGCAGGTATATATTTGTTATTATAAAGTAGTAAATTCTTTATTTGAGTAATGTTTATTTAATTTGTTCTACATATTTACATACTTATTATACATATCTCCCGTATATTTGTTTTATTAAGAATATATTATCGAAGAAATTATTAGAGATTTTCTTGAAAATAATCAGAAACATCAAACGTTAGCAAATTTTTAACTTCCTTAGCTTCGGAATCCTCTTTTTCTATTTCAAGAGTGATTTTTGGTAGCCATCGTGTTCTTATAGAATATATAACTGGATCTGATGATATTAATAAATATTCCATTAAGTCCATATTTTGCGCTATTTTCGAACATTTTCGGGTATTGAAGAGTCGGAAATGTTTAACATCTTTATTTCGGGCTTCCTGTGCTTCCTCTGTTAGCTCTCCCAATCGCAAAATACTATTTGCTATTATTTCTTTACCATGAGCCAATACTTTGTGAATTGTTGGAGTCATTGATTTCCAGGGGTATGTAATGTTAAGTAGTTCTTTAGTTTCGTAAGCAAAAATTTTAAATTTGTCCGCATTAATTTGTTTTTTGCTATTAATGGCTGCCAATATAATCTTAAAACGCTTCAAAATATTTAAGTCAATGCCTGTGATTGAAAATGTGAGTTCCGGATTTTCAAAGAAACGTCTTGCTGTATTTCCATCATTTGAGCTTCCATAGCCATGTAGAGGTTTATCAATTATTAATCCAAGTTGTTCTTTGAATTCTAATTGAATTCTTTTCTACTCCTCTTTTCGTAATTCGTGAAGTTCCAAATTGTTTTCTACTGTAGCATTTACCTGCCCGGGAATATTTCTGTACTTCATATCATATGCAAGATGTAAGCAGAACTCCAAAAATCTTATCCTTGCGTGGAGTGGTGATATTCCAAATTTTAAAGAATTTTTATTAACAAGGACTTCAGAATTATCCTGAAATTGTGAACTTATTTTTCCACATATATTACATTTCCATGTAGATGTTATATCTGTTATAGCGTTGGCAACTTTTCCATCAATCATCGTTAATTGTTGTTGAAATGTAACTTTAATAGTTCTGTTTGATATTTTTACATATATTGGGGGCAATGCTTTAATTTCTTCTTCCAATTGGTTGACAATGCTGTTTATTGTAACCATGGTTTCTTTTGTGTAATCAAAAAAGATTGGACGGCACAAAAATTTGGAACCTGGAGTTAAATTTATCCATATATCATCAAAAAGCGAGTCATTTCTTGTCGATGAGGAAGGCTTATTTAAGCGCATTCGAAGTGGTACCAGAGACGCTATAAACAGCGAGGAATAATTATTTCCAGAATTACTTCCATCCAGTTGTTTGTATTCCGAAAATCCTGATGTTCCATTGCAGCCCCATTTAAATATTAAAATAAGTTCAGAGTCTTTGCATTTTTCAATGTTATCATTGCTGAAGGTAGATATAATTCTAGAAGCAGTATTTTCAAGTAATTGCAATATATTAACTTTAGCACTTTTAACAGAAGCATTAACCGGGAGCTCCATAGGCTGTAAAATATTACTTTTCGCTTCTCTCACTGATTTGCTACTGGGAAAGATATCATATCCTTTTTCGCTAACAGATTTCCTCAAAATCTCGTATTGGTTTCTTGATAATCCTAAATTTAATATTAGAGCTTAAGCATCTTCAGAGGTAAAGGACGATGTTGATTTCGGTGTCACTATGCTTTGGATTATCCGATGTAATCGATTGGGAGAAGCTGTTGGTAACACATCTATAACTTTTTCTACTTCCTTTGGTTGCGTACGTGTTACTAAAGCTTTAAATGTATCTTTTATTTCGGCATTCGTATGTGAATTTAGAATAGATTCCTGTTTGGTACTCTTTGTTCTTAGCTGAACTTCATCGTAACTTTTTTTTGGTCGACCCTTTTTCTGCTTTCCGATGAAAATTAGTATTTCTCCCTGCAACCACTCTTAATTTTTCTTCTTGAACTTTGGTATTGACCAATCTGAAGCTTGCATCCTTTTTTCGTATGATTTATAAAAATTTTCGAGCTTTAAACTGTCTTCTGCAGTAAGAGTTAAACCAAAAGTTACTACTGTATCAATGAGTTTTCTTATTTTTTCTGGACGATTTATAATATCAGATAGATTATCCCAGATTACTTTGCAAATAGAAAAGTGTTTTAATGTAATCTCTATAATGGCAAATTCACTAATAAATCTGCATATTTATAAGGATACTTATATATAGAAAAAGAATATTTATATCAGGTAAATGGTGACAGGCAAAAATGAATTAAAAAATTTAAATTTTTGCTCAAAACCCCCAATTTCATTCAGTTTATTTTTATGACCTGTAGTGTTAAACAGGTACGTCAAAAAATGTACGTATGCGATTGTAAAAAAATCATTTTTGTTATAATACATTAATTAAGTAGCTAGGTAAATTATTTAAAAACTTAGAAAAATGCAATAAAAAACGAAGGAAGATATACTTATTTATGTACTTAGGTAATTTTAAAAACCTTTTCAGTAGAAAAAAATTATGAACACTTTAAATAAATTCATTAATAAATATTATTATCTCGTAACAAAAATAAGCAATGCAGTTGAGTGTTACGTATACACACATATGGAAATACGGAACAAAATAGTGAATTTTGCAACTTTTGACGTGACTTGGTAGTTTTGAGGTCATTATATTACTATTATTAAATGACCTATATCAACATTTTATATATCGTTGAATTGGTAAATAAGTATATTTTTATATTCTTTTAACATTTTTAAATTATTTGCAAAATTAGTGGAGTTGTATTAAAAAAATTAAATTTTTTTGGATTTTCAGCTATTTTTGAAAAAAAATTTATTTTTGAAAAATTACCAAAAATAGGTTATTGGAGCTATTTTATTGATTGTTTTAGGAATGAAAGCTTGATTTGTGTTTTATACATTACATAAGAAATAATATTAAAAATGTTATGCTAATATGCTTTTAATATGCTTTTAAAAATAGTCGTTAAAAAAACTGACTTTTAACATAAAATCTCCACTCCTGCATTCGTTTTTGGCCGGGCGGGAAGCAGTTTAGTGTTAAATCATTCTAAATCTATTTCTATAAAAAATATGGGTACCAAATTTAAAAAAGCTCGCGTGACATTTTTTTTATTAATCGATAAAAATGAAACTATTTTTTAAAATTGACAATTTTCGGCCAATGCTGGATGTAGGGTGCAAACTTAAATCAATTCAAAATTTCTTTATTAACCATTTAAGAAGCCTTATATTTTGAAATTAATAAGGAAAAAATTTTTTTATTAACGGAACTTTGAGAAAAAAGTGAATGAATTGTACTATATTTTTGTAAAAAAATAGCCATTTTTCATGCCAATTTCACAGTGCTGACTTTGAATATTTTTCACGTCTAGACGAATTGAGATAATCCAAAAATTCTTTCAGCATATTTTTTACCTCATATATCTCCGGACTTATTCCCGAAAAACGAAAGAAAGTCGAGCCAAAAAATCAAAAATTCAAAATTCAAGCGTAAATATCTTTTTAACTGTAAGAGATAACTTAGATGAGTAAGCTAAGTTTTTCTTTATCTTGCCTAGCACTTTCCAGAAATATAAAAATCTTTAAAATCGGACTTCATTTGTACAAGTTACGATTTTTTTTAATTTTACATACTCGAGGTAGTCAACTTTGACACCCTGTAGCTTATCTCGTGTTATCACAGGGTGACTACAAGATGATTTTTCTGAAAGCTTAGGTCCTCCTTTACAACTCTTCCATACATTTCAATTTGATCCGACCAGTAGTTTAGGAGATTCAGATTTATTACCAAAAAATTTGCGTTTGATTTTCAGCATTTCAGCTTTTTCAGCTTTTTAAATTCGATTTTTTGAAGATAATTTAAATTATTTAATTCAAATTTTGTTATATATTCTCGTTATTTCAAGATTACATTCATTATTATACTAGATTTTAGCAGGATGCCAATTCCTTTTTATTTTTGTCATAATATTGTTTACTTTATTTAACTTGACCTTATGCCTAAACCGAATAAAATGAAACATGTACATATATGTATATCCCTGAAGAGTATTGACTGTATGCCACTCCCACTCTTTTAAAAATGGATCGTTTGGTTCTTAGTAAGCGTATTTAATAAAACTGTTCATGACAATGGAAATAAACCTTAACAGTATAATAAAGAAGGACAAAAAAAAATCGTGACACCTATCAGATTAAATTTTAGAATACATAAGAATTTCTATTCCTTGTGTATAACAAATTTTACGTGAATTAACTCAGCTGCATCAACGGAGTAACAAAATTAATTTTTCAGTAAAAATATATATATCTATGCATAATATTAGCTAAATCGATTAAATAATATGACTCATATATTGCAAGAAATCCTACCTTGAAAAGTGGAGCTTTGTAATCTATAAAACAATTAGTGCCAATAAATGCACTGCCTGCCACTTGAATAAGGAATCATATTTTTTTAACTTTAATTAAGTATATCTCCTAAACTAAAGTTCAGAAAAAAATAATTTTTTGCGCAACCAAATTTCAAAGTGTTGGCTTTAGTTTTCTGAAGAAATAAAAAATATACATATTTTGTTATACTAAAATTATACATTTATTTAAAGAAATTTATTTCTGTGGTACTATTTCGTGTGTCACTTGAATAAGGAATTCTTTTAATATTAATCAGGAAGGCTATGATTTGAATTTCTTTCAATGTAAACGGCTAGAGAATTGCTAATTTGATAGCTTTTAAATAAAAATCGGACGTGTTAAGGCTCTTAACAACTCTGAAAAAGAAAAAATTCTGATTTTGAAATCTCAGGGTCCGAATCCGGTCCAAACAGACAAAATCATTAATAGATTAATAGATAGTGCCCAATTATTTAAATAATGTGGAAAGATATGGAAAAAAAAACATGAAAAGGCGGAAGAAAATGGCAACAACTCCAAAAGAAAGACGAAAAATTCTTAGAATTGCATTAAATTCTGCCATTTCGGTATCAAAAATACGTGAAAAAAGTGGAATCGGTGCCAGTTTAAGAACAGTGCACCGTATTTTAAAGTCGTGCCCATACATAGTCCGACATGAAGAACGCATATCGCAACGCCTACAGTTTGCCAAAAATACAATGACGTGGTCCGACAAATGGTTTAAAGTTGTATTCTCCAATGAAAAACAGTTTAATATTGATGATCCCGATGGGTATAACTATTACTTCCATGTTCTAAATAAGGAAGCATTATTTTTGAGCCGCAGATCCAGCCTAGAGGACGGAATAATGATATGGGGTGCCATTTCGTATTATGGTACCATAGAATTGGTTTTTGTATCCAACAAAATGACTGCAACGACTTACAAAAACATTCTGGAGGAAGCATATCCAAAATTTTATGATTTCTTTGGACCCATACCTTGGACGTACTAACACGACAACGCTCCGATTCATACCGTCAGAGCAGTAAAACAATGGATTAATCAACAAGGTGTTCAACTTTTTGATTGGCCCTCATATTCACCAGACCTGAATCCAATGGAAAATGACTGGGGTTGGCTTGCAAGAAAAGTTTATGAAGGAGGAAAACTATTTGAGACGATAGAATCCTTGAAGGATGCAATAACGAAAGCATGGAGTTCAATTTCGCTAAATTACTTAGAGTCATTATACAAGTCGATACGAAATCGCATTTTTGAGGTTTTTTCTAAAAAATGGTGGCAGTAGTAATTACTAATTGAATGCTAGAAGATAATAACTTTAGTTTTTATAACCTAGAATTTAAAAATAAGTTACAGTTTGCTTAGTTTTAAAATATTCCTTATTCAAGTGACACGGAAAAGTACCACAGAAATACATGTCTTTAAATAAATGCATAATTTTAGTATAATATAATATGTACATTTTTTATTTCTTTAGGAAACTAAAGCCAACACTTTGAAATTTGGGTGCGCAAAAAATTATTTTTTTCTGAACTTTAGTTTAGGAGATATACTTAATTAAAGTTAAAAAAATGTGATTCCTTATTCAAGTGGCAGGCAGTGTACGTTGAAATTTACTGATTTAAATGTTTTTTATTTGCACACATAATGACGAAAGTGCTCCAAAATATTCAAAGTTTAAAAGCCCATAAAATCGAAATTCGAAGTAACTTTGCAAAACCCTTCGGAGATTTTTATATAATGTAATGTGTACTTTCATTTCCCCTTAGAATCACTGATAAACCAAAATTTGTCGCATACTGTTATTTGCTCCTTGCCACACCCCAAGTTAAAAAGTTTTTGTGTACATATTTGTATTACTTTAAAAGCGTATCTCCTTGTCTATTCTATTTAATTAAAAAAATAATATTTAATAACAAATCTTTCTATGTTGGGATTTTTTTCCTAGAATGATTCCATGAATAGTTATTCAATGAAGATATTTTAAAAATAAATTATATATATATTTTTGTAAAATTTCGTTATAATTAAATATGTGTTATTACTTTGTATTGGTTTCCATGGTTTGTCTAATAGTGTGAAATAAATCAAAATTTTGTTAAGGCAAAATAGTTTATCGTTAATATTTCATGGTAATTTTCTAATAATAGAGTTATGGTAACTATAGTTTTAATAAAGTAAATATAACAATGCAAATTTATAAAACGTTCTATTAAATTAAGTACAATAAAGGACCAAATAAATATGAAAAGTATTGTTATATTTAATTATAAAATTATATATTTCGAGGAAAAACTGTATTTAATGTTTAAAGTTGAGTGAATTTTAAATTTTCATCATGTTTATTTATGTAACAAAATTGAATAATTTTCATATGAATAACGCATAAGTGAACAATACAAATATTAACTTCAGTTATTTTTTTTTTTTTTTTTTTGTAATTAGAACATGCTTATTATAATTGAACGATTGGCATGTTGTTAGACAACACACACATTGATTTTGATACACATATATGTAATTTTAAAGTAGTTGTATTTATTTTATATATGAAAATCAAGGTTGGGTCTCCATAAATTTACTAAACTTTTGTTTTCGTTATGTGAATGATTTCCATATGAATGAAAATACTTAAGTATTTAGTCGTATATACATGAATTAATACATATATAGATAAAGTTACGTTTGCACAGTAAGTATACATATGATAACTTTCATATAAATCCATATACGTGAATTAAAATATTCGAAAGAATACATAAAGCATTTTATTAGAAGAAATCTCATTGAAATATAAATACACATTAAGGTTTATGAAAGGTTGTCATCCAAGTGATTCGACTTAACCAGGGCACAATAACTCACGCAGAAAAAATGTACTTGAATATGGTCACGGAAAACTTAACAACAAGTTTAAAAATTATTTTACAATGTTATATTATTTTACAATGTTATTTATATAATTGCAGCAAACATATCATCGTTACAGTACTCGACCACGTGTTACCGAAAACAGTTTATGCTTGCAGCAAGTTACAATCATTGATATGATAACATTTAATATGATAAAATTTAGAAATAAAATTTAAAATTTAGTCACAAAAATTTCATAAAAGTATAAATTATGATTCCAAAATTTGCAAGACTTCATTCAAAATTGACCACAGGTTCCAACAGAAAACGTTCAAAGAATTAAACATATTTTCTAATTATTCCTTTTCAAAATAAAATTCAATAGAAAACTGAAAATATTTTTTTTTTACTAATTTTGCTCGTATAAAATATTCAAGTAAAACATAGCAAAAGAGAAAATTATTTTCTTTTAAAATCTTTTTTAATACTTTTACTATTTTTATATTTTAAAATTTTTTCTATTATTTGAATTTTTTTCAACATTTTGAAAAATGCTGAATATATGCCAAATACTAAATGAAAAATCAGTGACTTAACAGGAGTAAAAATGGTAAATGCTAAAGTGGCCACACTAGTTCGAATTGAGTGTTTTTCATTATTTTCTAAACAAAGTAAACCCCAGCATGTACAGAAAAATTTTAACGTTATATTTGGCATTTTATTTATTTTACATCAACACTTAATTAAAATTTCGAAGCACTTCAAGTAAGTTTTTTTTCTCATTTAAATTTTTAATTCATTCAACCATCTAGCTGATTGATTCAATAAATTCTTTAATTGGAAAATTTTTTCGGTTTTTCATTTTTTACAGTTATTAGTAATTGATATAATCCTCGTATAAAACAATTTTCTGAGAGCATAGTCCTATGTGCACTTTTCCGATTCTTAGTTTTTTTTTTAATAGATGTAGGTATGAATATATTTTTTTAATGCAACAATGGTTTTAAAAGTAAGCATTTTGAAAATATTAACACCCATTTTGACAACTTATTTTTGAATTTAAAATGCCTTTTAAAGTAAATTCTTCATACAAATTTTCCTCCTAAAATGTATTTTGAATTTAAAATATTTTTAGGAGTATGGGTATAAATGTATATTTTATTTGTTACTTAATAGAAATATTGATTAAAAGCTATTTTCAATACTTATTATAATTTATATAATTAAATTAAAGAAACCATCTTCAAACATATATATACCTAAATATTAGGTTAGGTTCCATGCATTTTAAATAATATTGCATTTTTTTCGAATACCCGGGAATTCCCGGAAATGCTTTGAATAAAATCTTGATCCCCGGGAGTTTAAAAATGCCTGAAAATTAAAAATTAAATTACAAAAATAATGTGCTAAATCCTGTTCGTATCAAGAAATGCAAATATAATATTTTCGTCCTTTTTTGTTGAGCAATTTTTTAGAGATTTTCTTTTTGCTTGTACTTTATGTTCAAGGTGCTACTAAAGTTCATCGAATCGAAGAGCACTAAATCCCAAAAAACACAATTTCACCATCAAGAACTGAAAAATATGACTTTTAATCGCAAAACAAACTCTGCTAAACTATCACACTAGATTTGAGCATAATCGCTCCAACCAGTAAAACAATAAACTATAAAATGTAAGTGGTGCTCGTCGAATCAACGAAGGCTAGTACTTTAGGGTTAAAAATACAATTGGCTAAGATGGTCCACTATTTTAAAACATTTCTAGGAAATATTCCAACAGATATTTTCAAACCAAACTATATTTTTTTATATTATGTTGTACACTTATTTTTTACTTTCTTTACTTTTTTTTAACAGAAACATTATTTTTGAGTTATACAGTATATATTGGGTCGTATAAAAATTATCTGCAGTTTATTGGAAAATTTTTGATTCTCTTTGTTGAAAATCAATTTTAATGAAGTACATACTCGCCGATATTAATTATGACATTTTACCATTTTCGGATAGCTTCATAATTCTATCGCTGTAGAACTTCTGTATTGGCCAATTTTTTTTCTACCATCAAGAGAGTTTTGCAGAGATGTAAACAAATGGTAGTGAAATGGTGCAAGGTCCGTACATAAAAACTTCCCAGTTGAGTGTAGTAAATTTTTGACGGGTCATCATATATGTGTGTGGCCTGATATTGTCATGATGAAACAAAACATCTCTTCTGTTGGCCAATTCTAGTCACACTTTCTTGATTTCCTTATTCGAGCAATCGAGTTACTATAGAATTCAGAGTTGATCGTTTCTAAAGATTGTAGCAGTTCAAAATAGATAATTCCCTTCCAATCCTACCAAGCACTCAACATAACCTTGTTTGCCATCAAACTGTCATTAGTATAGGGTCGATGGCATTTAACCATGATTTTTTCGCTTAATATTCTTCCATCACCCATGATGATTCAAAAATGATTCAATTTCGTTGCGTTTCACTGATGGTATTTCGGTCAATCAAAATACTTTGCACATTTAAAATAAAAAATACTTTGAACATTTAAAATAAAATACTTTGAAATAATTTACATTCAATATTTTTCATTATTTTTATTTCTATAATAATTTAAGTATTTTTTTTTTTTAATATTATGTGAAAGTAGAATTTCCTACATTCACAATATCCAACACTTCGATATATGTAAAAGCCTTGTCTATTAAAAAAATTTAAATTCATTTAAGCAAAAACTTGTAACAATAAAATATTAATTTTATGGTAACCATATCAATGTTAAATAAATTTTAAGTTTTTTTTAACATTTCACTTCATTTTTCTACATTTAGTGTCGCTTTCATTATTAATACTTTTTAAATTTTTTTTTTTTAAGTAAACAAAGTTGTATTTACACATATTTATATAAAGTTACTAACACAGTAATTTATTTTGTATTATTCTATGTTGTTTTACTATTTTCTATATTCATTTTTTTTATTCTTCTTTCTATTTTTCAATTTTAGAGATGGTTTATCTCACTCAGCACATCCAATGTCTGAAATGAAAAAATTGGAAATCCTGCGCAACATTACTGATTTGCTTGGTCGAACATTTTCATCGCAATTTGTATTTCCGGTATTAGGACATGAGGATGGTACAACAACGAATTTCCGGCACATGGGCGAACTGTGGCGACATTGGCTGCCAACTGAAGCATTGCATACATTTGAAAAAGGTACCAAGAAAAATTCTAACAAAATATATGTATATAGTATTAATTTGTATATAAAATTGATGTGTTAGTTCGGTTTTTTTATTATTATTTTTTAGTTTCCTTTTTCTCTACAAGGTAAATATTTGTTTAAATACACACTGACTTATTCATTGATGTATATATATATATATATATATATATATATATATATATATATATATATATATATATACACTCACTTAGAAAAATGGTGTGTGTGATGATGACAAATATTATACTACTATATAAAAACCCCAATATAAATATGATGACAATCTGAAAATAACCTTTATAATTAAGGATATGTAAAAGGGGATAGCCATATTATGCCAAATATTAAAAATTCAAATATGGATGACTAACAGACCACTATTATCCTTTGAATAAGATTTATTTTTTATTAAAAAATGTATATGATAGTTTATAGTAGAGCATCAAATATTTATTTTTATATGCTTTTATTTCAAAAATAATAACATTAAAATAAAAAACGCACATAGTTGAAATGAGTTGGGATTCTGCCCTCGTATACATATATACAATATATATAGAGTATATGTATGTATGTATGTAGGTATGTATAGCTACCTAAATAAAATTGTCCCCCAAATATACACTGTAAACGAAGTTTATATTTTAACATTTTTACTGACGTTTTATCGTTAGTATTGCATTTTTCTTCTTGTTTTTGTTCATGCTGCTGTATATGTATGTTTTTTTTTAGGAGTGTTGAAGTCAGCATCTATGGTTAAAAGGTATTCAATTGCAAAGTGCCTTTAACGGAAATTGATTTTGTGTATTGTATGCTTCATATACTATGTACACATACACAGTTAACATACTTTCACAAAAAAAAAGGAAAAATTCAGGTAAAAATTCTCTTAAGAATATTTCAAAGATTTGGTAAATTTGATAACAAGTGAGCTGAATGCAACCTTTTAAAGTGGCACTGGTTAAATTTACTTTAAATTGCATTGAATATTAAATAGTGTTATACGAAAACGAACAAAAGTAGAGTATATCTTTTAAGAAAAAATTTATTGGACTACATAAAATCTTTAAAGTATAGAAATATTTACCATAAATTAAACAATTTCGATATAAACTAATTTAAAAGCAAATGAACTTTATAATGTTTTGTGTAGTCATTCCGCATGTAAACGGAATTATATCTTTGGCCAATTCACTTAATTGTTTTCCCAAAAAGAAAGTATTTTGGATAGGTCACAAAGAATGTTAGAAAATGTATTAAGCATGTTAACAATCCACATATCGCCTCTTGCTACGATGGCTATAATTTATCAAGATAAAATTGTCATTGTCAGTATAGGAGTTATTGCACGTTTTAAGATCAATATTATGTTTCTTACCATCCGTTAGCTATAGATGTGTACTTATTTTTTAGTACTCAAATTGTGGAGAAAGTCCTTTTAGTCCTTTTTTTAATATAACAAATTGGCGACTTTTTTAAAACTATGTGATAACTGACGAGAAACTAAGTTTAAGTATCTCGACCCATTATATATTAATTCCAACGAAAAAATTAATTAATTTGAGATTGTTTCACAATAAAGTGATGTAAAAAAAGATAAAGAGGAATTTATAAATGAACTGAAATTGTAAAAACTAAAGCTAATGAACAGCTATTTAAAACATCAAATGCCAAATCTTTTCATACCGGATTGGGAAAATTAAAAAATAGATTCGATGAATACTTATTATGCTCTAACATATATTTTTAATTTAGATCATAGCAGTGCCTCGGCGGAATCTCACTTTTTAAAATTATCACTAACAAAAAATAAATTATACAACAGAATTAATCTATACTTTCTGTCCTAAATTTGTTAAATGTGGATTTGTACGACTATAGTTCGAATAAAGACCTCGTACAAAAGTACAGAATTTTAATTAATAAAAGGAGAATTTTATGTTAAATTTTTTATGAATAAATCTTTATTTTTCGAAAATGGACCAACTGCTTCAATACCTAAAAAACTTCTCAAAATTTGTTTATTTGATAGAAGCAAGAACAAAAAATATTGTATTTTAAGTACTAAATTCAATTTTATTAATAAAAAAATATAATAATTTATTTATAGTAATTTTTATTACTGCAAAAATAAGGATTTTTTCATAAAAATAGTTAACAAAAAATTCTCTTTTTATTAATTACTTAAACTTCTGAACTTCTGCACGAGGTCTTCACTCTGATTCCAGTCCCACAAATCGCCATCTAACAAATTTAGGACATGGATTTACAAGTATTAACCTTAAGGCTGTTAAACCTTTTATTTTTCATTGATGATAATTAAAAAAAGACATTCCGCCAAGGAACTTCTATGAAACAAAGTAAAAATATAAATTTGGATTTAAGTATTCATCAAATCTATTTTTTTTTTAATTTTCTGAATACAGTCCAAAAAAAAATCGGCATTTGATATTTTAAATAGTTGTTTAAAAACTTTATAATTAGTTTTAGTTTCACTTCATTTATAATTTCTTCGGGACACTACATTGTGAACAATCTTAATATAATTAAGTTTTTCATTGGAATTAACATATAATGGGTCGAGATATTTTAAAGAACTTAGTTTATATTTATTTAGCACATAGTCATTTTAAAAAAGGGGCAGTTGGCGACTTTAGTAAGGGTAACGCTGTGTGCAACTATTTTAATAAATCTGTAGGCCTAAAAAGTATTTTATTTATAACAAGGTTCTACAGAAATAATAATATTATTACCCTCGTTGTCAAGATGAAAACCAGTTGTTCAATTCAGATTGGATTACAATTTCGAGTTTAAATTTAAATTTTTTGTTTGGTTTTTTTATTGGAATTGAAAAGTTAGTGACGCACTGATATAAAGCCTTTTGTGTTAAAAGTTTTCATAAACTACTCCACGTTATTGATTTTCTTAAACTATACAAGGGTTTTGAATTAACTATTAAAGGTATATTAAGTATTTCGTAAAATTGATGATTACGATTAAAAGCAATATCAAACTCATATTTTATGTAGGCTCCCATAACATGAAACATGATATTTTTCAAAACAAATAAAACAACACACATATTGATCTAATAAAGAAAATGACCATAAATAATAAATGTTCAATTCTCTTACAGAAAATAAAAACAACAGTAGCAGTAATAAGAAAAAACAATAATCAAAAATTGTAAACAAAATTCACGTGTGAGCAAAAAAAAAATACTGTTGCTAAAATAACAAAGGAAAAAGGAAATTAAGAAAACAATTTGAACATACTGCTTACACCGACAAACATGTGGAGACTTAACAATACAATTCTCCATACATACATAAACACACACACATACATACAGTTGTGAGCATAAAAAATGCAACGTTATGTAATGCAATCTTTGTTCGCATATATTTTACTTATAACGAGATCTTATGTATTAGTATTGTTGTGATTTTCTTATTTGTGGCCATAGACGCCTATTGAATGTCAAATATTTTTGTAAGATTTTTTAAATTTTGGTAAAAATCGTTGGAAGAGATTAGAAACTACAATATTGTAAAATACCATGATTTTCTATTCTTACATATAGACTAAAAATCTATATATAATATAAATATTATAATATTAGTCAATTTCTATTAAAACTTGATATTTTTCTAATTTTTTTATTTTTTTTTTTTTGAATTTTTTTTATAAAGATCGATATTTTTGAAATTACTACTAACTTTTTCGATCAACCAGAAACCGTAAAAATATTCTTTACACAAAAGGGATCTAATATTTATAATAGTTTGGCTTAAGTTAATACTTCAAAATTATATAAGAGTTTTCGACCGAAATAACGCCACCAGTTTCGATCGTTATTGTGATGGAATCAATAGATAAACATAATTTTTCCCTATGAAACGATATTACTAAATGCCCGATAACGCAATAATGTTCGAATATCCCTTGAATTTGGTTCTAAAATAAATTTTAAAATAGGGAAAAACAATTTAGAATAATACCTATTTTGATACTATTCCTATGTCAAGTAATTAAAATTTAAACCTTTGTGATTACTGAACTGTTGCACTTTTCTAGTGTTGGAAATTAATATTTGAGAGGATATGTCTACCTGTGTAATCAAAATTCGAAATATATGCGTTTAGATTTTATTTTAGTAAATAATATGATATGTTGGAAGGGTTTCCCGTTACCATATTAACATAATTAAGTCAGTGGTTGGTGGCAGTAATGGCTTTAAATGTTAATATGTAATTATTTGGGTAATATCAAATATTTTCTATTACATGACTTGTACCAATTCTTACAGGCATGATCGTTTAAGTATTATATATCCAAGATAATTTTTAAGAATCGTCATAATAGAGCTATATATATTATTTTAGTAGTATTATCACAATATTACTATAAGAATTTAAGAGTAATTCTTAAGAAGAATGGAGAGTGTTATTTAGTATTATCAATATCCTTTGTATATAAAACGATCTAATATTTATGTGTATTGTTAGTAATTGATGGTAATGCTACCAAATTATAGTTTTCAGAATTTTTCAAAAAGTATTTTCATCAAAATTTAAAAAATTCCGTTGAGTTTTTAAGAGTTGCATTTTTTTTGCTCACATTAATTTACAACTTTTTAATTAAGATTTTTAATAATTATTCTTATGTGTAATAATTTGAAACAAAATGACATAAAATAGTTGGCTAAGACCCCACATAATAAAATCACAATAGAATTGCCCAATTTAATAACGTTCTAGCCCTAATCAATACTATCAAAAATCGTATAGCCTAGCTTTGCATTTTTATGCTCGCAACTGTACATATAAATAATCCAAGACAAATTCAACATAAGCAGAATTGTTTTCTGTAATTTTCATTTTCAATTTCAAATTCAATCTTATTTGTTCAGTTTATTTACTATTTGTTTTCTTTCTTTTTTACCTTCTTTAGTACTCATTCTACATCCTGTGTCTCATATGTATTTTTCTTTTTTGTTTATACAATATTTTTCAGGTGGTTACTATTCAATTGAACAAACAAAAAGCCGTCTTCGTATTATAGCATTGAATACAAATTTCATGCGGCATGATCCAAAATATTCCCAAAGTCATTTGGCAGCCGTACGACAACGTATGCCTTTAAATACAATGAATGGTGGTGGTGGCAGTCTGGGTGGCGGTGGTGGCGGTATGGGTTCAGATTCAACAGAATACAAAAACTACTATTACCACCATAACAATATGCATCAACATCATGGACATGCCAGTGATTGGTCATCATCCGGACATGGTTATGGGTATAATAGTCATCATCGTGGCATAAATGGTATGCCTGGGGGAATGCATTACAACATGAATGGTATGGATGGTGGCGGACGTGTCAGTGCATTGTCTGAATTTGAAAATCAAGATACAGAAAAACAATGGATTTGGCTGGAAGATGTTTTATCTAAATCAAAAGCTAACAAAGAGACGGTAAGTGATTTTTAATTAATACCATTAGATTGTAATATTTTTATGGATTAAAATGATATTTTTGTATTTATGGCACAAACAATGAAATTGATATTTACAAATAAGGTTTGCAGAAGGTAAAGAAATACTCGTATGGTATTGAATTTTATTGAGTTTATAAACTTTCAATTTTTTGTAATTGAAAAGCTATATAAACTGATTTGCATAATTTTGGAGATTTTATTTCAATGCAATTATAATATTTTATGATAGTTACTTGCAAATATAACACGGTGCATCAAAATTAGGAAAGTTGAAAACACTTGAAATTTAACAAAGTGTAATTTATAAGAATGATTAAGTAGATTATTACATCATTTTTAGAATTTTCGTTATAACCCCAAAACAGGAGTTATAGTCAAGAAGCTGATTTTTCGGACTTTACGGATTTAAAATTGTTTATGTCGAATACTTGTTATCCAATCGAAGTTTTAAACGGTATTAGAAAGAAAATATTTTACTCTTTTTAAAGGGTATATAAGCTATTTTAATGTTTATTTAAAAATAAAACAACATGTTCGAGTACTTGACTACGACTGTTTTCTTTATTAAAAAAAATTTATAATTAAAAAAAATATAAAAATATAAAAATGCTTAATCATAAAAACTTAAAATTGTGTAAAATAAGCTGAACTCAATTATTGATAATAATAGATGTTGATAGTACAAAAGCGTGTGTTGAAAACAAAATAGCTTACTCAAATTGCAGACAGTTAAATGAACTTTAATAAATCCAACAATAACGCAAACGCAGCAGATTAAAAAATAAAAGAAAGAGGGAATATTCATAATTAACTAAATTTGTGTTAACTTATACACATTTTCATTCATAGTAAAACTGCGTAAAATATTAAAGACATAAACGCTATTTTTTATACTTAATTTTTGGAAAATTTCAGCCATTTTTGACCCACAATTTGTAAAAACCTTATTTTTCTTATTTCACTCTAATGCAATATTTTATTAGCAATAAAATGAGCCATCATTGTATTTAATATGACATTTCGAAGTTGTAAAATTAATAAAAATCTTTTATTTTATTTATGATACAAAATAATAGCAACAACATAATAGACGTAAAATAACAGTATTTTATGAGTTTCACAATTAACAAAAGAATCATATGTTCCAGAATTGGCTAAGAAATTGATACTCTATTATTGTTACTGCCATAATAATCAAGAACTTATAATATAATGATAATAGATAATTAAATTTTATAATTAGTTTTTAAAACTTGATTTATTCTACTTTCATAAAAACTTAACCTTCAGTATTTACATTAACTATAAAAATTACGTAAATTATTTACCTAAAAAGGTTATTGATACGAGTACAAATATTCGAAAATAATCATTTCTTTTTATTGATGAAAATCTGACACCATACGATTATAAAATCTTTAAAACTACGCTAATACTCAAGAAAGATTAAATTATTGAAAGTACATTTACTCAACGTGGTATTGTAATGATAAAACAGTGTATATTGATTGTCCTGAGGACTTGAATGAATTATTTCTTTAACTACATGCTGAACAATAATTTTATAATTTCCAATGGGAAGATCGTCCACTAAACTTAATTTTTGTATTTTATTGCATATAATAAATATATCTACAACTTACCTCGGCAACAGGGGGTGGAGTTCCAAAGATAGTATAAATAGCATTATTCAAATTTTATAAAATTATAGTAAAGGGTTTAAGGTTTGTCACCTGAATGCGAAGAGTCTTAATAATAAGATTGATGAACTTTGCAATATTTTTGAAAACTCGGATATTCATGTCATATGTGTGTCAGAGACATTCATTTACTCAGTAGTAAATGGTAATGTCCACTGGATTGATGGGTATCGGTTGTACCGCACAGATAGAAATAATAATTCAGAAAAAATTGGAGGATGTGGAGTTGCCATACTTCTAAAAAATGTTATTAATGGAAAAATTGCTTAAAAATCAAAAATAGAATAAAATATGGTATATAAGTTACTACACCCACAAATTGCCTGGATACGTCTAAATATTGAATTTGAATCGCTTTTGAAAAAACATGAAACGGAAATGAAATATGCAGATATATAGAAATTGCAGGAGATTTCAATAGCAACACTCTTGTTAAGACTAAACAGATGCAATGAAATCAGTCGATATAAAATCCGTCAATACTTCTTCACCAATTTTTACTACCACTAGTTGCACCCATTTAGATGTCATCTTTGTCAATAATAAAGAAAAAATTAAACATTATGATTAACTATCAGCACTTATGTCCTCAAAATATGACCATCTGTTTTTAAATTATAATACTCAGCCAAATAAAAAAACAGGCATTTACATATCGAGTCTTCAATAATGTTAACAAGAATGAAGCTCAGTTAATATCATGGGAGCAAATCTTGACAACCAACTAATATTTTTAGGATAAAATGTTCTTAGACTATATAATAATCAAATAAAACGTAGAACATTAAAAAAACAGAAATAACCCGTGGTTGTCCAATGAAATAGCCAGACTAATACACAAAGGTGACTCAGCATATGCCAGATGGAAAAAGATACAAAACGAGTGAACTAAGTGAAGAATATTGCAAAAAAAGAAGGGAGGTGGTGTAAATAATAAGAAGGAAAAACCCAATTACGGAAGGCCATTTGAATATTAGCTATGTGAAATAAAAATGCAATTTCAACCAGTTCCAACAAAATATGACCCTGGATCATAAAAATAATACGTACCAAACTTAATAAAGTTATCTATAAAATTGCGATCTTTAGTTTGATTAAAAGGTTTATATGGAGGAACGGAAGGGCGGACATCTCTAAATCGACTCAACTATTGATTCTAAGCTAAATGGTATTTGCTGAAATGGGTCTTGGACAAATATTTTTGGACGTTATAAATAAATATCAGCACAAATGCATAATTTACATAACTTAGATGAAAACTGGGTGTATAGGCGTTGGAGTACTAGTATACAAAGTAAATATTACGTATAACATAACTAAAGGACAATAACACAACTAAATTACAATACTTGTTTTAAAATTATACAATTGAGACACAAATGGTAAGGGTAGATCCAAGGGAAGTGGTATTTTCCGTAAAAAGAAAATATAGCTTACATCATATGAATATAAATAAATGTTACAGCTAAAATCTTAATATTATATAGGAATAACTTTCTTATAAAGCTTCTTATTTTGGAAAAAGACGAGTGGGGGAGCTGTGGCCATACGATGTGAATATAAATCTGCTCATATCTATAGAACTATATAGCTGCAGAGTAATAGCATAAAGGTATTATATTGTAGATCTTTATTCCGTCGAGATTTTTTTTACTGAAGATTGATATATCAGATTCGATTACTTGTTATTGCTTATGACTTACTACTATTTATTGTTGGCTGGGGTATGATGTTACATCACATTTCGTACAGGAAGAGTTAAACTATCTATTAATATTTACTGACTTCAGTTTTTATTTAAGTTACCACATTTTCGTAATTTCTAAGTATCACTGAAATCGTTTCTAAAACAAATTTAAATTAAAAACTTTTTAAAATCCAAAAACACTATAAAATTAATTAGCAACATTCATTTGTTGTTACTATGTTTTTCTCATTCCTGCATAAAGACACTCGCACATAAAAAAAATTTCAGTCATTTTCAAACAATTTTTAAAACTTGTGTAATAATCCTCTTTACTATACTTTATTTTAATTACTTTATTAAATCATATAATTCATTAATTCCAAAAGCAGCAATTGGTCTTAAAACTGCACAAATAGCTAGAGAAACTATTACTACTTGTACAAAGAAAAAAAAAAAAAAAAAAAAGGAGGAAACTACCATCAAAACTTCCGGACAATTTTATTTACTTGTCTGCAGTGATATTTTAACTTGCACTTGTTAAACTACTAACAAAAAGTACAACAAAAATATAAAATTGCAATGAAAAAAATAAAATAAATAAAAAAAATAAATAAAAAATAAATTCTAACAAATTTACAATTTTAATGAAAGATAAAAAAGTTGAGATATTTTTTTTTTAGTATTTTTCCTTAGCAATAGTAATGCTTAAAGTAAACTTTTAATTTCTTCCACTTATTGTTTAATTTTTCTTTTTCGCCAACTACTACATAGATTTTTTACTTATTTTTGTTATTTTTTTATTTTGAATTTTAACAATTTTTGGTGGAAGTACAAGCAACTTACATAGTCGCTTTAACAAATTGTACTTTTTTCTGGTTTTGTTTCTATCTGTATTTTGGAGGTTGCTTTTCTTGGCCATTACACTTGATTTCATCTGTTGTTAGTGGCAAATACATACATTT
This sequence comes from Protocalliphora azurea, assembly GCA_932274085.1. Taxonomy (NCBI): domain Eukaryota; kingdom Metazoa; phylum Arthropoda; class Insecta; order Diptera; family Calliphoridae; genus Protocalliphora; species Protocalliphora azurea. The sequence continues at coordinate 83,280,326 of OW026522.1, read as the reverse complement.
AACACAAACCCCTACAAAAAAAGGAGAAATTGAAGAAAATGGCAAAAAAGAAGAAAATGGAAATAATTCTGTGAAAAATGTATCCATTAAAAAATTTAACAACTAACAAGCAAAAGTTTAATGAACAATTCAAACATGATTGTTTAGTTTTCTTTTATATTTATATCCGCAAGTACACTCTACAATAGATTGTGGTATTTTCTCGATTTTAAATATAACAATTATTATATATATCAATACATTCTGGTAGAGATATTTTATGAATAGATACAATTATAGAAATATATAATAAAGAAAATTTTTAGAGAATTATTTTTGTATTGATTAAATTACAAAATACAAGTTCAATAGCAAACTCATAGAAAAGTATTAAGAAAATATATACAAAAGAATTGTTCAGTTAGAACATTGGACGATAAGAGAAATTTTATTATTGACTATACATATTTACCTATTGCGCTTTAAATCACAATAGCACTCCTACTGGAACATGTTTAATATTAAATTGGAACACAATTAGAAAAGATAAATCGCTGCAAATACCACGAAACATTTTTATTAAACACCATTTTAAAATACATCCTGTTACAAACACTATGATCTACCTTAACACAACCTTGCTAAAACCTAAAACACAAACAAAACATTTATTTATGTGGTGTTTAATATATTTTTACTTTCCATTGATATTTTATTGCACTATTGAACATATTTCTTTTTTAATTGCAATTTTATAGATATTTAAAACATTTTAACAAGCAGTAAATCCTTAACGAAATGCAAGAGCAAATTGTTAGAAAAATGGATTTTCTTTATAATGGAAACTAACTAAAGTAAGAAAAACATCAATTAGTTTTGCAAAGAAATGGCGTTATTTAATCCTTTGGCGAAATGAAGCAGTAATTACTTCGGTATGAATTTAAACAAATTTGTGGTTAAACTTTTAGGAATTTCTTTTGCAAAGGTATGTTAAATTGATCCATTAGCTTTAGTACAAGGAATTATGGAATGATATAAAATAAATATTCACATTTAAAAATGCTTCTAAATTTTTAAAGAAGATAAAAAAGTTCGAATTTTGAATGCAATTCTGTATATAAATACATTATGGGTAATTCCAAGAATGCAAACAACTTCAATAAAGATTTAACTTTGAGAAGAAAGATTAACTAATATGTAGACGTAATATAATCTTTTATATATTGGGTATATGCATTAATTCCCATCGTTTACATTAGACTGCGGCAATAGTATTTTTACAAGCGGTAAAGTTTCCATTTGAAAGTACTGTCATTAGTCCTTCTTTATCGGTAGGTGTCATTCTGTTGAAATGTTGTTTTAGCTTTAGAATTCTATCGATATTTTTTTTATACGTTAATACTAACGATACGTACATACACATGACTATTCCTCTAAAACACGTTATTTGTTGTTACTACATACGCTTAAAGTTGTTAAAGATGTTGTTATTATACGCTTAAAGTGAAAATAATTAATAAATAAGAATAAAAACATTAAACAAGATATCGAGATTTTATTTATGAAAAGTTCTGATAAATTAAGATCTGGTGTTCATCATACTTGAGATGCTTATCAAATATGAGAAAATTTTCTATCTTTTCGTTTTCTGGATAAGGGATAAATTTTCAATACATTTTTCTTCCTTTCTGTAGAAAGTTCTTGATATAACGGTATTTTAGTAACCTTTTTTCATTTACATTCAAAATATGTAATAGGGATTTAAAAAAAATACACATGTAAAATTTACGGATTCTGGGTTTAAAACTCTGTTACAAAAAAATACAAATTTTTACTTCATTGTTATTTCTTAAGAACACCGCAACGGAAAGCCATCACATTTTGATTGCAGTACATGGGAAGTATATTTTAGATGAGGCAGCTTTTTGTAAGTGATGTAGATTATTCGATGTGTATGATAACGAGCATCCCGGTTAGCCGAAAAACTTTGATGATAAAGAATTATAAACATTTCTCTTGATAAACGCAAGGAGTGCTTCCAAAATTATGGAAAATAGATTAGCCAACAATTTCCAGATGTTTAAAAGCACTTGTTGCATCAGCGCTACAAAACAATGTCGCTTCTGGATTAAGTTGTTACGGACGATGAAAAGTGGATCCATTTTGATATTCTAAAGCGCAAAAATCGTAAGTTAAATCCAGACAACCCGCAAAATTGACACCAAAGCTATCTCAGTCGCCAAGGTTATATTCTGTATTTAGAGGGATCAGGAGAGTGTCATTTATAATAAGGTATATAACCGAGTGAATCGATCACGATGAACACGTAACAAATGCAATTGCTGCATTTCAAGAGAACATTTAACGAAAAACGAAAGGAATATGCCATCATACACTTGTAAAAATTTTTCCATCGGCTGGCAGCACTCTAAAAAATGAATGCAAAATTATTAGAGTAAGTAAGATTTAATTTAAGATTACAGGAAATGCGTAAATTTAGGCACTATATATTTAGCAAAATCAATTATTTAATTTTATCTATATACATTTAAACAAAATGTAGTATTTTAGATGTTTATACACATGTTTCAAATTTAAAAATATTATTACATGTATTAATGAGCAAAATGGAAAGTGTCAAAAATATTTGCTTTTTTTAACCCATTAATACCCACAGCGACCTAGCCTAAGTAGAGGCTTGAAATTTTGAGCAACATGTTAACATAGGCATATAAACCCATTGACGTGGAAAAATTGTTTAGATCTAGTTTAGAAAGACTTACCTATATGTAAGAGTGGCCCTTAGCCATGAATTTTTGTCCCCTGTAAATTGATGTATTTCATAAATCTCATAAAATTTCTACTAACTCATCGTTAAAAAACTTTTACAAATTCATCTATAGTAGCAAGTGGTTACTATCGGGTTCCAGAAATACCTTGCAATTCTTGATCTAGGATCGCATCTTCCTCATCATCTGTATTTTCATGTAGACAATTTGCATCGTAAATAGTGCGTACGCACGCTCCCTACGATTCCGTGTTCACAATCTTCATTAGACTGCAAGTAATTAACACAACAAGTGATTATAGTTAGAGTCGTCCTAATTATAACTACCTGCTTAATAAAATTATAATATTTACTGCTTAACATTTTTTGCATTGAAAGTAGAGGGATTCAAAAAGTGCTGAGAATGACCTAGTGTTACCAATACGTAAGACTTTCTTTCTCCACTTTATAATTGTCATCGGATACATCATATATATTTTTAAAGAACTAAATAAAGAAATTTGATTTTATTTTTCTTTATTATAAAATATATTTTTTTCGTAAAATATGTTGAATGCAAAAAATGTTCCTGCGATTAAAGTGGAACTTCTTCAGCTAGTCGAATAATTTACTTTATGCTATGTTCACATATAGAGGTTTTTTAAAAAATGTTTCATTTTATCAAAAAAATAAATAAATTTTTTTTATTTTTACATATATTTCAAAGCCAAAAACATCTCGATTCGAACTGTTTAACTATTCGACACATAAAAAACATTATAAATTTCCATGCGGAGAAGAAATTTTTAGTATTTTTAGATTATAGAAATTTGTTGAAAAAAGAGTTTCTAAAAATTGTCAAACAGTTTAGAAACAAAATGTTAAAAACTATGAATGAAATTTAAATTTGTTCATAAATTTCGTTTGTATAAAAATTTCATTTTTTGAATTAGTAAGTGTTTGTGTGAAATTTTTATTTAAATCAAAAATTTGTGAAAACACTTTAGCAAACGCAAAACAGACCAGAAGAAAAAACACAATAAAATTATATGTGAACAGGGATGTTAAAAACTAGTCAAACATAATGTTACTGAACAAAAAACCTTTGACGACACAGGACGTATATTTTGAGTTACAGTTTTGTATGGATTACAAAACAGGATTTTTTTTTACATATGTATTTTGATTATATTATACTATTTTTGTATATATAAATACATACATATATACATATATAAATACATACTTACATTCATACATACGTACGTACATACGTACATACATAGGTACGTACATACTTACATATATACATACATGCATACATACCAGTGTTGCCAACGTGGCTTTTTTAAGGCTAAATCTAGCCTTTTTACTTTGATTTTAGCCTAAAAATTTTCGTTTTAACTTCTAGATTTTTTCTTTTTTCTTTTGGATTTTTAAAATTGCCTTGAAATGGCTAAAATATTAGTATATCAGCAATGAAATATTTATGTACCCATAGGGGGTATCAAAAAAGTTGTAAACTTTTATAAAACTAGAGACTATAGAATACAAATATTCTTATTCCATGACATCAGTCATGGAAAGAAAATAAAAATTGAAAAAAATTATAAAAAAAAATCGAAAACGTTTTTCATACCAATTCTTGAGAATGTTTGTAAATATTTACAACTTTTTTACATATTACTAATTTTTTTTGTCACTATGTTGAAAAGTGATATCAAATTTGCTAACTGAGTGCAACCCCTATTAATTTTTTAGGACACTCATATTCAGTGAGTTAGGCAGTTTTTAACCTGAACTAATTTACTGATTCGCTTTTCATTGCCAAATCTATATTATTTGATATTTTAATTGATGGATTTTGATATTATATACATACATTTTTTCAATAACTTTTGAACAAAAAAATTTCCGATGTTTTTAAATACAAAAAAGAGTAAATATAAATATTTTATTTATAGATAAATTTTTTTAACCACAAAATGCGTAAGAATTTTAACAAATTTGAGATTTTAGGTGAATGATCAAAAATTTTCTTTCCTGTTTTTAAAACAAATTTTAGAAATACAAGACACATAATTTCGGTTTTAGAAAGTTTCGAAAATTTTTGACTTTCGTCATATATTTTAAATTAAACACAACATATATTTTTAATCTAATTATAGTGCAGTCAGTACAAATAAATTGGATGTAAGGGTGAATTGGAATGCCAAAATTCACGAAGAATTTTCCATAATTAGGCATTGCCCACATACAAGACCCACTTCAAGATATCAAGATAATATATAACATAAATAAGTTGTTGTATATAAGCGGATACTTTAATATAAAATTTCATTAAAATCGGTCCATAAATGGCCATATGTTCAATCTTGATGTATAAACGTAGTGGTGTGGGATATTATATGGTCGTCCTTGACCGACACTATATCTTTTTTTACTTGCTTAAAGTCCAATTTAGCCTTTCTTTTTTCTCAACTCCTGGCAACACTGCCTATAGCAGAACTGAACTAGAACTGAAATGGCACTGAAATAGATTTAAAATTGAACTGAACTAAAGAACTAAATCAGAAATCGATATAAAAATTGGGCTACTATAATCATAATTATCATAAGAACTGAAAATTTTCTTTTTACTGACCTTGTGTAATTATTGGACTAAGCTAATTTGCACGCTGATAAAAAATGACACATTCTACTTTCACTCGGAAAACGATCTAATGTGAGTTGTAGACCTTCTTGAAGATATCACAAAACATTTTTAAAAAATTTCGAAACACTCCCTTAACTTTGAGATATTGCGAAAAACTGTTTTTAGGATAATTTCTGCCCTGTAGATCTCTTAGCTTCATAAAGTTTGAGTCAATTTAAGATTTTATTTTTTAAATTAAATTTTATTTTATTTTTTTATATCCCAATTTAAAATTGCTTGAAAACTAAAAAAGTAATTAAGCATTTTCTAAACTTTCTTGAAAAATTCTACATATATTTTAAAACAAAATATTTTTTTAAATACATTTTTATTTAATTTTTAACATTCAACGATAAAATTAAAAATGTATGAAAAGTTTTAGTAAGTTATTAGAAATAAAATCGGATAAGTTCTACAGTTTTTGTTCAATTTAAAAATATAAAATTTTGTTATTTTCTCAACAAAAATGTCCTTATAAATTTTTTCATCGTTGCATAGGTTTTCATACAAAAAATTGTAATAAATTGTAGTTAAACTCCACTATTAACATTTTATCAAACAATTCAAATGCATAAAGTTGAAAAGCCTGTTTCTTCTAGTTTCAAGAGAACTAAAGATAGTTTTTTGCGAATAACTCGAAAACTGATTTATGATGTTTAGGTCTTCTAAACTATGTCATTTCTAGAGTAATTTTTCACTGTAACATCATGTTATTATTTCATCAAGTGTCTAAATATATTAAATATATTTCACTATTAAACTACCTACATGCTATCATTTAATTTTTTAAAGTTTTGTTGAAACTTGCAAAAAATATTTTCAGTATTTAAACTTTTTAAACGATAGTAATTTATTGGTTTCTCTATAAAACTCCCTCCCTGTTCACGTACAATAACAAATGTTCTTGGAAAGCTTTAAATTAAATATTTTATATACATTAGACTGCCCCGATAAACTAAATAGTAAACGGTGCGTGTTGACGAGCTAAAAATACTAAAAACCAAAAAAAAAAAAATTAATCTTGCATTATTGGGCAAAATGCCCAAAAAAGTTTTGAGTTTTTTCTCGAAAAAAATCTTGAAAGAATTGTAATTGTAGGTGTAATTGTAATTGTAATAACATTAACAAATAAATTTGTCTGCCACGAATTTCAGTCCTGGAGAGGAATTTTTAATGCTTTCTGGTGAGAATTAAAATACTTTTTAAATTGACTAGTACAATATCATTAAAATTAATGTATTTTTTTTTTTAAATCCTGAAAGTTACGAATTTGAGACAGATTTTCAATGCAAAATTTTTAATCCAAATGTATTACTCCAGTATGTTCAGCTCATCAATGGGTCACTCTAATATAATTGCATATATATTTATATTATTATATTCGTTTTACGAAATTTTTATAGTTTAGTTTTTCTTTTATTTATTTTCTGCTAAATTGCTTCGAGTCATGATAAATTGAAGTCAACATTAGCTCAGCAATTACCTTAAACTTTATTCTTTATATTTATTACGTTCAATTCACTCTTCTTTCATGTTACGTGTAAAAAAAGTTCCTGCAACACTACAAAAGTTAAAAGTGAAAATGATGACCAAGCATGTCATTATATTTAACACAATGTTTGACACATAAACAACATTTAAAGTAAATTTGATAATACGAAATCATTACCGAAACCTGTCGCCCTAAGTAGAAAATGACAAGAGAGAAAAAAATAAATAAGTACACTTATAATACACACATATACCACTGATCCTTGGTGAATTTAAGGAAACTTCAAAATAGCAACAAGGGTCAGTTTAAATTTGTTACAAATGATTACGAGATTTCCTATCCCTTAAACAGCAAAGGGGGGACTCAAAGTCACGCTTAAGATAACAATAATGCAATGACTTTTGATATCTTAATTTTGTAATCATTTGCCACAACAATAACAAACACATTAACACCATACAAGTTTTGAAAAAAAAAAGATAACTAAACGAGTGGAAGATGATAGAAGCAAAAGAAAAAAATTTAAAATAAATATTATTTATAATACAAAGCACGTTATTGGCCTTAAGCGTTACTAAAAAACCACATTATAAACAACTATATTGAAGTTCCCTGATTTGTTGCAAATGTAACCCCTAAAATTAAAGACTGATATGTTTTAAACTATTTCGTTTTAGTTATTTCGTTCATGTGAGCTGGACTATTTTTAAAATACCTCCAAAAATATAATTTTCGATCAACAATATATATAATTTTTAACTTTTTGTCAAAGAAAAAAAAAAAAAGAGTAGAACATAATAGACGAATCGTGTTCAATACATAATGAGTAAAAAAATTTCAAAATTAAGTAAAATTTTCTATGATTTTATTTTAAATACTATTTTATTAAAGTTTAAATATTTTTGATATTTTCCATCGTAATTTATATTTATATTTTGTCATTCGAAAGGTCTCATTCAATACCATTGATACATATATTCATTTAACCCTGTAGATGCACAAGTTATATTTTTGGATTTCTGGTCCATAATTGGTTAAGTTAATTTTCGTGTCAAATAAATGGTTAGCGAAGAAAATAAATGTCACCAAAAACATTTATCACAAAGCTCTAACTTCGTGTAAAATATTGACTAAATTTCAAAAATCACTTTAATAGATTATTACAACAGTTTTAAAGGAACTTCGTATATGTTCCATAAATTCATCCATATTTAAGTATAATAAATACTCCCATGTGACTTATTGGAAAAAATTCCTAATTTAACCTTTTTATAACTAAATGCATAAAATTGACTCTATTGCTGTTAAAAGATTAATTAAGTGTAATCTTCAATAGTGTTAGGACAGACAATGGTACAATAAAACACAATATATGATGAAAAATATCCGAAATATATAAAATTATATATTTGAATAATATTCCGCGACTGAAAAGAGACATAACAATGATCAATCCAGGCATTAGTATGTTTCTATTACAATTTGAAGTTAATTTTCTTTTAACGAAAATTTTGTTAATGATATTGAAAGAAGCTCAGGTAAATTTAAACGTTCAGATATAATTTTTTGGGAATATGCAGCTCTAAAAAAAGTAGAAGCCGAAATTCCAGCAGACATGTTAAGGAAACCCCAAATAGTAAACTTAGTTAAAATATTTTAATACTCTTTAAATAAATTAGGGGACTGGGATAAGATGGATAATGCTTTCAAAGTCTAAAGGAAACCAAATATATTTTAGTCACTTAGCCACATAACTAATACTGTGCTGTAAATGCTTAACTATAATTTAGTATGTAACATTTTTATGTTAAAATTATTTCATCATTTGATCACCTAAGTTTTTAGATCCAATAAGAAATTTCTTTTACATGATAATTGTGAATTTATAGCTCTCTGAAGCAGCAGAACAATACAAATATATTCTGCCGTTGTAGTATAAAATTAAGCTTAAGTTTATTTATAATTCAGCTCTACTACAGTTCTAGTTCCAATTCGGCTCTGGTTCTAGTTCAGTACTACTTCAGTTTTAGATCAATTATTTTTAGAGTTAAGTTTCTAGGCCTTTTTTGCAAAGAAGTCAGCGAATGAAATTCAATATCATACATAACAAAACATTGACACCACTTAAAATATTTTAGCAAAAATCTAAAGTGCTGCACTTCAGTTAAATTCAGTTAAGTAATTTTTGACCTATCACATTTATTAAAGCCAGAAATTATTGATGTTTTCTATAACACGTAAGAAAGGTACAGTAGGTCAAGCTCGACCATATGATACACTACACCATTGTGTGTGTGAATCAAAATATGGGAAAGGTACTTGCATTAAATGTAATGTATATCTTTATATTATTTGATACTAATATTGATTGCACTTTATGTACTTTAAAATGATTTCCGGACATAGGCCTTACATGAGAGCTGAGGTCAATTGAGGATCGGTTCTCATAAAATTTAGTGTTCTGATTTCTACTTATATAAAACTTATTTGTGTCAAATATTAACTAGATACGAACATTTATGTAGAATATATGCACGTTAAGGTAATTTTTGGAAAAAGTTTTTATATGTCTGTTACGGAAATTTATGGATCGATCTTAGCAAAATTGTATACAATGATTTATGCTTATACAGAACTTACCTGTGTCGAATTTTAATAAAATATTGCTATATTTAAGGCATTTATGGTCATTAAACTCCTATTCCGAGAAGAAATTTTATGGGAGCTAGAACCATCATAACCAGTTTCAACAGGGTTCGTCCGTGGCTCAATTGAGGACCATGTGCCAAATTTAATTCATCTTTCTTTAAAATTACTACCTGTAGTTTGATAAAACTATATTATCAAACTACATGGATAGACAGATTGTCAGATGGACGGACGAACATTGATAAATTGACTCATGAAGTCACGGAAGTGACTCGTCCGATATAATTTAAGGTGGTTTTCCAACGATTTTTTTCTACGTGTTACAAGCATCAGCACAAACGCATAGTACCTTAACCACCTATGGTGGTGTAGGTTATAAGAATAAAATACTTGTTAGTTAGAAATTGTTTTTTAATTAAGTTTTATGAAATTTAGCTTTTAAGCTTTTTTTTATATAACATTTAAGCATAGTGTGATCACAGAAGCATGTGCTTAATTTTTTTTAATTCTTTTTATACATACATAAGTACGAATTTATTCATATTTTATATAAAGCATATTTTATTTAAATATAAATAAAACATAGAAAAACTGCCAGCAAAATGGTCCAATAAAAAATCGCCTACAAAATTTCCACACAAATTTGAGTTATACATATTTCATATAAAAAATGAAATGTTTGGGTTTTATAAATTTTTTTTATTATATTCATAAATATTTTCTGTGTTAATGCAGTTTATTCAAAAATAAATACCTATAATAATTTATTAAGTCCATAAAATTAGTCAAGTTATATTTGATTTGGAGATTGAAGCGCCGCAGCTGAAAATTGTAGTTAAATTTAAATAATCTCAATTTTAGTTTGTGCAAATTAATACACAAATTGCTTAAATGCATGAATACGAAATTATATTCTTCTTTGTTGTAGTACTAAAATTTTAGCCTTTTTAAAACAACTTTAAAAATCAAAAAAGGCTAAAAAAGCTAGAAGCTAAAACGAAAATAAAAAGGCTAGATTCAACCTTAGAAAGACTAAACTGTAAATACTATACATAACTATTTATATTTACGTAAACTGTTCTCGAATTAATTGAGAATTATTCCATTAGATCGCACTGATCATCCAAATATGAAACATTGAGACCTGATGATTTTTTTTATTTAATTTCATGAGCATACATTTTTAATAGTCTTGTATTGATGAATAGTTTTGTATGTAATTGATTCTATTGTCTCAATTTATAAACATTTAAAAATTCTGGTCAAGGTTAAATTACCAATATATATATATTTACAAAAGCAAAAGTTTTAAACGCCACATAAAAGAAAATATTCAATATAATTTTGTTCAATTTCAGCACAGCATAGATAAAAGATACCGTAGTATTTTTTTATTATATTATAATTATATTGCACCTTTTCGCGCTTCTCCAACAAAATCAAAACATTTAATAATATGTCGAATGAAAAATTCGTTTAGACTATTTATATTGAAGAAACTAAATTTTCACTTCTAAAAGGAAATTATTTTGAAACTTAACATTCTTTTTAGTAATTAACATTACTTCTTACTTAATATTTGCGATTATATATTATATTATATATTATACTTAGCTAAAAAAAATCATTGTTTATTCTTCTTCATTTGAAATTCGTTTCACTGTGCTCCGCCACCATACAACTACAGCATAGAAGATATCAAGTGCATGTGATATTGACTAGCTTCAAAGTAGTATTTATTGTAACTTTTAAAAGCTTTTGCACTTTCATAAAATGTACTCATAATATTTCTGTGTTTAGTTCTAAGTCGGTTTTAGTTAAGTTCTAGTTTAGATCAGTTTTAATTATGTTACAGTTTAGTTTTAGTTCAGTTCAAGTTCAGTTTTATTTTAGTTCTAATTCAGCTCTAGTTTAGTTCTAGTTCAGTTTAAATTCAGTTCTAGTTCGGTTGTAGTTCAGTTCTAGTTAAATTCTAATTTGGTTATAGTTCAGTGAAAATTCAGTTCTAGTTCAGATCTAGTTCAATTCTAGTAATAAGTAAATTTTCCTCCATTAAAAATATTTAAATGTATGTAATCAGTTGACGCGACAGTTCATGGTTGTTAAAATTACGCTTCATCCAACATAGACCTATTTTTGTGGTAATTTTCCACATAAGAACCCCTACTGCAGAATACCAATCTTTGTGTATTTGAATGTTTGCTTATATGTGCTTTTGCTAAAGAAAAAAATTTCCTTTTAAAATTTACGTACATATGATTATACAAAGCATGTTTGTATGGGTCTTAAGCAGCATCATCAAGTACCACTTGTCCTAGTATATAGTGAATGTATGAGTCTATACAATTTTTACTAATATTTTTACTAACACTATATTGTAATCTAATGACTACGTTTTTCATCTCTTAATATTATCAATGTTCGATATTTGACAAATAGGCGTGTATTTAAGTGTCCGTTTACTTATCTGATTGACTGACTGACTGACTGCTACTCAATCTATCTGTACTAGGTCAGTTCATTACTATTTCTGCTGTTCATGTTTTTTAGGGTTATTTTAATATGTATTTACACTTTGCAAAGCGTTTAATTTTTTATCGTCTCATCATCATTTGTTCATTTATTCGTTGATAGAATTGTGGTTAGTTGACTAACATTTATTTTGTCTGATTTTAATTTTTTTGCTTTTCCTTTTTGTAATAAAATATTCTTTACCACAAGTGTATTAATTTATTTATCAATTGACATTTTAGTTGTTACTTTGCGGTCAGTATTTTTGTATTTATATATTCTATTTTTTACATTCATTGCTATTGTAGCTTTTCATTTTGTTATTCTTTTATTTTTCATTTATATAATTATAGAAAACGCAATTAATGTTTTTCCTAATTGTGTAATGTCATGTGTCACGTATCGTATTCTACAATATTTGTTAGTGACATTTATGTCACCATAATTTATGAGTGGTGTTAAAGAAATTTAAATGCTACATAGTGTTTGCTCAAGTGATGGGGTGCAATTAAAAAAAAAAAAAAAAAAAAAGTATACTGTATAGAATAAAAATAATATTTCCTTAGTTTTTTTTAAGTCTTTTGGTACTATTTTTAAAATAATCTTGAATTCTTAGCAGTTTCTATATTAAAGAGTCTTTCATTCTATCTAACGTAAATAATAATTTAAAAGTTTTCTGTCCCGTCCTAAAAACACTTGCTTAATACTACTTTGTAATTTTCTCATAATTTTCTTGTACCTATTTTTAATTTTCTTGCAGTCTAAAAATCTTAAAAAGGGACAATAAATAAAATCTAGTCACGTCTTCTAGCCATTTATCATAGGAAAACATATTTGCATAAATTATTTTATTAAAGATTTCAGGTCATTTTGTTATCGTTTCGCATTAAATGTAGAGAATAATAACTTTGTTTCCAGAAAAAAATACTGTTTGACAAATAAAATCGTGAATTTTTGCTTTTAAAAGATGTGACAGTTAGCTTTAGTTTAATTTACTTTCTTTTAAACATTTTTTAATTAATGCTAGGTTTAATGAATAAGTAAAATGTAGCAATTTGCTAAATGTTCTAAAAAAATGCAGATAGTTTACTTTTTATGTAAAGAATTTAAATTGTGCATTTTTTTTATTTTTTTTTTTAAATACCCCGCCAATTTCGAGATATTGCAACGGTATATATATTCTGTTGAAACTCGAAAAAAATGGTTCTCAAATAGTATAGATACTTGAACGGGTTTTAAACCGGTTTCCAATTTTTTTTTTTTTTGCTGAATTCCAAGTCCAAAATAAGCTAGATAGATTCAATTTCGTTTCTTTGAAAAATCAAAACGGTTCGTAAACAAACAAGTTATTGGCAAATCTGTTTTTCTATTTATTTAATGTCTGCTTCCCTTATAGTTTCTGTTTTCATAGGTACTGAAAACAACAACAAAAAAGTAATGCATATTTGGTTTTTCCAACTTTTTGAAGCACCTATGTAAGCTAGAGACTTCATTTTTTCAGCGAAAATCGGAAAGTTGTTTAAGAATTTTTGTATTGAAAGAATTAACTAATTAAATATCGTATTAATTGAGTTATAGGCCAAAACGCATTATTAGACTTTTTGAAGCTCGTATATAAGCTATGGGCCTCATTCTTGTACAAATCTATCACAAATATCAATTTTTAATTTAATATTGCCTTAAATTTATAAAAAATATTTGTTCTGCACCGAAGTGATTATGTTATATGATTAAATAAGTGCCAAAGTATTAAATATGTTATATGCTACCTTTTACCGTTCGTTAACCTATTTGTTGCGATAATTAATATTTACTTTATATGGGTACTACTACTCCCCCTTAACTTATTTTTCCTATCGAAATTTGATATGAAATTTTCTTTAAATTTTGAAAAAAGATCGAATAGAGGAGACGTTAAAACCCTTAATACATTTAATAGACAAATACAATTTACACTGGAGATGGAAATTGGTGGAAAATTGCCCTATTTAGAATCCAAAACTATTCGTAAGGATAACATATTAAAAATAGAATGGTATCAGAAACCTATGGCATCTGGGAGACTGATTAACTTTTATTCTAAACATCCCAGAAGGATAATTATGAATATGGCAACAAACTTTATTACAAGAGTACTGGACAATAGCAATAAGGATTTCCATAGAAATAACATGAAGAAAATCAGAAATATTCTCCTCAAAAATGACTTCCTGCATAAGACGATAACGAACTGATTAAATGTGTATCAAATAAGGCAAACCCAATAGACACAAAAATACGGATAAACCACAGAAAATTTATAAATCAATTGAATATATTTCTGGACTTTTGGATATAAATGATAAAGAAAATTTCATATTGGCGATAAAAACGAATAACAAAATAAATAAACTTTTTAGCAATATGAAATCGAGAACTGACAATCTGGACAAATCTAACGTAGTATATGAAATAAAATGCAATGGTGACGACACTGACATATGTCAAAAAGTATATGTTGATACAACAAAAAACAAAATTAATGTAATGACAAGCCACTAACACAAAAACAGCACTCGCAGCCCACATAACTGGACATAAACCAGACTTTGAGAAAGTGAGAATACTTACAAGAGAGAACAATCATACTACACGATATATCCAAGAGATGCTTCATATCATAAAAATACCAACAAGAATGAGAATAAAATATAAAATAGATACAGACAATTGTGCTCACATATATCGACAAACAATAAACAAACATACTCATAAGAATAGCAAAATAAGAAAAACATAAACATTCAGTGACGAAAGCTCAGAACAATAACAACGGACAACACCGCAATATAGTTAAATGTAATTATTATTAATTTTTTGTTTTGTTATGTTTAAGAATATTTATACTTATAATTGTTTTTAGTAGCTCTTTTAGTAAACACATCCCTGAAGGTGACCAACAAAGTTGGTCAAAATATTGGATGGAAATAAAAAGTACGAGGGCGGATCAATAAGTCCGTGACTTTTCGAACTTCCCATCAAGTACCACCTGTTAATAGACTACTGTAAAATTTTGAACAAGTGTCGTCATTTACTTTGCGTAAAAAATAGGATTTTTCGAGGTCCTTAAAATAGGCATTTGTTTGCTCAATAATTTCATCGTTGGAGCTGAATCTCTTTCCACCGAGCCATTTCTTTAGATTTGGAAATAGGAAGTAGTCAATAGGGGCTAAATCCGGAGAATATGGCGGATGAGGTACCAATTCGTAGCCCAGTTTTGCCATCGAGACTGCACACGTGTGCACCCGTGCATTATCTTGATGGAAAAGAACTTTTTTCTTGGCCATATGGGGTCGTTTTCTTTTTAAATCCTCATTAAATCGGTCTAGTAAGTTGGCATAATATTCGCCGTTTATTGTTTTTCCTTTTTGAAGGTAATCGATGTGGATTATCCCGCGTGCATACCAAAAAACTGTTGCCATCACCTTATTGGCCGACAAACTTTCCTTGACCTTCTTCGGAGCAGGTTCACCAGGAGAAACCCATTGTTTAAACTGCTGCTTGGTATCCGGAGTACATTAATGGATCAATATTTCATCCATAGTTACAACGCCACAAAAACTCATTCGGATTGCGATTAAACAACTCCAAACAATCCTTTAAAGTTGTCACACGTTTACGTCAATTGAGAGCAAACGCGACACTTATCTTGCAGACAACTTTTTTAAACCAAGCTGATCATTTCAAATCGAAACCACACTGCTATATGAAATGCCTATGATATCAAAAATCTCACGCACTTTTACTCTTCGGTCGGCCAACACCATATCATGGATAAAATCTTCACTCTATTTCAACTTTATATGAAAATTCAAATTATTTAAAGTTTTTAATGTTTACATAGATATATTATAGGTAAATATCTATGTGAAAATTTAAACCGTATTTCATTTTCATGTAACACATCTCAACTAGGGATCACAATTTTCCGGAAAAGCGGGGAACATTTTTCGACTTTCCGGGATTCCCGGGATCCCGGATTAAAACTATAATTATCACTTAGCTAAGAAAATAGGATATTAGTTTTTGAATTAGCAGATTTAAAACAGTATTTTAAATGTACTGGGAAAAGGAAATTTTATGAATTGCTTAGTCTGCTGTTTAATTAAGTCGAATGAATACTGACATATATTGTATATATTGTAACAGAATTTTGACACAATATTAAGCAATATTGTTATTCTTATTTTAAGGATTTATGGTACATAAAAAAACCAAATTTGAGGCAGAAAAGGAAAAATATTAAACGACAAAATATTATTATTATTTAAACTTTTTTAAGCATGTTTCGTAAATCTCTCTAAAAATTAAATTTATTAAAAATTCACTTAAAACTTCAGAATTTAATAGTTATAAAAGTAGTGGCTGCTGATCACTTTTTCTGAAACCCTTCGGGGTGACTCAAATGAGTTCAAACGATATTAAACTGTTTGTAGCTTTAAGAGGGTAGTTCAATATTGTATGAAAATAACCAAAATTTGTCGCACATTTAAACATACCTAAAACTATAAAAGGGCAAATTTCAAATTCCTACGATGAATGGAACAGGAAGTTACATTGTTATTTACATTGCTGATATTTTTTGTCTTCAATATTAATGTTAGTTAAATAAGAATAAATAAGAGAAAAATGAGAAATGTATGAAAAGTTTTAGTAGTATTAGTTTTTGACTTTTTTTGAAAAACACAATGAGTTTAAACATAACTGTTCACATATCATTTTATTATGTTTTCCCTTTTGTTCAGTTTTTCGTTTGCCAAAATATTTTCACAAATTCCACAGAAATACTTTCTAATTAAAAAAACAAGAAAGAAAGTTTCCCTACACCATGAAAATTCGGGAAGGGGGCCGATTCTTATAAAATTTGGTAATGTTATTTCTATTTACATAAAACTTATTTATGTGGAATGTTAACTTGATACTAACATTCTTATGGGATTTATGTACTTTAAGTTATTTTCGGAAGAGAGGTTTATATGGAGATCAATTGTGTACCGATCTTCATAAAATTTAGTACAAAGAATGATACTTGTACAGAACTCCTTACACCGAATTTCATTAAAATATTCTTATTTTTAAGGTATTTTTGAGTATTTTTACTCTATTCCCGGGTTACATTTATATGGGGTCTAGGTGAAATCATGGACCGATCACGACAAATTTTAAGAGGCTTCGTCAAAATCACAAAAAATTATATCGCAAAAAATTATATCCAGAATAATTCCGCGTATTCTTATTTCTCAGACTAGGTATAGTATAGAAAATTATATGAAACATTTCCATCACGTCATAAAATTCTATGCATATCTTATTTCTAAAATTTTTTTCTCATACAGAAGTAGTCTATTATCATAGTAGGTTTCCATAATCTTTCAATAACAGCGCAGGGTTTTATAGGATAAGCTGAAGACGTGGCATGTTCTACACTTTTGTTGCACTAAAAACCTATTAGAGATACATATATCCTTTGGTTGTCAATGGGTTAAAGATGTGATGGAAATGTTTCACTTAACTTTCCGCACTATATTTAGTCTGAGAAGTAAGAATTAAGCGGAGTTATTCACGTATTTTCTTTTTTTTTTTCTTTTTTTAATTTTTTTGTTGACGTTGTTATTTAAATTTTATTTTCTATTTTTTTCAATCTTCTGATGTCTATGCATTTTCAGTCAGAGCGATTTTAAAACTCTTACCATTTTTGAGATGTATTAGTTCGAGATGTATTAGTTATATTAAATACAATCTTCCCCTCTACACTCACTTTCCATGGTTTTATGAGGGTAACTTGAGAAATTCCCGATTTCTACAACTTTAAAGACCTCTAGGGTTAGGGGTACCACATTCAAATTGTGATCTTTCTTGACATTTCTGAAAAATGAGTTTGATTTCCAAAAGGTAATTTTGACAGTCAACTTAACAAATTTTTTTTATGAAATATATATGGAACTACGTATATAAATACGTAGGTACAATAGGTATGTAGCTTTTTAAATGCTATGGAAAAATATTAGGAAATGCAATATTCGATTTTTGCGATTGTTATTTGAAAAAAGAAATAAAACATATTGTACAGCTTCTTCATATTGACTCAAAACAAATATCCAATATATGGCTTTTGAATATTTATTGACGGCATTAAAAAAACACTATATATTGTGTAAACGAATATGTTTTAGAAGTTTTCAGATAAGTCTGGAGGAAACAATGGTCGATGTATATAAAGAGTGATCTATTTGGAGCCATTTTTTAACTTTAAATAAAGTACTTAAAATAGAATTGGATATTGAAATCCTTATTATAAACCGAGATAATATTTTCTAGCATTCACTTTTTAAAGTTAGCCAATTCGAATGTTGGTCGCGACTACGAGTAATGCTGGCTTGAAAGTCTTGAATTGTAGCTGATTTATCGACGAAGACTTTTGACTTCAAATATCACCAAAGAAGAAAATTCCATGGAGTGATATCATACGATCTCCCGGGGTGTGATATCATATATACATACGCTGCTCATCGAAATGAAATTTCAATATAGCCATTGTTTCGTATGCTCTATATGCCGTATCACTGTCCTGCTGAAGATCCTTCCAAGAGGACAAGGTGTTGCGCAATAGAGTCTGATCAATTGGTTACAGTCTTCACCCACACAGCCGCAATATTCTCCTCAGCATGTACTGGAAATAGTATATTGGAAATGGCCGTGTTACATTTAATAACGCACACTTTGATGATTCACACCATTGCAGTGCTGCAGTGGGATTAAAAATTTTATATTCTGAACAGTATTACCGTTTGGCAACTTTAGTCGCCAATTGCTTCTTTTTCAACCATTTGGCCACTAAATTGCGACTTTTTCAGACTATGTGCTAAATGACTCAAAATTAAGTTGTTTGGAATATCTGGACCCATTATATATTAATTCCAAAGAAAAAATTAAATATTTTGCGATTCTTTCACAATATGCTGATGAAAAAAAAAAGACCCTGAAGTATTTATAAGTGAACTGAAACTGTTCAAAACTAAATCAAATGATATAGTTTATGAACCACTATTTAAAACATAACATACCGAATTTTTTTGATTGGGGAAATTAATAAATAGATTTGATGAATTTTTCTATTATGTTTTTACTTTGACTCTTAGCAGAACCTCGGCGGAACGTCTTTTTTCTAAATTATCTCTAAGGAAAAATAAATTGGCCAGTAGAATTAATGTCAGCACTAGCGAATACATAATTTTAGCCCTAAATTTGTTAGATAGGGATTTGTAAGACTAGTGTCCCAGTGAAGACCTCGAACAAAAGTATGGAAGCTCAATGAATAAAAAAAAATTTTTGTGTTAAATATTTTTATGAATAAACCTTTATTTTTGAAATAATAAAAATTATTATAAGTAAATTATTTTGTTTTTAATAAAACTGAATTTAGTAGTTTTCTTTTTAAAATACAAAATACAATACAAAAATACAATATATTTTCTTTTTATCAAATGAGCAAATTTTAAGGAGTGTTTTAGGTATTGAAGCAGTTGGCCCCTTTTTTAAATCCCCTTTCTTGGCGTTTTTTAGATCACTTTTTTTTGGACACCTTCTGAAAATTCTCAATGGTAATTGTGATTCCTAATAAACCACATACAGAGTCTCGTTCAGCATTTGAACTAAATTTAAAAAGTAAATGTCAGAAAACGTCCTTTAGAATCATAATAAAAATTCTGACACACCCAACTCTATTTGAAGTGTTTTAGTTCAAATATAAAAAAGGTCTAAATGAATCACCGTTTACATATGTAATGTATATGATTTGAAGATTATTTAAAATTCAGTCAATATGTTACGTAGGTCTGTACAAGTTTCACTTTCAGCGTGTAGTAAAGCAATATGCTTTGGGCTTATCACTATCAAACAAAAAAACATATTCTTCATCAACGCTTCAGATTTAACTCAACGTTTTATTACCTGACAAATTACATTTGAACTTGTAACTTGATAACTTCTAAAATATCTTGACAATCAAGTTTATTCCAAGACGTCTTGCAACCCTATCTAGTGGATATATATGGCAACTTGGAGACATGACTTGTAGTACATTTTTGTAGCATCATTTTTTGTTTGCTTTACTTATTACTCGTGACCAGAAAATTATATAACCTTAAAACTTCTCAGGGAAGGATATTTTCTTTGGTCGTTAATAGGTTAAAAATGTGACGTGATGAAGAGTAACCAAAATGTTCCTGCAGATTAGAATAACTGTACCTGCAATATATGCAACATATTTTTTAGTATACTTTTTATGTGTTGACCTGTGTTATTAACATTACAATGTATATCAGACTTTTTTTAATTATAATGTTTTTATATATAGGACATCATCAAAAATGTTTAACCAAGCTGAAATTGACTTTAATATTTAATAAATCTTCAACATAACATTTTTTTTTTCAATAAAATATGTTAATAGTGTTCAATAAAAACAATGTTCAAATAAAACAAGCGCTCATAGTGGGCGTGGAATTGACTGCACCTGTTTTCGTGATTATGCGTGTAAAATTAAAGTTTAGTCGTTCTACATTGAAAAAATGTGGCACTCGGCAAAGTAAAGAAAATTATTATTTACAAAATCATTGCTTTGTACTATTATTTTTGAAAGCTTTTTTATTGATTCTAAGTATTAAACATGCTTTGCTATTTTTGTCTACCAAATTATCCACAGGTATCAGAATATCTTTGTCAGAGAATGGCACTTATTACGTTCATCTGAAGCGTTGTGAGATGATACTTAACTACCTTGTTTAAGATGAAGCAGAAGTGATCGCTTTATAATAAACCTTTCACGTTTCATACTATTTACCGGATTGTTGCGTTTTATGATATATTTGCCTTAAAATTTGCATTAGTTTTTTCTTCGATCACTTGTTGTTTTTTGTGTGTTTCAGGCACACTGTAGGAGCTAGAAAGTAATATGTTTATTTCCCATAAGAACATAAAGTGGATACAAAATCTTATAACGATTCCGGCTTTGCTTCCAATAACCTTCTAAATTAGGGATCGTGGCAAATAATTACGATAATGATTTTATAACGTGAATTTGGGTCCGTAAAAACATCAGTATATTATTGAAAAGTATCTACATTTAAGGTTATTTTTCATTAAACACCAAAAATGAAAGTGGTGAAAAAAATGGTGAATTAACGATGATCATAATGTTATTTAATATTTTTATACATGTTGCGGCTTTGCTTCCAATAACCTTCTAAATTAGGGATCGTAGCAAAATAATTACGAACGGGATATGTGTTAATTGGCTTCACAATACATAACTTGAATTTGGGTCCGTAAAAACACCAGTATATTATTGAAAAGTATCTACATTTAAGGTTATTTTTCATTAAACACCAAAAATGAAAGTGGTGAAAAAAATGGTGAATTAATGATGATCATAATGTTATTTAATATTTTTATACATGTTGCACTATATGCTGAAATCTTACCCAAAAATATTTTCTTTCTGTGTGTGGACGGTATGAAGTAGGTTTTTAGAATATTATTTACCAAAGTATATAATTAAAGCATAGGTTGCCTTATAGTGGTCTAAAGTTGACCGACTCGATTATAAAAGACATATCAGAGTTTGTAACTTTTATACAAACATAAAGGAATTTGAAATATTATAATACATATTTCTGAATTTTTTGTGCTTTTGACTTGTAACTTTTATAATGAAAATTCTAAATTTTTTTAATGTAACAAAATTCCTTATAATTTTCTATAATATATTTAATAATAAAATTTAAATTATCTCAATTCAATATTTCGAAAAAATCTTAAAATCAAAATTTTGAAAACGTTTCTAAAAATCGATATTTTTTCCCTAAAAAGGTAACTATTGTAAAATTATATACATATGTATATATATATATATATATATATATATATATATATATATATATATATATATATATATATATAAAAGTTCAAAAAATCAAAGCAAATGCTTTTTTAGCCTTTTCGGCTAACAAGGTTGCACAATACAATAATTTCCAGATTGTTCAACTGTGCAACGTAAGTCTTGGCACTTACGGCAGATGTTAAAGCAACATACACAAAAATCATGTCGAAACGTCTAACGCCCTTCCAAAGTTAACAGGACGTATAACAAGCAAAAGCTAAACTATATACCAGGTTTTATTTCTCTCCATCATTCGGAGTTTTTAAAAAAGTTTACTAAAGCAATAACAGTTTGATTTTTAATGAAAGTGTATAAAACGCTAAATACAGCAAATCGCTAAACTGACAACACTGTATAACATTCGATAAATTCTATGAATACTTCGGAATATCTTTTTTTAATCATTACTCAATATTAACACTTAACATTTTTTTAATTAATTCTAATTTACTTTCATTAAACCACCTTCACATTTGTGTTTTTTCCTTTTTTTTTTTTTTTTTTTTGTAGAAAAATTACAACCAAAACATGAGTCCATGACCCATACCAATCTTAAAATTGCTTTGTTATGTTTGTATACATAAATATGTATGTAAGTAAGTGTGTCGTGACAAGTAAAGGCAACAACAATAAAAAACTGCTTAATTACAATTATTAATTATACTGCCAACGGCTATGTAATCTTCAGGCTCTTTGCTTGTTTTATTTTGTTTAGTATTTTTTCATTTTTTGGTTTTTCTTTTTGGTCTTCAATCTTCTTCTAATACAATCTGATTTTTAATGTTTAGGATTGTGTGAATTTTTGTTGTATCATTAGGTGGGTTCTTACTCAGTCTTTTCCTTTACTTTTACATAATTTTTCCTATATTCATTATCGGTTTTTTTTTTGTCCCGCTTTTTTGTCTAATTTTAATTTTTTCTCGTTCGAATCGTTTGCTCTCGTTTTTTTTTCATTTTCCTGTTAACTGTGTCCTTTTTACATCAATTCTCAAATGTTAGCATAGAACTACAACATTAATTAGGCAGTTTTTTCCCAGATTTTTTTTCATAGAGAGTTTTTGTTTGGTTTATGTCCATAAAAGTAGTAAAATACTATTTTTGTTATTCTAGGTTTTTGTATTTTTTCTGTTTTGCACTGTAACACTCAAAAATGTCGAAAGGATTTCTGCTTGTAAGATTATCCTTTTTATTAGCATATTTTATGTTGACATTTTGTTTTTTTTTTTTTTTTTTTTTTTTTTTGTTGGTATGATTGCCATTTTCGTCGTTGTTGTCTGCTTTGTGTGTCTCATAAGCTTCATTATCTTTGGCGCGGGTGGTAGTATAGAATGATTTTGTATATTATGACAAAAAATAATGTCAATCTTGAATTTCCTTTATACATAAACAAACTTACCAAATAAAAAACAGAAATAATAACAAAGTAAAAACATAAAAAAGGAATACAGCAAAAGGGACGAAGTAGCGCGGAATAAGCGTCTAAAGAATGTTAATTTAAGGATACTGCTTAAATTATGATGACAATTTTTGTAAAGACAAATTGAATTAAATTACTTTAATAAAGTTCTTTTCCTTATTTTCCATAAATATTCAGTCAAAAGCTTTTAATGAAATAAATTATAAAAATAGGTTAAATGTAATACGATTCAGTGATAAAATTTCTACATTTGAGTGTGATGAATTTAAATCAATTTGCTTAAAATGAAACGACATGTCAAAATAAAAACAAATTAAGGAAGTTCAAGTATTTATACATCAGTTTTGTTAAAATCGTAAAGAATATTTAAATTTGTCAATGATCTTTTTTGTGTAAAATTAATGTTAACTTTTGAAAAGCATTTTTGGGACGGAAATATGGTAATTTCTGCAAACTCATTTACTTTTGCGGTTCAAAAAGATTTGAAAATTTTTTAATGGTATATTAGCACTATTTAGTACTAATATTATCTGGCTTTTATAGCCCATCTACACGTAATAGTTTATGTAAGATTTTTCATTCAGAGAAAGTCAAATTTGCTCTCTGAGAGAATTATCTCCATGTAGTTTCAAATATTAAAAATGTAAGAAATATTATGAGAATTTTGTGATGAGATTGCAAAAGTTTTATCTTCAACAATATTTAAAAAATTACCATAGGTATGTAACCTACATCAATATGACTAAAATACAAATTAAACGTGATATGATATAATTGATGACGCCAAAGATAATCGCGATCATAATGATTTTTTAAAATTTAATTAAACATTTTTTTTTTATCAACAATGTAGCATAGATTTTCGCGCCTTTTGATTTTATAATATTTGTTGATATAATTTTAATATTTAACAATCAACAATTTTTTAAAATGTATATTAATGGACAAGAAATGACCCTTTATGTTATGGTAGCTTAAAGTCATAAATTTTAAAAGAATTGCAAGAATTCCATTTTAAGCCCGATATCAAAAATAAATGCACACATGTAACCTACACGAAATTATAACAAATGCAAATTAAAGAAGGCTCGATAAGTTTTATAGTAGTGAACATAATCGCTTTCATATATCTGTTTAAACTTTCTTTTAGAATATCGAGTAAAAAGCAAGTGTGCATATACGCTAACCTCCAAAAAAAAAAAAAAAAAACTTCAAATAAAATTTGTAAATTTAAAAGTTGCAAATATTAATTATACTACTGTAGAGTAAGTTTTTCAATGACAAAAATACACAACCAAAAATGTCAAATGTTGCACTATATTAAAACGTGTAATTATTTTTGAGAACCATTTGATCCGATATAAGCTATAATAGTACCTACAGATTGGTACACATTTTCACCAATTTCAATCAGTGCATTGCGTGTGCCTCGACGATTTTTGAAATACTAAAGACACTACGATTTCAGGGGAGGAATGCTTTTTGTGATATTTTTGGCTGAAACCAATTTTTTGCTTAAATAAAACAGAATATATGAACTTATTATAAATATAATTTTACATAAAATGTAAAAAAAAAATGCTAATATAAAGTACGAAAAATTTTGGATCGATTTTAAAGAGTTGTAACATTTTTGGAAATTAATATGTTATCGCGCCCCAACGATTTTAAAATGTGATTTGAAACCTTTTTTGATTACACGATAATTTAGATTCATTGAAATTACACTTTGAGTGTGACTCGTGAAAAAGGCAGCTCTTAAAGCCATTCTTGTTTTTTCTCCCCAAGTTTGGGCACCCCTTATAGCGCTTCTATTGAGGAAATATTAACTAGATATATCTCAAGCAATTCATAATTACAAGAGCAACAAACCTCCATTTTTTTTTTTCTAATCGAAAAACTGTGAAAAAAATTACATTTTGAAAGTATTGGTTTCACCACTTGCCCACAATATAATTCAAAAATGGTCAACGACAGACTCGTTGAACACAAGTTGGACTATTTCTACAAGTGTTTGTAGTTTACGTTAGAGGAATATGTTAAAATCCACGATTACAGCAAAAAAAAGAAAAGAAAAGGAAAAACTATATACATTGTTAAATACTTTTTTTAAATTATTTTAGCTTTGAGTGCTCGCCGATACCATATAGAACCATTTAGAACATAGTTTCATCAAAAGTTAGTTAAAAAATCAAAATGAATATATATATATATATATATATATATATATATATATATATATACTCTCACTATAAACTTCAAGATTTATAAAGTGATTTACATCAACCCAATTGAATAGAAAGTACTTTTAAAGAAACAATATTTTCTCCACTTTAAAAATAGAACTAATTAAAAAATAAGTATTTAAAAAAGTGAAAATAAGGCCCCGTGTTATAGTGCTCACTTAGTGGCGAAATCGTACTTAAATTCTTTTCCATCCCTTAAGTTTTTCCTAAGTGTGAAATATTTATTGAAAATAAACAAAAATAAATAAAAATTCAAAGTGTAATAAAATTTTAAAAAGATTTCAAAATACGTTTTAAATTTCTTTATGGTTATGTATTTTGCACCAATACCTTTTCAATTTTACAGCTCATAAGCTTAACAGTTCTTTACATAGCATACAACCGGAGGTTTATGTGAAAGGTACTTCGAACTAAATTTTCAAAAAAAAAAAAAAAAAAATGCTAATTTTTTTCAAAACACGAAAATGAAAAGTATGTGACTACATGTATTTTATTGTTGCATGAATTAGGTTTTTGACAACTGAATCAGGTTTTTTGCTCTCACATAAATATCTAGTTATTAATCTATGTTTCTTTACATCTTTCAAGTAAGATAAAACATTTTGGGATAAATAAAACATATTTATATTTTTTAGTTGAAGTAAAATATCTGTAAACTTGAGACCACTCTATTATAAATGCATAAAAGCGTAAAGCTTTTTGTTTGTTTTCTTGTCAACTTAAGTTTTGAACTTTAAAATGAAATAAGACTTAAGCGTAAACTTTTACTTAAATATTTCTTAACTAACTTTGCACTTAAGTATACACTAAGGCAACAGTACAAAATCGGACCTAAGTCTTTGTTTAGGAAAAAAATTTTTAGTATTAATACAAATTGCTAAAATTTGCTTGGATAATTTTGATTTTCTTACGCGATTCTTAGCTGCTACATATATGTATTTCATCTAGCATCTGTGTCGTAGAATTCTTGACTAGGATGTAGCAAAAGTATACAATTATCCATTATATAGTATTTGTAATTTTGAACACCTTTTTCTTGCGCTCCTATCAGGAACTTTTTGTACTCTGTGTATTTTTAGTTCAGTTTTAAAATAAATTATTATTAACTTAATATACTAACTTAATGTACTAAAATAATCTATATCACTCATACGTACACAGAAAAAATAAAAATCAATTTCAATTACGAAATTGCTTACATCAATTAAACATTTTTTTATATTGCTCCAATCATCCAAATGAAAGTATTAATTAAGTAAAAATAATTTATTTTTTTGCATAAATTTAACTTACTTCTCTTAATTAAATGAATTGTATTCCTTTATAACTAATCATTGACATTTCAAACCTTTAAATTAAAATATTTATTGCAAAATTATGTAAATGATTTTTTTTATAAGCACTTTTTACATATAATGTGCATAAATTACAGACTTATGAAAAATAGTAAACTGAACTGTATAATCGCTTGCATTGCAGAAAAATTCATTTTTAGGCAAAAGAAATTGTCTTTGTGAAATAGTCCAACAAAGTGCGGGAAGGTGCAACCTTTCGAACAATAACAAGAAAAATAAGCATATTATTACAAAAAGTGAAATCTAATCTTAAAATATTTATCTTATTTTAAAGATTAACTGGACATTATATATGTAATTCTGATGGTTTAATGCTAACATTATCATCACATGGCACTTTGCAATACATCAAAATTCTTAACAACATTTAAATCTAAGATATTTTCATCCTTAATTTGAATTACATACGTTTTGTTTAAACAAATCACGGAAGAGAAAAAAATCATCAACGTACATAAATGAATATTTTTATGAACATATTTTTTGTTATGAAAAATTTTTATATTTCTAAAAAATGTATTTTTATTCTTGGTTCGAATTTTTTGTAAAACAGAAATTATAACAAATTAAGAGTTAATTCGTTAAATTATAAATTTAATTAAAATTTAAAGTAAGTACAAACAATAGATTAATTGGAAAATTAGTTGGAATAGTTTTTTCTGTGCTCCATACAATGTTTTTTTTATAAAAAATTTACCAAAATAACACACCATTAATAAAATTACTTTCTTTTTTTCATTTTTTTTTTTAATGTCTACAATTACTTTTTATAAATAAAAATTCCTTTTTGCGTTAGCATTCTACTAACCTTGACACCTTATATCAAGAAAAAATATTTTCGAAAACACAATGAAGAGACTAACATTTCAAATAAACAAATTTCATTCATATTTTTTATAGTTTTTATTCCTGTTATTTTATTTACCATGTCCGTTTTTGTTTTAAAAAGAAACTTGATCCTTTTCAAAATTCTAGTTGCATGTTATTTGTTAATTTTGTTTTATTTTCTTCCTCTTGTGTTTGTTTACATTTGTTGGCTGTTATGTCTACTGCTCATCATCATCTTCATGAACATTTTACCAAATGGAATTTAATTAAAAAAATACCAACTGAGTTAAGCGGATAGAGAAACAAATAAAAAAATAACAAACCTAAAGCATACAGAATGAAATAAAGAAAATTAGAAAAAAAAAACAAAAATCAAATACTAAAACAGCTTGAGTATTTTCCTCTTTATTTTATTTAACTTTTTTTTATAAAACTAAACAAACTTCTACATACCGAAATAAAAACGAGGGTAAACTGAAAAGAACATTATTGCAAACATTTAAACAAATAATTGAAGAAAACCTACTAAATATGCTTTACCATTAAGAGCTATTTTGTTCATAAATTGATAATGAAAATCTCCTAATAATTTTCGAGCTACCTTCATATCAATAAATTCTACATAGATATATAAAATGTAGGAGCTTTGTAGTTTTTTTGCTTATAAAAAAATAAATATAAATATGAAAAAAAATTTACTACATGTAAATACATTATATATAGTAACGATAATAATTATGATTATAATGTTGATACTGTTGCTGCTGTTATTCTTGATGATGAAAATGTTGATAGTTTAGAATCATCTCATACTTCGTCACATTGCGTTACTTGAACTATATTAAAAATTTCTCGCACTTCCTTCAACTATCCCTCCTAAAAGTCATTTATACATTTTCTAGGGGCTCTTTTTCTTTCTACTTATGAATTTGTTTAATATATTTATAGTTTTTCATATTTCTATTTCCATATATAAATAAAAGTTACCCATTTATCTGGGAAATTCTGCTCGTTAACCAACATGATGTTTTCATAACAAGTAGAAAAAAATATATATAGTATTTTTTTTCTTTTTGTTAGAAATCATCATTATAATAATACTTAAACTACTATAAACATGGATATGCAGAAGTGAAAATTTATTTTAATACTACTACCCAGCAAAAAAAAAACGAAATATAGTTGAAAAAGCAATGATTTAGCATTGTGTTGTTATTGGAGAAAGAACTTGATGCTGAAAAAGAGCTGCAGAAGTTCTTTTTTTAACCCAAGTTTATCATTGGTAGAACGTTTCCTTTTTATCTCGTTATTGTTCATTGCTTTTGAAGTACTTCTCTTAAAACTATATTTATAAAATTTTTGAATAAAAATATGATTTAGCTTAGACAATAAAAATACTTGTCAATTTGTAAAATTTATGTTTTCGTAGCAGCACTTTTGAAGTGGTGAAAAGTTCTCTTTTGGAAACACTTGCCTGTGTTGTTGCTGTATATAAATGACACATTCATACCATATACCAAGCTTAATTATATACCGAATTATTTTGTAATTGTAACTGTATTTTTTTTTTTTTTTTGTTAAAACAGATTGACGTCGTTATTTTATGTGGTTTTCATAGATATTTATTAAAGTTACATACCTAAATGGTTCTGTAAAAGTGTACAAATATATTTTGAGAACCTCCATTAATAATAAAAATGTATTAAAGAAAATTTTTATTATTAATGAACCATTTTAACGAAATATGTTCTCTACATAGACAAAATGTTTTACAGTCAAAATTTTAAAAATTGAGTGGAACTTTTTCAACTAAATGACTTTTTTGCGTTGCATATATTACATCGCGAATGTATGTACGCGTATCATTAGTTGGCTAAATTAAATTCGCTTGTAAATTTGAAGAACATTGAAATAAGTAGAATTGCACAATCTTTTGGAAAAAAAGATTTGTTTAACAAATTTAATGTATTTTTTTTTTTTATAAATTTTACTTAAGTTTCACAAAAACTTTATTTTTTTGGTCAAATATATGTATTTGTTTAGAATATTTTTTGGTTATTACATGCAACAATTTCTTTTTAATGTGACGCAAAAAACTCAAAACTATAACAAATATGACTTTTATTTAAAAGGTATATGATTTTGTATTAAGAAGTATTACCTACATTATAATGCATTATATAACAATTGAGACGTACGTCTTAGAATTATTTTTTATTTTATTTAGGTTTTTAAATAAAAGATTTCACATAAAATGTTTAAACATATTTTGATTTAATTTTTTATTTATTCGTCTTTTGAATATTTACTAGATGAAGAAAATATGTCATCACAACTTGCTACAGACTATTTTGATAACCTTCTCCAACATAATTGGGGAAGTTATAATTTTTTTGTGTTGTTATTGTTTAATATTTAACTTGTTGCACAGTTAATCGAGCCCATAGAGAAATGCAAAAAATGAAGGAGATATACTACAATCATGGAAATATGTAGCTTTGTACGCGAGTTTCAAATCTAAAATCAGAATTTTTAAATTATTAAAATTTATTTCGATATGGGGAAAGTGAATTTCCAAAATGCTCACATAATACATTCTAAAATTTTTGTATAACTAATAAAAATATAGCAGTACTTCAATATAACTGAAATAAAACTAGATTTTATTAATGCAATTTTTACCATTTTATTGAAAATAATTTTCAAATTTCCGTCAAATAAGTTTCAGGGTAAGGCATAGGTTAAAAAGGGCGGCGTCTGTACGCCTCCACCCAGAGACAATTCGGTCCACTGTGATCCCTTTATAGATAACAGAGAAAGCTGACAGATAAAGAAAGAGTAAAACCCTAGTAGAATATAGTAACAGATTGAAAAGAAAGACAGCTAAATATAAGAAAAATAATAAAGGTGTGGAACCTAAGACCCATCAAATCAACTATAACTACCTCTAAGCCACTTTATTCCCACTACAAACTCTATAAGGTTGCCGAGTTCTTCACTCGCATCCTCCTCTAGTTCGTGCAGAACACAAACTACTTTAGTCTACTTCGCTGAAGCCCTACACAGTGACAGAGTATATGCTCCACTGTCTCTAGCTCCTGCACATCATCACACGTCCTATAAAAATCTGACGCGCCAGTGTCACTTACTGATCATATTCCCTATTGCGAGGTGACCAGTAATCATGCCAATAATGGTCCTTAGGTTCACACGACTCATGCCTAGAAGATGCTTCGAATCTGCTGGTTTAAGACTAGGCCATAACGCTCTACCTCAAGCATCATTCTACCCAGTGTAAGGCATAACATATGAAAAATTCTTACTTTTGACGTCCAAGAATTTTGGAAATACTGATATCTTTACTTAGCCTGGAATCTTCAAATCTTTGCTTTTATACTTAATTTTTAATAAATTCTGAACCAAGAATTTAAAAAGGTGTTTGCAATTCTAGAAATGGACAACACTAGATTACATAAGGGAAATTTTGAAAAAATAACATTAAATAGAGAAAAAAAATTTGTAGGAGGACAAAAGTTTTTATTACAATGAAAACCAGAATGCAAAAAAATCATTTTCAATGCTTTCCGATTTTTTTAAATGAAATTGCATTATTTTTTATACAAAAATCATAGATTATGAAATTTTACATAGAAAAAGTTACGTTTTACGAGTATTTACTTATGGGAGTGAAGTAAGATTTTAACATATATCATATAAAAAATTATGGAAATCGGATTGTCTATTTTTTTAATTATTTTATTGATAATTATAATGTTACAAAATATAAAATCTTAAAGATACGACACTAGTCTTTATAAATGAAGAATTATCATGGCTTGATAAACATGATATAAATAGCAATAACATTCTATACATTTAAATTTTAAAAATAATAAATCCAATATAAATATGTTTGAAAATAAATATGTTTGAAAAAGTTTGTTCTAAAAGATGTTGAATTTAATGTAAAATGATAATAATGTGACAAGGAATTCCAAAGTCTTGTTGCGTTAATGAAGAAATATCTACAAGATAGTATTTTAGTATAGGACACAGGCACAATTAAGTTTTTACGCGCTGATCTTGTAAAAATTATCTTTTTATAGACGTAGTCTGGTTCTTTGGTAAAAACAGTTTTATGTATCATTAACCAAGTTCTAAATTTTAGGTTTTCTTTAAAAGACAGCCTAAATTTATATCTTACGATTATGTTGAAAACTCTAATTAATTTAACTTTAGTCACACTATTACAGCTACTGAACATTTCACACACATAAAGGAGTATTGGCAATATATACGATTTTACAAGCAAGAGCCGAATATGTTGTAGTGTATAATAATGTGAACGCCAAAGGCTACGCACGGTTCCAAATATTTTACCACATGCTTTATTCATATATTCATTCCATGATAAAGTTTCATTAAATATTATTCCAAGATTCTTAGAAATTTTAACATAATCTATGTTAGTATCATTAATATGAATTCGTAAAAGAAATCTTGTATCAAAAGTCTTATAACTTATGACTAAACATTGAGATTTAAGAATTAAATTAATACACGATGCCCAATCATAAACATTTTTTAAATCTAAATGTATATCTAAAATACAACTTCTTTTTTACAAAAATTATATAGTTGAACGTTATCAGCATACATAAGAATTTGGCAAGTTTTTATTACATCAGGTAGATTACTAATATATAACGAGAATAGCAAGAGGCCTAAAATATACCATGACATTTGAAACGACTTCTTGTGTTCTAGACTGTTTAGATGAATAGGTGGAAAATCCAAATAGTTTGACAAGTTTTGGGATCAACTTGGACTTTACAAATACTTTAGAATGATCCAACAGTACAATTTTTCCGTTGTCAAGGTGTATTCGAATTTCCTCTGAGACATAAATAAGAGTTATAATGCACTTTTTTTTTCTAAAGCCATTATTTACGGTACTTCTTAAGCATTTATAAGCACCATGTAGTTGTGAGGTTTTGTATCTTTTCTATTTTTCATAAACCAAATTTCTTTCGTTTATTAACTTGCATATTTTTTTAACAATTTTTTTAATTATTTTGTTTTTTATTGGTACATATTTTTCAAAACGATAGGAAACAATATCATTAAATAATTTGCTTTGTTCACCAACATCAGTAATATTATAAATATTGTGCCAATTTAAATGGTCAATTTTATAACTAAGATCATTTGTTTTCAGAGACTTGTATATGGGCAGGTCATAAATTAAATAGATGGGGGTTACTATCTGTTGAGGTGAAATGAGTGAGACTAATCGTATATACCACATATATCCCAAAGGTTTGAAAAATGCATATAATAGAAGTATTTTCCAACAAATTACAATTCAAATCTCCAGTTAGGATGACATCATTATATTTAACTGAGTGCTCGTCAAGCCGTGAAAGTTGTATAATTTTCTGCGGTCTATAAAATACCCAATTAAATATTTGTTACTAACACCGTAAATTCCTAAAAATATAAAATCACAATCTCTATTACTTTTATACCCATGTTGATTTATGAACATGCAACGAATATGACTTCTTACAAAAATAGCAACCCCGCCACATTGTTGCTTATTATCTCTGTCTACATGAAATAGATTGTAGTCAACTAGTTCAATTATATTATATTTGAGTTTAACCAGGTTTTCGACATACATAGACATGAATATGCTTACTCCAGAATTTTAAAAAATGTATTTGAACTCATCTTACTCATTTACATAAACTTTATGCATTTATATAATATATATTTTGGCCTCTCCTCTGTTTACCAAGAATCCGAAACATTGTGCGCGACCAAATTTTGGAACTCAAACTTTTTAATATAAACAAGTTTAATATAAACATATATAAGAACAATAATAAGAAATATTTGAGATAATAGATATGAAAAAAAAATTAAGTGTATAATAAAATATATGTATATGTATATGTATATGTATATGTATATGTATATGTATATGTATATGTATATGTATATGTATATGTATATGTATATGTATATGTATATGTATATGTATATGTATATGTATATGTATATGTATATGTATATGTATATGTATATGTATATGTATATGTATATGTATATGTATATGTATATGTATATGTATATGTATATGTATATGTATATGTATATGTATATGTATATGTATATGTATATGTATATGTATATGTATATGTATATGTATATGTATATGTATATGTATATGTATATGTATATGTATATGTATATGTATATGTATATGTATATGTATATGTATATGTATATGTATATGTATATGTATATGTATATGTATATGTATATGTATATGTATATGTATATGTATATGTATATGTATATGTATATGTATATGTATATGTATATGTATATGTATATGTATATGTATATGTATATGTATATGTATATGTATATGTATATGTATATGTATATGTATATGTATATGTATATGTATATGTATATGTATATGTATATGTATATGTATATGTATATGTATATGTATATGTATATGTATATGTATATGTATATGTATATGTATATGTATATGTATATGTATATGTATATGTATATGTATATGTATATGTATATGTATATGTATATGTATATGTATATGTATATGTATATGTATATGTATATGTATATGTATATGTATATGTATATGTATATGTATATGTATATGTATATGTATATGTATATGTATATGTATATGTATATGTATATGTATATGTATATGTATATGTATATGTATATGTATATGTATATGTATATGTATATGTATATGTATATGTATATGTATATGTATATGTATATGTATATGTATATGTATATGTATATGTATATGTATATGTATATGTATATGTATATGTATATGTATATGTATATGTATATGTATATGTATATGTATATGTATATGTATATGTATATGTATATGTATATGTATATGTATATGTATATGTATATGTATATGTATATGTATATGTATATGTATATGTATATGTATATGTATATGTATATGTATATGTATATGTATATGTATATGTATATGTATATGTATATGTATATGTATATGTATATGTATATGTATATGTATATGTATATATATATATATATATATATATATATATATATATATATATATAATTACAGGGGTTTCTTCTCTTTCATATAACAATCATACCATATGAGACTGGTAAAGTCCATATTGAAACTTAAGGAATTTGTTGTTAATTTTTAAGTTTTGTGAGCAAAAAAGACATTTACATTTATGTTTTGATATTTTTGTTGTATTTAATAATTGTGGGCATTTCCTTTTTACAAGAGTTCTATTTGGCTTTTAGTTAAAGTGTAGGATATGCCAAAACTTTTGAGTTTTTTTTTTTATATAAAAACAAAAATTCATATAAAGTCTAGCCAGATTCATGTGGTCTGAATTTGACTACAAAGATATATGTCTAGTGAAGGTATAAAGTGTTTAGAAATAAAAAATGTTGGTTGGCATAATGTTGTAGTTCAGTTGAAGTAGTGATTTTATAAAATAGGATTAATGTAAAGTGAATTACGTTAAAGAATGTTAAATAAGACTTGATTTATGTTTCACAAAATAAGCTTATTGCGCACACATACGTGTAAAAATATATATATATATATATATTGATGATCTATTTCAAATCATACCTTAAAGCATTCGTGCGTATAAAATATTTTACATACAAACGCAGACATATTTAATATATACTTAGTTAAATTCCAACATACTTCAATATCTTTGTACGAAACTATATAATTCTATTTAATTTTAAAACATGCATAAGTATGTTATAGACACATACATACACACATACATATATACATACACACATACATACATACATACATACCTACATACATACACACACATACATACATATATACGCACATACCTATATACAAAAACATATTTTGACAGTATATGGTAAATTTATATAAATAACCACATTTTAAGGAGAAGATTGGTTGAACATATTTGTGTCTACTTAAATTATTATTTTATCATGTTATAGTTTACATATTCACTATAATTTAACCAGAAATATTGTTTGTTAAACTTGATATTTCTTATTAGAACATTATCTACATTTTCAAATATCCTTAATACTACTACCATTTACTGTATTTTTGTATATAAACCATCTCCCAGTCAGACACTCATAGATTTAGATTTTTTTTTCTTTTTTTTTTCTACTGCTATTCTAAGCTTTGTTGCCTCAGTTATAAAAACATATGTATCTAGGTACTTGATACTATAACTCAACTTAAGATTTATGTAATAGACACACATACAAATGCGAGTAATTTTATATTAAAAAAATTTAGATCCTATTTTATGTTCGATACTTCAAACATGTAAGTATGTAATGAATTTGTTCATGTGTATTCGTTTCTATATTCAATCTATTCAATTTAAATTGAGTTTCTCTTTAAAGCTATTTTAGCTTCAAATCGATTTTTTTACGAGACAAACACATAGAAAAATATACTAGTAAAAAAATATTAAAAAATAAATGGCAAGAGCAACCTGGAGAAGAAGAGTGAAAATAAATAATGAGAACAAGTTGGAAAAGATAATAGATCTGGCAGAATTCACTATATAATTTAGAAGTGTTCATGCGAAAAAAAATCACGTATACCCTATTGAAAATAAATAGTTGAAATGGAAAATACTATACAGAGTAGTTACTAAGTAATTCTTGTTTAATAAATTATTAGCAATGGGAATTTATAAAAGTTTGGCTGCTTTATTTTCTTAAACAGCAAAACAAAACTGTAAAACATATAGGGAAGAATTTTAAAATTTCTTAAATTTATTTTTTTTTTTTTTAATTTTTACTGTTAACTTTATGTGAGAAAAAACAAACATTTTTGAAGCTCGCTAAAACTGAATTTTAGACTTTGTATTTTTAAAGTTTTCTTTTAAAAAAATATCGAAGAAATGCAAAAGTGTAGATAATACACTTAAAGTCTCCAGAAACTATAGCCATTTATAGCAAAAAAAAAATCTCTTTAAACTTGTAAGAAAATTTTAATAAATTTTATTTTTGAGTCACAAGACTTATTGGTGAAAAGTTATGCCGTTATAAAAAACTAAACCAAAAATTTATGACATTATAAAATTCTTAAATTTCTTTGATATAATATTTTCGCATATAAATATACATTTAATTTTGGGAATAGAATTTAAAAGTTGAAATGATTTTCCTTCGCGTTATTTTTCAAATTTTATAATAAAAAAAAAACTTTTGCATGTTGCATATGTTTATTAAACTGCGCTTGGTTATTAAATTTCATTAGTAAGTTTTTATATACAAAAAATTAAATTATTTATATGTGATAGCTTAATAACAAAAATTCAATTGAACATCTCATTGAAATGTCAGCACTAAAAGCCAGCAAGTAAAAAATATAACTGTGGAATTTGTCTCATAGAAATTTTACAAAACATTAAGGAAGTTAAGTAAGTGAAAAAGGAGGTACTGTATCCGATAAGCCATTAATCATTCATATAATTTTCAACGGGAAAGCTACAGAAAATATTCTCGATTATCTATGAGAACATCTGGTCGGATCATAAAAGACATAAAAGCGAGTGTTTTATGCTGGAGTGTTTTATATTGGATATTGTAAAGAAGATTAATAAAAAACAGACAGAAGCTAAATACAATTTAGTACCGTTAAAACTAACTTTTGAATCACCCAGAGGTTTTGGAACAAAACGATCATCACTCACTACTTCTAGTATTATAAAATTAAAAATTATTTAGTGAAGTTTTAATAAATTTTTATTTTTGATGAAATTTATAAAATCTGTTTAAAAATATTTGGAATAATCTCAACTTTTAGCTAAAAAAAAACTTCAAACAAAATTATTTTAAATATTTATAAATGTTTTTAATAGATCTATTAATATTTTGTTTGATTTTTATTTTATTTCCAACACTGTTGATAACATAAGCAACTGTGATATACGAAGACTTTCAGTTTCCTTTAAAGTTAGTATTTTGAACACTACTTTATGTAAAAACACAGAAAGAAACACACAGTATGAACATATGTCGTTATCCTTATATAATAATAATAATAATAATAATAATAATAATAATAATAATAACAATAATACATTACACGCTCGGAAATTCGAACCACTTTGTTTTTAGGGTGATTCGAATTTCCGAATTATTCGAATTTGTGGACGGCTTTTTTATACAAAAATTTAGGAAAATTTGACCATAAAGATATAAAAAACTATGTTTTTTTCATTTTAGTTCATTTAATATAAAAACTATATAAAAATTAACGAAATATAACAAAAAATAACAATTCAGTTCATTTGACTTTAGTATATATAATATAAATACATATGTACATATACAAACACCAAAAGAACTGACTTTTAAACTCTAACAACATCAACAAGATCTATAAATCATCTATTAAAATGGGATTCCCCTTTTTACTTTGTATTTGGTTAAACTAAATTCTCAAAATTTTAGTGTTTACGATAAAAAAGAAAAAAGCCGCGATAAATGTAATAAAATTACTGATTCGAATTTCTGAAAATTCGAATTTCTGAGACTTCGTATTTCCGAGCATCTACTGTAATAATAATAATAATAATAATAATAATAATAATAACAATAGGAGACTATTTAACAGTTAAACGAAAAGGGTTTTCCGTTTTTTTTTAAATCAGTCATCAAAATACGCGTATTTTTATAAGTTTTGTATAACACTTCATACTTCTACCAACTAACAACGAAATAAATTAAGTTTAAGTGAAATACTCACAAAAATTATGATAGAAAATGTATTTGCTTACAATTTATTATACACGAAGAGTAATTTCTAATTGTGAGTCATAGGAAAAAAATCGCTCTCAGTGTGTTAATTAGCATTAGTATAATTGTATATAATTGTATATATATAAAAGAAAATAAGTTTAGAATAATTCGAATAATATTCAAACAAGTTAGAATTTTAAAAAACGAAAAAATTCGTTTCGGTATAACTGCTAGTGAATTATAATATTTCGGTATTATTATTGCTTTTAATATTTATGCATACAAAATTCAAATAACCAAATTTTTGTGAAAAATTTAAAAATATTGGATTCATTAGGACCTGGTCCTAAACTCT
This sequence comes from Protocalliphora azurea, assembly GCA_932274085.1. Lineage (NCBI taxonomy): Eukaryota > Metazoa > Arthropoda > Insecta > Diptera > Calliphoridae > Protocalliphora > Protocalliphora azurea. Next base: position 83,241,215 of record OW026522.1, on the reverse strand, counting down.
GATTATGTCATTAAGACCTTTATTGCGATATAAACTTTTCATATCATTTCTTTGACACAAATATTAAAACAAAATCTAAAAAACCCAAAAATAACCCATTTTGACTCAGCTCACGAGAGGATAACGTAAGTACGAAAATTTTGAGAAACGGTACCTTAGAATGAAGTAAAATTTAATTTTAGGTGGGAGAATTGATATCTTATTTCCTCTCCATACAAACGGGGCCACCCTAATGTACAAAAAAATTTCAACTGTACCCCTCTAGATATGAAGATTAGTATGTTCTTATATGATTCTTAAAATATTCCGTTTGAATGTTTTGGTTTACGCGATCTGAACTATTTTTATAACATCTCAAAAAATACGAATTACTTTCAATAGCATTACAAAAATTTTCGTTATAAGAAAATTAATTAATTTCAAAATAGGTGCATATTAGCACTTGGAATATGTATTTAAGTAATTCTTAGATTTATTTTCTTTCGCGAAATATCAAGATTTTATTAACACATTTTGGTCATATTTTCAATATATAAACATGTAATTGTATATTTTTTGTATATTTCTCAATCTATGTTGGATTTTAACGTACCTTTCAAAAGGTCCATTCCGATATTATTGAAAATAACAACTAATTAATCCTTTAAAAGCAAATTTTATACATTTGGTTTCCAAAAGGTTTAATCAACAGTTTTTGCAAATATAATAAGTTCTCTTAAAACCGCGGTAATAGCCGAATAAAGGAAAGTCTTTGAAGTTTAGTCACTTTTTGCATGAATTTACAATTTTTTTGACAACATTTATTTTCGATATTTATTTTCTTAGCTAACCATTTATTTACCATAAAAATTAACTTAACCTATTATGGACCGGTGATTCAAAAATATTAATTTTGTTACCAAAGGGTTAGATGAAAACATATATCAATAGTACTATATAAATTATAATGGAAAATGGCGAAATATTCAAACTTTAATAAAATAGTATTTAAAAAAATTCATAGAAAATTTCACTAAAATCTTCATTTCACAAGAATTCAAACTAATTAAAAAAAATACGTCTTAGTTGACATGTGTCTATTACATGTTGTAATTTTTTTTTTTTTTTTTTTTTTTTTGACAAAAAGTTAAAAATTTTGTACATCGTTTATCGAAAACCATATTTTTGAAGTTTTTTTAAAAACGGTCCAGCTCAGGAGAACGTAAGATTTTTGTCTCATACAAAATGCACTTTAATGTATATATGTATGAATCAATTTTTCCTCCATCGACAGGGTCTCACTCACTTAGGTTCTATTCTTGGTGTAAAGCAAAACCTGGAACGAAAAAGTGATGATGGGAAAAGAGATCTTACAACCGCCGAACTTAGCATAATCAAATAGTATATACCTAATGGGAGACATTTTTTAAGTCTGTGGTTTGTTGCCTTGTATCTGCCACTCAGTATTTTCCATCGACGCGACTCCTATTAAATTGTTGTTACACTTTATATATATTAATAAAATGATAAACTTGTCTCAGATTCAAACTTACCTGAAGTGCAGTTCCTTTCTATCCAAGAAAGATAAATCGACCACACCAAAATACCAAATATCCCAGAAAGTATTACCTACTCACTTTAAACTAAATCATATCAAAATGTCTGTTTATTAATTTTAATTAAATTTAAGTAAGTTTTCCAAATTACAAACAAGAATGAGTAAAATACTGCAAAATGAGAAAAAACCTTGGCTACAAATTCACTTTAAACTTGTTGACACCAAAAGAAAAACACAGAGAAAAATTTGATTAACTTTAATATCGCAGCATAAACTTTCTTCGTGGAAAATAATATCTGAAAATAATATTAATTTAAAACATTATTTTATATTTTCATAAGAGTTGGGTAATAGTAAGTCAGTAAAACGTCCCTCATATGCCCAAAACCATGTATGTGCAACAAAGATATTAATATATGTGCCACAGATATATACATAGAAATATATGTTATATGTATGTCAAGTGCTGAATGAAAAAGAGAAAAAAAAATATACGAAGGGAGGGAATAAAACGAAAAGAAATATTACTAGAAGCAAAATTATGATTTCATAATAAATCTTTTTGTATTGCAAAAAAAAAAAAAGCTTGTACGTGCATTGCATTTCTATAGTTGAAATACTTACTGTTATAAACTACATATACAAAGAGTAAAGTATTTGGAATCAAATACGAAATCATCATACCCTTCTTAATATATAAAGTCAGGGATTTAATAATACAATTCATGTAAAAAATTTAAAATTATTAAATTCTTTAAAAAAATCATCAACCTGAGTGATTCCATACCAAAACGGACAGCAATCGGATTTTACATCTCCGATTTCGATGCAATTCATTTCAGACATTTGTTATTGAAAGTGTTTCTCAAATCTTAAAGTTTTAGTGCCATGGGACCAAAAATATGACTTTTGGAAAAACGAGAAAAAGCTAAAAACTTCACAAGGATGTACTTGTTTAATTGCTAATAACTTCTAAGCTATACACGATAGATATCTGGTTTTAGTTTCATATTAAAGACAAAAATATTACCTTTATAACGATAAAGTTTATTTATATCAAAAGTTTAAAGGCCAATGTTGTACATATAAAAATCAAAGAACTATATCTCAAAAGATATAGTTCTTTATATATTATTTTAAAATTTTTAAAATAATATGTAATGTTTCTCCGTACATGTGCAAAATTTCAAGGTGGACACTTATTTAGTTTAGAAATTATGAAACAAATTATGGTCAAAAGCAAATTTTTTTAATGTAAAACTTAACATTTACAAAAATTAAATTCAAAGTATGTCTTCTTTTATGAGTTCATATTTAAAATAATTGAACTTTTATATACCAAATTTGACTTAAGATTATATTTTGTTACATAACTTCTAAACTAAAGTAGTGCCGAACATGAAATTTTGGATGAGTTTGGAGAAGAGTTATGTTAACATTATATAAATTTTTAAGATTTTTTTAAAAATATCGCTTTTGGAGATATTATGGTTTAAATTTTATAAATCTAATTTTGAACTTTGAACTTTCGAAATAGATTAACTTTCTACACATCATTTTATAGGCAATATCCTTATCTGTTAAATGATACTAAAATTAAAATTTTATTATGTATAGTTCAGAAGTTGTTAGTAATTAGATTATATTTTGACCCACAACTTCTAAACTAAATGTGTTCAGCTTGAAATTTTACATGAGTTGGAAGAAAAGTTATGTTAACATTATATATATATTTTTTTTTAAGAATTTAAAAAATACCGTTTCCTGTAGTTTAGTATTTATACGTCCAACTTTGACCTTTGAACTTTTGATATAATTAAACTTCATATATAACGTTATAGAGGTAATAAACTGAAGATGTATAGTTTAGAAGTATTAGCATTTAAACAAGTACACACATGGACAATGAAATATGTGTGAATTTCTTCAAATCAAAATATTTTTCAAATTTTATATTTTAAAATTTTTTTAAATTATACTGGTGTTTTATTTATGTAATTTCATTTTAAATTTAAGAAATTTTGGCCCTTCGTTACCGATTTAGATAAAATTTGGTGCATACAAAGGCATATAAAATGAATTTTTCGTATTTTCATTTTATTTAAATTGCCATAACTTTTGTTATATAAAAGATATCAAAATATTTTTCAGTGGATTTGTCAAAGCTTGTATTTTAAGATGCCATATAAAAATTTTTAAAATATTTTTATTAACATATTTTTTATAAGAATTTTCTTTATTGAAGTGTATCTAAAAAAGTCCATCTTTAATTTTTTTATATTTTTTTGGTAAGAAGCCTTACCGCTCTACTTGCTACAGAGAAAATTTCAGAGGTTAAAAATTTTTAATTTAAAATAGAATTACTCATTTATTAAATATAATTATCTAAGGAATAAAAAAAATCATTTTAGAATTAACCTAAATTTGAGTCTGAAGATCGGAAGAGATCTTTTTGAAGAAAACCCATATTTTCTGTGGAAAACAAAAAAGGTGTGTTTGCAATAAATATAAAATTACAAAACAATTTCTTTTTTTTCAAACCATTTATTAATAAAACGTCAATAATAGTATGATAAGATATATTTACTTTTTGAGATTTCTTTCTTATCCTTCCTATAGCGAAGACGTGCACCCCAAAATTCCTTGCTAGGATATTATACAATTATTATTAAAATTTTTTAAATTTTTTCGTACTAGTTGAGTTGGAATACTTCATAAATGATTATCTTAAGATTATTTAATACTTCTAGATAAAATTTAATCAAAGAAATAACTTATTTATTAAAAAATTTTCAGATTTAATCATAAGAACGACACTTTCGATTGTTATTACGCTAAAACTTCCACAAAAGTAGTATAGATGGGTCACTATATTTTAGCATAAAACTTTTCAAGAAATCCCTGTACAATTTTTGGAACTCCGGGACTATTTCGGATAATACAAAATATTCAAAATAAGAGAAAACAATTTATTCAGACCCATAAATTATGATACGAACAACATAATATATATAAAAACTATAAAAATGTAATTTTACTGTAAAGAAACAAGAAACTCTTTAATGAAAAACATGATTGAAAGGAACAAATCCTCATATTATGTAAACAAAAGCGTTATGGTAATAAGTCGTAGTATGTGACTGCTTTTGGTCACAATGGTTATGTCTGAAACATTTTAACGAAAAGAAAAATGAAAAGATTTTGTGCTATGATTTTTTTGAAATAATGGTGGGACCCTAATCTGAGTAAAATTTTCCACTCTTGTAGAGAGTATGTTCTTTAATGCATTGCATTGTATTTTATTAACATTTAGTTTCAAAAATAGAATTTTGCAATTTTAAAATTTTTGCGAATACACCTATTTTATTATCGACATAATAATATGGGTTTTTTTCATAAAAACTCTTCCGGACTCCCAACTTTAATGTAGGTAAATTCCAGAAGTATTTTTTTATTCCTTTGATAGTTATATGTAATAAATAAAACATAAATATAAATTTAAACAAGAAATTTACACTTATTTTATTGTGAAGTTTTTAGCTTTTTTTTAGTTTTTCAAAACGTCGTATTTTAAAACTATAAAAGGCCTTGAACCTAAAAATTTACGATTTAAGCAACACTTTCAGTAGCCAACATTTGTAGTGAATTTCATTGAAATCGGAGATGTCAAATCCGAAAATGGCTGTCCGCTTTTATATCGAATAAGCCACTTTTCTATAAATTTGAAATATATTTTAAATTAGTTTGAAAATTAATAAAAAATACATTGCACACATATGCAAATGATATAACCGGCCATGCTACCTTACGTATACTAACAACTTTTTGTAGCGAAACACCAGAAATTTATGTTGCGAGACAGAAAGACGTTTATAATAAGTACGACAACTACAATGATGATGAAAGTTAACACATTGCATTTTTATGTGATACCCGTATACAAACTTATTTTCTTTTTTTTCGCCCATATAAATTGTGGTTAAAAAGAAATTATTATACTTGATTCGAAATTAAATTTTCAAGTGAGTTAAATTGTTAAGAAATGTTGAGTTTTTATAGTTTATTTCAAGGCTTTTAACAATCGAAAAGCACTTTAGCACAAACTGACAAAAAAAGAAATAATGAAATTTTTTAAAAAATGAAACGTTATTTATTTGACAACATGAAATGAAAATACTCATACGTACTAAATAAATGTTTGAACTGTCAATAGCTACATTTTGCAATAAATTCCCTTGACAAATGAAATAGAGAGAAAAAAGAAACGTTTTGGAGAAATTTTTAACTATTATTGGCCTAAATAAGTTGGTTTAATCTCTACTTAAGTTCCCTTTAGAATTAAATAAAAAATCTTTGATGTAAAATTAAATGAAATGTGTTGCAATTTTACAAAGCAATCTTTTTAAGGAAGAAAAAATGTGAAAGAATAAAAACACTATTTTGGAATAGATTTTTTTTTTTATATTTCTGTTTTGGTTAAACATTTATTTTATTTTTGTAGTAGTTGTGGTTTTGTATTTTCCCAGGTGAATCAAATTTAGAAGATTTAAATTCCCTTTTTGGTATATTTGGTTGATGTATTTTATCACGACATTTTTCTTAAAACTCAATTAAGTTTGTTTTTAGAGTGCATAAATTATATATTGAATGCCTATATTCAAAAATCTCTATATCGAAAAACACAACTTTTCAGGAGAGCAAAAAAAAAAAATGTTTATTTCTCTTATTTTGCTAGTATTCAAAACAATTTCTTTTACCATATTTATTTAAAACCACGACTAACTCTTACCTATAATTTGTTTTTAACATTTTACAATATTGATAATTTTTAAGAGAGTTGAATGGCTTTGCATTTTTAAAATATTCAATGTGTATAAAAAAAAATAACGATATAGAAGATTTCGCACTGTAAAAAATACATTTTATTACCAGTTATTATATGATTTTTAAAGTTTTCAAACTACTTAGTGATTAAAAAAGAAACACATAATTCAAATTTATCTGATCGGAGCAAAAGAAATTTTACAAATAAAATAAATTAAAAAAAAATAAATAATAATAATAATTAGTATTAGAGTAAAAATTATTTATCGTCGCAAAGGTTCATGTACCATATATTTAGCTTATCCATACAATCACTGAGAAGTTTTTGTCATTTTCAGATAATAAGATTGCTCAATAATCTTTCACTGAAATTAATACTTAATGTGTATTATATTACAAAACATAAAATTACTTTAAAAATTTATAAAATTTAGAGAAATTCGTTAAGGAAAATTATAGTTCTTGATTTAAAATATTTGAAAAGTTCCGTTAATTTAAACAAAATAATACTCGTCGGAGTTAAAAATTGATTTCGCAGAAAGATATTCAGACGGACATGATAAGATCATCATATCGTTTTATAATAAATGATATATTGTTTGGTATTATATTCTACAGTCTTACACAGAATTTGGTAATGATGAATTAATTGATTACTGAAGGTATAGAAAAACGATCTATAAGTAAAAGATTGTAATTTAAGTTAAATTATGTTTTTAAGTAATAAAAAATTATAAAAAATTTAAATATTTTGTGTTCAGTTGTGTTACATACCACAACATTATTGCAAATAACTCAGAAACCGGTCGACTAATCCCGATAAAATTTTACTCAGCTATGAAGATTATATATATAATTTTTAAAATCATATACACAATGAAGTGAACTTTTATCGCTTACAATTTTAATTGCAACAGCTTTTTGTATGTGTTACTATGTACTCTTAATTGCCACCTCCAACATTATCTATTATTATTTAAATAAGAACTTTATAATAAATATGAGAGGAATTTGATTTTTTCGTAGCTTAGTTGTCTAGAACGTCTAACTAAAAAATCGATATACAAACTTTAAATTTCAACTGAGGCAATTAATTCTTTTTATAAATCATATGATTTAAGTATGTATATGATAAGCATTTCTTACCAAATAACAGTATTGTGGTATAGTGAGTAAGTCACAACCGGTGGATGGGTACCGGTTTCAAATCCGATCAGACTCAATATGTATTTTTATATCCTTCACCATCACTAGTGGTGAATGGGAGTATACTAAGATTATCGTTCCGTGTGTAATACCAAGAAAAAATATTTTAAGAACCCATGTGTATATATTCTTGGTTCATATCAAATTCTGAAATGATTTAGCTATGTCCGTTTGCCCAACAGCCTGTTGAAAATACGCTCACTTACAAACTACTTAAGCTATTCTAATGAAAGTCACCCAGATTATTTTCTGTTCTCAGAAGCAGCTTGGGGTAGCAAAAAAAAAAAAAAAAAACAAAAAAACAAAAAAAAAAAAAAAACTATAGAACCTTATCTAAATCAACCTCTAAGACTGAACTAAAACTAACAATTTTTCAATAAAAAATTAATGGATTTAAATAAAATTTTTCCAAATATCTAGCTATGTTTACTTTACATTAATTTTCATTGCAAAAATAAACGACGAGAAACAACTCCCCATTCGCTTCATTAAATCAATGACATACAGAAATAAATGATCAATACAAAGCCTATTATATGTATAAGTCGTAAATAATATTGCATAGTGATACATAATCGGCCAATTTTGAACATAAATATGTTCTCATAAATTCAATTGCAATATAAAATTTCAGTTTTTCTTTCTTTAAATCGACTTTGCAGAGAAATATGCAAAAAGTTGATGGAAGATGCATAAAAACAATGAAATGCATGTTTTTTATTATTCAAGTTGGAATTTAAATTGTAATAATTTTTGACTTTTTATAAAAAACTAAAAAAAAAAAAACAGTTTCTTCACAAGTATATACGAGGTATCAGAAAAGCTAATTAAATAATTTATACAAATCAGTTAATCAAACTAGAAAGTATCTGTAAAAAACCGTGTTTTTGATAAGAAAACTAAATTTTAATCAATTTTCATGTGGTGCTACTATTTAATTTTATTATAAAATGGAATTTTAGTTTTTGCTAAATAATAAATATAATTCTTCATTTTTCTCTCACATTTAATTTGCATATACATAAATTGATTTTTTTACCAAAATACTCGACTTTTGTGAGAAAAATAAGGCATCACAGATTTTCGTCTTTTTAAATTTTTTTGCTTTTATTTTCTTAAAATTCTTATGGAATATGGAACAAGGAATTCTTTAGAATTCTTACTTTTTATACATTATTCGCCGAATAATTTTTTATATCTTAACATATACATAAAATACAAATTCATCATTAGAACTAAGTTTATACCACATAAAACAGCTGTTTTGCTACCCAAATTAAAATTGGTGAATTTTTGTACATCGCGAACAAATTTCATCAGATATAGCTTATTTACAAAAAGCGCGGAGTTTAAGGAAAAAAAAAAAATTAATTTAGAATCTAAAATAATTTGTACAATAATTTGAACAGCACTTGTACTATTTTTAAGCTTATGACGGTAAACAAAACCTACACAAAATTTTTTATCTAAATTATTTTTTGCACAAAGTTAATGATGCGAATATCATATACCCTTGAATACGTTTTAATTTTACATCAAAGATAATTATATTTGAAATGTGGTATTTTAATATATTTGTACTGATTGGAGTTTATATATATCATAATATATGGGCCAATATTATGAAAAAACTTCCAAAAATTCATCGACTGTCTTTCAATTTTTATAAAATTTTGTACCCAAATAGTCTATGGATTCTTACATCGATTTCAGTTTTTGGTTTCGCAATTTTCACTGTCGCCTTTTCACTTTTTATAAAACATAAAAAATCTCAAAACTGTGTAATTTAAATAGTAATATTTACATGAATTATGGAATTTAATGATATAAGCGTCGTTTATATTATGCCTTAAAGCAATTGTTTTAAAAGTAAAAAAGATGAAAAAGCATTTTAATGCAACTGCATTTTTTAAATGCGTTTTTCGTTGAGTATGTTATCTTAGATTGATTATTGATTTTTCAGCATATTTAGAAAGTGGGGAATCTTTGCAATACAATAAAAATCCAATTTTTTTGGGACGCACAATTCTATTACTCACAATTCCATTTTTTTTAAAACCCTATCCTTATTATTATTATTATTATTATTATTATTTAATGTAAAAATTCCACTTTTCAGATATTATTTTAAAAATTAAAAAAGGTTTAGTAAAACTTTATGCACCAGACCAATTTATATTCAAATTTTTAGTAAATAAAACAATTTTAATAAATAACTTCCTCAAAATAAAAATAAAGATATTTTTAAGAATCTATTCATAATTTTATAAAATGAATCTATAAATTGCATTTGTACTTTGAAAATATTTTTGAACGAAAGGGATATTTTGGTGCCACACAATTTTTTATAGTTAATGATCATTTCCAAAATGGAAAATTTTTATACACAAAACAAAATAAGTTAGTTTTTATTTCCTAATTGTACATAAAGAAAAGCCGTTTAAGAACACAGCTATAATTTTATTCCAAACAAAATATTTTACCAAAAATATTCTACTGTAGTACAATTGTTGCATAAATATTTCACAGTATTAAAAAAAAAAAAAAAAAAAACAATCAACACTGTTTCTAAAGGTAAAATCGCGAAAAAATAACAACTCTTTTATAATACACAATTTTCACCACTGTAAATTTTTATCATTTCAAATTAAACCAAATTCAAAGAGTAACTCAGTGGTTTTGTAACCAATCTAGATAAGAATAAGCTTTCATTTTCACATCCGTTCTATTTGTTTATTTCTTTTTTTCACTTTTTGTTTGGTATATAACACACAAAAATCTGCTAAATTCAAAATAAAACAACGAAAAGAAAGGAAAAGAAAAAATATTTTTTAACATCCGGCAAAGCATGGTTGTCTGGTTTAACGCACAAATACAAAGAAACAACTGTAACAACTGGGGTTTTTTTTATCGGGTTAGCTTGTCTCTGTACATTTGCGACGTTTCATAGGTACAACATAATAAGCTTTCAACAGGAATGCGGCAACAAAATGCTACAAACAAAAAAACAAAATAAACAAGAAATAAGTTAAAGTAAAGGAAATTTTTAATGAAAAACAAAAATAGGCATAAAGTTAATATTTATAGAGTAAGGTAAGTAGAAAAAAAAAACAAGGAGATCCCTTCTCATTATTTAGAATTTGGGAGAAGGTAGGCTTTGGTGGAGATTTATATTAAAGTAATTCTTTTCAAATTGTGAATATGCTTTTTTTATTTCTTTATCCTTTTCGCAAAGTAATAAAAATTTGCATAAAATTTTATCAAAAAATAAAAAAGGATTTTTTGAAACTGTGTGTGGGTTTGTGGAGCAATAAAACATTATTGAATTGATAATAATATAATATAAGATAATTATATTTTTCTTTTTTTTGGGCTGATTTTTTTTAATGTCGTCTAATGAGAAATATCATAACATATTTGCAAATCTACTTATGTTTATGTCTTTTAAATGTGACTATATTGTGACTAAATTGTTTTTTAATGTTTTTTATTTTCGCATATAAAATTAATTATTCTAGAACTGAACATGATGTAAATTAATTTTTTGGCTCAGGTTTTCCTAAGCTATAGTGTAGCTAGTGCATCATAAAAATAGAAGAAACTTAATTATATTTTTATATGAGAAAAAACATTATTTATATAAATGAGTTATAATCCTGGAAATCAGAGATCCATGAAAAAACGATAGTGCTATATTATTCTTAACTTTAGGACAAAACTAACTGTTTTTTTAACTTTAGAATATAGCCTAAAGAGGATTTGCCACTCCCGGAAATTTATTTCAGATATATTCTCAAAAATAAGATAGGCGTATCTGGGTATCCTTGGATTAGGCTAAAATGATGTGGTCAAGATTAACGTGGGCACCTGCCATGACGGCCTAATCCCGCGGTGGTCTTACCATCGGGTGAGATACAATGCACCCACCACCGCCCCCATGTGCCTGTTAAGAATACACAGGTGGCAATTTGAGAGACTCATTGTCTGGATAAGTCCACTCTCCCTTGCTTAGGAGTTGGAGCTATCTAACCTCCTGCCGCAGTATTGGCGACTTGTGTTGCTATGCAACACCACATCGGGACTATAAACCCCCTTCCTGCGGTTTAGGTCCAAATCACAACCACCACGTGACTCCCCGAAGGGCCTCTCCAACAGCCAGTCCAATACGGGGGCTACTGGCTCCCGTGGTACCAGATTGTGTTAAGTCTGTGGTCAGATCCGAAGGTCCTTTTCTTCCATTATAGACCCATAGACAAGTCCAGGCAATGGTGCACCTTTTTATACATGCCAAATTGTAACGCTCTCTAGGACCGAAGCTATCCTAGTGTGTAACATGACTGGATTTTCTCTACCACGTATGAGCTATACATGATATGAGCAACCGCGTTTATTGTCTTTTTCCGTGTTACTGTAATGCCAAATCCAAATTAAATGGGTTTACTTTGTTGAATAAGTTCAGCCATGTTTCATATGTTTCATGTTTCATTCATAAAATTTTGTTAAAATAACAAAATGTCAATAAAAATAAATTAATAAAATAAATTGTAAAATATTGATGTTGATTTTATCACAAAATATTCCCTACTCGAATACCTCTAATTTTATAAGTAACAAAAATTTAAGAAAATCTCATTACACAGAAAAAATTATTACCTTATATTTTTCAACTAACAAAGCTGTTTCATTTTACGTCAAAATTTAATTAAGTAATTCAAGTGTCTTTTTCACATTTAAATTTTTAATTCATTCAACTATATACTTGATTGATTTAATAAATTTTTTAATTGAAAAATTTTTTCGGTTTTTCATTTCTTAGAGTTATTAGTAATTAATATAATCATTTTAGTATGAGATGCAAATTAAAACAATTTTTAATTGAATGAATTATTTTGGTGACTGTTGACTTTTTTCTGTGTTTCAGGTGAATTTAAAATATTTAATTTCAGTTAACCGGTTTATCCTGTTTTTTTTTTTTGAGTCAGTTAACCGTTTTTAAACTTGCTCAAAATAATACTTTCAAAAAGAAAAAAAATATCATTATATTCTTAAGTATAGGTTAAAAGAAAAATAAGATTAGATATAGGATAGCAGAAAAAATGCCTCTAATAGTCAGACCAAAAATGTATAAAATCAATTTACAGGATAAAAATATAATATTTAGTTTATAATGTCAACTAATTAACCAAGTGAATAAGAATACAAAAATAAGTTAAAATGTAAATTATTAAAAATAAAAATAAATTCAATTAAATTAAATTAACAAAATGTTCACCACTTTAAAAGTAGAAATAAGTAAAAAAAAAACATCTGCAAATTATTAATAATTCTTCTAAAAATGTAAAAGTAGATGATTTTTTTGCAGGAACAATTTTAATTATTTTTAACAGTTCAACCGATTAAAAAGTATTTTCATTAATTACATCCATATTAATATTATAAAATCAAGTGAGTGTTTCTTTGTTTGTTTGTGACGCAATTGCGTCACCAATTTTAGTGAAATTTTAAATAAAGATTAACACGTTCGCCACTCAGCATCACATATATGTGACGTGGAATGTTTCAAAAAAACTCATGGCACATATATGTGTCCTAAGATTACTAAAATGTACTAAGCTGTTATTTCATGAAAGTTTGTAGGAAGTAATTTTCTTGCATTTTTTAGTCTCTGGCAAGATGTCAGATATATACGAATGTTGCGGTTTGTATATGCGCTATGCTGTTATTTTAAAATTTCGTTTTTTCAAGGGGTATTCCCCGAAGTTTTGCAATGTGCTAATTTATGTGGAAATAAGCTTTATGCTTAAATGAGCTTTTATCAGTTCATTCGTGTCACAATAGTCATATTGATATTAAAAATTTTAAGGTAAGTTTTTTTACAATGCTTCAACTATCTACATACTAACATATAAACATATATGTATTTATATATATATGTATTTTTTTCGTTGATTGTTTAGAATGGAGGGTCCTAGAAGAAAACAAATATCTGAGGAGGAAATTCTTGAGGCTATTTTGAATTCCAGCTAAAGTGACCTGGATTTTGAAGATTCTGGAAGCATGTTCGCCCCAGAATGTGAGGATGAAGAGTCTGAGAAAGAAAATTGCTCAGAAGATGGGAATGACATAGAAGAAAACGATCTTGGTGAAAACGTTAGAAATGAAATGAAAATCAAACTATTAGTGACTCCCATATGTGACACAAGTACTTCCCAAAACTCATGACACTTATATGTCCCTTTTGTGTATGTGACAAATACGTGACACATAGTTTCTCTTAAGAAAATTGCTCAGAAAACTCATGTCACATTTATGTGACATATTCTTTTTGTTCGTGAGTGTTCAATGAGTGGCGAACGTGTTAATATTAAGGTGAAAGGAACTATAGGCTATAGATAATTAAATTTCATATTGCTGAAAATGGCGAAAATGTCGCTATTTTTCTTATTTTTTCGATAAAACTGTAAGTTTTAATAGAAGAAGCATTACGAGAAAGATCGATATCTGAAAATAACTACACAGAGCTGTATTTTTCATTTTCTTAAATTTGTTTATTAACCTTTTAGATTTCATGCAAAGCAGGGTCTTTCAGCTAGTATTTTTGTAAAATTTATATTTCTTTAGGAGACAGTGAATTAAAAGTGAATTCCAATTCTGAAGCCTCTTTTCTGCTGAGATGTTTTAGAATTTTGATAATTTGTACTTTTAAATCGAAAAAATTAAATTAATATTTTTAAAAACATTATGAAAACATATTAAATCGTTATAAAACTTTTAGAGATATACTGAGTACCAAGCCAAAACGTTGTTTTTAAAAATTACAATATATTAAAAATATATATCTAGTAAGAGCCGAAAAAACGTATTATGAACTTTCGATGCAAATTAAGCGCCGTATGTATATATCTACATAGAAAGGAATAAACATTAAATATGGTTTAAAAATTAAAATATTTAATTTTTAGATACAAATATTATTAAATTTCTAATATATATGATTTATGTGGAAGCGAACATTTACTTATGCATTTTTGTACAATATTTAATTAAATAAAATCTTTGCAAGAATGTAAGAAAAACAAAAACATACAAAGAGAATACCTACAGACATTGCCATAGATATGACTGTATAAGTTGGGGCAAAGCATCTCAGAACAAATGTAGAAGAAAGTTTTTGTTTTCAGAAGTTAGTAAACTAATATCATCTGAACACAAAAGTTAGATAACAGATATTATTTTCATTGCTCCAAAGATTTTAGGGTCCACATAGATGGAAAAAACTGGTCGAAAATACCAAAGTTGACACAATCCATTGACAATAGTGAACTAAACACGTTTATCGGTTTTTGTCAAGGAATAGTTTCTATTTGATAAAATTTGATGGTTTTTATAAATATTACGAATACTTTAATTTTGACAATGTTTTTGACATATTTTGCAAACACAACTTTTTTTATTATCACAGCATACAGTTTTAATTTTGACAATGGCTTGTTCTTATTTTAAATTACTGATGTTGAAAAAGCATTTGACTCCGTATGGCACAATAGCCTCAGTTATAAACTTTTGCACTTTAATATTTCAGTGCACCTAGTTAAGCTAATTAAAAGTTTTCTGGTCGACAAGTACTTTTGTGTTACTATAGGTAATTGTTTTTCGGATCTTATCAGAATTCCTGCTGGTGTACCGCAGGGTTCAGTTCCAACCCTTTTCAATATCTTTTGCGCTGATACGCCACCTATTAGTCTATGTAAATTTGCTGCTTATGCAGATGACCTGGCAATTTATTACACACATGAACTCAGTCAAAATATTCTGACTGAAATTCAGTGCTCGTTGACCATGTTAGAAGAGTATTATACTAAATGGAAAATAAAAATTAATTCGAATAAGACACTAAAAATCTTTTTACAAAAAAAAAAAAAAAAAAAAAAAATCTTGTTATCTTCCTAGCAACAACTTAACTATTTTAGGACCCAAAGCTAAACTTTAACCCTCATATGTGTTATATTATTGATAAAATAAACAAATATAAGAGGATATTATACTCTCTAATCAATAGAAATTCCCTTCTCAGTAATTCTAATAAAATTTTGATAGTCAAAATAATTTTTCAGGCTATTATCCTATACGGGTGTCCAATATGGAGAAATTTTGCAAAGACTCATATAAAATGTCTCTTAAATTAAACTGCCATTATTCCAAGCTATTGATAACCTCACCTCTTGTTTCAGATCTAAGTGTAGTTTATCTCAAAATCCACTTATATCTGCATTATGTTAACTTAAAATTGTAATTGTAAAAATTGATATATTAGTATTACATAATTATTATTATTATTATTATTATTATTATTGTTATTATTATTATTATTATTATTATTATTATTATTGTTATTATTATTATTATTTTTTTTTTTTTTTTAAGGTTTTTATTGACAGTTTTCCTTCTAATTCAGCAATATTATAAACATATATTTCTTACTCGTAGATAAAATATATACTACTACTTAAGATATAAGGCTAACTTAAGCCAATTCTGTGCAATAATTTAGTTCTAACAATTAAGCAATTTTGTATAATATAAAATAAAATAATAATAATATTTTAAACTACTGAATAATTTTATGGAGCGCTATTTTAAAGACATATATGTGACTTCATTTTGCATGTATTTGTTATGTTTCAAATAATAGTTATAATAGATTATACCTGTGCTGTTTTTTTTCTCGGAATTCTGCACTTTGATTTACTTTACGTAGCTCTCATATTCATCTAAATAAGTATTGAATTACCTTTAATTTAACAGTGGTTAGAAAAAGTTTGCAACTATTAGCAGAACAAACTTCTTATAATTATAGAAAAAAAAAAAAAAAATTTAACATATTCTTTGCACTTGTAATCAAAAATATGTAATTGCAATGGAATTAGGGTAACTAAATTTAAAATTGGCTAAGATAATTAATTTGTGTCGGTTAAAAATTATTCTGATCAATTCGACAGATACAACTAGTATAACTTATTATTTGAACGCCATATATTGATGGTTCTAATAAAAGATTTATATTATCTTCAGTTTATTTGTTATAGTTACAAAATTCGGTTGTTACAAAATTCGGTTGTGCTAAAAAAGTATGATTTTAATGCACCTAACAGAAAGATTAATAAAATAATTATTTGACATTTAAAAAATATTAAGATAAAAATGGTTTAAAATTTATTCCATAAAAAATATTTTAATAAAAAGAAATCGCTTAAAGAAATAAAACTCAAAATAGAAGTGGATACTTTCTTTACATTCTATGTCGAGTACCGTCGAGAATCTAAAAATTGTCCAAAAAGGAAATTTTGTAAAAAAAAAGAAACTGCTTCAATACCTAAAAAACTCCTTAAAATTGGTTTATTTGACAAAAACGAAAACAAAGAATGTTGTATTGTTAGGTGGTTTTTTAAATAGTTTTTCATAAACTTTATCAATAGCTTTAGTTTTTTGACAGTTTTGGTTTATTTAAAATTTTCCGGGGATTTTTATAACGTCACTATATTTTAAAACAATCTCAAAATTATTAATTTAATTGTTGAAATTAATATATAATGGTTCGAAATATTTCAAATAACTTAGTTTTTCGCTATAAGATTGCCATTGGCGGCTAAAGTCGCCTAACAGTAACGCTGATTTCCAGCATACCTATTTCCAGCGTATAAAGATGTATTTTTCAATTATTAAAAATATTTTAAAATAAAAAAATTTGATTTGAAGGAGATAAATATTATTTTGTATAATTTACATAATATTACTATTAGCATAACCGAATAACTTCTTTTACTTTAGTTAGCCTAATGAAGCATATAGCGAAAATATTAAATATCATATACCTTAAGAACTATTACAGCAAGTTTTAATATTTTATAGAAATTATTTTCTCATCAACCTTCATAATTTAAAATGAAAATAGCGGAATGGCAAATATTCTTAATATTATAGCTAAAGAACTATTATTATATCTAAAGAACTATTATGATGACAGTCTTCAAATTTTGTGGTTCTATAGCATTAATGGAATGAAAAAGGATGAATAGCGCCAGGGAGGAAGGTAACCCCTATATAAAACAAAAATTAATTTTCACATATCCAAAGTAGAAATTTAGTGAAAAGCTTAAAAAGTTGTAGAAAAAATTTTCATATCAAATTTTTAATAGGGCGTATAGGTCTAGAAGGAGTAATAAGTATTAGTTATCACATCGAAAGAAGAAGCGAAGCCTACCGGTATAAGATAATGCATTTATAATTTGCAACACTAATAAATTTTAGTTTTGCCATCGCTGCGGTTGTGATAATGTGGACGATTGTTTTAAAAATATTGTTTGTGATTTATTTTTTTTTTTTTTTCTCTTTTTTTTCGATTTGATACCATTAGTAGACTTTATATTGTTCTTTTTCGTCTACGCATATATGCACCCAAAACATCATGTAGAATGGGCGGTAAAATCTTTGGAATAAAAATGGAAATAGCTGTGAAACAAAGAAGCGATCTTAGACCGTAATATAATTTAGAATTTAATCAGTATATATAGGGGCACTTAAAGAGGGTATCTTATACGTTCTGTTCCGGGATCCAAATATAATTAAATTTACGGACAAAATATTTTTGCTCTTATTTTTACCAAATCATTGTAATAAAGAAATATATTTAATGATGTTAAGTAAAATTCCTTAACTTAAAACCTTTAAATTTAACCAGCTTCAATACTAATATATTTTCTTTTTTAATTGTTCCATTTATGCTGTTTCATATAATTTATACTTTGTTTTTATGACTTAGCTTTTGTTATGGCATTTTATAACTTAGTCCATTGGTAGTGCGTACAAAAAAAAAAGAAACTCCCATTTGAAACATAAAGTCAGGAGTTTAATTATAAAAGTATTTGTTGGCATGAATGTACTACTACTACCATAAATTTGTAAGCAGAAATGCTTCTTGCTAAAGTGTAAATGTAATAAAGGGGAGAACAAAATAAAATAAAAAACGACCAAAGAAATCTAAGATTTTAATTTAAAGTTTATCCTAGTGAAAATAATTCAAAATGATTCAAGCATAAAAACCACAACACCGCAATAATGAAATTCCATCACTTGTCCTAGAAAAAGGTTTCCCAAATGGGGGGTCCGAGGACCCCTAGATGTCCGTAGCTGAAGAAATTATACAAATTAAAAAGAAATATATATATTCCTTTTACACACAAATTAAGGTCTTTATACAAAATTTACAGAAAACTATTTTTATATATTACTTTGCTTATAACTCAAAATTTTTTGATATATTAACTGAATTTGATTCATTAAGTGCTTTTAGGTGCAAAAAGTCTCTATGGAAAATAAATGAATGAAAATGTGTATGGAATTATTGTACATGATTTATTTCTTTGTAATCAAATGACTGATGTTTCTAATTTAAGTCAAATTTTATTTTATTGCAGATTTATTGCAAAAGGTGAAATGAATGAAGAATTATTGTTGATTAAACCTTAAACCTCACTGTGTAGTCCAGCCACTTTCTGCGAAAACCTTGCCTAATATATTTCTTCTATAAACGTAGTAAATTTTATAGAAATTAGTGCCTTAAAGAATAGAATTTTTAAGCCCTGTGTGTCGATTTAAATGCAAAACTGAAATAATTTCAAACCGATGTCCGTTGGATTTTGAAGGGAAATATGTTGAAGAAATTATAAGAGTTAAAGACAGAAGTAGACATATTCTTGTTTCTATAAAAATTTAAGATCTTTATAAAAAATGTACAGAGAAATATTTTTATATATTACTTTGTTTATATCTCAAAACTTTTCGAGGCATTAAACAATTAACATTAAACTACAAGACAGACAAGTAAATAAATTAAATTAATTTTATCCAATAAGTGGTTTTGTATGCAAAATTTCTTTATGAAAAAAAAAACGTCTTCAATTTCCTCTACCAAAATATTCTGAATGGTATCTTAGATTCATCTAATGTTCAAAATGAACATACATATGAAAAGTATAATACACATTGCTTCACTTTACAATGATAATGTCCGGAGCTTAAAACCAATTCTTGACAAACCGGTTTACTTGGTAATCCATTCAACATTGCTATATATGTCGACATTTATCAAGAATCAGAAATAGAATGTGTGCCAAAGCTGACTTTGAATATGTGTTGGTTGGAATTTTTTGGCTAAAATATTAAATGGTTTGGAATGAAGAATTAAAACATTTTCTTATACATATATATTTGTGCGAAACTAGTTTCGCTGTCCTACAGTTCATAAATTCCGAATTTAGATAATGTTTGGATGTAGAAAATGAAGTAAGAATTTTCTTTCAGAAATTTCTTCCAATGTTAAAAATTAGTGAAAACAAAGACATTTTATTACATTTGCTGCTTTATTCATAATCAAAATTTTATATTTATAAGCTTAGTACAAAAAATTTCCAAAAAATTTATTGATAAAAAATTTATAAATTTAAAATTTTTATCATGCTTTTAATATTTTTTAACAGTTTATGAGTTTTAAAAGATTCATTTTTTTTTATATTTAATAAATAAATAAATTTTTGTAAAGCAATTTTATTTAAAATAAATACTTCTTTAGCTTTTAATATTTTTTACATCTACTATATTTAAAATCAAAATGTTGCAAGCGGTCCGCGAAAAAAACCTAAATTTTCTAAAAGGGTCCGTGAAGCATGAAGAGGTGGGAATCCCTGTCATAAAATATCCATGAATATTTTCAGGCTTATGTTATCTTGTATTACATTAAATCGCTTTAATTTCTCATTTCTTTATATTTTTTTCCTTTAGATTCTGTTTGTTACTCTTCCTTTTCTCTTTAGGTACAAACACAATTTTCCGTCTTATTTTTTTTTTTTTTTTTTGGGTTTTCTATTTAGTTGTGTACGCATTTTAAATTAAATTTGCAATGGCTATGACTAAATATGTTCTGCTTGGGATTATTCTATTTTTGTATTGACTTTTCAAATTCTACATTTAAGCGTTTTGGTGAGAGAGAAGGATATAAAAAATGAAAATAGTTACATTAATTTAAGTGTGTAAGTGTACACGCATACGTTCGGTACACACAAAAAATCACATATAATTTATGTAAACCAAATTATAAGGATTAGTTTTTTAATCTGGTAAAGTTTTAATAAGATTAAAAAAGTTTTTAAGGATTGTGAGGTGGAAAGGAAAGTATAATAAATTCATTCTATTGGTAATTACTCAAACTTTTTTTTTTGCAATTAAAAGAAACCTTAGAAAAATTCGATCTAATTGCTTTAAATTAATGCTTATTGAACAAGTTTACACCGAAAATACATTTTTGTTATATCTTTTTAGTTTTTATTGTGACTTTTTTGAAATACCTTAAATATATCTATGGACTTTGGACAAAACAACTTAAGTATAACTTTTAAATTTTTTGGAGAGCTAATTTTTTTTTTTTGAAAAAATTAAATTATTTACGAATATTATATCATTCCAATATGTGTGTCTAATGAAAGTTAAGAATTCTTGGAATATAATAAGTTTTTTTATTTAAATGTTTCAGCACAAAAGTTAATAAAATATTATTTATACTAAATATTAAAAATATTTACTATTTATTTAAAAATACATATTAAAAGAATATTTTCTTAACTTTTTGTATTGCGATATTTTAACAGCAGACATTAATATATTGCAGGGAATCTTAGCTTTCACTTGACACCCATATTAAGATGATTCGATTTTCGTAAATATTTTAAATAGCAGAGTTGCCAGTTTAGCCTTTTTAAGGCTAAATCTAGCCTAGTTATTTTACTTTTATCCTCAAAATCTTCATTTTATCTTCTTGCCCTTTCTCTAGCCTTTTTTGATTCTTAAAATTGCCTTAAAAAGGCTAAAATGTTAGTATTTCGACAACAAAGAAAATAATTTTTTATTATCTATTACTAATTTTATTCTTAAAGAATTATTCATTAAAAGCTCACTGTATCTTTAAAGATACAACCATCAACATTTTTTATTTTGAGTATAAAAATATCAAAATGATGGTAACTCATTTAGAAGACATAAGCAGTTTATTTAAAATTCATTTCTATAAAAAAAATAATTTGTTTTTGTATGTGTAGTTAGCGATCAAACTTAAAAATTATGATTTTGTCAAAATTAACTAAACTACATACTTTGCAATGTAAAATCTAAAGTTGACCAAAATTGCAACTGAGATCGAAAAAAATATGCCGTTGTACGGAAATATGTCTAGAAGCTATCAAAAATAATCTGGAAAAAAAATCTTGTGAAACCGGGCCACAAAGCCTTACTAGATGGTTGTAACTTATAAGATACACTGAGCTCTCATCTACATATTTGAAGTTCAACTTTGATTAATTTTTACACTGATTTACTGCTTACAATTATTTACTTTATCCCTATTTTTTTACCTGTTATTAACTTTTATAATACATGGATTAATATTTTATTTATTTTAAATTAATATAAGATTTTCTTTTATTTATATCAGGTTTTAGAGGAGTTAATAGATCCAATTCGACAAATTTTCGGGATGGTAAAAAATGTATATATTTATTTTGAAGGTTTTTGGGATGTAAAGCGTTCATGGGGAAAACTAAAAAATTACTTCAGTTAACCGGAAATATTATTTAAACAAAATGTTTCCTGTTTCGAATACACCTAGTTGCTCTTGGCCGAGGATTCTCTGGTCATTTCGGGAGAAAAGGGACAATAATATTGATAAAATAAGAACTGACATCCTGTGAGAAAATTATTTGATATACAAATTTATAGATTATTCTTTTATTAAAATGAATTATTATAGTCAATCAGAACACTTCAATCGTCCCACAACTTCATTTGCTTCTGAGTTTGATTAGCATAGATTAAATCCCAAATCTTCGGAATTCCAAAGGGTTTGTGGAAAAAGTCATTCTACAATTTAAGAAAGTGCAAATTCAATTTAGATGAGATAGCGGATTTACTCCACGGAAAAAAATATAAAAACATTAGAAACACGATATAAAATTTTGTGGCATTTGTTACCTCAATAGGCCTACTGGCTGGAAAGTTAAATACTAATGAGTTAATACTGCTAACACGATAGACTGGATTCAACTTATAGTTTTATTATATCATATAGCTAAAATTTAAACACAGTGATGTGTGTAGTTTTTGAAAGTTTCTCAAGCAAGTGTTTCTCTAGGAATCAACGCTTTCAGGGCTCTGCATTCGTAAACATGAAGGGATGTTACCACTTTTAGGTTCTATGAATCTACCACAGAGTTCGCCTCGAAATACATATCCTCTAGGTTTCGCTTTAAATATTTTGTGGAATGTTTTTCAATATATATACGGCCTAGCATACATTTGTTTTACTCCTATTAAATTTACAATATTTAAAAGAAATTTCTGAGATGGTACATAAAGTTATACCCGGTTTGAATCGTTGTTATATATAACAAAAATACCTATTGCAAATAATTTCTTTTTTATGATTGTACTTTCTATCTCTAATTTTACATTTTTATGTATTATTTGTTGCTTAATTTTATTTTTTTTTTACTTTACATTAAACTATAAAAATTTTAAGTTATATTGGTGTTTCCAACTTTTTTGTAAAAACATATCACAAATTTAAAAAATCGGTACACTTTTTATACGTTTTATTTGAACACTTTTCTTTGCAAAACGGAAATTGTATGAATAATATAAATTCTGAAGAGTGCTCAGTGTATCTTAGAAGATACAACCAGTTTTTTGTAAATATATTTTCAAAAAAACTTTTTTTTCGAAAATCGAGGTATGTGGTTTTCAATTTTTCATAATTTTACATATCATATATTTTTTTTTCAACAAAATTCGCTTTCATGAGCATTTAAGGGTTGAGCAGTTTTGTGTATTTATTTGCACAAAAAATCTATATTATTTATATTTAACAAAAGTTTTCGCCTGAAGCGCTTCATTATCCAAATCAAGAATAATTCTTATACTAAAATAGTAATCACTAGTTTGATGAAATTACTAAATCGCTTATTATATTTTTTTCTTTTAATTTGCTATATTAACAAAAAAAAAAAAAAAAAAAAAAAAAAAAACTATTTATAAACATAACTTTAAGAAATTCTATGATAACTTTCGACATGTCTGAAAGTTATCATCTGAAACTGATTTTGATTATTGGTACCAAGAACATTTATTTATTTATTTGCTTACTTATTGTTATATTTATGTTAACTATATAAATTATAAAATTTTACTTAATTTAATAATTTAAATAGCAATAAAATTAATTCAAAAATAATAAACCAAGTCTGTTATTATTTTATATTTTCAACGTATAGTTTCATTAGAATAACATACAAATTTTTTTAAAGTCAACGAAGAGTTCATTGTAAATATTTGTTTTATTCTACGAACGTGTACATTAAAACAAGGTACGAATGAATCAATGAACTTATGCGTTGATAATATAATAGAGACAAGCAAACAACTGTAAAATCAATTCATATAATTGTTACATCTCTTTTCATTCTCGGAACATTATTATTTTACTAACACTTTATATGCGATATTTTATTTATTTAGACAAGTAATTTTACATAGTTCGGAAGTTTTTCAACATGTATTGGGTTCTGAGGTACAATTGGAAAGATCTATCCATTTACTATTGAAAACTACAGGTAATAAGTAGTTTTACAGCAAAAAGATAAATTTTATTTATTTGGTTCTCAAAAAAAAAAAAAAAAAAAAAAAAAAAAAACGAATAAGTTTTATGGAAGCATTTATTATACATATGTAAAAATCAACTAATTTATGAAAAATTTAATAAAGTTTTTAAAACTGCGAAATAAATCGAATAAGAAACATTTTATTAAATTTGGTCACTATTTTATCATAGTGTTTATGATAAATTTATGCTGCTGTGAACATTTATTTTCTCAACTAATTTTACTTTTTTTACTAAACGGTTAAGAAAATTCATGTATCAATAGTACTGAATACTGTCCTAAAATCTAAATTATGTCTTCACATAAATCGACGCACTTTTATACATGTATTTATTTAAAAAATGACAAATATCTTTTTTTTTCACAAAAAAGGGGCTTTTACAAAAAAAGAAAGAATTAATTAAAAAAAAAAAAAAAACAAATTAACAGAATTTTCAACAAATATACGGGTTTTCATTTTAATAACGTGAAGGTTCCACAATTTTTGGAAACGTCAAAAATTTCAACCTACCTTGTTCTTTGTGTATTGTTTATATATAGAAAAGCCATTAAAAAATTGTGCTCTCTTACAAAAATGGATATTGCAAAAGTTCTTGTAAGGAGGTCTATTATTTTTTTTAACTACAAAATTTACTACAAAAAATCTCGAATTTAAAGCATATGATTTTCTATAAGGTAGCGTATCTCGTAAGTGCGCTTAATCAATCACAACTTTTTAGGTGTTTTTATGCACATAAACATATATACATGTAATATAATATTTTTAAAAAGCTTAAAATAGGATTAAAGTATTCACAGCAAAATTCAGTGTGCTTTCCTGAATGTATACATATGAAAATATAAGCATACATATATCGTTGCACAGTAGGGTCGGTCAATAGCAAAATTTTTGGTAATAAATCCGTCTCTAATTGAAATGTATGAATAGGTTCTAGAGGAGGACCTGAGCTTTCAGAAAAATGATCTTGTATTCACCCTGTAAGAATACGAGATAAGTTACAGTTAGGGTTTTTTAATTTTCCTACATTTTGCAATTCCCGGGAATCCCCGGGTATTCGGGAAATATGCAATATTATTTAGAAGGCAAGAATACTAAACAAAACAAGTTATGTTTTACATATAAATTGCAGGCATTTATCTACTTTGAAACAAAAGATAAAAGATATTAAAAGCATTTTCTTAATATTTCTGATATATATATTCATATTTTATAAATTTTAATATATTTTTTTTTGTCAAAATTTGTATTGAAAATAAAATAATATTCATACCAACATCTATTTTAAAAAAATTAAAAATACTTTACTATTTAAGTACCTGGATATTCATCATCGACAGAAAAACTTAAAGAAAGAATCCGGGATATCGTTGATCATAGCCACAAAACATTAATAAAAAAAATTAAAAAGCATGTCTACGGGAATAATTTTTTTTGAAATCTTACTTGGATTCCGATCAATTTCTCCAAAACATAATTTTTAGTTTTAAATATAGAAAATTAATGTAAAAAAATTGTTGAAGGTAAAAGGTTAAGATAAAAAATCTTACAAAAATGTGTTGTGCATTCGTTTGACACTGTCGAGGCTTTCAAGTTTTGTGTCCTAATAACAGTGATTTCAAAAATAGAGTATTTTCAACTATTTAAGCAGTTTTGTCATTTTAGCATTTCTTAGTTCAGAAAATATTTTTTGTGGTATTTTAATAAACTCTTTAGAGTTTGTTAGATCGAACTGGGTGCAAAGCAATGTAATCTAAAAGTATATTTGCTTGATTATGGTCAATTAACGTTTTATATAGAATTTTTGTAAATGGTAAAAATATAAATTTTTTGTGGTCTTAAATTCTCGGGATATCCGACAAAAAATACCTAGAATCGGGAAGTAAATCAAAAATGCCGGAAAATTCGTCCCTACCCTGGCTATAGGGTGTTAAAGTTGAGCACTTCTAGTATGTAAAATTTTCAAAAAATTATAACTTCTACAAATGAAATCCGATTTCAAAGATTTTTATACTTGGTGCTTGGCGAGGTAAAGAAAAAACATGCTGGGTTATCTAATTTATCTCTTACAGTTGGAAAAATATTTACGCTTGAATTTTGAGTTTTTGATTTTTTGCTTCGAAAAACTTTTGTGTTTATCGATTGATAAAAAATGAAGTTGCTTTAAATTTGATGACGCTGTTTCATTAAAATATATATTTAGATCGATTTACTGACAGGGCGGGAACCAGTTTTGTGCATATTTTATCAAAAAAGTAAACTCTTCAAAAGACAGTGTTTTTTTTTTTTTAATTGCATAAAAAAGTATATTAGCATTTTATTATCACTATTATGTCTTAGGTATTATGCAAAATAAACATTAGTCTTTCGTTCTTCAAAAAATTATTCAATTGGTTGTTAAAAGCATTTGAAAGATTTTTAGAGGAACGAGAGACTGATACTTGTTTTATACCATACATAAGAAATAATAGTAATAGTGTAATGCTGATATACTTTTATTTGCAATTTAAAAAATTCTTCTGAAATGTTTACTATATTCATAAAATCTGCATTTCTGCCTTCATTTTTGGCCCGGCGGGAAGCAGTTATTGCTAAATCTATCTAAATATATTTTTTAATGAAACGGTGCCAAATTAAAAAAAAGAACTCGTGCAATACTTTTTTTTATTAATAGGTAAACATTAATTTTTTTCTAAAATTCAGCATTTTCGACCAATGTTGCATGTAGGGTGTATATTAACATCAATTTAAAATTTCAAAATTATCCGTTTGTAAAATATGTAAAGAAAAAATTCTTGTTATCAAAACTTTGAGAAATAAGTGACAGTATATTTTTGTAAAAAATAGCCATTTTCATAATTATTTAAGAGAGCTGACTTTGAACATTTTTCACTGCCAGACGAATTAAAATAATCCAATAATTTTTCTGGCATATTGTTTCGAAATGTTTTTGAAATTACAGAATATTTTTAGAAATTTTTTCCCCATAAATCTCGGAACTAATTCCCGAAAAAAATAAATAAAGTCAAGGCAAAAGTTTAATACTCAAAATTCAAGCTTAAATATCTTTTTAACTGTAAGAGATAACTTAGTTCAGTATGCATGGTTTTACTTTATCTCGCCAAGTACTTTACAGAAATATAAAAGAATTTGAAATCGGATTTGATTTATAGAAGTTACGATCTTTTGAAATTTTGACACCCTGTAGCTTATCTCGTGTTATTACAGGGTAACTGAAGGGTAATTTTTCTGAAAGCTTACCTCCTCCTCTATAACCATTCCATACATTTCATTACGATGCAGATTTATTACCAAAATTTTTGAAATTGCCCCACTATGCACCGTTTTAATACTTCACATATATACTTACATAAATAGTATAGAATAATAGTGTAGAATCATACCAAGACCATATCCTTATTCTGCTATACTATATATTTTAGTATACATGTATACCAGTTTTTATTTATATATATATATATATATATATATATATATATATATATATATAAATATTCTAGATATGAACTAGATATGAATATATGCATGCATGTATGCATGCATGTATGTATGTATGTATGTATGTATGAATGTATGTATGTAAAAGTTTCTTTATTTTATTGTTTTCTTTTTCATATAACATTTACAATTGTACCAATGTTTTTAAAGTAGATTATGTTATTACAACTACTTTGGCTTTCAAAAACATGTTGACCAGAGACTAAAAATCGTTATTTTTAAAGGCTAGAAACTATTAAAAAGTGTGCATGCATTTACACACACACACACACACACACATATATATATATATATATATATATATATATATATATATATATATATGTATATGTGTTTAAAGTCTGGGTATGTAAGTTTATCAAAAAACATATTGAATATGAATTTTTTCGTATTTAAAAACAAAAACACTAGTTATGTGGAATTTAAAAGATAAGCTGGTTTCATTTTGCAGCACATACAAGTATTTTATAATAGATTTTTGTATAAATATATGGAAAAAATTTGTTCACTATTTTAAATTTTTAAATTATATTTATTTGTCATGTTTTAACTTACTTACACAACAAATGTACTTAAGTTAGTTGGGTACTTTAGTATAAGTATTACCTATTATTTTTGTTCTTTTAATTAGTGTTTGTAACTAAATATGTTGTAAGCTGTTTGAACTTGTCGAACACCTAGAAAAACAATTTGAAAGTAAATTAAGTTTTACATATGTTAAGTTTTAAAGTATTTGATGAGAGGTTTATGGTATTCAAATGAATTGAACTTACGGTAATGTGATTCTAGGAAAATTATAATTTGGGATTTTCAAAAAAAATTGTGTTATGGCAAGGAGTAATAATTTTTAACATGGTGATATTGTAAGATCAGCTGATTATTTTTTGCTTATTTTTTTTAGTGTAAGTCTGAAATGTCAAATTTTGTTAACGGTTGCATGTTGTTGGTTTACTTACAGACAAAATTTATATTTTTGGTAGTGAAATTTTTATTTTTAATATACTGCTATTATTGCATTGTTGCATTCGTAGCATTTACGCATATACCTTGTTAAATTGTTGTACCATGTGTTATACTATTTTAACTAATACAGTTGTTGAATACTTTAAATATCTATATCTGTATCAATACAGTAAAAATCCTTGGGGGTATAACACAGCCCAGAGAATATTTTGTTAAAATGAATGATTAAAAAATTAATAATAAAAAAATGTTTTAAATTCTAGATGGATGTATGTGTCTTTTAACTAAATACTTATCAGGATAAGGATTTTTTGTTGGCTTGTTATTTTATTATATCCTTCAAATTTTCAATTTTCTGGTTACAAGACCAGAGAAGATGAATAAGATTTTAGTTTGTCAAAAAATTAAGAACACATAAGAGGTATTAAAAAAAATCTCAGATGTTAAATAAATCGAGCCTAACCCAGAACATTTTTTTTTTTTTTGAACTTCATTGTAAAAATTTAACTGTTATTAAACAATAATAGAGTATTCTAACTATCTAACATTAGCTTACTAAAAATAGAGATATTAAACTTCAGATTGTTTTAGTTCAATTGAATTTGTATTTGTTTATGTAATTATTTTTTATGCGCTTGTAATTAACAAAAGTACAAAAATGAAAAACACTTTATTATTGTCTCACAAAAAAGGGATTAAAAATCCATTAATAGTTAGACTATACAAAAATAAATGCCATTATATAAAGTCCTTGACACAAACATTGACATTCCATTAGACTAAAACAAAGTCAGGCAAATAACAAATTAAATCAAACATACTAAATTTATTAATGGAAATAAACTGCAAACAAAGTATTCGTGAGCTATAACGTACAATTTGGCACAAATAAATTATAGAACATTAACATATTTCTATTTAAATATTAATTTATAATTAACAAAGTTGTGAACAAATGTTCTCCTTAATCTGGTACAAATGTGCATTTTTTAAACAGAAACCAAAAATGTATGTACTAGTATGATAATTACAAAAGTTTATTTCTGTACAACATTTCTACTACTTTAAATATATTTAAACAATATATAAATTAATTAAGCGACATTATTAAAAAGGATTTATTCAACCGCATTTTAGGTTTAATGTTGGTTTAGAGTGAACAATATTTTCTATATAAAATGTATATGCATTTTAAGCAATTGTCTAAGAATTGGTTTCTATGTGTAGAATTAGGGGTAATTTATCGCGGATTTTTTTTGAATACATATTGGGCAAGAAACTATTTTGCGCAAGAGAAAAAATACAACAGAGGAAAATTGCATGCCTTTAAGGCTTTAAAATATTTAAAGAAAATTTTATAAAACGTGATAAATTTAGACATGAAAAGAGTAATGTGAATAATTTGTCGTAAAATGATAATGTATAAACAAAAGCTCAGAAAATCGTTGCCTTATTATTGTGTACTATTTTCTAGAAAAGAAATATATTTGTATGTACCTTCTCAATGCAGACTGTATAGATGAACGGACATTGAGTTAAATTACATCGAATTATATTTTATTAAATTAGGTACAAATAAGTAAAAAATAAAAGTTTTGAATTTTAGGTACGTCTTGTAACAAGTAGCTAGTTGAGTAACTAATAAACTGAGCGATATGTAGCAAGTTATTAACAAAGTAATGAAAAAAATCATAATAACATATTACTAAATAATGAGTGTGGTAACTAATGCTAATTAACAAAAAAAAAAAAACAACAAAAATGTTTGCTAGGTAATTTCTAAAATATCTGAATATAAATGAAAAAAGTCTTTAAATAAAAAATAGGTATTCGATTAAAAATTACTTATAAAAAAAATTAAATAAAAATTGCAGTTTATTTAAACATTTCTCAAAAAATTATGTTTTGTTTTTACATTTCTTACACAAGAAATCATGAATCTTTAACGCTAACACTAATACAACATCCCAGTAAAAAAGATTTTTGGATGTACTAAAGCGACATTTTGCAAAGTAAGCTCACTCTTATGCGCTCCGAAATATGACTTACTGCAATGCATTAGCGTTACCGAATAAATTCCTAATTATAAGTGAGAAAATAGTCTGTGAAGTTTATCTACATGCTTACTGTTATAAAAATATTATTTTCTTTTTCAACAATACCAACAAAAAGGTATTGCTTACATCCGGGTACTCGCCGTACAATATTCATGCCATTTCCAAGGGAAAGTTGAAACTATATTTTAATATTCTCCCTTAAAAACTTATTCGTTCGAAGCTCAATTTTTTACTGGGATATTACAGAAAATATTTTTTCAACATACAGCGACGAGCAAAAGTGTAACACATTTCAGCGGGATCAACAAAATGGTAGAATATTGTCATATTGTGTTAGAAAGTAAAAAAAAAAAACAAAAAAAAAAAAAAATATTGTGTTATTTTATTTCCTGTTCTCTTCTAAAAAATATAATACAAAAATAATAACTTTTATTATAATTGTTGGAGGAACAGGACGGACAGTCCTACGTTTGGAGAAAACCAAATGAAGAACTCAAAGAAAAAAACTTGAAAGCTACCGTAGAGTATGGAGGTGGTTCTGTTTTAGTTTGGGGTTGCATGTCGTCCTCTGGAGTTGGAGAGTTATGTGTAATAGATGGTATTATGGACCAAAGTAAATATTTATTTATTTTAAAACAAAATTTGGTGCGAAGTGTAGAAGACATATTCCAATTCTACCAGGAAAACGATATATATATAAATATAAAGAACACGCTGTTCACATGTGGCTACTATATAATTCCCCACATTCCTGAAAATCAGCTTAAAAAACACACAATTTCTAACTAAAGTGATCTTGTAAAGGCACTAAAGGACGAATGGGCGAAAATTGATCCCTCTATTTGCAAAAACCTGGTGAAATCAAGAAGAAGATTAGAAGCAGTTATCAAGAGCAGAGGACTTCCTACAAAGTACTAAATATTATTAATATGAACTTAAGATAATTTTATTCTAATTGTCCGAATATATTTATTTAGAATTCATTTATAAACAAAAAATAAAAAAATTCATTGTATGTATCACAACCCTACTGTAATCCATATTTAATGTATATTCTTAAAGGGTTAGTAAATTTTGTTAATATTTTTATTTATATAAACAAATATTTGAATATATGAGTTTATGATTGCATTTGTTAGGTGTGCATATTCTATGGTCCTTATAAAATTTAAAGTCGATCTAGCTACTTTTAACTGTTTTCTTAAGTTTCGAGGAAATAAAAAAACAATAAAAATTTATAGATGGTTTGACTATTAATATAACATGATACGCCCACTTTGATGCCCATATGAAATTTGTCATTTCAATAAATAATGTACTAGATTTCCAAATTTTTAGACCTATTCAATATTACATTGATAGTGTATGTTAATAAAAAATACATCAATATAGTAATATATTATTTATTTCCTTCTTTGAAATCAATATTAAGTTCTATAGAAACTTAACAAAATAAAATATTTTTTGCCAGGTAAAAACTTTTCCCCAACACTAACTTAAATGCAACTAATGACAATACATACCCTCTTAGTGTACGAAAAAGAATATAGTTTGTTAAAGCAGATACAACAAAGTTAAGTTTAGTACTTTTTAATTACAGTTTTTCTTTTTTTAGCAAACCGAATGAAAAAAAGTCACTAAAAACAGCCTTCATCAACAAAGTGTGGCACAAAATTATAAATGGAAAAATTAATAGAATAGCAATAAGGTCATCATCAGATATTCAAACAAATTAATTAGGTAGATATATAGGTTAGGTCGAAGATATTTGGTATTCAGTTGGGATTCCGAAGTCAAAAAAAAGTTATTGAAAATGAATTGAAATGGAAATTATATCGAAACAATTTGATACTATTATAGATAAATCCGTAAAAATTTCAATATTTCTTTTTTCTACCTGCATTAGAATTTTTCAGAATACCAAAAGTTTTATTTTAGTTGGATTAATATATAACATTTCTGTACTAATATAGGTAAACAATTTTATTTTCTTGCAAACTTACTGCTCGTTTACCCTTACAACTTAGGATGTTCTTAGATACTTCTATGCTTGTAGGCGTTGTATTTTATTTCTCTACTTTTTTACGAAAAAAGACAAAACAAAACTTTGTATAAGTTTTCAATTAAATATATGATGGTAAAACTGTGTTGGGCTATAGAAATGTTAGTATCCTTTGGGAAAATATATGGAGTTTCTTTGTTAGCTGTCAGTTTTCATTAAGTATATAATAATAAAAGTTTAACCTTGGGATAGCTTGAGTTTTATGTAAAATTCTAAGTAAATAATACAAAAATAAAATATTAAATGAAACGAACATAAAAACACCTTTGTCGGTTTGTCACTTTTAGTGACTGACTTTATATATCCGTTGAATCATCAGTTATTTAGGAATATGTTAGTTGTGTAAACTACTTTTTTTGTTCTTTTTCGCTTTAACATATACCTTTATTTTCCAGTTAGAAAAATAAAAAAGGGTTGCTTTAAATGGTTAAGTGAAATGATGTATAGAAAAATAAATACAAGAAGGAAACAAGGATCTTTAAATTGTCTTTCAAATACTCAAATAATCGACTTATCTTTTAGGATATTGCTTGCTGCCAGGTACTAAAAACTCGATTAATTAAAAGCAATCCGAAAAGTAAAAAATAATAACAAAAAAAAAAATGGAAAAATCGTCTTTATTTAAGAATCAGCAATTACAAATAATACGGTTGATAAATATAGCAGGCAGTTCGACATCATAAAAGTCGTTTGGTAAGCAATGTTTCCAGTTTAGCCTTTTTATTTTGCTTCTAGAAAATAATTTTTTGATTTGCCTCGAGATTATTTATATTTAACTAAAATTGTCGCCTACGGCGCTTCAATTCAAATCAAATATAACTTAACTAGTACTGTGCACTTTGATATAATTAGGAAACCTGGAATTAATCCCCACGAATATTCGGCTACCATATACAGAGTAGCAAACAGAGGCAATTCTCAGGGGGAGGTTTATCTTCACTTCTTTTGAATATTGCCGAAAACCCAATGCTCCGGGAAATTGATTCATTAAAGTTTAAAAATGTCGCGTATGCTCACAATATTGCGGTGGCTGCATCTGGGAAATACTTAGATATTACATCTCACCGCCTACTAAGCAGATGGAGAACAGATAGTAGTCTTAGTATTAATCTCGTTCTCTTTTCAAAGAGATACAAGATCCCATCTTTCCAACTTCCTAAACAGGACTGAATTAAATTCGTCAGACTGCGCGAAATATCTTGGTATTATACTGGCCTCCAGGACATCCAAGCTAGACCTTCAGAGGCAAATATTGTCCTTTATATGTGTAATTGCGAAGTCCTGAGGTCTAAATCCTAAGAATACAAACAAGCTCTTCGGCATGGTTATTAATCCTATACTTATGTATGTGGCGTTAGCGTGGTGGAAGTTAATTGAAAAATCCACCTATTATAGAAACTCCGATAAGGTTCTGCACAAATCAGCGCTACTAATAACAGATGCGCTTCGGACAACACCATTCAGGGCATCATTCGTTTTAATGAAGTGGTTGCCGGATGATTTAATGGCCAAACAGGTCGCAATGATATCTGTAGCTAGAATCAATATTCTGGTGCATGGGGCAACAGGAAATATGACCTTGCAACTATCTCAGAAAACATAAGTGATATCCCTGGCAATATTGACTATTGTATAGCTAAAGCTTTTCTGGACAGAAGATTTTCAATGTCAACCTCAATCGACCCCACTTTAATAACTGGATCAATGGAGATTTATACTGATGAATCTAAATCTGCTAAAGGGGTTGGGGGTGGTATCAATATTTTCGAATTTAGGAAAAATATTTCCTTCAAACTACCAGATGACTGCAGTATTCCTCAAGCAGAGATCTCGGCCATAAAAAGGGCGGTAAACTTTCTAATGTATTCTACATCTGAAACCTATTCGATACCCGAGTTGGTACATGAATGCAGGGCATCTATAAATGAGATGACGACACATTCAGTCCTGGAGCTGATCTGTGTAAGGGGTCATTCATATATCCCGGGCAATCTTATTGCGGATGCACTAGCAAACACAGAAAATAGTTATGAATATGATTAAAAAATTCTTATAAAAGCGAAAAATCGCCAAAAATTTGGAAATGATAAACCAAAAAGGAATTGTGATTCAAAAAATAACGTAATTTTTCATAAGAAATATGTATCACCCAAATTTGTATGGACATTTTTTAGACATTGTATATTTACTAGATCATTTTGCTGCCACTCATTTTATATTTTAAAATTAAATTTAATGTTTATTAAAAATATCAAAATCTAAAGAGAAAAGAAAAAAAGGAAAACAAGTAAGTTTTTAAATATAAGAAAAATATTTGCTATTCTCTAGCCTCATTTTTTGGGCATTTAGCCTTTTGTGACCTTTTGTAAAGTCAAATTTATCCCCTTTTTTCCCACCTCTTACCAACACTGTTTTGCATGACAAAAAAGTAAAGATAAGAACAAACCACCTAATTAATGGATGGTGGTAAAAATAATTAATCTTAGTGTCACGTTTTTGTTAATATTAACATACTTATGGTTTATAATTTTCATAAATTGCCTGTTGTTTAGTTTGGTTCATTTAAGTATTTGCTTATTGTGTTATTATTTTAATCCCTAGAGGATTTTTTATATGCTAGAGTCTTGTATCTGTAAACAAATATTATAAACTACATTCAAATACTTGAAAAGAAAAAAGGAAAGAGAGAAATGATTGATATTTAATTATAAGTATTATTTTCTAGGTGTTTCCTTTAAATGACGTCTGTTTAACTTTCAACATTATTTGTAAATTACTCAAGTTATTCTTGGCCAGTGTAGGATAAGTTACATAATAAAGTGCATTTATAGAAATCTTCTGGAACAACACTATTCTTAACTTTTTACTAGGCTGCAATATCTTTAAGATAGTTGAATTCGTACCTTTTTTTGTGGGGGGGGGGGGAAATTCCCCAATTTTAATCTAGCAGTTAAAGATGATTTAACAGTAATGGCTAATTCTAAATCTGAGTATAAAAATTGGTGATATTAATCTTATCGAGCCCAACCAAAAGACTTTTGCAATTGTTTGCTAATGATTATTAACTCCAGCCTAGGAAGCTACAAAAATTCTTCAAACATTCGTGTTCTGCACCATTAGACAATATCCGATATTCCTAATAATGACGTTTTTAGAGGGTTTGTTTTAAAAGGGTTTCGTAAAATTCCTCTCCTAAACTAAACTAAATATTGATTAACTGATCTCATTGGATTCGTTGTTTTATTCATTTTGGCTTTAAACAAATTTCTTCTTCATTTTTAGGCCATTTTATTTTCTGAGCCTTTCTATAAAACAATAAAATAATATTAACAATCCAAGAATTTTCGTCTATTGAATGCCTTTAAATATTTCGGTATTTAATACAGGATTTTACCACAAACTAAAAATATGAAAAAATATAATAATAATAAAGAATGAAAATTGAAATTTTGTATTGCTGTCTATGTAAAAAAATTAAGATAAACTTTTTATCTAGTTTACTTTAAGAGTATGTTATTTAATATTATTATTTAATATTTATTTATTAAAGAATCTATATATTCCATTATAAATTTAACACATTTTTCGTTTAACAGTTTCAATCTTTAACTTAATTTTATAAAATGATTTAGTTTGCCTACATTAATCTACATATTATATCCTTTTCTTGAAAATCACTGGTCGGCAACAAAATTCCCTAAAGACGAATTGTTGGCCTATATAGACATTGTTGTGCTAAATAAGAATCTGTTTTCAGTTTTTTTTCCATCAGTAGTGCGATTCAGTAACTTTTAACGATTCGACAATCGATAAATATGTCGATGGCTTTTGTTGTTTGCAGTAACGATTGTGTGATTCACTAACTACTAATAAACAATAGTTGTTAACTTTTCTTGTCGTGTGGCATCTCTGCATAAATAAATGTCAAAAGAAAAGAAAAGTACAAAACAAAATAGAAAAAAAAAATAAACAAATTTTTGTTTAACCAACTATTTTTGAAAAATTAATTGAGGTAAGTAAATAAAATTAAGTTCTATTAATTGTTATTTTGTTACTTTTAATGATTTTTTATTTCAGAATGACCACTGCTCCTAAAAGAAGCCGCGCAACCGTAGAACAATTGGGTCAGATGGTTGACTTCTTCGCAAGTAACCCCGGCCTTGCTGAAGGAAAGTTTCAAAAACTTCATGGGAAGGCTGAAAGTGATAAAAAGTGGTCGGAATTGACAATATTATTAAATAGCCTTGGTGGAGCTGTAAAAACAGTGGAGCAGTGGCACACGGTAAGTGAAGTTGTTAATGTATTTATTATAAAATATTAACTTATGTATATTTTAAGGTATGGAGAGACTTGAAAAGTCGCACCAGCATTAAGGTGAGAGAAAGAAAGAAGCAGGAGGCAATGACGGGAAATAGACCAATAAAACAAGAGCCTATTACCGAATTGGAAAAAAAGATAATTTCCATTATTGGTAAAGAATATATTGAAGGCAACAATAATGTAAAAGAAAATGTTCCTATGGATGACGTAAGTATAAATGAAATATTGTTTCATAATGAGTTTTATAAATATTTTCGCTTCGTAAGGATCTGCAAGTACTCTTGGAAGATGACGAGAAAAATATAATTTTAGAAATGTCATCTTCAGATACATCCGAATTCCTACCCGAAACTCCAAAGATTATTAGAAATACACCACGAAGGAGTAGCAAAAGAAAGCGAGCTGGAGATGATGAAACGAGAGACAAGTTTTTGGAAATCGCCAAAAGACAAGCGGATGCTTTAAAGGTAATTTTGATATAAAACTAAGTATATAAGTATTTATTAAATATTAGTTTTTTTTAATAGATGCTTGCAGAGTCAAACACAGCCAACGTTGAGGCCATTAGAACGATGGCAGATGCTATTAAAATTATGGGGGAGGGCTTGAAATCCACAGCCGCAGCATTTAACAACTTAGCCAATGCTATAAACCAAATGTAAACTTAAAGTACAAAAAGTAAATAATTTAATTAATTTTTAGCTATTATAAGAATATTAAAAATGTGATATACAAATGTGCCTTTAAATGAATTCCTCTTTTTACTTTTAAGTTATTATTTTTTTGTTTTTTGTTGTATATAAAAATATGAACTCCATTACTTTTATATATATATATATATATGTAAATTTTTATTATTTAATATTAATAAATAAAAGACTGAATTTTTTATAATGTAAGAATGATTTTTATTTTTATAAAAATGGTTTACTATTTAATGAAACTAAATAGATAGATAGAAAGATAGATAGATAATAAAATAATTTATGTAAAAAAATTAGTAATTAATCTATCTTGTACTCGTTTTGCTGTTGAGGATGGTGTTTCTTGGCTTATCAAATTACTACTTTCGGGAGGTTCTGAGAAAATTTCCTCTTGATTGATGCTGTGGGCTGTTAAATTCATATTATGCAATACTGCACATGCGTTTACAACTTTTCCAGCAAATCCGGGATCATACAAAAGTGTTCTCTGCCCCGATAAGCATCGCCAAGTTGATTTAAGTACCCCAAAAAGTCTTTCTATGGGATTGCGAGCTTTACATAATGCTTCATTGTAGCGGAATTTTGGACTTCCTTCTGGTTGGTTTGGTAAAGGAGTCATCAGCCATGGCTCTAATGGGTACCCAGAATCACCTGCAATTTTTTTGATTTAATTTTATTTATAAAAATTGTTTTTCATTAACATTAAAAATAAAAACTTACCAATTAAAAACATGTTACGGTCTCCATTTTCAAAAGTTCGTTGCATAACTCTTCGAACCGCTGAAGAGCTCCAAATATATGAATCATGTCGTGCTCCAGGATATTTTGCGTTCACGTTTAAAATTTTCAAATATGGGTCACAAATCTAAAATGTAACCAATGTTATTTTTAGTATTTTAAAGTACATATAGTTTTTACCATTTGTACGTTAATCGAGTGATAACTATGATGGTTTACATAAGCCTCCTCATGACTTTTTGGGGCTAAAATGGAGATATGAGTGCAATCTATAGCCCCGATAGTTCCTGCTACGAACGACGATGGCACAGAAGCAAAAACTGATTTTGCAGCTTGTCGTTCCAATTGTGTCATTGGGAACTTCACCTTTTCACAAAACATTTTGTTGTTTATAGCATCAGTTACACGATGTAGACAACGGCTTATGGATGACTGGCTCATAGATATACCCCACTGCTCCCCAACAGGACGTTGGTAGCAGCCAGTGGCAAAAAAACGCAGAGCAACGAGAACCTAGAGAAAAGAAACAGTTTTATTGAGAGTTTCCATTAATGCCAAATTTAATTACCTGTTTCTCCGACGATATTGCAGTTATTCTGGAACCTCTTAATTGATCATCAAGCTCACAAATAAGGGTTTCAACAAAGTGTGGACTAAGCCGGTAGAGTTTTTTAAATTCTCTTGATGATAAATCAAATGGGTTGTCTATATCACGTAAAATACGACGATCAACAGTTGAAGAATTGAAAACTGATTCTTCTAAAGATAAATTATACGCTAAATATTCAAAAGACATTTTAAATGTATTTTTATAGTTAACTTATTTGTCGATAATATAACAGCACAGAAATTTCGGTCGTTAAGAAAACAATAACAGCTGACTTATCGATAGCGAATATCGTTAAAAAGTGTTAGTGAATAGCAAAATCGACAATTTTGTTGTTTACTTTTTTTAACGATTCGATTATCGTTAAAATGAGTTACTGAATCGCACTACAGGTCTGGATTTTTTCATGGCGTATCCAATATTTCGCCCATAGTAAGATCATTACACGAGTATATTTCACCAAAACTCAAGAATGCTATCTACGATTTATATAAATGCTAAACCAAAAAATGCTAAACATAAATCTGCTTTAAATTTTTTCTATCACGTACTGATTATTATTTATTGGCATGACTAATATGACCATATTATTCAACGATCATACTTGTATAACTCGAGAACGGTTTGTCAAATTTACTCCCATAAATTCTAATTAAAATTATTTTCAGTAGTAAAAATTTATCGATTTTTATCGTTAAACACAAAGGTGGCTAACGATAAGTTTCGGTAAGCTAACTATAATAATAAAGTTGTTGAATTTTTGAAAATGTACAATAAACTGATTTTGGATCTCAAATACCATTTTTTAAATTTTGATAATACTATTTAATAAATAATTTAATTAGAAAAATATAATGAATGATAGGTGCGTTCGTTTACGTAAAAGGAGTTTTCGATTACCAAAAGCTTTTACTGTATTTGGGCATAAATAAAAAAATGAGCGTTTATAACTCAAAGTAATTTAATTTTAATGAAGATACTGTAATTTGTTAAAAATTTTAATTTTTAATGATAAAACTGAATTTTTAGTAACAATTTAGAATTTTGTAAAAGTTTCGATTTTTCGTAAAAATTTCTGTTCTTTTTTTCAGATAGTTATAATTTATTCGTAAAAAAATAGGATTTTTGTCAAATATGGATTTTTAGTTTTTTTTTTTTTTAGACAAAATTAGGAATTTTTTGTGAAAATGTATATTTTTAGAGAAATATTTTATTTTATGAATTTTTAGTACAAATAAAAGATTATTTGATTTTGAATATTTTTTTTTTATATGAAAATTATTCTTTAGAAATTGTTTAAAAAAAATTCATGTTGTTAATAATCTCAACACAAATTTTCATTAACGGGCATAATATAATATATAAAACATCAAATTAGTTTCACAAATATTTCCAACAACTTACCATACATATACTCATACTGGTATATTTTTGGAATACAATCAGCACACTTTTGTATAAAATTTCAACTTTAAATGGTTGCTTGATCTACTCCAATTATTCTGTAAGCATTTCTTGCATTTGGCAAGTGTCATTATCGAACAAAGGTTTCACGGGAAACAGTCACGAGTACTAGACTTTATTAGATATTTTAATACCTAAATTTGTTCTTTGATCGGCTTCGATCTTTTATTTAATTGAATAATAATAATAATAATAATAATAATAATAATAATAATAATAATAATAATAATAATAATAATAATAAATAAGCAAATAAATAATAAATTTATACACCATATTAGACCTCTTCGAGGAATTCCTACAACGTTACTACGACCCCTAGGGGTCTGCAGATCTCCACTTTTGAACTCGTGGTTTATTATATTTACTGTAATGCCGACTTTATGATAATGGATTAAAAACTGCACATTTTTGGTGGTTTCATTTATTGGAAGAAATTTTCAAGAAAAGGATTATTCAATTTTATATAAAAAAATTGTTTTTTACGTCACTAATGGAAAAAAGTAATGAAAAAGACTGAAATCTGATTCATCTAGTCTATATATATATACGTATATATGAAGCAGAACTAAAATTTTTTTGCCGACCAGTGCATTTAATGAATCTACATAAATTTAAAATTCATTTCTAGGTGGAATTGTATAACTACTTTAAGTAATAACATCAGGAAATATTTGCTTCTTTTTCATTACAATTCTATTGTTTATTAAACAAAACAATCAGGTTGAGTGGCTCCTGATTGAATTTGTTAGAATTTATTCTTATTCTGTTTTTTCTTTCTTCTTCTTCTTTCTCATTGTAAAATGTTTTATGAGGGTATTATTGATTTTATAGTTTAAATGTCTAAATCGAATGTACATATAAAAAGAGCAAATCAAAAATTTTGTGATAAAGTAATACAATTTTGTGTGAAAATTTATTTGCCTTTAATTATTTTAATGTTAGTTATCCAAAATGATAAATGAATTTGAAATAATGTTTATTTATCTATTTGCACAATGTTTGAGATTGTAAGGTAAAGAGGACCATTAAAAATTTAACAGATTT
Organism: Protocalliphora azurea; assembly: GCA_932274085.1. Taxonomy (NCBI): domain Eukaryota; kingdom Metazoa; phylum Arthropoda; class Insecta; order Diptera; family Calliphoridae; genus Protocalliphora; species Protocalliphora azurea. The sequence continues at coordinate 83,199,409 of OW026522.1, read as the reverse complement.
TTAAGGGAAAATTTAAAGCTTTAAATAAAGTTGGTATGAAATATTCTAAAAATTAAGATTGAAGACAATAATATAATTTATTTAGATTATAGATGATCGTTGTGAATATTTTAATTCAAAATATTTATTAAAAATACTTTTTTTATATATTCAATTTATATTTTTAGAAATAAAGTTGTTTCAAATCATTTTGTACTCTTTATAATATAGTTTTCAGTTACTTAAAATCAATTTGGAATAAAATTATTTAAATATTATTCCATTTGTTAAGAAGTTAGATTAGAAAAATTTCAACGAATATACATTTATAAAATTTAAATCAAATTCCGAAGACTTCAACTAATTTGAAAATAAATTTTATTTCTCTAGCTTCAATACAATTACCTTTTATTTTATTTTCTATTTTAAAAATGAAATAAAATCTCTTTGCAAAAACTTTTTGGTTTTCGGTAATAGCAACTACTTATTAAAGTAGTTTCTTGGTAATGAGGCGTCATTATTATTTGCCTATTACACAAATAATTACTCAATAGTCTAGAGCGCTGGATTAACAACCAGTAGGTTGTTAGTTCAATTATATTCTGATGCTGTTAGTTTTTTATAACAAAATGTCTAAAAACATATTTTTATACTAGAAGAGTTCTTTTTACTTAGAAAATTAAGTGCGAGATTGTGTACTCAGTTAGACGTTAGTCACTAAAAACGAGTGGTTTGTGTCCAAGTTAAAATCTCACTGACGGCAATTTTTTTATTTTCGTTTACGTACATATTTTTGAGTACCCCTAGAGTCAAATAAAAAAATAACTACATGAATTTGAGGACAACTCGAACAAAAATAACTAGTTATTTAGGCAAAAAATAAGTAGTTTATTTTTGTTTCCAATTATACCTACTAGCTTACCAGGAAAGCAAAGGTTTTGCTGGGCTGTTTTGAAATATTTATTTTTTTTATTCTTAAAAAATTTTTGAATATTTTTGTTCAACATAAATTTATTTGAATAATTTTAAATTTGTATGGAAAAAAATTAGTGAAACTTTTTATTTACTACATTTAAATAAATTTATTTCGATGACTATTGGTCGCGTTATTGTACCGAGTTTTTTAAACAGTCGGAGAAACTACAAGGAACATTATTTGCTGAAAAACTTCTGAAACAATCGATACATTATTCTTATAGCCTACACCACTTTAGGTGGTCGGGGTATTACGTGTTTGTGGTGATGTTTGTAATGCATACAAAATATACCAATCGACTTAGAATCACTTTTTAAATCGATCTAACGATGTCCGTCTGTCTGGCTGGCTGTATACGTAAACACTGTGCACAAAGCACAGTTCGCAATTTTAAAGATAATTCAATGAAATTTAGCACAAGGAAAAAGCCTATTGAAGTTGGTTGTTATCGATCCATTATTTCAGTTAGGCCCCATAGAAATGTCGCCCCGTAATAGAGTTTAAACTCAAAAATGCATTAAAAAGAAGTTCTATACAAGAAGTTCTATATAAGTATCAATCTTTGTACCAAATTTTATGAAGATCGGTCCACAATTGACCATAGCTCCCATATAAACCCCTCTTCCGAAAATCACTTTAACGTGCATAAATCCGATACGGATGTAAGTATCAAGTTAATATTCGACACAAATAAATTTTATGTAAGTAGAGACAACATTACCAAATTTTATGATGATTTACTATAACTCCTATATAAACCCACTTTCAGGAATCGCCCTAAAGTACATAAAATCATATAGAAGTTAGTACCATCGCATTATTCTATATTTCTATATTTTATTTTACATTTAGTAAAATTGGCCACTGGTGTAATATAAGTCCCCTTCCCGAATTTTTATGCTCGTACATAATAGTTTAGGGTATCATATAGTCTGCCCTGACCGACTCTTGTTTTTAACTTAGATAATTGAAAAAAATTATATGAATATTTGATTCAAACCTTTTGTGCCTGAATAATTTTATTTCTTTGTAGTTTTTTAATGAAATTGAATGAAATGAAAAATAATGAAAAATATATTGTTTTCAAATAAAAATCCTAAGAACTCGTTGAAATTTTTTGTATTTAAATAAAATACATATTGTTAAAAATATATGTTTTACTTTTGATTAAATAAAATATTTTTTTTTTTCATGTGTGTTGTTCAATCGGATGCAGAATTATATAAAAATTCAATTGATTTAGTATAAATAGAAGTCCTTGATGTTTTTATTTAAAAATTAATAAATGGACTAAAAATTATTTTAAGCTAAAAATAAAAAATGGAAATGAAGTAAAAAGTACTTTATTTTATTTCCACAGAAAAAAAAATATTCCAAATAATTTTTCAATAAAATGATTACTTAATTTTACATTGAAATTAATTAAAAAAAAATATTGAAATGAAGTAACTCTAAATCAATTTCCGAATATTTTCAACTGTTAGGGTTCATTATATCAATTAAAAAGAAAAAAAGACAATAATATGAAAAATGTACATGATTTTATCCGTTTTAATAATATTTATTTCGTAGGTACGAATTTGAAATATTTTACGAGATTTTAGTACTCTAGTACATGTTTCCGTCATTGGTACCGGGGTTAGATTAAATTTCAAAATCCATTCTTGTTTCAAAACAAATGCACTCAGAAAGGATGATATGAAAATCTCTATATTAAAATTTATTTAGAAAAGACTTACCGAATTACACACATTCAATGTAATCATACACACACTACATACATGTGTATATTATTGCAAATTCCAGTTAAATACCACTAAAATTTGATACAGGCATTTTATAAATCATATTGAAATTCAAAGGTTACTAAAATCGGATTTATATTTGATAATTGGTGATTTTAACAGGGTGTATGACGCTAAGATGAAACTATACACTAGGGTGGGTCGAAAAATAGTTCTGGCAGTCACCATCTGGATTGAAAGAATTATTTTTTTGCCGCACCCCAAAATAACGCACTATTTGTTTTTGTTTTTGTGCATAGCGTCGCTATTTTAAGACCGAAGTTATATACATAAAATCAAAATAGCGGTATTTTGGATAGCGGTAAAAAAATAATTTTTGCGCTTTAGGAAACCTTATGAACTATTCCTTCATTCCAGGGGATGACTGGCATATACTATTTTTGTCTGATTTAATTTTATTTTTATAATAAAATAAATAATTATATTAAAATCAATGCGTTTTTCTTGAATGAAAAATTTAATTAATTGTTGAATTCAACTATAGATTTTATATAATTTTTAGTTGATTTTAGATAAACATTCATTTACAATTCTTATTCATTTCATCAAAAAGGAAAAAATAAATAAAAATAAATTGATTTAAATTCAATTTATTTTTAATTATTTTGGTTAATTAATACTGTCATTTTGGTAATTAGATGAAAATCAAATAAAAATTTAATTAATATATACGCATTTTCGTAATTGAAGTCCATTTTTACTTTTCCTGTGTATAATGTTAATTTCCCTTCATTAAGTTTTTTCTTTTTAATGAAATTTGGAAAAAGACTCCTAATCACTTTATATTTGCATATAATACATGTTCCTAAAAGTTTGCCATTCTCTATGAGGTTAACTTTTGCAAACAGTAGCGCCGTAAATCTTTCAACTTCACATTTTTATAAAATAAAAATATCTCTATTACGTTTGAAATAGATCAGACTAGTAGTTCAGTGCCACATGTATTATCATTGCTTTAGCTAATACCGCGTAGAGTAGGAAGAAAGCTCATTTTATTATTCATTTTAAACGAAATTTATTGCAGCGAATTTAGCATTAATTTTTAAATCGACTTTCATTTTTCTGCTCCCAATTTTAACTTTTAAAAAGATGAAAGAAAAATGAAATTAAAATAAGACTAAAAAAATATTTATTTAATAATTAACTCAAATAGAAATAATCAAATTGAATTCTTGTGCGAATGGTATAAAAGATGTAAATTTAATTTAAAAAAGGTGAGTTTTATATTTCAAGTCTCAAAAACAATTCTTTAAGCTGAAGAAGAAAATGGTTTTTGTGATTCGAATTATTCCCCACTAAACACTGATGGCTAGAATTATTTATACGTATTATTTATATATATGTAAGTAAAAATATCATATTTCCTTAACAAATTCTACTGAAACTTAAAAATGCAATTTTTAATAAAAACACTTTTTTCTTGAAAATTTAAGTTTCTGAGTTTTGTTTTGCTTCTTCCGCTCAGCATAATCTTGTAAATGTTTATTTTTCTCACCGAAATAAGAACGTTCTTATGCATATAAATTCCGCAGCGGTTTGTAGGTTTTTTTCACGTAAGTTTTAAATAATTTCTTTAGAAAAATATATATGTAAAGTACATATATTACCATGAAAAAGAATAAATGGATATATATTTAGGAAAGGCATAAAGACAAAAAACAGTAAAGAAACTTAAGTTGAACAAGTTGCTTAAAGTTTTACAACTCACTGTTATTGTAAGTTTACTTTCTAAAGTTGTTTAAATGCAGAATTTGAGCCTATTCAACTGGAAGATAACTTAAACTTCAAACTTATTTTACTAGTTATACGATAAGCATCCTTACCATCATTATCATCATCATTACCATCATCTTCAAAAATGTTTATATTACTTAACAAAGTGGTAATAAGAGAAGACGTGCCACACAGACTAGGAGAAAAGTTTTGTAACTAAAAAAACTTTAACTAAAAACAACTTATAGAAAAAAAAAAATAAATTCTTGTTAAAATAATGATAATTGAAAATCAATTGTTTTCATGTATATTTTCCTTAGTTTTCTATCACTCTTTCTTAAACAAACATAAACAGCAAGTTTAATTTAATTTTGTTTTTGTTCTCTTTTATCTTTTATTGCAGGTGTATATTGTGGGTCACATACCACCCGGTTCGGATGAGAGACACATTGGTTTGCAGCAAAATGGTCATACAACATTTACGGAATCGAATAATAAACGTTATTTGGAATTAGTGCGCAAATATTCATCAATTATTCAGGGTCAATTTTTTGGTCATTTACATTCGGATTCATTTCGCATAATTTATGATGACAAAGGTACGCATAGTTTTTAACATCATAGAAAGGACAAAATGAAAGGAAAATAGGAAGAACTGCTTACATACAAAACGAAAAAAATGTTTAAAATTGTGTAAAAATTGTGGTAAAAAAGTACAGCGTGATTCATATGTTATGTCCTTTTGTCTGTATTTACTCGGCCAACTACTTATGTTATATCTAAAATATTAGGAAGCATTTATATTACTGAAAACATTAATACTAAATGTAATTAGTATTCTAAATAATTCCTTCTAATAAAAATATGAAAATATTGAGCATAAAAAATTCTCATGTACCAAAAAATGTAAATACCATACCAAATATGTTGCGGATATTGCACGTAAAGACAATCCATTCACCAGAAACATTTTGGTTTCTCTTCACTGCAATGCATTGTGAGAAATGCTATAATAAAAGCTGATAATGAATATTTTTTTGAAAATTTTTAAATTTTTAATTTACCAACAATTCGCCAAATTTAGAATATTTGGCATAACATTTTTTTTTTAACAAAAAGCTAGCATATTTTTAAGGGTATTATTTTCGCATCTTAAATATTCTGGAATATTTTATTTTTAGTTTGTTTTCAGTCATAAATAAAACCGTGGTTAAAATTATTTTACAAATTACATTCAAATATGTTAGGTGCAAAAAAAAGAAAAAAAAAAAATAATAATAATAATAATAATAATAAAATGTCTATTTGTTGCTCCCTTTGCCTTAAATCAATATCCGATATCTTATGTATTAGACTTTTAAAATTCTATTTGCGGATATCTGATGTAGCCAAGGGATAACTAAACATTGTCTCTGCGGCGGACGTACAGACAGACGTAGTTATACCTATAAAATAATATAATATGGCAAACGTACGTAAATAAAGTGCCTTATGAAAAAAAAACTTGAAATTGGATTCCTCTAGAAATAGAGGGGTTCTCAAAATATTACGCCCAAATGTTTTAATTTACGTGAGCTGAACCTATTTTTGAAACACATCTAAAAATACGGATTTCTTTCAATAGCATTATAAAAATCTTTGTTATAAGAAAATTAACTTCAAAATATTATAGAGACATATTAACACTTGGAATATACATTTAGATAATTTTTAAATCTCTTTCCATTCGCGAAATATTAAGATTTTATTAACTTTTTTATCACATTTTCATTATTTAAACATGTTATTTTAAATATTTCGGACATTTTTCGGCACATATTGGATTTTAAGGTAGCATTGGTAAAGTATATTCTAATACTATTGAAAACTATTGATAATTAACCCATTAAAAGCAAAACGGTTAATTTTATACATTTGGTTCCCAAAAGGTTTAATCAGCAATTTTTGTAAATAAGTTGCGCGGAAGTATTTATTGTACTCAAATATCAGCGAATTTATGATATAATAATATTTTTTTCAAACAGTGGTAATAATCAAATAAAAAAAAAAAACATATAGTTTTATGACAAATTTATGCTTTCTGTGACTTATTTTCTTAAATAACCATTTATTTTACACAAAAATTAACTTAACCGAATATGGACCGGTGATACCCAAATATTACTTTTGTTACTAAAGGGTTAAACGAATACATATATCAATAGCACTGAATTGGACCACTCGAAATCTAAATTACGATAGAAAATGTCCGAAATATTGAAATTTTAATAAAATAGTGTTAAAAAAAAAAAAATACATAGAAAATTTTACTAATGTCTTCATTTCACGAAAATTAAAACTAATTTAAAAAATTTGTTGCTCATTATGTATTAATCGATATGTGTCAATTATATATTTTATTATTTTTTTTTTTGACAAAAAATTATAAATCGTGTACACTGTTTACCGAAAATCACATTTTTGGAGGTATTTTATAAATGATCCAGCTTGAGAGAACGAAATAATTGAACCGAAATATTTTAGGGATTACTAATACATCAATATTATTAATTTTGATCATGATTGCTCAATTAGTTTTTGAGTTATTAACAGGGAAACCACAAATATGCTCTAAAAAAGTGTTTAATGCGTGCACATATACAATAAAAAATTATAAATATACTCTAAAATATTTTAACACAAATTATGTTTTTCGTTAAAATAAAGAGTTTTTTTTTATTAATATTTTAATGTTACAGAATAAGGCAAAAGCGAAATGCATCAACTTTGTCAAAATTTGTTTCAAAATTTTTCATTATATCGTATAAAAACGTTATTTATCTTCCATTTGCTTGCCCATCTAATTCTAGGCATTATAATTAGTTCAGAAATTATTAAGAATATCATATATGTTATTTTTGCAACATTAACTGATGCTGTTCGGGCAGTCATCTATATTACATTTCAAAATACCTTTAATAAATTCCAATTAAAAACGTCTTAAATAAGTCCAATTAATCTGCTTCTATATTTTCAATCTTGTTGCCACAAGTCAAGCTCATCTGTGATAAAATGATACCCATTTAAGTTAATTTTAAATACGAAATAGTTTTGGTTTTCTTATATTTTTATAAATTCAAATTTTAAAAACAGTTAATGTGGTATAAAATTATGCTCTAAAAATAACAAAATATGTTATAAATATGCACTCAAAATCGCAAAATGCAAAATATGCCGTTACGGGTAAAATATGGAATATGAAATAAATATTTTATCGATGGCTCCATTCAATATCTAGGACAAAACATGCAATTGTTTATATGTGCTTTTTCTGGATATTATTACAACTTTTGCACTAAATATATACACTTTTAATAAAAATGGAATTATTAAAAAAAACTTATTTAAAGTAAAAATAAATTTAATACTTAACACAACGTTTTTATTAATATTTCAGAATCCAATTAATAAATTACGATGAAATTTTGTACGGATCAGATAATACTAAATACTACGCTGTGATGGCTATATTATGTCCTTTCACAAAAAATGAACTTTAGCCACAAAAAGTTATTCTGTTATCATGGTTTAAATCAATAAAAGTATTTACACAAATTGCTTAAGCCAAGAGTTTTAAATGTCTAGTATAATTTAGACTTATATAATCAAATAAAAAAAATTTGTTTGCCAAATAATTTGCAAATGGTTAATAGAAACTAGTTTTATGTTAATTATTTTCGAAATTATTTGTGCAAAATTTTGTTTTATTATTATTACAGATTAAAAAGCTACAAACTTATGATCAGAAAATAATAAAAATTTCCCCCTGTGCCTCGTCAATAGGTAAAAACAAAAATGCTTCTCTAAGGAGTTTTTAAGTTATATTTTTATGAATAAAGGAAACTAGTTATCCATGTTTTATAAAGAATGAATAGTGTTACTTAAATATGTGCAAGCTATGTCTCTAACTTGTCTTACATAGCCCCTATAAGTCTTTAAGATTGTCAAAATCAAGAAGTTCTCAATTAACCCTCATCAAATTATCGAAAAATGAAGGGAGGAAGAGGAAATTTGTATTGGTCACATGAATGTAGATCTTGAAAACGATAAAATAATTAAAATCACACTGACAGAAAATGCGTCGCTAAAAATTAAAAAAATATATAAAATTAAAATCCAAACTTAAATAACAAAGTCAACAAAAGATGGAAAAAGGAAAAAAAATAATATCGCGAATTATTATAAATATGATTTGTTTGATTTTTTCATATTCTCATTACTCTTTAGGTCCGCTATTAAATAGTTCCATGTATCATTTTGAAATAAAAAGGTCGAAGAATACAAAATAAATAACAAGATGAATTAATGTTTTACAGTTATCAAATTTATAATTCAAAATCTTTTTAAAAACCCTTAAAGTGAAACTTTATTTCATTCCAGTACTAATTTATTTCCAACCAACTATTTTCATTCTCTGTTAGTTTTCAGATGATTAATAAATAATATAATAAAATAACTACTAAAAGTAAATTGTCATTTACATAAAAACATACTGAAATGTAAAACAACAATTTAAATTATTCGTAAACCCTACTGGTGTTTAAATTCAAGCAAATAACTAATATGCATGCAAATAGTTATTGAAAATAACAAATAAATATTTATTAATTTAAATTATATGTACATTCTTATATGTATGTGTGTAAGTACAACATACACCATGACCTGGCTTGAGGCTACAATTTTATGTGTAAGGTTTATGAATAAATATACATCTATGTACGCATATAAAAATATTGAACTTTCAAATATTTTTTTTATAGCTTAATATATGTATTTTATTTTAATAACCATAAACGTAGATATTCTGTAGAATTTTATCATAAACAAGACAATACACGTACTATATTGTTTAATACTATAGTATATGTATGTATTGCATGATAAAATGCCTACAGGTTATAAAAGTTTATATGTATTTATTTATACAAAAATATCCACCTACAAATAAACCATAATATAATAAATACATTCGCATAACTGGACATTACAATAATGAACCCTTTGCATATAAAAACAAACAATATATGTACAAATGTGTATATATGCAAATATGTAATGTATGTGAACATAGATTTTAATAGTTGGGGATAAAAAAGTGGTAGCTTTTTAGTCACTTTATATGTTTCAAAAAAACTAAAACAAGTTCTGATCCAAAAGTTATTCAGATTAAAATTTTAAGGTCAATCCCTGACCAAGTTGGAACTATCGTGAGTGACAAGTTATATACATAAGTTGACTTGAAATTGGAGGATATTTACACTTCCTTTTAGTTCAGTATTGCGCAAGGATACTCACTAAAACTTTTTGATTTTATGAAAACTGAAATTATTACTTTAATCACAAAACAACCTTATTTCACCGTGTTCAAATTTATAGCTATGCCTTAATTATTGCGATATAATAAGCAAGATGATGACGCGAAGTTTGAGGGCACCCACCATAATAGTTCTTAAAATATACAATAATGAATTGATGCCTTGTATGGAGGCTACCATCCCATTGCTTCGATTGAAAACTAAAATATCACATTTGATTTTATGGACACACAGAATGATGCTGTGAAAATTTTAAGTAAATTGGTTCAGCCGTTTGAGAGTTTTTAAAAAAGCTGTCGTAAATTGTGGGCGCGGCAACCGATCAAGATCCAACATAGCCTATAAAATTCTCCAGTGCAAGAACTATCTGCGTATCAAATTTTATATAAATCGCATAATTGATAACGTACAAAATTGAAAAAAATATATTTTTTTTTAAAGTAGACATAAAATGTGGGCATGACATCCAATCAAAATCCAATATAGTATATAACCACATCCGGTAATAGTACAATTTATGGGTCAAATTTCGTAAAAATCGGTTATCCGTTTAGACGTGACTGATATGCAAACAAACAAACTTACTCCTCATTTTATATATATATATATATATATATATATATATATATATATATACATTAACATAAAAATCGAGGGTAGTATACAAAAAAAAGTCAACTATATTGAAGAAATCATAAAATACTTGATATAAAAGAATTTGTTTGTCTCCAGCTAAAAGAAATTTTCATAAATATATTTAAAGTTTACATAAATATCAAACAAATATGTATTGGTATTTTTGTAAAAGATTTATTACTATTTTAACTTTAGCAAAGGGGAAACAAAGACTTTAAATTATTTCCAACATGCCTTCGTATAAATATTTATGCTGCAATTGGATTTTGTTTTGGTTAGCCACGCTACAAATTACTTTTGTAATATATTTTACACATAGATACTTGTAAATACAGATACAAACTATATTATAGGCATTAGCATACACATGTTCTCAGTGGTCAGGAAGGAAGTAAGCAACATCATTTATTTCGTATTATTCAATCTGTTTATTGAGCTTTATATACTTGTATATATTATGTTGTCTCCATGTTTCTGTGTTTATGTAGGCAGACAGCCGGTATGACATTGACCAGATTCACGCACATTGTGATAAGTACATGCAAAGAAATGTAAGTACACCAACACTACTGCAACTAAATATTTAGTTTGAATTCACAAACCTGATGCATACTTAAGTATGTATGTGGCTCCAACAAAGTTGTATAAATACATAAATACATACATATATACATACATACATACATACACACATACATAGTGGTTATTTTGTCAATATTGTTTATGGCTGTAAAGAATGAAAAGGACAATTATTTGAAATAAATATACACATACATTAGCACAGAAATATGAATATTAAGAGAGAAATAGACATGCTGAGGCCTACATCAACTATGTAATAGTGTTTGTTAGTTTCATAAATAACTTTGAATATAAGTAGTTATAATTTGAGCATTAAATTGTTTGCTAAAGGATACTAACTTTTATTAGTTCATAAGAATTATTGAGAATTTAGATAAATATTTACAAAATAGATGTTTCTCTATTTCTATACAATTATTTTTAATTTCTTTTTTTTAATTAAAATTTTTTAAAAGAATATTTATGGTTAGCTGTTATGTTAACATTTTCCACCGTGTTTTCTCAAGATCAGAAAAAATATATGTACTTTAAGATCTTTCATCTCACAGACCCTATACTAAAATTTTTTTCTACATAGGTGATTATGAGTTTTATTTTGTGATTTTTCATCGTTCACACTGCTTGATGCTAATGTTTTCATTTAAATCTTTAAAAAAAGTTTTTTTTGATGGAATATTTAACTTCAGATATTTTGTTATCTGAAAAGTATTTTATTATATCTAGATATTGCGCGTAAATATTTATACCCTACACAAGAAGTTCCTACAGAATTTTATTTCGGGGACTATCCCAAAAGGTTTTCCTTTCCCACAAACCTACGCATTTTATTATTATATTTTTTTTTTTTTTTTATTTAATATTGGCAACGCAAAACGTGAAAAACAGATGTATGTGATTATTCTAGGAGACGTGTCTTACATATAATAAGAAACGTTCTACACAGCATTTACGCCGTTAGCGGAAAGACATTTCAACAGTGATGTCAGTATTAACGGATAATAATTTCGGGCTTTCCTTTAATTAATATACACCGTAATGAATTCGGTTTTATTTCGTAGACAAGAACTGTAAGAAATCAGACACCGATTCCTCCGGTATCTAGGCAATAGATGCAAGACTCAGTTACCATATTTGATATCTTAAAGACGTCTTTAATTTTCTAATCCCACTCTTATTCCTAGCAAATGATGCCATCAGCACAAAATCATGTCGATTCAACTTAATTTCTCGTATATCAGATTTTTCAATCAGCTAAAACAAATGTTCTTATTATTGCAGACCTATGGGATAACGCGGGTCTCACTTTGGGAACCGTTAACCAACATCACCATAGGTGGTTTGAGTATTATGTGTTTTTGTACTAATGTTTGTAACTCACAGAATAATATTAACGATGTCTGTCCATCTGTCAGGCATAAAAATCTTGTACACAAAGTACAGGTCGCAAATTTAAAGCTAATTTAATTAAATTTACTATTTTGGCATAATGATGAAGGCTTTTGAAATTGGATATGTTCGGTTCATTATTTCACATAACTCCAAACAAATGTTTTCCAAGAATAGGGTTTTAACGTTTATAAATGCCTTTTAGAACGTTCGGTCCGTAATTGACCGTAGCTACAATATAATCTTCTAAACTAATTACAAAAACTAAGTTCATTAAAGAGAGTAAACCTCATACAAGTATTAGTACGAGTATCAAGATAATATTCAAAACAAACAAGTTATATAGGTGTATAAATCAGTCTTCCAAATTTAGCAAGAATCCTTCCACAATTGAAGTCAGGTTCCATATTAGATTCTTTCTGAAAATCACTTTTACTCATATACATATTGGTGTTGGGTATCATATAGTCAGGCATGACCGACCATATCTTTCTAACTTGTTTTAATTATTTTTTAAAGGGCAAAATATTTATATTGGTTATGTAGATTTTCTTAAAATATGCATTCTTAGCTTACATGGTTTAAAATTTCAAAATGCAATTAAAATTTTCATTTATTTAATAAATTTTTTACTTGATTAAAACAATTATAACAATTATTTAAAAACGTTTGTTTTTCCTGAAAAGTAGGAATTTTCGTCAGCGCGCCGACGATATATTAAGGTGAGAACTTGGTATGTCATTTTATGTATTTATATTTGCAGTTGTGTGGACCATATTCTTGAACTGAGAATAATTTAAATTCAAACTTTAAGTTTTTCTATTTTTTTTTTTTTTTTTTGATGAGAATTGTGTTATGTCTTAATAATTTTTAAGACAACTTAAATTAAATAATTTATAATTTAAAAAAATAATGGACACGGTGAAAAGAAAAAATTGAACCGAATGAAACACGACCGAAAGGTTTGGTATACAATTTGCAAGTAGCTATTTATTTATTTTTATGTTTTAAAAAAGCCTACTTTTCTAAATACATAAGATTTCAGCAAACCCCGTTACTTTTAACATTTTAAGCAACAGGGTTTCCTACTATAACTTAAATCTAAACTAAGGTACATATTCCAAGGTAATTATTATTAAAATTCAAATTATATATTATTATTATAATTATTACTATTATTAAAAAACAAAAATAAAAACAAAAAATAAAATTCAAATTTTAAATAAAAATATATAAAAATAAAAGTGGCCAAACATTCCGGCCCCAGTGAAGGACTGAAGTCTTCACTCATCAGGTAGTGGAGCCAGTTTGTGGATTGGACGTCTAAATACGCCTCTTGTGGTCTTGACCTCCGCCACCCTGACCTTGCCGTCTTCGCCTTCGACGACGCTGACGACTCTCCCGGTCAGCCAATTCTGCGGCGGGTAATTGTCTTCGTGGATTATTACCACTTGACCGACTCTGAGGTTGGGCTTGGCCTCGTGCCATATGGCTTTGCCCTGAAGACCCAGGATGTAGTCTCGAGACCAGGCCTGCCAGAATGTCTGCTTGAGACCGCAAAGCAGACGCCAACGCTTCCATAACTTCGCCTCTTTGCCTCTCACGTCTTCTGCGGATTCTGGCGGCAGCGAACGCAGACCCCCTCCTAACAACAGGTGCGCTGGAGTTAGCGCTTCCCCGTCGTTCGGGTCTGGAGACAGCGGTGCTAGCGGACGGCTGTTGAGCACCGCCTCTACTTCTGCGAGCATGGTTGCCATCTCTTCTTGGGTTAGCGACGCCTTGCCTACGACTCGCAGAAGTAGGAACTTCGCCTGCTTGACTGCGGCTTCCCAAAGTCCTCCGAAGTGGGGCGCCCGGGGTGGTATGAAGCTGAACCTCACCCCGGATGACGCTGCGTACGATTCTACCACCTTGCGACTCCTGTCGAACGCTTCTTGAAGTTCTTTCAAGACTCGGCTGGCTCCGACGAAATTCGTCGCGTTGTCGCAAAACACCGTCTGTGGAAGTCCTCTCCTGGCAGCGAACCTTTTAAAAGAAAGAAGAAAGGAATCAGTAGATAGATCCGATACTAATTCTAAATGTACCGCCTTAGAAGTGAAACACACGAAAACCGCTATATACATTTTTAATGGGGGTCTACCACGAATTCTTAACGAAACGTTAACGGGACCACAAAAGTCTACACCGACAGATAAAAACGGTCGTGTAGCTCTCACTCTATTAGCGGGCAAATTTCCCATTATTTGGGACATAAGTTTAGGTTTATAGCGGAAGCAATGTACACACTTGCGAACTATTTTGCTGCACTCTTCTTTCGCATTAATGAGCCAAATGTTCTCTCGCGAAAGAGCAATTAAAGCTTTTGTACCAGCATGACAATTATCAAGATGAAGATTCCGCAAATATAGTGTGACAAAGCTGTTTCCTTTCGGTAATAAAAGTGGGAATTTGGTATTATAGTCCAAATTTGCATTCAACAATCTCCCACCTACCCTTATTAGTGAAAATGATCTACTTTCTTCGACAAACGAATGAATAAATGGCGTTAATTTTTGTATATTTGATGGTAAGACTTGAGATTTTTGCATTTTAGCTATCTCCTCAGAAAAGTTATATTTCTGGACAGTCTCTACAAGTCGATAAAATGACCATTTAAATTCCTTGGCTGTAGGTATAGAAGTTTTCTCAATTTTTCGCTTTTTCAGAATATCAACAAATCTGAATACGAAAGCAGTTACTCGTAGTAACTTCTTATATGAAGAATATTTTTCTATCAGATCGAGCAAACAGTTTTGCTGACCCTCTACTGCCAGAACAATATTAGTTCTCCTCTTTTCTAGTGTTTGTTGGTTCTCCGTTAACTCAAAATGCTCGTTAACAGGCCATTTTGAACTATCGCTTAACAAAAACGAAGGTCCTTCAAACCAAATAGAATTTTTTAATTCACTGACATCACATCCTCTTGATACAATGTCAGCTGGATTTTGTCTAGTTGGCACATGACGCCATATAGCTTCATCCGAATACTCTTGTATCTCAGCAACTCGATTAGAAACGAAAGTTGCGAGCGAGGATGGATGAGTTTTTATCCAATGCAAAGTAATTTCTGAATCTGTCCAGAAATTAACACTCTCGATTTCAAAGCTTATCATAATCTTAATTCGAGTCCACAACTTAGCTAGCAGGTGTGCAGCGCATAACTCAAGTCTCGGAAGAGATTTAGTCTTAAGTGGAGCGACTTTAGATTTAGCTGTAAGTAGCCTTGAAACAATTTTATTTGAATCAGAACATCTAACATAAATGCAACAACCATACGCTCGAATAGAAGCATCAGCAAATCCATGAATTTGGATCTTTGCTGTCGAAGTTGTTTGGACGAATCTTGGGATTGTAATTGAATCAATTTCCATTAAATTAGATTTGAAATTTTCCCATGACGTATTTAGTCTCATAGGAATTGATTTATCCCAGTCAAGTTTCTGTATCCAAAGCTCTTGTAGTAACATTTTAGCTTTTGTAACTGTTGGGCATAAAAGTCCGAGAGGATCAAACAAACGCGACGAAACTGATAAAATGTTTCTTTTAGTCGCTTTCAAATTTTGAAAATTGTCTTCCAAATGAAACTTAAATAAATCATTCTTCGGAACCCAATGTATACCAAGAGCTTTAGCTGAATCGGAATCACTATGAAGTAATTTTTCATTTTCCAATGAACTTATAAAGTCAGGATGATTCGAGAACCATTTTGTCAGTTTAAAACCAGCCGAACTTAAAATTTCAGTGACCTGGTTGCGAATTATATTTAGGTCTTGGTAGCTTTCAGCTCCAGTTAACAAATCATCCACGTAGAAATCACTGCGAACAACTTTTGAACCGATAGGTAAAGTCTCTTTGAATAAGTCGCTTAAATGAATCAAACATCTGATGGCTAAAAATGGCGCAGATGCCGTGCCATACGTTACAGTGTTCAATCGAAACACTTTTAAATTTTCAGATGGATTCTGCCTCCAAAGGATTAATTGATAATTTCTATCATTTTCGCCAATTAAAACTTGACGATACATCTTTTCAATATCGGCAGTGATTGCATATTTGTGTAATCGAAAACGGATCAATGTCGAATATAATTCCTCTTGTATTGTAGGACCAACCATTAACAAATCGTTAAGAGATACCTGTGAAGAAGTTCGACAAGAAGCATCAAAAACTACTCGAAGTTTCGTAGTTGTACTCTGAGGTCGCAAAACACATTGGTGTGGAATAAAATAGTGAGGAACATCTGGTATATTATCCAATATTGTCATATGACCTAAGTCAAAATACTCCTTCATGAAATCATGATACATTTCTTTCATCACATTGTCTTTGGAAATTTTTCGTTCCAGTGACAGAAATCGTCTTTTAGCGGTTTCGAAAGATGAACCTAAAGCTTTTGTATCAGATTTGAAAGGCAAAGAGACTTCAAATCGTCCTGACGTTAAACGCCGTAATGAATTTCTAAAGATATCCTCACATTTTTGCTGTTCCTCGGAATATATTTTTGTTGATTCTTTCGGAATTTCTTCCAATTCCCAGAATTTTCTAACAATTGAATCTATATTGCTCTCGTTTTCTATTGAAGTACTTAAATGACAAACTTGGGTGTCATTCGAGCCCTTTGATTGATTGTACTTTCCAGTAACAATCCAACCAAGTGAAGTTTTCTGTAAAATAGGGAGGCTCGGACTAGACTTTATTTGTCCTACACAAATTAAATCAAAAAATACTTCTGCACCTATAAGTAAATCTATTTTCTGAGGTTTATGAAAGCTAGGATCAGCTAATTCTATATTTTTAGGAACTTTAAAGCTAGTTGTACTTATCATCTTATCAGGTTGTAAATTCGTTATAGAACTCAATACCCAAAACTTCGAAGTAAAGTGAGTAGAGTTTACCCTCGACGTGACAGTTAAATTTACACAAGATTTCGAAAATGAATGTGTTTGACTAATACCATTTAAACTCAATCTGCCTCCTTCTCTTTTTAATCGTAGTAGCTGTGCAAGTTCCTCAGTTATCAAGTTAGGTTGAGAACCGGAATCTAAAAGAGCTCTGGCAAATATAAAATCACCAGAACTATTTCTTACTTTGACTACAGCCGTCGCTAAAATAATTCTTTCATCCGAAGATGAATAATTCACGGAAGCATGAGAAGTTGACGGCTGTTCAGAGTAGTTGCCCAATTGATTATTATTGTTGCTAGAACTTGTATTGTATCTGTGTAGTAGTGAATTGTGAGATTCACTACAAATTCTGCACTTAGATGATGTACATCTGGCTACTGTATGACCCTTTTTCAAACAATTTATACATGCTGGCACAGATTTTATAAAATCAAATCTTTGGATTACAGGCTCAGCAGTAAAAGAAGGGCAATTATTAATTACATGTTGATTTGATTTACAAAACAAACATTTATCAGCAGATTGTTTAGACTTTGTTACATTTAATGATGTTTTATTATTTCTCTTAGTAGAATTATTTTCAGCTTTATTCTTATTAAACCTCGGCCTTGAACTTGAAGACTCATCAGCAGCAATATGCTGATATCGTTTGTTCAAGGCGGCTTCGCAGTCAGACCATAGTGGCAGCTTTTCGAAGTCTAGCTGTTCTTCCCATTTGGATTTTGTGACTGGATCTACCTTTGACATCACTAAATGTATTAAAATAGCATTTGTTATTTTCTTATCGTCGCCTATAGATAAAAGCGAATCATATATTGCTGAAACAGTATCAATCATGCTTCGCAAAGCAGAAGCCGAAGGTTTTGTGATCTCTGGAAGATCAAAAAGTTTGGCGATATTATCAAAAAATATCAAGCACTCGTTATCATATACCTTCTTTAAACTAGCTAATGCTTTGGGGTAATTATCTTCTGAAATTTGAAAAGCTTTGACTGTACCCAAAGCTTCGTCGGACAAGCATGATATCAAATGATTAAATTTTTCTATGTCTGTCAACGTCGGATCATTGTGGACCAAGTTCTCAAATAAGCTCATAAAATTTTTATAATCGGAATATTTTCCGCTAAATTTAGGGAGCTTCATATTTGGGAGCCTTGACTGATGTGACTGAACACTAAAAGATGTTTCAGGCACACTTGTTTTTCTATTTTTAGCCAAAAGACTCAAAAACAACGATTTCGTGGTCACACAAATATCTTCAAGCTCAGCTCTATCATCATTATCGGGATCTAAATTATCCACTTCTGACTGAAGCTTCATTGCTTGCTCAATATAATTTGTAAGAATGTCCAACCGACATTCTAATTCAATTGGATTAAATGAAATCGTTTTTTCCCGAATGGATTGACGAATTCGCACAATATTTTGTACAACTTTAGCTTTTTTTGTCAATAATTTCTCCAAATTTTCCGATTTGGAAGGAGAATCTTGGCGTCTTTTACCAGTCATTATTGATTATCAAAAATAAATTCCTCAAAGCAAATTTAAACAAAACCAAATTAATTTATTGGTAAAATATATTTAATACCTTTCTGCTTTGGTATTAAGAATTATTAAAAAAAAAAAATATATATATTTAATTCCAACTTCAAAGTTCTCTCGTCGGTTACACAATATTCGGATATTTCCTTGAATTATTTCCTTATCGAAATTTATCGTTACAGTTCAATTTATTCCAATTAAAAATAATTTATTTAATTTTCCGAAAAAATCCACTTTAATCAGCCTTTGGTAAAATAAAATATATTTAATATTATTTATTTACCAAGAAAAAATCGATTTATTATTATTATTATTTAAAATTTCATACAAATTGTATTTAAAATTATTATTTAAAGTATGAACACACTAACTTTTGAATATTTTATAATTATATGCAATAAAAAATTTTTCGATGCTAGTGTGAACGTACTTTCAACTTAATATTTTTAATTTGTATGAAAATACACTTTTCGATGCTAGTGTAAATGTAATACACTGTTAACAGCTGATGTTAACAATTTAATGTAAGTGGTATAGGAACAAGTGGAATTGAACTGAATAAGTTGATGAACAACGAATAAAAGAATAAAGCACAAAAGAAAATAGTGATAAATAATAATTTAATTATTTTATAAAAAATAAAAATTAGCACTCGCGAATATTGTGTATTTATTTTAAATAGATTATAAAATAATTTTCCTTTTTTCTTTAGCAAACTATTGCAATACCGACGGCAAAACAAGATATAATTTATTAAATTGTTTCTCGATATAAATGAGATTTTATACGTGTGCGTGTGTGCGTGTTTATTTATTATAAACAAAAGAGCTAACACTCGCGATCGTTTCACTTTTAAGGGTGGTTTTTTGTTTATATAAAATATTAAACAAATAAAATATTTCAAAGAGAAGTGTAAAGAATATTTTTTGTGTACGACTTGCAAAGAGTGATAAATTTTTGAGTAATTTACAAAAATCTCTTAAATTTGATTAAATTACAAATTTGAGGTTTTTACACAAATATTTTTTACACTTGTTACCTGTTGTTCAGATTCGGAATCGGAATTACTCCCCTGGTTATTATCAGCTCTACAAATGATACAGCGGCAACGACGGGGCATCTGGACAATAGGAATTATGGATGATGGCAGCAACGATGTTGATGATCTGTTGTTGTTGTTGATGTTTATATGTTTATGTTTTTAATTGTTTTATATAGTTTGTTTTATTGTTTTATTTTGATTGTTTTATTGTTTTGTTTGTGATTAGTTTTATGTGCTCTGTTAGTGATTGTTTGTTTAATAAAATATTTTTTTTTTTTTAACACAATTCACTTTTGTTTTTTATTTTTAATTTAAATAAAATGTTTTTTAAAGCACTTTTTTCACTTTTCACTATTAATTGTTCTTTTCACTGTCCCTGTTCGGGCGCCAAAATGTTATGTCTTAATAATTTTTAAGACAACTTAAATTAAATAATTTATAATTTAAAAAAATAATGGACACGGTGAAAAGAAAAAATTGAACCGAATGAAACACGACCGAAAGGTTTGGTATACAATTTGCAAGTAGCTATTTATTTATTTTTATGTTTTAAAAAAGCCTACTTTTCTAAATACATAAGATTTCAGCAAACCCCGTTACTTTTAACATTTTAAGCAACAGGGTTTCCTACTATAACTTAAATCTAAACTAAGGTACATATTCCAAGGTAATTATTATTAAAATTCAAATTATATATTATTATTATAATTATTACTATTATTAAAAAACAAAAATAAAAACAAAAAATAAAATTCAAATTTTAAATAAAAATATATAAAAATAAAAGTGGCCAAACAAATTGTATCGTAAACTTAAAATGTTTTTATCCCAAAAATTCACTTCTCGATTCTCTGTTATTTTGAATATTATTCGCAAAGATGCAAATATCATCCATTTTTAGTGGAAAAAATAACCCCTTTAAATTTAAATAGTGGCCATTTATACTAATAATTTCCGCCGAAATATTAACTTTATAGGTAGTTGTACGCTCCGAATGAATTCTAAACTCAGCAATTGCTAATAATGTGCCCCTTTTGAAATAATACTCGTGTTCAGTTTGTATATTAACATAAGCTTTTTCCAATTTTAATTATCTTGGGAGTGGTATATATGACGACCCTTTGAGTGTTTGTTATTTACTAAAATTCAATTTGATTTGAATAAATTGAACCACTGTTCCTTTCCTGGAACTCTTTCATCTTCTGTACAATAATATGCATTTTATTATTATCGAGCTCAGTTAAGTTAAAAATTTCCACCATTTAAGTTTAAAAATATTTCACTCCTATCAGAGTATTTTCCAAATCACCCTTGCTGGGCATGGCATACAAGGCATGAAGCACTATATTTACCTTTAGAACATCATGCATTTTTAAAAAGCTAGCAAGTTCCCCTTTTAATGGTTCATATGGTTCCTTTATAAGTGTCTCTGGTATGAGATGTTTTTCTTTAAAATTTTCAATTAAAAGAGTCGCCACTCTTTTTTTTAAATTTTTACTTCTTCTACTGATGATTTAATATTTAATTAAAAAAAACTTTAGAAAACACTTTTCTGTCTTTTGGACATTTATAGTGGAATTCTATTTTGTTTAATGTTGTTTTAATTTGCTTAAAGGTAAAGATGCCTTTACTAATATTAAACACAGAAGTAAGTTTTTCTTATTTCCTTTAATTAAAATATAAAAAATATTTATTTTTAACACAAATTTTGTTAATAAGTTACAGGTTGGTATTAACTCTGTCAATGATGTATAATACACTGATTGTTGACTATTTTTTGTTTTTTTGTTTTTCAATTATTTTGTTTGATTCAATTAATTTATACATATTATCCAAAATACTTCGAAAATGTTTACTTTTGAATTAAAAAAATAAATAAATAAAAATAAATAAAAATGAATATGAAACTGCATCAGAACGACAGTAAGCAATCGAATATGAAGGAAACATGGCGTGGTTGTTCAAGGTTAAATTCAACGAAAATAAAATGTATTTTTTTTTCTTGGATTTTGTTTTATAATTCGATTAGCGCTTTTATTAAATAAAAATCCAATTTATGAAAATATATGTATGTAATTAATTTTGTGCTATTAAAAAAAAACCTGAATATACATTGTTAAGTTAATAAAAATAAAAAAGTTTAATATTTTTATATCAAATGTATTTTATGGAAGGAAATTGTAGTTCATTTAAACATTTTATTTGCAATTTAGTTTAAATATTGCAAGGCCATTTGATGACTGTCGACCCTTGTACACAATTGTCCAATTTCGATTATTCATTTTAGTCAAGTATGTATCTACGCTACTTAAAAATTTTGTAAATCTCGGCGGAAGATAAAACCATTTACTATTATCTAAATATGCTAAGACTTTTGATTCATGTTGCATTTCTTTTCAATCAAAATTTAAATTTTGTTGGGTTGATATAGGGGAATGTCGTCAATTTTTGTATATTCTGGCTTAATTTGTATGGGAATTTTTTGGGCAAATTTTCATTGGAGTTATTTTATTGACAGTTGTTCTATGTTTTTTTGTTTTTATAAATTTATTACAATATCTTTAAAAGAAATAATAATAAAAAACTAATCGGAACGAAAAAAAATAATTTTTTAAATTAAAGAAAAAATTTTAAATTTTCATTAAGGGATCCTGAGTAGATTTACTTAATTGAAGTGTAGGCCGAGACAATGTGGTTATATAGATTGTTTTTTGTTTTTTTTTTTTTTTTTTTTAATTAAGAGCTTATGATTTATTTATTATTTTTACTGAACACATCATTAAAGTAACGTAAAATAAATAGTAAATAGTTTTGAACATTGATTCAAGCAAATATTATACACATAACACAGTTATACAAATGTCAGTAAATGTCGAAAATGATAAATATTAATGTCAATTAAGACACAATATCTGCGGCCAAAAGGAAAAACTATATAACTTATAATATATAACATATCTTGTTTTCCACGATAGTGAAAATATTGAATTACAATTTCTGTAATTCGAACATCATAACCTTTCTAAAAATCAACCTTTCTAAAAATAACCTTTCTAAAAATCATAGACAACTACTGAAAATTTTGCAAATATTTTAAAAGATTTACATTTTAATGACTGATTATCGCCAATTTCTCTTTTGAATGTTTTTATTTCCATGTAAGGGATTCTTTACACGATTTTTAAGCATTTTCATACTCTAATACAAATTTTAATGATGATGTACCATTTTAAATCTTCACTTTTAATCTCATTTTGGCTCTAAAAGTTTTTTTTTCATCATTTTTGCCGTTATTTTTAGATTTTTGCGAATTACTAAAGTTCAGTTCGTATCACAAGATTTCATATCATTTTAAAGACAAGATTTTGGCCCATCATTGGCGTAAATAATTGATTTTTGAAGCTGTTTAAATGATTTTATTATATAAAAAACGTATGTGAATACTTTTAAAACAAAAGATGCATAATAAATTTTCCTATTTTTTCAAAAATTATCACAATCTATTCTACACATTTTAGGCATTACAAAAACAATACGATTTTTTCGAATTTTTTTTAAAATTATGAAAACAAAAAGGTGTAAATATATATGACTACGACTGTAATATAAAGAAGATATTAATTTTTAATATGGAACTAACAAATATTTTTGTTGTCTATAATTGGCATTTGGAGCAAATTTAAAAGTAATGATTTTAATATATTAGAAAAATATTGACGTAAATATCAAAATAAATGTTAGCTTATTTTATTTTAGGTAAAATAGAGAGTAATGTGGTCAATTCCATTAATTTATCTTTAAAATTTGTTACTGATATTAAAGTGATTAATTTTCCAAAATTGACCGAGCAAACACTTCTTGTAATATTTTCCCATAGTTTTTTTTTCTTCTAATTTATATTGGATTTAACTGTAATTTATTTGCTGCAAAATTATCGTTTTGTTATTTCATCCATTTTCGAAGTTTATTTTAGTATTCATTAAGCCTACATTAGCTTTATATGTCATATATTGGAAGAAATGTACAAAGTGTTTATATTAAAAAAAAAAAAAAAAAAAAAAAAAAAAAATCTTATAGAAATGAATACCAAATACAAAATAAAGTTATATAAATAGATATATTACCAGACAAAAATATGATAACATAAGATGGATTAACATCTATACACAGACAAAACATAAGTGGTACATTATTAAAGCAAACTTTAACAGATTTTTTAAGATTTCTTTTTCTTAGTGTTGTTGTTAACTTATATCCTAAATCAATCTGTTGATAGAGCATTGCTAATGGTTAAAAGTATCAAAAAAAAAAAAAAAATAAAATAAAAGAAAGAACAATTTTTAAGATTCATTTGTCTGGAATTGTTGTATAACCGGGAAAAGGATGTAGATATAAACATACAAATATGTATGTTTATATTTACAAATATAATTACATGTGTATGTGTAAATGTATTTTGTACACATAAAACTAATACAAATCTATGAACATTTTTATCGAAATCTTGTCATTTGTGCTTATATTTTGTAAGTATAAATGTATTACATTTCGTCTATGTATATGACAAAGTATGTCTGTATGATTGTGATTGTCCTGTTGCAAAATAAATTCCTAATGATCCATATTTGTACTTTTGCTTATTTACACACATACATACAAATAATGTGTAAGTAATTTAAGGGGTTTCTCCTTAATCTAATTGAATTGACTTGAGTTTTTGTTTCCTATTTATGTCATTATGATTGATTATTTACCAAATAATTTATAATAATTGAAAATAATTTGACTAAGAACTTTTCCCCTTTCTACAAGGGTGTACGAGAGATACATATAATACTAGTAGAATGATTTGATGAAAAATTGACACATGATTGTTTATATTTGTAGTCATTTTGAAAATTTGCAAATTTGATTTGAAATCATTTTATATAAATATACTTTTACAAACTTAAATTTACTTATTATGTTGTATGTTTCATATTCTATTATATAATTGAATTATTAGCAAAAAACATTTATCATCATTATAATATCAAAATTCTAATATT
Source organism: Protocalliphora azurea (assembly GCA_932274085.1). Lineage (NCBI taxonomy): Eukaryota > Metazoa > Arthropoda > Insecta > Diptera > Calliphoridae > Protocalliphora > Protocalliphora azurea. Next base: position 83,174,400 of record OW026522.1, on the reverse strand, counting down.
ACCTAGTTTAAAAATTAAACTAGTTAATACGATTTATAAATATAATAGTCCATTAAAACATAACGAAAAATTACAAACCTTTGAGATTTGATAGAAGGAAGCAAATTCTGGCACATAGCTTCTTTTGGCATTTTTAACGTTCTCTTAAAATAATCACTTGTACGCTACGCGAGTTATCCACGGTCAAAGGTCACAAAAATAATTTTATTTTGGTCTCGCTTATTACACATCATACGTGTTTTATAGATTACAAAATTTCCTAAAATTTTGATGAAATAAATTAGCTGAAAATCATTATTTCGAAAGAATAACTAAATCTATTGCATAACTATCTGATAAAAAATGTCTTTAATTTTTTTTCACTCTCCATGTAATGCATCGTCAAACTCAAAGCCTTTTTTCAAAATTTTATGAGAGTACTTTTATAGACAAGAAGCCCATTTCTGAAGTATGGATTTAAAAAAATAAAAAATATATTTTTGTAGCCAATGTCTGGTTAAAAACCTAGACATAAAAACCAGATTGTACCACATGGGTTGAAAATGAAAAATGTTAACACAGCCATGTAAATTACACAGTGCAAAAAGAAAAAATTGTCTCAACAATACCAATGGAAAATAAAATCATACCAATAGTCTAGCAAAACCTCCAAAAGGTTTTTTGAATTTTGGTTTCATTACCTCTTGAAGTTAGAATTTTTCTGAGTCCTTCTTTTAATTTGATTGGAAACAAATATCATTTAAATTATTTAATTCAAGAGTTATTATGTGGTTTTATTATTTTATAGACTAATAGCATTATTATACTAGATTTTTGCAGGATGCCACTCCCTTTTTACGCCCATTTGTGTCATTTGTATCAAAATAATTTGACTTAAAATTATGTTTAAACTACTGAACCGATTAAAATGAAACATGGCACATTCTTGAAGGAAGAACTGGCTGGATGCCACGACCACCTTTTTTATGAAGGGGTTGTTTTCCTTCGTAGCAAGCAAATTTCAAATTTTATAAACATTTTGATGACAGTGGTATAATGAAAGTGGGAAAAAAGAGGCGTAGTACACATACAGATAAAATTTTATAATATACAATATTTTATATTCCTTATGTATGTATAATTTTATGTGGATTGTCTTAGTTGCATCAAAAATGTAGTAACAAAGTGGGCTAAAAGCTGGATGTGGCATCGAACTTATATTTTAGGCTTCGATACACTCAGCTGACAAACTGGTTCGGGTTTACGGCGGGATCGGTTTCTGGTACAAGTGGCAGCTTCGGGGATCAAAGATTCTGGGTTCAGGAGTAGAATTAAGGTCGGCGTCGTACGTTCGGCTTCGACACTCTCAGCTGTCAATCGAGTTTGGGTATTCGGCTGGATCGGTTTCTGGTTCCGGTGGCAGCGTCGGGTCCGAAGATTCTTGGCTCGGTAGTAGAATTAAGATCAACATCGTATGTTCGGCTTCCACACTCTTAGCTTCGACTTTGAACTTTCGGCTTCGACACACTCAGCTGTCAAACTGGTTCGGGTTTACGGCGGGATCGGTTTCTGGTACAGGTGGCAGCTTCGGGGATCGAAGATTCTGGGTTCAGGAGTAGAATTAAGGTCGTATCTTTTTCTACAATACGTACAATGGTTTCTTAAAGCTAATATCTAGCTACTTCTCAACTACTACTACCATGCAATTCTACGGGTTAATATTCTACTAAGAGAACGAGCAACCGAAGTCACTCGCGAGAACGAACAATCGAAGTTACTCGTGAGAACGAACAATCGAAGTCACTCGTGAGAACGAACAACCGAAGTCACTCGTAAAAACGAACAACCGAAGTCACTCGTGAGAACGAACAACCGAAGTCACTCGTGAGAACGAACAACCGAAGTCACTCGTGAAAACAAACAACCGAAGTCACTTGTGAGAACGAACAACCGAAGTCAGTCGTGAGAACGAACAACCGAAGTCACTCGTGAGAACGAACAACCGAAGTCACTCCTGTAAAATTTATTTAAGAGACCCAACCGGCGTGCAAAATACGACTAAATTTTACTTTCGCAAAATCTAGTCGGCTCTCCGATTATATAAAATAATCTTTGAGACTTATTTGGCAGATTCTTGTCTTGTTTGAATCGCCCCGATTATAATTAAACTTTGTTTACTTATACTTAGTCATGTATCAACTAAATGAGAATTATATTGCTTGTTGACCATTAAGCAATATCAACCGCACAACTAAAGCAGTTGTTACACATTTGTGTGGGTGTGTATGTAGTATTTACAGTAGGGGCGCTCAATGTAGTTACCTATTACTAATAATTAGTAATTACCTATTACTAATAAAATATTCAATAATTAGTATGAAAAAGAAAAATAATTAAAAATACAAAAATAAAATAGTAAAGAAAAGGAAGAAATGGTAGTAATTTCATAAATTAATATATTAAGAAATATGTACGTGAAAATAGTAGTATTGAGTGTACTATTTCCACGTTATATGTTATCCAAAATAAACCCACTAATGCCCCGTGGCACAGTGGGGTCAAACGCAAATTTTTTGGTAATAAATCTGAATATCCTAAACTCCTGGTCGGATCAAATTGAAATGTATGGAAGAGTTGTAGAGGAGGACCTAAGCTTTCAGAAAAATCATCTTGTAGTCACCCTGTAATAACACGAGATAAGCTACAGGGTGTCAAAGTTGACTACCTCGAGTATGTAAAAGTTAAAAAAAATCGTAATTTGTACAAATGAAGTCCGATTTTAAAGATTTTTATATTTCTGGAAAGTGCTTGGCAAGATAAAGAAAAAATAAGCTTACTTATCTAAGTTATTCCTTACATTTAAAAAGATATTTACGCTTGAATTTTGAATTTTTGATTTTTTGGCTCGACTTTCTTTCGTTTTTCGAGAATAAGTCCGGAGATATATGAGGTAAAATTTTTTTAAAAATATTCTGTAATTTGCTACATATTTCAAAATAATATGCTAAAAGAATTTTTGGATTATCTTAATTCGTCTAGACGTGAAAAATATTCAAAGTCAGCACTCTGAAATTGGCATGAAAAACGGATATTTTTTTACAAAAATAACACACAAATCAAGCTTTCATTCCTAAAAAAACCAATAAAATAGCTCCAATAACCTATTTTTGGTAATTTTTCAAAAATATTTTTTTTTTTTTTAAATAGCTGAAAATCCAAAAAAATTTAATTTTTTTAATACAACCCCACTAATTTTGCAAATACTTTAAAAATGTTAAAAGAATATAAAAATAGACTTACTTACCAATTCAACGATATATAAAATGTTGATATAGGTCATTTAATAATAGTAATATAATGGCCTCAAAACTACCAAGTCACGTCAAAAGTTGCAAAATTCACTATTTTGTTCCGTATTTCCATATGTGTGTATACGTAACATTTTAGTTTTCTAATGTATTATGTAGGTATATATTTGTTATTATAAAGTAGTAAATTCTTTATTTGAGTAATGTTTATTTAATTTGTTCTACATATTTACATATTTATTATACATATATCCTGTATATTTATTTTATTAAGAATATATTATAGAAGATATTATTAGAGATTTTCTTGAAAATAATCAGAAACATCAAACGTAAGCAAATTTTTAATTTCCGTAGCTTCGGAATCTTCTTTTCCTATTTCAAGATGATTTTTGGTAGCCATCGTGTTCTTATAGAATATATAATATTTTTGTAAAAAATAGCCGTTTTTCATGCCAATTTCAGAGTGCTGACTTTGAATATTTTTCACGTCTAGGCGAATTGAGATAATCCAAAATTTCTTTCAGCATATTATTTCTAAATATGTAGCAAATTACAGAATATTTTTAAAAAATTTTTACCTCATATATCTCCGGACTTATTCCCGAAAAACGAAAGAAAGTCGAGCCAAAAAATCAAAAATTAAAAATTCAAGCGTAAATATCTTTTTAACTGTAAGAGATAACTTAGATGAGTAAGCTTATTTTTTCTTTATCTTGCCAAGCACTTTCCAGAAATATAAAAATCTTTAAAATCGGACTTCATTTGTACAAGTTACGATTTTTTTTAACTTTTACATACTCGAGGTAGTCAAATTTGACACCTTGTAGCTTATCTCGTGTTGTCACAGGGTGACTACAAGATGATTTTTCTGAAAGCTTAGGTCCTCCTCTACAACTATTCCATACATTTCAATTTGATCCGACCAGTAGTTTAGGCGATTCAGATTTATTACCAAAAAATTTGCGTTTGACCCCACTGTGAGTTGTTTGCGTATTTACCATTTTATTTGATTTCATTTCCTTTTTTCATTTACATAATGTAAGCTAATAACCTCTAATTTTATAGCCCAAAGCAAAAAAGTTTTGGGCATTAGTGGGTTAAATTTTATCAGTGCAATTTTGATAAATACAAAAATTAGTTCTCTTAACAAAACATGGAGTGCGGTTTGCTGATTTTTATAAATTAGTTAATTTTTGGAATACTTCGTACATGATTGTAAATTAAAAAAATCAGACGTACCAATTATGACTATGGAAGTTAGTTTAAGTATATTATATATATATATATATATATATATATATATATAAGTCCGATCCTTGAGGTAGACCCGCAGCACGGTGGCAAAGAACTTAATTTCATTGGCCAAATTCCATTCATTTTTTTTCTTGACATCGATTTCCAAAATTTTAATATCATTCAATAGTAAACGTATTTAAACTGAATAAAAATATTGAAACTGAATTGTGTATTTTATGTTATTTTATAAAAAATGTGATTTTTATAAATTTGATCAGAAGTAAATTATCATTAATCGCAAAATATTATCGATAATTGGCTGCATTTTTTTAAGTTGTTATGATAATAGTCTTTAATACTTTTTCCATTTGAATTCGAACTGCGCACAAAATTTTTTCTATTTTTATTTTACCTGTTTTATATATATATATATATATATATATATATATATATATATATATATATATATATATATATATATATATATATATATATAACATTTTAAAATCTTTGTAAAACATTGAGAGCCTCAGCTGAAAACAAGATGTGGGGATATGTTCTAAGCTACGTTCGAAAAAAAGTAAACTTATATTCACAAAGCGCTACAAAAAAGTTGAATGGAGCCAATAAAGATCTTACACCAGTTTTGAAAACTGTTTGAAGGATATATTTAATATATTACTGGCAACGTATGATTCGCTCATCCCTAGCATTTGAAGTCAAAGGAAAGTTGAGTATCAAGACTTAGATGAAGAAGCCAAAGGGCTGCTAGAGAGCAGAATTGATGTAGAACTAAATATGTAATATTTGCAGGCTATTTTCCAACCAAGTGAATAGTAATAATAATTTCCTTTTTATTGTTATTTAAGAAAAAAAGATAAAATAAACATTAAAAAAACTTTAGTTTTTATAAAAGATTGACAGTTTTGTCCTTAATGTTAAATAAAAATAAATAAACATTAAAAAAATCTAAATTTTTTTGTCAAAGAACAACAGATTCTAGTGAAAACTATTCTAGAATTGATAAACTGGAAATCTGTACACAAAATTATCCTGGCTATTATTAATTTTTTTTATCTGCTTATTACTTCTTTTATAAGTAAAGCTGATTCAAAAAAAAAAAAAAAAAAAAAAAAAAAAAAAAATCCGCATTTTCATCAAATGTTATAAAAAATTAAAACTTAAACTTAAATTTCTCAACAACTGCTAAAACGATTGAAATTAAAAATGAAAATTAAAAATGGAGAAAAATTCAAGAAAATATCTCCCCATGAAAAAAAAGAATTCTAAAATATCTCTATCGATTCAAAAGTTACAGAATTTTTGGCCGATGAAAAATGATTCTGAGACACCGTGCGCAGGTATTTGTCTATCACTAGATAGCGTTTTATCTATAGATACCACAAACAGCGTTGATCTAAAAGACTCTTTATTATTTTTGGCAGATAATTGAAGGAATTAAGTTTAAAAACTAGGCCATTATGGCTATTTCAACGCCAAGAAAAATAATTCAAAACTCTTATGATTTCTTTTATTTGCTTCAAGAAAATTAACGGCTCTTTTTAGTTGAACAGTAGAGTGCTTCTGGCGGTAACCAAATCGTTGAGGGTTAATAATATTATTTGTACTAAAAAAATCTAAAATGCTCTTAATTGTTATGAAAATAGGTTCCGCCGAGGCATTGCTATCAGCCAAAGTAAAAATACAAATTATTTATCAAATGTACTTTATAATTTTCCCAATCTGGTTCTAAAAGTTTCAGTATCTGATGTTTTAAATATTTTTTCATCATTAGCTTTAGTTTTTAACAGTTTCAGTTTATTTTTTTTTTGTGAAGCAATCTCTTAATTTGTTCGTTGGAATTAATATATAATGTACCGAGATATTTCAAACAATTAAAAAGTCGCCATTTATATATATATGTATATATATATATATATATATATATATATATATATATATATATATTTCTGTTTTAATAAATTTTCCTTTTTCACTAACTATATTTAACTTGAAACTAATATTAATTCTAAATATTTGCATTAAAATATAACAATGAATTTAGCATAGTTTAAATTAATTTTTTCATCAAAGAAGAAAAACACAAACTTGCATTCTGTTGTACTCTAAAGTTTATATCCGTTTTAACTTTATCCACATCCTTTATTTTTTAGCAATTCATTCTATTTTTCATTTTTATTTTTTTCTACAAACAATGTTAATTTGTCGACATGCAAAACTTTTGCTAACAACTCTCACTCCTTCTTTATGTTTTCATTTCCTCTCGTAACACAAACTCCACCCATACCCACCGCTTCTACCTCTACAAATTTTTCTAGTATTATAATGTTTTAGTCTTTTTTTGTATTATTTGTTCGCAGTATGTGGTAACCAACCCAAACAAATTGAATTATGGTTTCTAAGTTGGTTTGTCATATTAGGGCGCCTATAAAATACGTGACGAATGACCAGAAAAACAAGAGGCTAACGAATTGCTGAAAGGACAAGTAAGATTGTAAGAACCGAAATAAAAACGTAGACAAAAGTAAAAGGATATTTTATGTTGAACTCTTAAGTGTCTTTTAACCTTAAATAACTCATATATACACATACTTAGTGCTTCAAACTTACATACACTTACAGTAATAAAAACACATATATAAAATATGAATTCCTTTTAATTCATTTGCAATCTGTAACATTCATGACGATCATGATGATGATTGTCAACAGTACTTGACTAGACAAATAAATGAAATATTTGTACATACATACATACATACATACGTATATACATACATATATACATACATACATACATCCATACATATATATATATATATATATATATATACATACATACATGTATACATATATAAAAATATTTAATATGTAGTGATGTGTTACAGTAATTGTTTTTTTTATAAGATTTTTTACTATTATTATTGGAAATAAGTATGTTACGGTGACCAGGTCAAAGAAAATAGAAACTCTCAACAATCTTTAAATTGGTTTATACAGCCGCTTTCTCTTAAATGGTAATCGGCTTTTAAGGCTAAATCTAGCCTTCTTGTTTTTCTTTTAGCCTCCAAATTTTCGTTTTAGCTTTTTTCTAGCCTTTTATGATTTTTAAAATTGTCTTAAAAAAAGCTAAATTAAAAACGAAGAAAATAATTTCTTATTTACTTTTACTTTTTTATTTATTTACTTTACTTTATTATTCGCAGAAAGAATCGAGATTAGTTATACTTAATAAAAAATTTCACCTACGGCTTTTCATTCTACAAATAGAATAGAAGTAAAAATCACTTCAAAATACTGGGTAATTTTTCATATAAAATATAACTCTAATTTGTAGGAGAATTTTTTGGGCAATTTTTCATTAAGTCATTTTGTTGGATGTTATTTATAAATTTATTACCATTTCTATAGACAAATTTCAAAAACTAATGAGAATAATAAAAAATAATCTTCTTCACTTTTTTTTAAGCATTTAGCCTTTTCTGACCTTTTTTAAAATTCAATTTAGCCTCTTTTTTCTGATCTCCTGGCAACACTGATGGTAACCTTAATTTGAAAAAATATTAATATTATGTCGAGATTTCTTTATTGCCATACTCCATAGGAAATCAATATAAGAAATGTTTGTAAAAATATTTTGTTATTTTTTTATCATCTCCTTTCTAAGAAAGTCGATACTTGAACATAGAAATTATTCAATGGCTTGATTGCTACTTTGTGTGTATGTTTTAATAAATATGTTTAAAAAGATTTACAACAAATTCTAAGTATTTAAACAATTTTATTTTGTGGTACCGTATAAATATTTTGATAAAAAATATAAAAAAAGTATAAGGAGAAACTTTAGTTTTTTAAGTTTCCTTTTTTCTTTTGTTTTTATAGTAAAACTTAAATTGCTGGAAAATTATTAAAAGGGATATTCCTAAATTTATATTTTAAAAATAAAAAGAAGAATAAGAAAACCTAAGCTATGTTAATATAATTTTCTAGATATATTTACTGCTATGAGAGAGTTTAATAAATATTTAAGATTTTCTTTTTTTAGTGCAAATGAAGCCAAAATTTCCGGGAAGTAATTTAGGCATAAAACAAAAATTATATTGGGGAGGTATTAAATACATTAAGGTACATTGGTGGATAATCCATTGTACATTATTTGTCGAAAGACAAAAAAAAACTTTTTAATATATCTTTTTATTTTTATATATAAATAAAACAAACAATTTAAAAAAAAAATCATTAATTACTAAAAAAAAAACTGTAATATTATGGGACATTAGTTTACTGAGGTCAAAAATCAATTCAAAAACCACAATTGTGGCCACGTTGACAATTTTCGGTATAGGCTTTTTGATACCGTTCTTTTACAAATTTTAAATATCCAAAATAGAAAACAAATAATTCGATACTGAAATTTTCGTTAATGATTTGAAGAAGCAGTGTTGAATTTGGACACATACTTGGCAGATTTACTATTGACACTGAATGGTATCGTTTCACGATCGATCATGATGTGTTTGAACGCATTTTAAGTAATGTTAAAATATCATTAGAGAATTAATAGTAAATTAAAGTTTTAGTATTTTATATGATTGAATTATCGAAAAAATTCGTTTCGGCATTGATTCTACTAAGTTTTCTATAGTTTGTATTTTTTTATCGCCTTTTTTCTTCTTTTTTATAAAAACAAGTTTCTACTGTGTTTCGATACCTTATGATATTGTGCTTGCTAATATCATATCAATTGCAACAATAGACTATCTAGCAACTCTCTACATTGAACTTCCTTTTATTGGAATATAATATATATTCCCACTCATTATTCCAAGATATGAGTTTTAACAAAGTTCAAGAGATGTTCTTTATGCAAGGCAGAAAGGCAAAGCCTGGACTTTCTTTTCTCCATTTAATGGACGATGCCGAACTCAAGACACTAGCTATTGATCGTTGTTTTATATCGGGTTTTTAATATAATTTCTGATTACTCCATCAAAAGTTTTATGATGCCACAAATTTTGCAATTCAAACGATTTAAACGCGGTTCCTACCCCACTATTGTAGAAAGACTTTATAAAATTTATTTTTTACTCAGAATTTTATTTCTGTAAAATAAATTATTCTTTAGGACCATATAAAAATTTATGTACTTTTCTGAAAGGTATCTTTATGTAGATGATTCTAAAACTGAAAGTGATTCCAATCACTCAATAAGGATGTAATTAGCCTTATCCCAAATTTTACCTATTTTATATCAAAATTTTGAATTTACATAGCTCTTCACAGAAATATTGTGACTAGCAAATAGTCATAACATATGAAATGTGACTATAGTCTTAGAATTCCCATTCACAAGCTAAAATTATATAATTTTCTGTTTTCAAAATTAAGACCTGGTATATAGACAGTCATAAGAATTTTGACTATCACAAAAAACTAAAAAATATCGAAATAGAAATATTTTTGTTGTGGAAAAAACAATGCATACAAATATATGTATTTGAAACCCCTGAGGTATATAGAGTAAAAATACGAACACATATTATATTCTTACCTACATTTCCAGCAGATTTTCATCGATCTTGCAGTCTTTTTTACCATTCTTCTATAAACATTTAAAATTTTTATACAAAATATTTTATTTTTATGTTTTAAAACAAACTGTCAACGAAAGTCAAAGTTTTTACTTTGCATGTTTTTCTGACTATATAAAGAGAATACGAAGTTACGACCGAGTCACAAGAATAATCATAACTTTAAGTTATTGTGACCTTTTTAATACATTTTCTATGAATAGGCATGTAAGACTATTTGTTCTAAAATCAAAAAGCATGAATCTATAAATGCGCAGTTTCGAACAATCCGATGTGTTCTAAAGAGTTTGCTAACTAATTTTTTCAGACTTGCAACAAATATGGTCCTATGAGTTATTTAGGGCTCCCCTTTCAAACTTAAAATCATACACTCCTCTGCAACGGTAATATGAAATTATATGTAAATCCAACAAGCCGATTCGAGGTTACAGATTTATTTCCAAAAGACAAAAATTAATTCTGACCCACTGCGCACTGTACTTCTTACAGCGAATGACATTGAGCGTTCTATTGATGCTAGAACTTAGCATTTGGTTAAGAAAAATTGATAAAATTTTTTTCTAATTCAGTTTTTATACTCTACATTACCATAAAATGGAGGGATGGTTGTAATTCACAAAAGTGTAGCAGAATCACATTCTGAGTCGATTAAGGGCCATTGTATACAATTAGTCATCATATTCAGAAAAAACTTAAATTTAGCGGTTCCGGTGTTCGAAATACACCAAGTCTGCTATATAGGAATCATTTTCAATCAAGACCAGAATCCTACCCAGGCTAAAGTTAGAACCAATTTTATCTTGAAGATGGCTGATTTAGTGTAGAAATTTTATCATATAATGTACCCATTTTCATACCATAAAGTATCGTAGTAGACACCATGACATTATTTTATGTGTTATGCTTCCATATCGTAGGTATGCTTCTTATTTCATATTAATTCAAAATCGGGAGCGTCAGATGTTGTAAATGAACGTTTGTTATTTTCTATATTTTTATCTGTTGGTAATAGTCAGCTAACATACGTGCTGGTCAGTCTTACCATATTTTATGAGAGAAAGTTATAGCAAAGAAAAAAGTCACCAATCACCAAAATAATTAACTTATTTTGGTGATTAAAAATTGTTAAAATTTGCACCTCTCACCGAAATGATTACATCAATTACTTATAACTGCAAAAAACGAAAAACAGAAAATTTCTTCAATGTGATACACAAAATTTCTTTCAGAAATTATATTATATATAATTATGTATATATGTATATATATATATATATATATATATATATATATATATATATATATATGTAATATTATATTTGGGATGAGTAAATATTTTGGTACAAGTCCTTTGCCTAATTAATAAAGTATCACTTAAACATAAATAAACATAGATATGGTAATTAGTAAAAGATATCGACACAAACCTACAATTTTAAAAATTGTATATCTTCGATTTTTTTAATTTCCGGTGTTCATCTTCCTCACGAAAGTACATCTAAAATGAAAGAATCCTAGAATATCTTGAAAAACGATCTTTTAATTTTCATTATTTCTTATATGTTAGCAATTAATTTGTCGTCATAGTGTAAAAACTTCAAAATGGGATCGTAATGAGACTGTTTGTCTATTTCAGTTAATACAATTTTACTAACAAATTTGTTTTAGTCTTTTTCATGCACAAACAAGAAAATACATACGTTGCTATTGTTTACATAAAATTCCTCGAGAAATTGAGAAGATTAAAAAATTTCTCGAAACATTTGGTTCCGATATTTTATTTAGAAAATTTAAATATTGCGATATCAATATTTTTTAAATTCTCGAAAATCACGAGAGTGTTTAATATCGAAAAATTATCGGGAAAAGTTGGATGTTACGAATATTCATAATTAATATAATTCTCGATATTTTCCCGAATATATGTCTTTCGCTTTTAGCGAACATACATTTGTGAAAATACAATGATCACAATGTTATTTTTCAAAAATACTTTCAAACCTTTTCTAAATTTTTTGAAATATTTTGATTAAAGAAATAAAATAAATAAATAAATAAAACAAATAAAAATAGTTTTTGGTAAATTTAATTCTAAATACTGTATAAACTCGATAATCCAGATAATATTTTTTCTAGTCCACTTTTGTTACAAAAACTATTCGAATATATTATTAGACTGTCAAATTTTTTTCATCTAAAAACATTCAATATTTTACATTTTTTAACTATTAGTAAATTCTATGTGTTTGTTTGCATTCTTTTTAAGTGTTCTTATACTTTTATAAGGATAAAAGCAAGCAGTGTTGGTCAAGATAACATCCTACATACTTGTGTATAGGCACTAAAACGATTATCGGGAGAGGACCTTATATGTGAAGTATGCACAAATTTGTACCAATATAAGTATTGTAATCTATTAAAATAACTTATGCTTACAAGAAAGTTATTTACGAAAAATTTTATTTCGATATTGGCATTTATGTGAGATTTATGTATGTACTTTTTCTAAGTATTTTTCGGGAATGTAAATTATATGGGAGCCATTATGAATCAATTATGAATCAATAGTTATGAAAAACAAAACTTAGTTGTGTTAAGTTTTGACGCGATACTGATATTTGTGTGAGATTTATGCAAGATTAATTGATTTCGAAAATGAGGCTTATATGGGAACAATGTTCAATTGTGAACCTATTATTGTGAAATTATGTATTGTGACTTATATATACAACTCAAATATATAAAAATTTGTATTGATGTACACTTTATTGTGGGATTTATGCGCTCTTAAGTAATTTTTAGGCAGCAGAACCCGTATGAAAAATATGATCAATTATGGACCGATTTTTATAAAATTAGGTACAACTTGTACAAAACTTATGTGTGTTGAATTATATATAAATACGACATATTTCTAGATGTGTTAAACCACTTTATGATAAAGAAGAATCTAAGTTCTTTCCAATGATGCCAAGTTTGCTGAAATCTGATAATGTGCATAAAAGATATTCACGCTTAAATTTTTCTCATTTTTGACAAAAAAGTTGTCGAGATGTCGAAATTTAGAGGTTTATAGGATATGAACGGTTAGTGATATGGTGTAGGTTAATACGCCATATGAAGCGCATAGAAAAGACTATACGTGCTGAATTTCATTAAAATCGGTGATGGTCAAAATCTGAGGTGGGTCGAATTTTTTTGGAATTATCCGATGTAGGACAACATATATATGGGCTTGGACGTTTCATTTAATTTTATTATTAAACTCTTTTCTTTATTATTCACAAAATGTACCAAATTGCATTGTTTTACGCCATATTTTTAAAATGCTATTATATACTTATATATTTAAATTAAAAAGTATTTAATGAGATAACAAGAAAATTAATTTAAAAATCAACAAAGCACTATTGTTAAAAATTTTACCAATTTTTAGATATTTTATTTGCTCTGCTAATGGCACTCGAGAAAATTTAGAAACCTTAACAATAGCCAGCATTTTCATTTCAACCATTTTGCATTTAAACAAAAGATATAATTCCAATAAGAGAGAAGAGAAAAAAAAACAAAACATATGGAGAAATAGAAGTACAATATTAGAGTGCATATTGTCATGTATCTTAATGTCAGAATTTACATTTATATTTTTCAATTTAAAATTTGTATTTTAACTTTTTTCATTTGTCCAAACCTTAATTCTATATGTTCCATTTATTCTTCTCTTGGGTATCTTCAGTAAGTAGGTTTCCTTTCATGTCCGTGAGTATTGTTTGTTACGGTTTTTTTATTTTTGTTGTTTTATTTACTAAATCTATTCAATTTAAATGCATTACAGGCAAACCAGTTTCATGGATGATGATTTCACCATCAGTTACACCAAGGAAAATGAGTGTTGGCTCGAACAATCCAGCCATGCGTTTGTACAAGTTCGACACAGATTCTGGTCAGGTCAGTATAATAACAATCACATTATATTATGGTATGTTTGTATTTGTTATATGTACATATATATACATATTCACCAATACGTTTCTATAAACCAAATTCATATAGTCCTAAAACTAAACAGACACATATACCTTCATGCTCAGAAATTTACAAAGAGATCTCATTCGAGTGACAAAATTACGAAAGTGTATTGAATACACAATACACACACATACCTACTTCTACAGTGTATGTACACATTCATTAGAATACAAGATACACAAAATATAATGAAATACCGTAAACGTGTATACATTTACAAACATACAAAGGAAAAAGTTTCCGTTTCTATTTCAGTTTTAGTTATTGTTTTTATAAGTACATCATCTTCTGAATGCACACACGCACACAAACACAATTTTAAATTCTTTGTTTTACAATTACAATTTACAAAACATAACTAAATACACAACGACAGCAACAACAGTAACAATTCTTACAATACAACAATACAATGAAATTTACAATAGAAAAAAACTCAAGCAACAAATAAGGACAAAATAATACACACCCAAAAATAAAACCGAAACTAAAGAATATTGACCAGAAAAACCTCTTAACATTACTCTTTGAACTTTAAAGCTGTAAAACGTTTGTAAGTCAAATAATTGTCTACAAGGGCCTGTTTATAGAAATTTTAAGATTTTTGGAAAAAAAACTGAAAAAGTTGAATCACATAAATAATTTTTCATAAATATTGTTGAAAAATCTTGAAGAGAGATTTCTCTCCAATACCAAAATATCTACAAAATATTGTGAGAAATTAAAGATCCATTTGTGAAAGTTCATCTATATGTAAAAGAGTATAATGACTGACTGACTGACTGATTCATCATCCCACAGCCCAAACGCCTAAAGCTAAAGATATGAAATTTGGACCGTAGGCAGATCTTCCACCAGGTATTTCCACTAAGATGAGATTTTTGGAAACTGGAAAGTTTAAGGGGTAAAAACAGGTAAAATCTGTAACCTTATATCTCCAAAACTAATGTAGATTCAAACAAAATTTAATATCTATTCATTTAGGTACAAATGTCTGGTATTGAAAATCGGTCCTTTTAGGAAAAAATGGTAAAAACTGTATTTTGGTACTTTCTTGATATCTCATTCGCAAATTATCGAAAATTGACAAAAACAAATACTGTACATTTTTGAAATTAAAACGTTTAATGGGTAAAAATTGTACCTATGTTTGGTACATTTTTCATAAAACATATACATATCCGTCTTTTAATATGGGAACCCACTACAATTTAGAAATTCATTGGAATAACATTTTTGTAACATCCATGGGGGAAAAAAGTACCAAAAAGTGGATAAAAGTATGAAATTATGTTTTATTCAGACTCAGTGAGTAATTTTATATTATATTAAACCTAGAAACCGAGAGAATTCACAAGAGCGAAATTTGTGGTACTTTTTCATTCTTTTAATGATAATTTTTGATTTTTTTGTAATAATTGATCTAGAAGCATTGAATAAAGGACATGGCCACATGTGGATAAGAATTCATAAGGGGGACTTTGTGGTACTTTTAATGGTACTATTTAAATTTTCTATAATATTGAAACTAGAAAAATAAAATTAAAAATACAGAAAAGAGAAGTTTTGGTACTTTTTCCTTCTTCTAATGGCACTTTTTCAATTCTCTATAAAATTAAACTTTGAAACATGAAATTAAATATGTATGGTACTAAGTGAATGAAAATCCATATGGGGGGACTTTGTGGTACTTTTTTGTTGTTCTAATGGTACTGAATTTTCTACAATATTGAACCTAGAAATATGAAATTAAATATACATGGCCCTACGTGTGAAAGAATTCAAAGCAGAGGACTTTTCGGTACTTTTTCGCTTTTCTAATAATAATTTTTGAATTTTCTATGACATATAACTTAGAAACATGAATTTAAGAGGGGATTTTGTGGAACTTTTTCTGTAATGATTAATCTAAAAGAATGAAATTAAAGACACATGGTGCTATGCGGTTAGGAATTCACAAAGGTGAACTTTGTGGTATATTTTTGTTCTTCTATTGGTACTTTTTGAAACATTTTTGTTCTTTTAAGTGTGCTTTTTAAATTTTTTTTGTAATAATTAAGCTGGAAACATGAAATTAAAGATATATGACTCTGTATGGGTAAGAATCTATAAGTCCTTTTGATCATGTTTTTCTTTACTATAAATAATAATTTTTGAATCTCCAAACGTTTTAGATGTAAAAAGCTGGTACCCTATACGTTATTTAATGAGGGGGTTACGAAGTGGGACAGTATCCCGCTGCTTAAATATTCTCTTTTTAAACATAAACCTGGAGACATGAAATTGTAATGATTGGAACGTGCATTTTATTCAATTTCTGAAGACACCAATATTATAACTCCTCCCATGGGAGTAAGGAGTCATAGTTTAATTTTTCGGGGTTTTTTCACTTTTGATATTATATTTTGTCTTTTCACAATAAAAAAGAAGTTACCAAGTTTATATCTGGTCTATGTAGGAGTACCGCAAGACCGCTAACGCAGAAGCAAGACCATGTATATTTGCGATATTTTTTAAAATTTGTTAAATATAGTAACTAACTGAGACTAATTTATTAATTTTAAATATATCTCAGCAGTATTTTTTAATCTATAATAATATTTTCGGATTTTATCTAATTAATATGATTTTGAAGATAAATCAAAAAACAAAAATTTTTTACATAAAATGAATCCGGCTCTAACAATGATAAATATAATCTTAAGTTATTGTTGTCTTCAAGATAATATTTTTTAAAGGTAATGCATACCTGATAAAATTTTGTTGCTCTCCCGAAATGTGTTTGATGATCTTAGAGGAAGTTATGTGTATGTGATAATGGATTATTTACTACCCCGATCTCTATTATATTTGGTTAATATAAGTATTTATCGCTAAATGCTTTTTACCAAAACATTGTACGGGAGCATATGTTTATTCGTCTATCTAAAAATCCGTAAATTGTGCATTGAACTGCTATTTAATCCGCTATTTTCTATTTCGAAACCTAAAGAAGTACCTCGACGGAAAGAGATTTTGCGAGCTTTGAAAAATCCAATAATTTGGAGAATTATAAAAAAAGAAATCGAAAAAGTGTATTGGTACTATAAAGGATTATATGTAGGGTAAGTGTATTTAAGTTCGGCATGTACCAGTAGTCGGTATTTTTTAATTTAAATATAAATAAATAAGAATAGCGACTATTATATATTAACATAAGTTCTATTTTAAATTGAAAATTTATTCTTCTCTCGAGTTGTAATGATTAAATTATACTATGATAAGTACTTTTGTGACATTTTTCCTCATTCTATAACAACACGTTTTGTATAGTTTTTTAGGACTGATTTTTGTATTTAAACTAATTCTAAAATGGTAATTAATCATAATAATTTAAGTTATATTTTAATAATAATGTATCTTGGGATAGATATCTACTTAAACCTTTTCTTAGTTGTGAACAATTTAGTAAAAAATTATTGCATTTTTTACTTTACTGGTTGCCGAACAAAAACGGTTCACAATTTCTTATAGTCGGGATAGTGTATCGTTAAAAAAATTGGAATGTTGTCTATTGGAAAAATATTCTAAAAATATTAAAAGTTGTCTTCATTTTCTTACCAGCGCTCTGCAGTGATTGAAAATCAGGAGTCTTGTACATTTCACAAAAATTCTTCATACCTTCTTCTCATGGTTCTTTTCAAAAAAGTCTTATTTTGACTTGTTATGAAAAATATTAAGAAATATTTTAAATATTTTTAGCAAAAAGGTGACAAAATTTCGTACTTTTCTCCTTTTATGAATAAAATATTGAAAACTAGTTTTACAAAGTTTTTCAATAGAACGACAAAAATTCCTCTTATGTACCGAAATCGCTAGACGAAAATTTTAAAATTCCTTTCTTTATTACACCTCCAAAATAGGCATTTTTTTGAGACATAATTCGATATAAATCTTGAAATTCTTCTTTAGCCAAAATGTATCAGACTCTTGATTTTCAAAAGCTACTAGGGAACTGAAGATAAATTTTTAAAATAATTTAATATTTTTACGTATTTAACTCATTGATGTGCATCGTTGAAGCGGTGTGCCTACATAATTTACCAAAAAAAAAGAAGCAGTTTCTCGGAACACTCTAAGGTATATTCTTCGCATGAATACGAAAAAAATAATATAAATTCATTTTATAGGATAATATACATAAAATATAGATTTTCAATGCAATGTTTTTTATTACGCTGATAAAAATTACATGCCGACTATTGGATCATTACATACCGAACATTGGAAAATGCATACCGACTACAGGCAAATTCGATATTTCTTACAAAAGATATTCATTAGGTAATAAATTTTTAGCAAAAATCTAGATTAATCTGAAATCATATCCTCTAGTGGGTTGTAATAACTATTTGTCATTCTAAAACTATGTTCACATTCGTAAGCAGACAAGTTTAAATCTCATCCGATATTTGCTGAAGAATCTGTTTATCTTTGTAATTACCGTATCTATATAATTTCGAAAATGGCCATTAAATTTTCCATCTAATAATTCTGTCATATTCTTGAATGCTAGCATTTCTACCTAAATATACTACATTCATTTGAAAAATTTTATATGGTAAGTACTTATCACAAGTTCATCAGAAAATACAACACATCCATTCTACACTTCTCATTAGAATACGCCATTGAAAAAAAATAAAAAATAATAATAAAAAAAATTGTAGGAAGACTATTCAAAAGATACATATTAATGAACATAATATGGTTCCCTCTTAGCGGTTTTGTCTCGAAATTGGTATCAGAAAATTCGTAATTTTGAGCTTGTACCAAAAAAGTATTAAACAATTCTCTTGGAAAATTTCGGTACATAAGCAGTTATTGTAGTTTGTCACGAGAAGAAATCTCGCCAAAAATAATAAAAAAATCACATTTTGTGTCTTTTATGAGTAAAATATTGAAAAGTTTTTTGTACTAATTATTGTTCATTAAAAAGAAATGTGTTTATCAGAATACACTAAAAAGGAAGGAATAAATATTTATTTAATTTTTTTTCATAAAAAGCTCAAAATAACGATTATTTTGAGACCTATTTTGATAAGAAACACTAAACTTTTCTTGGGCAAAGTATACTATACCCGATATTTTCAGCCGCTGCACATATGTTCATAGTTTTATTTATTTATTATTATTTTTTTATTTTATTTTTTATTTTTTTGTTTCTGTTTTTTTTTTTTGACAAAAACTTAAATCGCTTTATCAAAATTTTTACCGCAGTTTGATAGTAAAAACTTAAAACAATAAAAAAAAGGTCCAGATTGCTCTAGGTGGAAACAAATCAAAATTTTGGACATTATATTCATTTATTACATTTTACCCAAACTTGTCCGTTTTAACCAAAACAATATTGTCTGTGGATAATTTTTGCTTTAAATTAAAAAAGTAAAAAAATTGGAAAGAGGAAGCAGATGTAATTCTAGTGTGTCAAATTTTAATAAATGAAATTTAATCCACTAAAATTAAAAAAAAAACTTTTTTTGAGTAGTCACTAAAGGATTTAAAAATAATAAAATTGTTTTAAATCTATTAGATATTTACATAGAATAAATTTTTAATGCAATTTATAAGAAGTTGTTGTTGCTTTTCTAAAAAAAAAAAAAAAAAAAAAAATGGTATGTCAGACTTGTGCGCTAGTAAGGTAATGAGCACCAAATTTAAATATTTTTTTAGTATTTTTCCTGTATTCAGCTTATCAATACGCATCATTTAAGTGGTTTTCCTAGATCTGAAAAACAAATTATTGGGAAACTCTACTACTTATTCAGCATAAAGTTTGTTGGTTTGAAATTTTAGCAAAACTAGTAAAAAAAGGAAATTAAAAAAAGAAATCTCAAAAATAAACTTTTACTTGCAAAAGTAAGAAAACTGAAAATAGTAAAATAAATTTTAGTGTCAATAAAAAAATAACATTTTTTATTTAATTTTATATTTATATTAAATGGAAACTTGGAATTTCTTCTATCTAAGGATATATATGATTTCATGAAGTGAAAAAATAAATATTAACAGTTTTTAGCTTTGACGAATATCATCAGTATTCCGGTTTCTTGGTTTGCTTGTAAAACATCCTGTTATGAAGATTTTAAAGAAATAATATAAGTATTATTTCTATATCATCCTCACAACTAGATGCTTCGCTTGAATCGAATGCATTATTGCACTGTTCCTTTTTGTATTCTACTGATGCTGATAAAAATTAACTTAAAATATATCAATCTGCTTGAGCTTTTGAAAGATAATTTAACGCATTTGGTACACGAAACTTGTATAATCTAGCGATTAAGCCTATTGTTCAAAACCTGCCCATACGAATGTCTTTCCAGAATAGGGTGTAACTGCTGCAAATCTCTTATATCTTACAGGATTCAACACCACTAAAATCTTTTGTAACCTTAAAAAATCGCAACAATATTTTTAGTAGTGGTCTATAATTAACCATAAGCATCACGAAAAGACCTTCTATAAATTATTTAAAAGTGCATTAATCAGGCAAAAATTTAATATGTAGGTAAATGTAGAAAAATAACAATCCACAATTGATCACAGCTCCCATAAAAATGCACTTTCTGAAAGTCACTTAAAGTTGCATAAATTAGTATCACAATATAATTTAGTAAAATAAGTTTTACAAAGTATAAATCATAATTCTAAAATTTGGAGGACTTCGTTCAAAATTGACAGGTTCCAACAGAAAACATTGAAAAAATTAAACATATTTTTTTTATATTTTTTGCTCATACAAAATATTCAAGTAAAATATCGTAAAAGAGAAAATGGTTTTTTCTTAAAATGTTTACTACTTTTACTATTTTTATATTCACAGCAACGCTTTTCCAGTAAAACATTTGCAAAAATAGTAAAACTAGTAATAGTATAATGCAAACGAGCAGACCTATTCATTTACAAAATTGAGAGACAGAGAATATGCTGAAAACACCACTGTATCATTTTTTAATTAACCGATGTATAATCTTTATGTGACTGAGTCATATTTATGTACATAAAATTATTTAGTTTTAATTTTATTTATGTTACTCTTTACGAAAAATTTTGAATGACACACATTTCAAATCATTCTAAGTACTTAAATCAACATATACTCATATATCATAACAAAATTCCATAAAAGATTTAAACACTAAATGAAAGACCACTTTACAATATCTGTTGGGATGTTACAAGTCCACATAACATGTATGTACCAAGATTCATGTGTGTATCTTACAAGTACAATGCATATGTATGTATGTCGTTTGGTATGCGCATATATTGAATTTTTGTTGAGTTGCTGATGTTGAAAACCATTACATATGAAAAATTCTCATTTGATTTGTCGATTTCCTTTGTTCGACTTTTATGTATTGTGTCATTGCAACACATCCAAAATGCACAGACTATTATATACATACATATATTCTTTACTGGGTCTATGTATAGCACTTCTTCATTTTACAATATCCAATTTCTGCAGTTTAATTGTAAATTTCAACACTTTTCCAAACGTTGGCTTTGAACAATATAGTAAATGTTCTACATTTTCTTTTTATTTTTCCTTTTGCCCTCCTTTCTCCATTTTTTTTTTAAATTCTAAGTGTTCAGTTTGCTATGACAAAAAAAAAAAAAAAAAAAATCTCGCAATTGTAGAACTCTGTTTCGTTTTTTTTTTTTTGTAAAAAATAATAATAAATCATTAAAAGTGAATGTAATAAAAATGTTCACTCGAAAATTTTTAAAGTATAATTGTTAGAAAATCTTATTGTTTTGAAAGTTGCAGTATAAATAATACACAATTAAAAAAAAAAAAAAAAAAAATACATATATATTTATATATATATATATATATATATATATATATATATATATATATATATATTAATTTTTAATTTCTAAAAACAGTGTTTATTATTTTTTTAATCTCTTTGGAAAATTTGTCGAAATTATATTTTAACGAGCTATTTCTACCCGACGTTGCCGGTGTTGTCCAATATAAAAAACTAATTTATGTTCATGTTACGACTTTTATTTATTAGAACCAGGAATGATAAATTGTCGAAGTTGTCCTAGTTGTAGTTCGTTTTGTCCCTTGCCGGTGTTATATCATGTGGCCAATAAATCGCCCGTGAGGGCGATTGTTGATTGTTTGTACTGCAATTGTTGCCCATTAATGTTTATGTGTGTGGCTGTGGCGGGTCACCAGTCCCGAATTGTTTGGAGTTCTACTGGTAGTAGTCATTTAGGCTACGAAGACCGACCGATCGGTGACTTAATACTGGTACCACGGGTGTCAGGAGCCCCTGGAACTGCGGTTCCAGCCTGACTACGGAGTGGCCCCTGGGGAGCTTTTCGGTGTTGGCTGTGTTTTAGACCCAAATAGCGGGTAGAGCGTGAGCTCGGTGTGTAGTTGCATTGCAACCAGTGACTTATAGATAGGAAGGAGTTTAGATTGACTCCGCTCCTAACCAAGGGGGAAGTCATGTCCTAATACATGACTTCAAATTGGTACCAAGGATGACTTTTTGTCAGACTTGGGGGCGTTGGTGGACGCATTGTATTCACCCTGAGCGAAGAGGTCGTGAGGTTGCGTCTACATAGACAGTTACTCACGTTAAACCTTCGACGTTGTGCTAATATGGTAAAAACTTCTTCTGAAAATAACTTTAATATATGTTTTTATCTAAATACAATCTTTTGGATATTTCACTTGAGTTTTTAAACAGATTTTCTAATTAATAGATATCCTTCAAGTTGGACATAAAAAGTTTTAAAAAGGTTACGTTTGACCATAACGGAAGTTTCAAAATCGATAAGATAAAGAAAAAATACCTAATTTAAGCAAATATTATTCAGTTTTGTATGAGTTCGATTTAAAAGAAAATTCTAAAATTTCACAAAAATTTGTGGAGTGAAAACCCAGTAAGAAATGAAACTTGAAACCAAGCAAGTAAAGTAGAAAAAAAAAGTAAAGTAAAATCAACATTCCCTTTCAAATAGCATGAAAGCTCTGTTTTTAATGCTGAAAAAGAGCAAATATTTTAGATATAGAAAACACGTAGATGCATATTATTTTTTTCCTAACAATGGCGAAGTTATTCGATTGCTCTAGTGCATCGTTATAAGGCTTAGTTCGAAGCATGCGCTTTCTTTTCTAAATGTCCCGTTAATGCATCGAAAAACTTGAAAATTTTTTACTGGTAAAGAAAAGCTCACATAAACGAAAAACGTAACATTCGTCTTTGAATTAAAAAAAAATAAAATAAAATAAAAAATGCTGAGTTAAATTTAATAAACGCTTATCAAAAATTCACAACATTCAGGTCTGAGAATATCTAAATGATTTTAACTTTTCTGCACTGGAGCACTGTACTTAAAATGGATAATGTGACATAAAATATGTCTCTAAGGATAAAATTTTTATATTCACAATTGGATTTTCCCTAAAAATTTGGTTTCCATCAGTACATATATAGAAAAACGGTATTAAGGAAAGTGCCATCCTAAAATGTTAACTCACTATTGTTCGAATTAAAAATAAGAGGTTCCTATTACTGACAATATATAAGTATTTTCATTAAATAAAATTTCAAGCCGTATCTCAAAAAAAAGGTAACTGTTGCAAATTCGCAAATTTTGAATAAAAAGTTGGTTGTAAACGATTTTGAACTCACTACCGTTTCTGAAAAGTTACTCTATTTGTTAACCCTAGCTTTTAAATTTTAGAACATATGGGATAAACTCAAAACTGTGACATAAAATTCATAAAAATTAGAAGGATTTAGACTGGTTTCTATTACAAAATCAAATTTTATTTCTTCTTAGGTCTAATTTTCATAAATCGGAAGAGAATCGGAAAATTACCAAAAGTTTTAGAAACGTTCATATGAAGTGTAAGAAGCCATTTATCTGTTCCTAAGGGGTCTGCGAGTCTCTCTTGTGAGAATTTTTATGTCAAGATTTACAGATTTATTTCCGAGTAATATATCGTCAACTAAAATGCAGAAGGTTTAATTAAAAATTTTTAAAATCTTTAGAGGAGAGATAAAAAACTTAATAAATTAATTTTCAATAAAAAACGATCTTGTAATCTATGAAAATCTATTAACTGAATAGTGCAAACAAATTTTTTTATTGATTTTTTGCGAATGGGTACGATATAACAGTGAAAATACTCTTTGTATGACCAAGTGAAGATCGAATTCCTAATTGAGTCGCTCGTTTTGCTATTTTTAGAATTTCCAATATACGATCAACATCTAAAGTTATCTACAAAAAACTTTCTTTTTTAAATACTTAAAAAGTAAAAAAAAAACAATTTTTATTCCTTCTAAAATATATATCTGTCGGACAAGATTATTGCTGTTTCCTACTCTTGCTGTTTACTTCTCAAAAACTGCCTTCGAGGTGCACTATGGGCTACCTTTTTTGGAGTCCAGGTTGTTTTTGGATTACTTGCACTTCGAGCTTTTTTAAAGCATATACCCTTCCATTTTGTAGCAACATATTAGAAAATCGAAAGCAACTTAAAAAAATTAGTGAAGTGTCACTTTTTTTTGTCACACAAAATCCACGATTAATACAACATTTTTACCTCAAACACGAAATGAAAATAATTCGGAAGCTTCTTTTGTTTATTATATTAAAAAATAAAAGACGAAAAATATATGGACATCAGAAAAGTAGACCATAATGCACCTAGAAAACAATTATTAGAAAGTAAGTAGCAAGAGTATTAAACCGGACTTTATTTTGTCCGACAGTGTACATATAGATAAGAAAAAAGCAATCCCTACTTTAATTCGCATAAAGTAGGGATTGCGTTAAAAATTAATTAAAATATTTCCTTACAAAAAGTAGGCTTAAAAAGCAGGATTTGATAAAGCTTAAAGTACGGCATCCATTAAATAGGGCTTATAGGCTTTAGTTCATTCTGCATTATATGTGTGCCAAATTTCATATGTATCCATTCAGGGGATGGGTCAAAAAAAGAGTAAAATTAATTAAAATAATCTGTTAGAAAAAGTAGGCGCAAAAAGGAGCGTGGTATCCAATAATTCCATTACATAAGCTATAATTTATTCAGAACTGCACGTGTGCCAAATATCATGTGAAAAGATTCCGTACTTGAGACTAAAATTGAGCAAAATTAGGTAAAATAATTTGTTAGAATTTGTGAGCGTAAAATAGGGCGCAGTATCAAAAAACAGGATTTATTAGTCTAAACTATTTCATATGTGTGTCAATTTAATGTTAAGCGTTTTAGTAGATAGTCAAAAATGAAATAAAATTAAGTAAAATATAATTAAAAAAAAAAGAAAAAAATATAGGCGGAGAACTTCCAGTAGTTTTTCCGAACGAATGAACGAACGAACAAACAATCAATATATATATATATATATATATTATACATATAATAAGATATAGAATAAACAAACGTAATGAATTTTAAATATATTTAATTTAAAGAAAATATTTAAATTATTTCCATATTTTTTTAAAGTGTATTTAAAAAAAAAGTTAGCTCAAAATATATTTTAGTTAAGAGCACATTTTCAGAACATTTTTCTTAATCATAAAAGCATATTCGTTCTAAGGCAATTCTGAATTTAGTTCATTTATATTTTCGCTTCTTAAAATCTTTTTTTCTGAGATATTACTTTCATCTTTTTGTGAGTTTATTTGTACGAGGACATGCAAAGAATAAATTGACACAATAAAACTTGAATGTCCTACTTTCGTTTCACAACAAAACTTGAATGTTCTACTTTCATTTCCATTTAACTCTAAAAGGCTACATTTATTTTTATTGCGAAAAGGCTATACTTCATCGAATCGACGACGATGTAAAAAGTTTTTGTACGCAATGTAATCTTGGAAAATTTAGAAATTATCTAATTTGTGTACAAACGAAATAGAATAAGAAAATTATTTTTGCGTCCACTTTATTACCAAAAATTCAGTTTTCAAAATACTACTTTTTTAGTTAAAAAAATGGCATCACTGAAAAATGCGTCATCTGTAGGGTTAAAGGTTCTTTTGTCTGGTCGAGTATTTTCCTTTTTTCACTTAAATCTATGTCTAAGAAATATTTGGCTAAAGTACTCGAATATTTAGAAAAAAGAAGACTTTAACTAAATTTTTGAATTTATGAAAATTATTGTAAAATTAGAAATTAATTTCGCAAAAGATATTTAAAGTTAAAAACTGAAACAAATTCTAGAAACCTCAAAGGAATTAATTGTATTCAAAAGAAATTTTAAATCCAAGTAATAAGTAGAAAAGTTATTTTGAATCTATTTATAACTAATGTGAATTAAATGAGAAAAAAAACTCAGTAGTGTTTAATAAATTTTATTGTTATTGCGTCTTAAATATTGAATTTTTATTTTTTATTTACAAATGAGTGGAATTGGATTATTTTGGTAATATTATATAAATGTTTGTTAAAGGTGGTATATTAATTGGCTTTAACTTTCTTCACTAGTCATTTTGCAAGAATACATTTTTCAAACTAATATTTAAAAATTATGTATTGGATAAATTTTTCCTAAAACATTTTTTTTTAACTTTAAAATCTAAATCTTTCCATAGTTTTTGTCGATGTCACTAGTTCCCCCTTTTTATGTAAATAAAAGGTGCTAAAATTTACATACTCGTATTTACATGACATGGTGGAAATGTACATACGATATGCTAGTCCTATATTTTACTAACATACACAAATATTCAACTTACAACTGAGTGTATGTATGTAAATAAGTATTTATGATATTTTACAATTTAAATTGTTTGCAAACTATTTTCTCAACGCGTTTTAAATTTATGCCACACTTTTAGTTGAAGAAGAACTTTAACAAACAAACAAAAAATGAACACGAGAAAAACATCATGCAATTTGAATTGTTGTAAAGTAAAGTAAAGTAAAGTAATAGCGTAAAATAAACGTGGGTAAATTTATAATTTAGTGAACATTATTTTTATACAGTGCACAGGGTCTCTCATGTCAAAGTTTTCCCAAACATTATTAATATTATTATTTTTTTACTACTGAAATATAGCATTAATATTTTTTATAATATTTTTAATTGGTCTGCATAAAAGTTTACATTAATGCAGAGCAGAGGAGTATTTGAGGAGTATATATATATATATATATATATATATATATATATATATATATATATATATATATATATATATATATATATTCAAGGACCCTCAAGGACTCTGTTACAGGGACCAAGTTTTAAGATTCGCCAAAAACCTATTTTTTAACATATTATCATGAAAATATATAGACCTCATTTCATTAAAATAATTTTAGTCGTCTAGCCTATAAAATATCAGTTATTTGTAATAAAACTGTTGAGCTTATTTATGATGGCTTACTAATCATATTTTTCTATAAAGGCTTTATAAACTATAACAGTCATATGCAAAAAAAAAAAAAAAAATAAAAATAAAAATTTTGCTTACACACTAGTTAACCAACACTTTGAGGCTAACAAACATTTGTTAAGAAAACGAATGCAAAAGACTGCTTTAACATTACAAAGCTTTGTAATTTTTATAACGGCAACATCTGTATTTATTTCTCTCTTCATAGTTAAAGTTGCAAATTTGCGAATATTAATTCGTTGGATTATTCAAACTTATAAAAAATTTTTTTATTGTATAAACTCGAAATGAATGCTTTTTAAAATGTTGTTTCTATTATTATTATTACCTATTAAGAGTAAACAAGTAAAAGAAATTATTAATTAAATTTCGGTAACGGATAAAATATTTATTCGAATAAACATTTTAGTTTATTTGCTTTGATTGAATTTACATTAATAAAATATTTGTTATATTTTTGTTGTTTTCTATGTACTTTTAATTTTTCCTTTAATTAATTAATGTCTAGGATAGAAAAGTTGCACATATAATGAGTAAAAAATAATGATCCAAAGAAGAAGGAATATACATAGGACTGGTATAGGTGGTATCAAGCAAGTATTCTTTGCAAAACTTTAACAAAAAATGGAATTTAATCATAATGTCACTTAAAGTAGGTTTAATGTTCTTTAAAAGGTTTCAATTACCGTTATTATATTTAAGTTAATAATCAGTTTTGTATACATATTTAAAAAATTTAACTTAGCAATGCTTTGTAAAGCTGTGTTAAATATTTTGCATATGGCTGTAAGTAGAAAAGATTCATATAAAATAATTAGAATTCAGTTGGATCTGGACTTATAAATATTTTATAATTGAAGTTGTTTTCAAAACAGATGGGAGAATTATTTCTAAAAGAATAGCATTTTCACTACTTCAAAAGTGTAAGTATTTTAATTTAGTTTAATAAATTTCATGGCCTAAAAATTAAATAGTAATTAATTTAAGGGCACAAATTTAGTAGCAATGAATAGGAATCATAAAAAAGAACATTCTTCTAAATTCTACCATGGTTTGAAATCATTGCTTCTGCTGTTCTTTTTCAGCACATCCTAATAGTAAATTCTACATCCTTTTAATTTTTTTGGAAGTTCCTCTTTTGCTGGGATGTTATGCTAACACTATTCTACAGAAAGAACTTACTGAATGATTAACTTAAACTGACTAAACTGATATAATGTATATGTATATTATAAAATGTAAAGAAAATATCCTTTACATAAAGTATATAATTAAACAATAAATGTAATATTAAATGGTTAAATTGTCAAGTAAATATTTTGTTAACTTTTTGTACTGCAACATTAAATAAAAAATACTATTATATTACAGGAATTCTTATCTTTTATATGATATCCATATTGAGTCGGTATAATGTACGTAAATATTTTACAAAATTCTTAAAAATTGCACATCTTTCGATACTTTAAAGTCCTTTTTGGAGGAAATTTGATGTCCTTTAAAAAAACTGTGTACGTAGTTTTATCATAGATGTTCTCTAGGTTTATCAATAAAACGTTTTCTTTTAACATGTAAGAACGATTGTTGTAGGGTGGTAAATGTTTGAAAATAAATATCAAAAGTTAAAATTTGTTTGTCCTGTAATATTTAAATAAAAAATATTTTATATTGCAGGAAGTTTTAGCCTTCAATCCTTTCGTTGATATTTTATCAAGTGTTTAATGAATATTTGACAAAATATTTATTAAATATTTTATCAAATTAAAAGAATTTATCCAATGAAATTTTTAAGTTCTTTTAAGAGGAAATTTGATGTCCTGGTGAAAAATTAAGTGCATAATTCTACAACGTATGGCCTCTAGCTTTATGCATATTTCAACTTTTGTAAGTGTGAAAATGACTATCGCAAATAGATGTATTAATGTAATAACATGTAGATATATTTTGAAAGCTGAAATAGTATACATTCCTTATATATTTTTAAGGAAATTTTTCTTAGAAAAGAGAAAGCCATAACATTTTTTTTGGACTTGAAATCTAAAATTGTTTATTTTTGGACTCGGATAATGACATCAAATTTTGTTATGCGGCTAATTATTTTCTTATCTAAAGAATAAACTTGGAACAAACTGATTGTGTCACATATTAGTTTCCTTCAAACTGTTTACATAACTTGCATTGAAATTTGTGCATTTAAAAAATTCTTTCTAAAAATAAAACAGAAAAGAAAGATATAGTCGGCCATGACCGACTATATTATACCCTACACCATTGTAGACGAGCATAAAAATTTTAGAAGGAAACTTATATTACACCTGTAGCTAATTTTATTAATGTATGGACAAAATGTTTCCACCTACATAAAACTTACTTGTATCAAATGTTAATTTGATACTGATATTCTTATAGGATTTATGCACTTTAGTGATTTTCGGAAGAGGGGTTTATATGGGAATATGGTACAAAGATTAAAACTTATGCGGAACTTATTTGCACCGAATTTCATTAAAATGTTTTTACTTTTAAAGCATCTTTGAGAAACTACATTTCGCGGAACATTTGAATGGGGTCTAGGTGAAATAATGGACCGAACACAACCAATTTCAATAACTTTTGTACTTGCATCATAAAAATTTTAATGAATTATCGTTAAATTTGCGACCTATACTCTGTGCACAAGGTTTACATGGACAGCCAACCAGACAGACGGATAGATTTAGATCGATTTGAAAAGTGTTTCTTAGTCTATTGGTGTGTTTTAAGACGGTATACTTTAAGGCATTGGATAACTTTTTCTTTGCGTTACAAACATCAGCACAAGAACACATAATACTCCAACGGGTATAAAAATTAGCCCAATAAAGATTTTGTATAATTTTTCCATTCGATCTTCAAATATTAAGTTAAATAATAAACATGTTTCTTTTATTTAACTTAAGGCTTTCTATCGAACTTGGTATTAAAAATATTTCCCTCATCAACTTTTTTGTTGACAATTAAACTTTAACCTAGGTTAATTAAATAATAGCTGATGTTGATTCTAATATTTGGGTGTTCTGCAAAAATTATGTTAGGAATTAGTAGGGGTCTTGATTTTTTTTTTTTTTTTTTTGAAAAATATTAATACAGATTTCCCAATGTGTTTAAAGAAGCATTGTGTAACTGTTAGTTAATCTTTTATAAAGTTTGCAATAGTATTGGCACTTAAATTGATATTACCACAAATACGTTCAAAACTCTTGCAAATTAAACCACGCAGAGTTTTATACAATCACAAGACCTACACGAAATAAATTTTGTTACAAAAAAAGGTAAAAATGTAAATGTGTTATGTCTGTATTATGGGTAAAAAAGGAAAAAAAAGTAAGCTTTCCTACTCCCCCTTTTTTTGCTAGTGTTTGCATTTATCGTTCCCATTTACTTACAACCTAAAATGAAACTCATAAAAAAATACCAGACCACTAGCAAACTCAACACTTGACTTTGTAACCACAAGCAAGACATACATGCATACATATATACATACATACATTAATACATATAGAAAATACATTAAAAATCAAATAAAAAATATAAAGGAGGGAACACTTTATCGTAAAAATTTTTTTCTCATAAAATATTGTTTTCCTTGAAATCTTCCTCTTTGTTTTATTGTTGTTTATATATATTTTTTTATTTGCTGATATATATGCATAATTACAGGTTTTGGACTATACCCAGTACTATATGGATTTACAATTGGCAAATACTTTAGGAGAACCAAACTGGGTGCCAGAATACAATTTAACACATTACTATGCCTTAAGTGATATATCAGCGATTTCCTTGCACAACTTTGTGGATCGATTTACTAGTAATGATGGATCCTGGTTTGCCAAGTAAGTATATTTTTATCAATTGTTTTTTTTTTTAATTACTCTAGTCTTTTTGTTATTTATTTTACTTGTTTACAAAGAACATTTTTCGTTCAATTTTGAGATTTTTATTATTCTTTTGTTTTCACGTGCATACATTTTTCTTTTTGTCCTCGATATTTTTGCTAAAATTAATTCTGTTACATTTGTGTTTTATAAAGTTTCTGTTTGGCAGCCGTTGCCAAATGTTTGTTTATGCTAATTTCTTTAGAATCGAATTTTAAATAGCTGTTACTTTGTGTTTTCATATCTGGATAGACCAGTTTTTATCTGTATATAATAGGGAATTTATACGTTTGCTAGTGTGAGTGTGCTCTGTTAAAGTTATAACGGTGTGTTTGTTTACAATTGTACAACTGCCTGAATTATATATATATATATATATATATATATATATATATATATATATATATATATTTATATTGATATAGCATTTTTAATTAAATTTAAATAAAAGGATAACATTTGCTTTATTTTAATAGTTTCATTAAATAAAAAATATTGTTCAAAGTAAAATCGTAATTTTTCTGTAATAAAGTAGAAAAACGTTTATAAGTATAATATTTCTAATTTATGTTATGCAATATGGATATGTAAAAAATGTTGTAGCAGAGTTGAAAAGCTTTTTAAAATAATGGGGACTAACATGCTACATTCTGCAAAGGACATAATTTTGATAGAAAATTCAAATGTTTTGTCTTTGTGACTATTTTAAAAATTAGTCCTTTTATACCCTTCACCAAACAATAAATAATTTACAGTTTGTATATAATTGTATATTCAATACTATTAAATTTACGAAAGTGATATTTTTCTAATAATTCAATTACTTCAAAATCTTACGTTCCCAGCTGTCAAAGTCATATAATTATTATTGTTTTATCTAAACATACCATCCTTTTTCTTTACGTGACTTTAATTATTACACTATACATCATGTAAAATTTTTTCACCTAAATAAATGGTAGATTTATGTTATCGATTACAAAAAGCAATTGTTGCTTTTCGCCGGCTATTAATTGTCATATACATAAACATAAATTAACATTTAATTACATGTAGTACATACATGTATCAGTTAGGGTGGCTCCGTTTGTATGGGGAGAAAATAAAAAATCTGAGATACCGTTTCTCAAAATGTTCATTCCGGCATACTTTCGAGAGCTGGGTAAAATTAAAAAATGCCTTTTTTTCGAGTCCTTCGGATTTTTTTATATTTCGTCAAAGGATAGAAAATTAAGACGGGCATGACATAACAACAGTAACACATTTTGCAAATTTTACAAACTGATGTGGATATTTGAATTTATTTATATGTAAAGATAAATATTTAAAAAATAAGACCAAAAAAAATACGAAACAATATAACCCTCCACCAGTTATACCGAAATGGTTTTACCATTTTTTTAAATTCGAACTTTTTTGAACTTTATTCGATTTTTTATAACATGTTTCTATATGGGGATAAATTAAATAAATTCAACATCAAAATACGCGTATTTTTATGTGCTTTCTAGTGATATATAGCGCTTTATACTTCTGTTAACAAAAAAGGAAATAAATTAAGTTTAAGTGTAATACCTACAAAACTTATTTTAAGAAGTGTATTTGTTTACAATTTGTTACACACAGAGAGTAATTTCTTGCTGTGTGTCATAAGAAAAATCGCGTTTTTCTTAACGCTTATTAGCATAAATTTAGCGGATATTTAAATTTAACTTAATTTATTTCGTTATTTGTTAACTGAAGTAAAAAATATTATATATCATTAGCAAACTTATAAAATATACGTATTTCGATGCTGAATCCATTTGATTTTTCCTCATACAGAAACATTTGTATATAACTAAAAACATTTTTCGAAAAAATCAAATAAAATTCAAACAAGGTCGAATTTAAAAAAAAGGAAAAAACCGTTTCGGTATAACTGCTAAAGGATTATATTTTGTTATTTTAGCCTTACTTTTTTAATTATTTATGTGTAAAAAATTCAAATTTTTTGAGAAAATTTTCAAAATTTCGCACTCACTTAGACCTGGACCAAAATTTTTATTATGCAATTAAAAGCGCCTCACAAACGCCTTTCTTAAAATACCATATTTTCATTGTTCCTTCAACAAAAATATGAAAAAAATCTGAAAAACCCGAAAAAGGATTTTTTTTGATCCGGCTCACGAAAGGATCTCAGAATGAAGTAAATTTCATCATTGGTTTTTATTTTTGGGCCACCCTAATATATATATATATATATATATATATATATATATATATATATAGATACATACATACATACCTTTTTATTTCTGTATGTGTCGACATAAAGCAATGGTTCTCAAATGAGGGTTCGCGTCCCTCAAGGGGTCCGTAAAGAAAATCGTGGGAGTCGCGAAGAAAAATATATTTAAACACATAATTTTTTAATGTGGCAGCATGAAACTACTTAAAAATGAAAAGAAATATTTTCACAAAACATCCCCAAATTAATGACAAGAGTAAAGATTTTTTTATAAAGAAAACTATATAAAGTGACAATTAAAAAAATATACATCACTTATATTTCATGAAACTATCGATTTTTGACATGAACCCATACTCTTATTTTTTGTGATTACTTTGTGGCAAGATTTTTTTTAAATCGTTGAATAATTTTATTAAAATTTGCTCGAATGGTGAGACTTCGCAATGCTAGGAGGATGCGGGCTATAAAAAGAAAATTTCTTTAAGCAGCTTTATAATTTAAAGATAGAAAAGTTCTTTCAATGTGAACATCTATAAAATACCAGATTCATTTCAAAAAGAGTTAAAATGTAACTCATGTTTTAAATTTAATTTTGAACCAACAGATTTAAAAGCATTTTAAATAGTTTAAATATGCCAAAATTTATCCGCTTGCTATCTCTGAAGCCTTAAAATTATTAGAACTACTTTCAACATATTTTTTTTGTGGATATATCTTTTTCGCTCTTTTGTGAATTAAAAGAAAGAGTTGATCCTTTGGGGACGCAGAGAATGATAATAAATATTAGATCTTATGATTTTTTAAATTATTTTATCGTTACATATAATTTTGTCTGATTTTTAAACTAGTCAAAGTTATAGTGGGTCGCTCTTCCATTGCAATGTTAAATGGGGGTCACGAAACAAGATCTTGTGAGAACCCCTGACATAAGGTATATGTCAAAAGCATCTGGTCATTAATGGTATAAATATTATTTATTTATATTAAACATTTCAGCTTATACCTCCTGTATTATACATAATCGCATATGGAGTATTGGGATACTAAAGAGACCAGTCTGACATTTTAATACACCTTGGCAAACCACTTGTGGTTGTTATTGTTGTTTTTTATAATTTTGTTTTTGTTCATTATTTTAATTTACCACTATAAAGTGCAAAGTTCATTTACGTGTCACTTGTTGATTTAAATGGTGTAATATAATAGATACTAGCAATTTACGCACACGAAATTTGTTGTATGTGTATCTTTGATGTTATACATGTAATATATATTGGGCCAGAATATATAATGAAATTAGCAATAATTAAACTTAATTTTTAACTTGTTGAACGCTCACTGCTAGTCATGATAGTCATTTTATATACGCTCATAAGTACACATGTTTTGATTCCGAATATCACTAAAAAGTGTTGTCATTTTCGAAATTGAAAAAATTTACAATTTTTAATATAACTTTACTTAATTGCCAATAACGTCAGCGTTTATGTACATATGTAGCTCGTATTTATAATATATCAAGTTCAACATTTTTTATAACTTGTAAGAAATTTCATTTGTTTCGAAACCTTTTAAATATCGCTAAAGCTATTGAGCATATTAAAAAATAATATTGGTAAAACTCGAAGGTTATATACTAAAATAAATTGACAAGATAACAATTAAGACCTTCCATGGTTTGAGTTTTTGTAATATCAATTTTCAATCATGAGAAATACCTGGACAAAACTTCAAATTTTTATGGTAATTCCCAGTAAGTAATTTTGCTGGAATTCAAATTGAAGCTAACTCGATTTCTGGCTTTGGATACAGCTTAAACTTTAAAGCTTAGAAGCATACTTATATTACATACTACTTGAAAAGCGTTCGTCAATAAGAAGCTAAAATTTAATTTATTCAAAACTGTTGCAAGTATTGAATAATTCATATTAGATTTTGATAAGAATTTTCGATGCTTTAATTCTTAACATTTTTGAGGTTTTGTTATGGAATAGAGCACAACGCTTACGTTTTGTGAAACGTTATAATTAATATCGACAATTCCATGAAAAAAAGCTCAAAAATTTATCGCGTGTCTTTCGATTTTCATAGAATATTGCACGAAAATAATACACGCATACCTATATCAACTTTAGTTTTCATATTCGTAAAATTGCTAAAACTTATGTTTTATTTGGTTTTTTCACTTTCTCAAAACTCACAAAAATTTCAAAAGTATGTAAATTTATATATCAAGTATATAAAATAAGAAACCAAATTTTTCAGTAAGCACATATCTACCCTGCAGAATTTCATTTCTTCTAAAACCTATACAAATTTTTTCATATAGAAGTTTCATATTTCTGCAATTATTAAAATATTATGTACTAGACTATTTAGTGTGGCAATTTATAGTAAATAAAACAATTTAAAATCTACATAAAACAAATTCAAATTTTAATGATTTCATAATTGTCAAAAATACATCTATAAATTGTACTTATATTTTGCAAATATTTACATAGAATGAAAAGGATATCTAGGTGCTGGCTGAACTACTCAAAAAAGGATAATAGCCTTTTATATACTTTTTAAATTACACAACTCCGTCAACAACTCCAATAGATATGAATTGTTAAATTGCATACTTTCTATATTTTATTAACTTTTATACAAATCAAAAAAAAAAAAAAAATCAAAAATCAAAAAAAAAAAAGGAAAAATATTATTTTTATATGAAAAAATTGAAATATATCTTTATTAAAAATTTTATTATTAAAGAATTGAAACTTTTATTTTAATAAAAAGATTCCATACTTTTCAAATATGTTAAAAAATCAAACAAATTAAATAGCATATTTAACGGAAAATGAATTTAAGAAATGCAATTGAATTAAAATGCTCTCTTTTTTTCTTAAATATTCGCGTTAAAGTCGACATAAGCAAAATTCAAACGCCGTTTAAATAATTAACATTCACAATGTCGTCCCAGAAATAATGCCATTTAAAGATACATACTTTTTATTTTTTTGGTTGTTACTTTATTTTAGCAATAGATATAAGTATTCTATCTAGTTTCATAAATTCATAGTTAT
Organism: Protocalliphora azurea; assembly: GCA_932274085.1. Classification (NCBI taxonomy): domain Eukaryota; kingdom Metazoa; phylum Arthropoda; class Insecta; order Diptera; family Calliphoridae; genus Protocalliphora; species Protocalliphora azurea. Next base: position 83,137,572 of record OW026522.1, on the reverse strand, counting down.
ACTTTTTTTTTTGATAAGAATTGGCCCGACACGTTATACTAGACTTTAGTATAATTGTTAAAATTAATTGGTATTACTCATACGCTAAAGGGATAAAACACAGCATATAATATACACATATTTAAAAAACGTTTTCTTTATATTTCCATACTCGCCATCAAAAAAGATAGTGGTATATTGTGTTTGTCAATAAGTATTTAACATAGCGAAATAATAATCGAAGACATCATTAGTTTATATATTCTGCATCCACGTAAAAATCTAAAACGATCTAAACATAGCTAGGTCCTTCAGTTTGTCCGTCTGTTGAAAGCAGGATAATGCTCGGGGCAGACCACGTAGGTGGACGAAATTTTACGCGAATGTTTCTCTCATATAATAATTGTTTGGTATTGACAATGGTCAAAAGCGGTTCATAAAGAAAAAAGTTATGGGTCAAATACTAAAAAAAGATCGTGTGCGTTGTAACTCCAGTTCATACTTCTTACAAAAAAGCATGTACGCCAACGAAATTTTTCATAAACAATTCAAGGAGCTATGTAAACTCGGAAACTAAAATGGGCGTGATGCGCACACTCCATCTCCCACCTCCCATATAAGGTGAAATTTTAAATTAGGGAGATTCGGCCAACCCGAATATAAAAATTTGACTTTTATGTAATTTAAAATTTATATTTGTTACGAATCTTTTAAATAAATTTTACAAACACAACCTTAAACTTCTAATATTTTACCGATATTTTAGAATTCAAAGAATGGTTCTAAAAGAGTTATGACTAGTAGATTAAAGTTTTTATCCACACAATTTTTAGCATTTAATGTACATTACCACTTTATAAAGTTACTGCAACGACATAGTATTATATGAGTAAAAAAGACACTATAATGATTTATAAATATAAATTTTTGTTAACATATTTAATTACATATCTTAATATGTATAATAGGGTGATAACGTTTTTGCTAAATTTTTGCAATTATTAAATTTTTAGATATAGAATAATCAAATATATATTCGTCATGTTTTCATTTTTATATTCTACATGTATAATTTTTAGAACAGAAAATGGTACTAAACCGCGTAGGAAATTTTTTCAATTATTGGTTCATACAACTATGAAATTTTATTAACACGAAACTTGTTTTGATATGAGTTATGACATTTTTTAAAAATTTGTGCAAAACTCGGTGGCGCAGATGAGTTTTCGAACTTTAACTGAAACGTATTTTAAATACGATTTTTGTCTAATTTCAGTAACTAAAAACTATAGTGAATTGATAATAAACTATTAAAATAAAATATTTCTAATAAAGACACGGAAAATAACATAGTATACAAGGTAATGCGCATACAACAAGGAATCAACAAAAACTAATCATTTCTCGCTTTGAAAAGGTTTTCCTAATGTTGATATTTCTGAGGAAGAGATCCAAATCAGTACCATTCTAAATCGGTGAATATAAAATTAAATACTTTATTTTGCTCATCTTTCAATAGCGAAAAGGTTTTTTCCTAAAAATTTTACGTTTTTTCAGATCTCTACTTAACGAAAAAACTATAGCATTGGGATATATAATATCCAAATTTCCACACATTTTTTATTATTTTGTATTACATTTCTTACTAGTTTAATCACTTGAATATATGTATATAAGAAAATCGGATAAATCCGAGTTAAAGTAATAGAATATATGAAAATTATAAATAACTCAGCGATAGGAACAAACATGTACCATTACATCCCAGCAAATTTTTTTTTTAAATTTTGATAGCAGATATCAGTTATTTCATGTGTTACAAAGTAACGAGTAGTACTTATTTATCCTTTTATTTTAAAATAAAATTTTAATGATCTAAATCAATAGTATCTGATAACAATATTTAAATGAGTGAACAAATTACAGTCTTGTAATGTGTATAATGAATGGAGAAATAGTAAATAATAACTTTCTACAGTTAGTTTAACTGTAAGTACATAGTTTGGTAACTTTTGTAGTATTTTTATTAATTGTTTATATTTATGTTGTATGTGATTAAAAACTTATCTGAATATATGTAATAAGTAACTAACTAAAGGAAATTCATGAACTCTTGAACATTACCATACAATAAGGAATCTAAAATTTTATCACTTTCAAAACAATAAAAAATAAAAAGCTCTTTCCAAAATAAAAAAAGAAATTAAAATTTTTTTTTTTTTAAATGTCCTGTGATAGGAAATTTAAAATAAGAATAGACTTTATGGATTTAAAATCGATTTTTGATTCGATTAGGCTGAATATGTTAATTTTCTGAGAAGTTCAAAAAGAACTCTTTTATATTTTTTATATTCATTCCGTGTGCAATAAGTAGAAATAATGAAACAAGACTCCATAAAGTATACGAGGAATAGTGTTGCCAGTTTAGCCTTCTTAAGGCTAAATCTAGTCTTTTTGTTTAGCTTTTAGCCTCAAAATTTTCATCTGAGGTTTTAGCTTTATTCTTTAAAAAGGCTAAAATATTATAATTTCAACACCGAAGAAATTAACTTCTTACTAATATTACTAATTTGATTTTGAAAGAATCATCCATTTAAGCATTTCTATGTATTTATTAATTAAATAACTATTCGATTAAATTAAAATCTATAATTTCGAGTATAATTTTAGATTAGTCGAATATTTCGAGCAAAAAAATTAATTTAAAAAATTAGCTTTTTACCAGGTTTTTAAGATGTGTCAGCTTAAAATCTAAAGGTTTTATTATGCCGCCAAATGACACCATAATTTGGACTTATATTAAGCAAAAATTATTCAGTAAAATGAAACCGAATATGTGTATGAAATACAACGCGTAACAGAAATTATAGGTCGTTTTTAAATTTGGGTCTGGGGGAGCTAAACAAAGTTTCACCTCTTATATTAAATTTTCGTAGAGAAGAAATTGGAAGATTTTGAACTCAACTTAGAAAAAAATATTGATGGTTCTACGACGAATGACAGTGCAACCGATATTGTAGGTGTAGAGTTGATATACCAATAAAGTCTCAGCCTGATTAAAAGGATAATGACTTGGATGAAACTTGTGATATAGAAGGGAGAGAGAAGTATTAAACTTATACTTTATGCTAAGAAGCACTGAACTCTTTTATCTAAAATAATTCAGATTTTTTTCGAATTTTGAAATGAATATGATTTATTAGATTTGAATTTAGCCGTTTTACGGTAATGCTATCAGAAAATTAAGAAGTTAATTGATAATCTTACGTCTATTGTTTTAGCTATCAAATAATTAAGTTAATGTAGAGAAAAAAGGGATTTATAAAAACACAAGAGATATATAGAATCAAATTTAAAATACACATTAATCAAATTTAAAATACACATTTTAAAAGGCAACTTCTCAGTTTAAGAAATTCTTGTAAATTAAGCCATCGCAATTAAGGCAGAAATATTTTTGATGGTTTAAAAGATGTTTATGTTTTATTAAAATTAATTGTTAACATTTAATTGTTAACACGGAATACTTATTTTATTTTTTAATAAACATTAAAACAAGCAAAATGTAGAGGTATAATTTACTCGAATAACTAGAATAATTTAAAAGTTTTATTCGAATATTCGATTAATTTTCGAGACACTTGATTAATCGAGCAATGAAAAAGTCAAGTAGAATGAATACCCTAGTATTTATTGGCACAAAAGATCTATATTTTTATATTCAACTCAAAATTTTCACCTGCGGCGTTTTATTCACCAAAACGAAGATAACTTAACTAATTTTATGGACTTACTTTACCGATTATTATATTATACTTCACCAACTGTAATATTTATTTATGAAATGCTTAATAAAAAAGGATATTATAGTTCAAAAATTAAAAAAAAAAATACTTGAAAGCATTGTGTCGTTCAATTTTGAAGGATTTTTGGCGATTTTTTATTGGATCATTTTTTTCTGGCCTTATTTTTTGGGACATTTAGTACCAATTTTTGCTCAAAAATAATGAAAATATGTAATCATTATTTTATTGCTCAAAGAATAAAACTTATTCCTAATTCTTAGAGAAAAATTAGATTTTTTATAAATTCGATTTAACACAAAAATTCAGATCTTTTAACAAAAATTCGTTGATATGTAAAAAAATTTTCAAAAGTAAATTTTTAACAAAATTCAAAACTTTTTTCAAAAATCCAAAATTTTTATAAAAAATCATTTTTTTTTCTTAAAAAAAATCAATCTTTTTACAAAAAATTGAAGCTTTTCACAAAAAATTCGACTTAGTCTGATTTTTATAAGAAAATTTCGATTTCATAAAAAAAATTTATTTACAGAAAAATTTTGGCTTAGTAAAAATTTTGATTATTAGGAAAAATTTAGATTTTTAGAAAAAATTTTGAATTTTCTAAAAATTTAGAGCGTTTGTAAAAATTTTGATTTTTAGTAAAAATCTAAATTTTGATGTAATCGAATTTATAACAAAATAAATCTATTTTTTCATTAAGAATTGGGAATAGTTTTATTCTTTGACTAATGACAAAATAATCGTTATAAGTTGAGTGAAAACAATTATGTTTTTTAATAAAAATAAAAAATAATAATAATAATAATAATAATAATAATAATAATAATAATAAATAAAAATCATTCAGAGGATTACATTTCCTTATTAAAAAATTTTATTTTTATTGATTATTTTCAGTCCTTGAAAAAAACTGAGTTAAAACTTTCAAGAATTTTTTTCATTCATTTACGTATTTTAGATTTAAACCGTTAATCAGTTAGGTGTTAAGATTTAGGAAGTTGATATGTTGTATAAGTAGCTAACATATTACTATTTGGCAAAAAAGTTATACGGTGATAAAAAATAAAACCAAGAATTTACATTTTTTTAAATTTTGCAGTTTCTTTTTTCATAGAAAATTTTCGAGCATAAGTGAAATTAAAATAAGAGAACAAAATATAAAAACGAAGTGATTGTCCACAATTCGAGGTATATTACGTTGATGTCATGAAATCAAGCATAGGATACCATCATCACAAACTTCCATATATTTGCGATATAATTACAAGAATGTATGTTGTTTGCGACTGACAACTATAGCTTTTGTAAAAATTGTCTAAAAAAAAACAGAATTAGTTAACAAATAACAACTATGAATCAAATGAGCGTATAAAAGTTTTCATATGCAAAAATTATGAAACTTTTAAAAAATTTACCAAATCTGTTCCGCATTTTTTTCTTTTAATAAAAGATATAACTTCAAATGTTGGAAGAATATTTGCATATCTTGGTGGTTAAAATAGGAAATACGAAAAAAAATTAAGGAAACATATCTTCTACAGGATATACAACTAACGCGAAGTGTAAATTTCATTAATATTGATGTCAAATTAAAGCCCTTCATTTGTTTTATACTAAAATCCAGTGGTCATTAAAATATTATAAGAAATCATTTTTGGACAAAAATATTATTTCTAGTTTTTAAAAAGTAAAGTAATTTTCCGTAAACGTAAGCCGTGAATGAAATGACGAATAATTCGAACTAAAAAAAATTAAATTGTCCAAATTACTCGACAGAGTAAGTTCCTGCTCAGTTTTAACAAAGTCGAAAAACCTAAGGAAAAATAATTTTCACAAATCCTTAACGTAATATATAATATGTACCATGACACAAAGAAATAGAGATAAAGTTGTTCTATATTATTTTTCCTACTATTTCTTTAATTTTATTTTGATATTTATATACATATAAATAAAATTGTCAGTTTTATATAATTCTTGTTTTCGAAATTTCTGAAAGGTGTTGGGAAATAAGTTTGAGAATTTTCGATGGCGTTTGATATAAAATTTGAGTTGCGAACATTTTCAAATGGTTGTCTATATAGGGATCCATTAAAAAAATATATGCTAAGAATTTGCGGTCGAAGCTCTGGAAGTGTGGGAAGCAACAAATCATGACAGAGTGACTAGGGCAGATGTGTTCAAGATTTACGTGGGTACGCGCCTGATGGCCTAACCCCACGGTGGTCTTAACACCGGGTGAGTATGATGCGCCCACCAACGCCCTCAGATGCAACAACCTGCTACACCTGAGTACCAATTTGAAGACTAGGACAATAATGTCTGTCACTAGATTTAGTTACTTGCCTTCACTAAATGTTAAACATTTGATTATGTGAACATTTTCATTTACCAGATAATGCTATTATTTAGGTTTCATCGAAATGCAAATGAATAAGAAATCGGGATATGATGAAGAGTGTAGTGGCACAAAAAATACGTAATCAATTTTACTGGTATATAAAAAGTTTGCATTTCTACCACCAAACAGGAGCCTACAAGGGCAATTAAAATAATTTATTATTTTTATTTTTTATCTTTATTTCTTTCAGGGAAGGAAAGATTCCTTCTTCTGTTTGATTAGAGCGGCTGCAAAAATCAGTAAAGCAGTTTACAATAAATATAACATTAAATAATACTTTATACCTCTATATACACTTGTGTAGGGCCTCCAATCCAAAAATTTCGAATTCTTAATGCATTCAAGCCTCTTTCTATCTACAAAAACCGATTGAACAAAAAATTCTAAAAACTATGTATATTAGACTGTACAAAATTCTACCGACTTTTGAATTAAGACCGTAACTATCCCCAGAATCAATCTTTGCATTGTAGAAAGATATTGTGTGAAATATTAGTAAAATCGAATAACGTTAACCTGTGCCGCGTCGGTCCTGAAGTTTCTAATGTGCATGTGGGAAAAATTTGGCTATTTTACATTTTTTTGAAAACTTTGGCTATTATATAATTTTCTTTGAAAAAAAATTAAAAAAAAAATTGTAATACATTCATAGTTATCTATAAAACAAGACATAAAATCATCCGCAGCATAATTTAAAACACTTTCAATAGTAGGTTAAAAAATTTTAATTTTTTTAAGGCGTTTCAATACCCTAATTTCAAACTTTTAAAAATTTTAGTTAGAGTTCGGAAAGACCTATGCAGTTTTATACAACATCACAGGAAATAAAACTAAAAAAGAATTACATCAATAGCTTGTATAACTAAGCTGCACCTGCAATTTAAATTCTGGGAAATTTGCAAAAACGCATTTTTTGTCGATTTTCGTTATTAAGTTTTTGTTTTGAACTATTATTCATGCTAAACGAACAATATATATCATAATCAGACAATGATTATGATATATATATATATTTTAAATATATTAAATTTCTTAGAGAAACATAACAAAAACTTAATTATATTTATGAAAATATAAATATTTAAATATTTTTAAAGTAAATTTTATTAAGTAATTTCATGGCCAAAACCGCACAGATTAGAGTTATCCGATTTCACTTATTTTTCACATGATATCTTTTTATAGTACAAAGAATGATTCTAGGGAGAGTTACGGTCATAATTCAAAAGTAGGTAAATTTTGGTGTACAATAATATAAACATATTTTCTATATTTTTTATAATTTACTATAAATTATTTTAATGTATTTTTTTATTATTATTATTATTTTTTTTCCAAACTTTTAAAGCCAGTTAAGAACATTATTGAAACAACAAATATTTTAATTAAATTTTTATATAGAATCAAACTGCGATATTAATCGAAAAAATTTAGGCAATAATACTGTTTGTTTAAATTTAGTTCAGTATAACCTTTAGATACTATAAAACTAAATCAATCATTTTATAGTACAGGCGTATCTAAACATTATTTTCCAATAAAGTTTATTTCATCAGATTTGAATTTGTAGGAGCATAAAATGTCAATTTATTATATGGAAGTTTCAGGAGACGTTTTGGTTATAATAATAATAATAACAATAACAATAACATTAATAATAATAATAATAATAATAATCCTTTATAATAAAATGTATATTTTCTAAAAATAATGGAAACAAAATAGATTTTATTCCATCACAGATTTATTGATGGAATAGAAGATATTTTCCCAATTACTTAAAAATTTCCGACATTTCTGAAGAAGAAAAGGTTATATTATTTCGAAACACAAGAGAAACAAATAATTCGTTTTTATGTGGAATTTAATTTTTATTAATATATTACTTATTTTTTCATTTAATCAAATTTACAGTTCTTAAACTAAAAACGTTCATTGGTCATTGTCGCTTTAATAATCCATGTGCGTGCAGTGGTGGGTGAAAACCATCTATTTGCAATAGGAAGATAATTCGGCACGGTTACAGCCCTTTACACAGCATTCTTCATAAATACCCAAAAGATTGCGACGTCTTCTGGTCTTGGCAAAAGTATTGAAATGATTTCTGTTCAACAAGTCATCCAAAAATGTAGTTTTTGTTTCGAACGAAGCATTGTTTTCAATATCGTTGTAAACATCTAATTCGTTATGTAGAGGAACTAAAAAAATATAAATATATATTGCTATTAATTGTTCAATAAATTGATGATTTTATTAAATATTTTACCCGATTTCTTTGTAACAATAGAGTTGTAGCCATCTTCGCAAACAGCTTCCAAAACTTGCGCTAACCCTGGTCCACAAAAACGTTTAGAAAAGGCATTTACGTCATAAAGAGCAACAATTACGAGCAAAAGAAACAATAATTTCATTTTGTTAGAGAACATTCCAAATTCTTAGAAAAAAATGTTTATGTTAAGCAAATTTTTATTTGTAAGTAATTATTTGCAAAAAATTTGATGGTAACTGTACTATTCAACTTTTTACTGCAGTATTTATAGCTGAAAATTAAAAGTGCCTCTGCGGTTTAATTTATGAACATAAATAGTAAAGGTTGGCAAAGGAATGCTGTCACTTTGAATTACATTAAAAAGTGCATTTTGTTCATTTATACTGAAATTAGAACAAAAGAATAGCAAAACCTTGTACATATAGATTCGCCTGGTTGTTTTATACAACAAAATTAAACTATAATCGCTACGTGGGATTTTAGCTTATTATAAAATATTTGTACATTACACTAGATTACAAAATTTTTGTTGCTGGAAAAATGATAGCAATTTTTCAATATATTAGCAATGTACTGAATTAAAATATAACTAGTTTTTTTCTATCAGAAAACCATGTACTTGATAGGAAAGAAAAATTTTAGAAAGTAGAATTAATTTTTAAATTCCAAAAAACTTCATCTGAATAATTTTTTTATTATGGTTTGGAACAAGTACACCGGAGTTTCACTAATTTTCTGACATCATATAAGTGTTCCAGAAACTTTAACAACGCTTCCACATAAAGCGGAAAACCGAATGCATACGTTATCACTGATCGACGCGTAGTCTTCTTTAGGTGATTACGCGAAGAAATAGTTTTTATGGAAAAGCTGTTAATGTCTGAAATAAAGTTAAGATTTTATTCCTGTGCAAAATATCTCCCTAAAGCTAAGTTCAGATTACGCAAATATTTGACACGAAATATTTCATCGTGTTTTCCAACAATACATAGTTGATTTTTTGTTCGCATTACGCTCATTTATTTGACTATCAAATATCGTAAAATACGAAAAGGGGAAAAGTATTTTAAGCCTTTTCACATTAGATGCAAATTGATTAAACACTCAAATACCATAAATTTATTTAACATCAATTACACAAGTTTACAAAATATGGTCAAATTTTGGACTAGATTAGATAAGAACTAATCTTGATGTAATTTGGGGCACTGAATTCAATTATGAAATCTGTTTCTTAAATTTGGTTCTAGTATTTTAGTTCTCGCATGTTGGCTCCACTATGCGTTCATTACTACTCATAGAAAAGCACGTGTGAAAAATTTTATATCACTGATATTCTATAGGGTAGAATTTATTTTTAAACGTGAAACAGATCCTCGACAATATAAGAGACTTCCATTCATATCTAATTTATAACTTTTCATTCAATAAAATTGAAATTTACTGAAAGATATGGTCAAAATTGGATTTTACCAATATCTCGAAAACTAGAACCAATTTTCAAAAACTTGGTGAAGATTCAAATTCTCTGTTAATAAAAATTCTCTTGTGTTAATAAATAAATTTATAGGAAAATCTTATTTCCTAATCAATATAGCACTAAGGTTGTGAACTCCTAAAGAATAGTAGTAGTGGAACATCCTTGATGCGAAAGGATTTCAGTAACCATCTTTTCGAAAAGTTTTGGAATAAAACTTAATTTAGCAGTACCTCTTTAATGGTGTTAACACAATGTTCTCACTGGCGCCATTTTTAGTTAAGGGAGAATAGTTTTGCTTTGTCTAAAATCAGCTTATCTTATATAGATCGTAAAAATATTTCGTGTTCATGTTACGCAAAGTTAATATTTTCAAAAATCGTCTTACCTTAACTCTTTCTCTCATTTCTAATAAGTAGTCATTTTTTCTAGTTGATCAAGCAATTTTTCCTTTCAAAAAAAAACTTTCGTCAAAACTTTTACTACAATAATAATACTGGTCTTATCTTCAAATTATCTTAACATTATTTTTTTTATTCTATCAATATTTTCGGAGTTAATGACCAAACTTCTTCCAATTTTTCATGAAGAACTTGTATCTTTTTCAACACTACTTTCCGAATAGCTCTGAAATATTGAGCGGATAAGGAAATAATGTTAATGACTTCAATATAATTTTAACCAGCATCTATTGGAATTTTATTAATCGAAAGTGGACAAACCATTCTCAAGTTATACAAGTGTGACTGCATAACATAGGTGTCATATTAGTTATGTAAAGAAGAAATTTTTTTATTTTATTTATTTTTTTTTTGTTTTGTTTTTTTTTTTTTTTTTTTGTTAGCGCACCAGTGTGTTTCCGCTTAATTGTGTGTATACAGCGCTGCCATTAAGAAATTTTAAAAAGTGTCCAAAAAATGGGATTTCAAAAAACAAAGTCGCAAAAAGGAGATTTTTCGATACCTAAAAAACTCATTAAAATTTATTTATTTGATAAAAACAAAAACAAAAGATTTAGGACTGAAAGCATGAATTCACAAGTGTTGACCTTAAGTCTGTTGGACAAATTAATTTTTTATTATTGATAATTTAGAAAAAAAAAGACGTTCCGCTGAGGCACTGCTAATAGCCAAAGTAAAAGTAAAAATTAGGATTCATTTATAAATTCTTTGTTGGAATTATTATATAATGGTTCGAGATATTTTAAACTGACTGATAGATACTTTTCGTTTGTGTGACTAAATCGGACAACCCTTTCTCGAGTTGTGGTAAAATATACTCGTGTACTCGCCTTATTAAAAGGGAGATAATAGACATGCCCACAAAAAAATCGCCAACAGATGAAAAAAAAATTAAAGCAAATTAGTGTTTAGCAAGTCAAATCCCATGTAGTCCACATTTTTTTGTTTGTTTTGCAATAGCATGTTTTTTCTCTGTACATTGAATGAATCATTTTGGCATCGATTTTTATGTGCATATTTTAGCACATTTCGCCCTTAATGGTAAATTTTTGCATATAGTGACTTATATTTTGAGATTTTTAAAATAATTTGTTTTATATCTCATGGCAAGTTTTAAAATTTGATTTCTGATGTATAGAAAAAGTAAAAAATTCAAAAATATTTAATTCGTTAAAAATGAATTGATTAATTGATCTTTATTAAAGCTATTTTTGAAATATGATATAGAGGTCGTATTAGTTTTTCAAGTTGCCAGAATATCATAAGTTAATATTAGAACATTTATTTTACTCGACTTTTTCATTATTCGATTAATCAAATAGATCAAAAATTCTGTACTTAAATTAATCGAATAAAGCTGTTAAATCACTCGAGTTATTCAAGAAAATTATTCTTTAAAATTTTGCTCGTTTTTTTTTAATGTGTATTAAAAAAACGAGCATTCTGTTTTATATTAGTGTTTTATAAAAAAATGGTCTTTCAAAACAAATATATAATAAAATTTTGAGTCTATTGGTATTGAATGTATGAAGGCCTTTTTTTTTTTTTTTTTTTTGTTTATCTCTTCCAAACCCAAATTATAAATAACAAATGAATTGTAAATTTTATAAAAAACTAAATTTTATAAAAAACTATAATTAAAAACCAGCTAAAAAAGAAAATTTGTTTAATATTTTTTTACTCGAATTATACGATTAATCGGCATAATTTAATCGAATAAATTTTTATTCGAAACTATTGATTTTAATTTAATTGCACAATTATTTGTTTTTAATTTTTCGATTAATCGAACAAACATTATTCGGGTGAATACCATGGTTAACATTGTAAAAACAATTTATTTATGCCAAATAGATAAAAAATTCATACTTTTCTTCTTTCTATGAGTAAAATACTGAAAAGTTGTTTTGTATCAAATAAAATTAAAAATACTTTTTCCTTAACAAGCTCCAAATTACAAATCTTTTGAGTCCTATTTCGAAAAAATACTCGAAACTCCTTTTAGGGAAAATGGGAATTGAACAATTTTTTTAGTATTTTTTCTGCATTTAACTCACCAATATGCATAGTGTGAGGGATATATCTAAATCATATTCGCAAAAAACTCCATTTCTCAGGACACTAATATTCAAGAGATATTGACATTATCTTTTGTTTATTGTATTTTGGCATTTAAACAATTTTATGAATTTCTCAATGACTATTTAAATATTTCAAAATCGCATTCTATCTTCTTTTTATTGGCATTTTTGATGTACGACATTATGTGAATATATAAATAATTACTATGGTAATTTTTCGACACGATTTAAGTATCAAAATACGAAGTTGGACAGGTCTTTTGTGGAGGTATCGGTTAGGATTCCGATTGGGTCTTATTTCATCACCATAAGGGAATGGACTATAGGTAGAACGAATGATGCTTATGTCCTAGTCTTAAACCAGCAAATTCGAAGCATCTTGGTTCGAGTGGCATGACTATTGTCCACCTCGTAATAGGGAATATGACCAGTAAGTGGGACACTGGCGCATCAGATTTTTGCAGGACGTGCGATAATGTGGAGGAGCTAGAGACAGTGGAGCATATACTCTGTCACTGTGTAGATCTTCAGAGAAATAGACTGAGGTGATTTTGGAGTCATATTATGCACGAACTAGAGGAGGTTGAGGGTGAAGGACTCAGCAACCTTATGGGGTTCGTAATGGGATTAAAGTGGCTTAGAGGTAGTAAGGGTTGATTTGATGGGTCTTAGGTTACAATCCTTTCTTATTTTTCTTATATTTAGCTATCTTTCTTTTCAATCTTTTGCTATATTCCCAAAATAATATTTTATACTAACAAATATTTCATAAGGACCAATGAAATTGAGTAAGATCCACTTCTGAATATTCTGAAATATCTAAAGCCACTTTGACGCACCTACACAATGGTGAGTATCATATTGTGGAGCTTGCCGATTATAATTAGAGAATTGCTCAAAACTTTAAATTCGGCTCGTCTGACAAATTAATCAATATAATATCACACTTTTTTTCCAATAGTTTTAAATATAAATTCTTTTATCAATTTTTTTCTTATACTTGAAAATTTTAACTTTTGGTAAAGAATTCTTAGTGGACTGCTAAGTAATAAATTACTTCTACGCTGATTTATGAAATAGCTCATATATTTCACTTTGTGTAGCATTATTTCAATTTTAACATTCAGTTTGGTAAATCAGAAAGCTTTTTGAATTTTTCTTTACCTTATAAATCTAAATTAAGCAAAATTTGGCATCTTATTATCCGAATTTTTTTTTTTGTCATTCTTTGCATACAGGTAAATCTTACCAAATATCGGAAAGGGTAAGAAAACGATTAATTCTTGTTATTTCACGAAATTTTTATCTTCTCCTGAAAATTTTTCTTTTTGGTTTATATGCTCTTTCACGAGTTCATATTTCAATTCCAGTTTAGCCCTTAACTAACGAATTTAACGTCCCTCGACTTCCAAATTCAGAAGAAGAACATATTTGCTTCAGGATCATATAAGCAGTAAATTATAAATATATATTATAAATATTTTTTTCGCAAAATATTTTTATTTATTTTTCAACAATTTAAATATACATATATATATATATACAAGTCTTAAACTAAAAACGCTCGTTTTTAGTTGTCGTTAGTGGTGGGATCGAAAACCATTTATTTAAAATATGTAGACAATTCGGCGTGGTTGCAGCCCTTTACATAACACTCATCATAAACACCCAAAGGATTGCGAAGTCTTTTGGTCTTGGCAAAGATATTGACATGATTACCCATCGAATAAGTCATCCGAAAATAAAGTTTTTGTCTTCCATATCGTTGTATATATCCAAGACATCTAATTCATTGTGTAAAGGTGTCAAACAAATAGATATTGTTCATTAAATTGGTTTTTTTTTTTATAAGACATTTTACTTAATTTCTTTGTAATAAGTGAGTTATAGCCGTTTATACAAATCGATTCCAAAACTTGTATCAGCACAGGTCCGCTCAAACGTTTAGAACTGGCATTTACTTCGTAAAGAGCAACTACTAAGACAATGATGCGCAATAACTTCATGGTATATTTGTGCAATAATATTAACATAATGTATCTGTTTATTTTTATCGTAAGGGATAAACATTTTAATTTTTGTCTGCAATGCAAAAAAAAAAAAAAAATATTTTTTTGAAAATTCTTAGTAAATTGTTGATTTGTTTGCTAAAAATCATAACGATAACTGTGCTATTTGCAACATTTTACTGAAGTATTTATAGCAGAAAAATATAAGAGTTTTTGTGACATAAATAATGAATATAAATAGAAATGGTAAATCAGGGAATGCTGTCACTTTGAATTATATTAAAATATGTTATGTATATGTATGCATTTTATTAGGCCACTAAAATTAGAATAAAAAATAAATATACCACGTAATAGAAGGCACTAGACATATATGTAGTTTCGCCTAGGTGTTTTATACATCAAAATTCAACGATAGTCACTACGTGGGGTTTTATCGTTTTATAAAATGTTTATAGAATACACTAGTTTACACAATTTATTTTGTTGGAAAAATATTAGCTATTTTTTAATATCAAATATAGTTTTTTAGCTTTTTTTACCTCATGTTAAGGTTTTTTATACTTTTTATACCCTATGGTAAGGTTTTTCAAATTTAATTTGTAATGAACAAAGATAACTTAAAGATAAAAACCTTAATTTATTTATTTTTATTTTTATTTAATTATTTAAAATTTTATTTATTTCAAATTAATTTTAATGGATATCGCTTAAGTACGCTAAAATTCGAGGAGTAGCTTGTCTTGTAGAAATCAAGAAATTTAGAAATTGATTAAATGATTTTTTATTAAAGCAATTTCTGAAATGTGATGAGGACGTAATAGCCTTGAAACTTGCCCAAATAGCAGCAGTTAATGCTATAGAAATAATTTATGCTTTTGAATGAAATCTATATATGTAGACTTACATATGATAGTTTTTATAAATTCTAAACAAATGCTAATGTTTAGAAACAGATGAGTAAGCAAAAATCAATAAAATTTTTACGTAATAAAATAGACAAAACTTGTTTGTTTTATGAGTATATACTCCCGTTTTTAAAGAATATTTTTTGTTTTCTTTTACTGTGCATGTAAAAAACTTTTTTAAAGCATATTTTTGGTTTCCCTGTTTATTAGTTATAACTGCAACTAGCAAAAAGTTTAATTTTGGAAGTTAGTATTATTACACTGTGCGTCAAATTTTGGTTCATCAAATATTGCCACATTGATTCTTAATGATAGTTTATATTAAACCCTCCAGGTTTTGCAAAGTTAGTTTGAATTTCGATTTTATGGATTTCGAAATCTTAGATATTTTGGCGCATTTTTTCATTATAAATGAAAAAGAAAAAAGAAATAAATAAATAAATCATTAAATTGCAATGGATTTATGCGTACTTACTGTTTTACTTTTGTAATACAAAACTTCGCTTAGATATTATGTAGGAAATATGTAAGGATTGTTTTAAGTGCTCCATCAAGTTTACTCCTAACTTTCATAATATTTTATATATGTTATATATATACCCGTTATTTATATATACCCGTTATTTTCAAAAAAAAAAAAAGTTTCTCGGGACACTACACATTACCACAGTGATTTTTGAATTAAAATACCCTAAATCCATATAAGATCAGTATATAATTCATTTCATCTAGATTTCAGTTTTAAAAATGTGATGAAAATTTAATTAGAATCTGTCTATACTTCTTGTTGGTTGACTATTCATACAAACATTTTGCACAAAGTACATGTCGCAATTTTAAAAATAATTTTGTGAAACTTGGCACGTTAAATTAAATTGGTATAATGTCCATTAAAAACTAATGTCCAATTATAACTTTTTTGTATTTTGTTTCTATTTTCTATTTTTTTTTTTTTTTTTAATTTTGTAATTTGTATTTAGTCATAAAAAAATAATTTTCATTTCAATAAATAAGACTTATATTGACAAATAAAAACAAAATATCTTTTTCTTTATCTTATAAATCTAAGTCAAGCGATTTTATGTAATTTGTTTAGTCAATAAAAACATTTAAAATTTTTGGAAAGAAATTTACATTTTTGCAGTATAAAATATATTTTTACTTCCGCATGCAAAATTATTGAGGATAATAAGAAAAATTCTAGTTTAACTTATAATAAATGAATTTTATGTCCTTCGAAATCTGTGTTATAGTCCTAATAAGACATTTTCGATTTTTCTGAAAAATAAGCTTTTTTTTATTATAGATTATATGAAGGTAAATAATTATAATCATTTGTAAATGTATTTTAAAGCAAAATATTTTTATCTATTTATTTATTTTTTCAACAATTTAAATACATATACATTATATAAATCCTAAATTAAAAACAATCGTTAGTCATTCTCGTTTAATTAATCCAATTAGTGTTAGGATCGAAAACCATCTATATACAATATGAAGACAATTCGGCGTAGTTGCAACCCTTGACACAGCACTCATCATAAATACCCAATAGATTACGACGTCTTCTGGTCTTGGCAAAAGTATTGACATTATTACCCATCAATAAGTCATCCAAAAATAAGTGTTTTGTCTTGACAGGAGCATTGTCTTCCATATCGTTGTATATATCCAAGACATTTAATTCATTGTGTAAGGGTACTAATTAAATAGATATTGCTTTAAATTGTTCACTAAATTGTTTTTTATAAGACATTTTACCTGATTTCTTTGTAATAAGTGAATTGTAACCATTTATACAAATCGATTCCAAAACTTGTACCAGAACAGGTCCGCACAAACGTTTAGAACTAGCATTTACTTCGTAAAGAGCAACTATTAAGATAAATATGTACAATAACTTCATTATATATTTTTAATGTTAACACGATATATTTGTTAATGTGTATTTTTCGATATGGATGATTATTAGAATTTTTGTCCCCAATACAATAAAATTATGTATATTTTAGTAAATTTTTAATTGAGGCTGATTATTTGCTTAAGATCTTAAGGATAACTGTGATATTTGCAACAAGTGACTGAAGTATTTATAGCAGTAAATTATAAGTGGTATAATTCATGAATATAAATAGTATTGGTTAATGTGGGAATGCTGTCACTTTGAATTATATTAAAAAATTTATTTTTTTCGTGTATGCACATTATTATTATTATTTATATAAATTTTGTACATCACACTACCAAAATTTGATACAATGTTTTATTTGTGCTAACAAATTACTGTGAGGATTGGTGCATAATTGATGATACAAAACCTGCGTCTATGTTAGTAGAGAAATAATCGTCATGATCTCATTTATTAAATTATAAAAATTATACATTGTAACTGGTTCCAATATTTATTTTTTTTTTTAATTCACCGTAATCTTATACACATAATAGACCATAAACATCGAACATTATTTTCTGCATTTTTATCAAGAAATCTTAAAATTCCCACTGTTCAATATACGTATGTATATTATGAATTCTATGATACATCATATCATAGCAGTATTACCAGGAGGGACTAAATTGAACTTTAAAAAAGGTTAAAAAATAAGGCTAGAATAAAGCTAATATTTTATTTAATTTATATATATATATATATATATTTTTTTTTTTTTTTTTGTTCTCGTTAGCTTTTGATATTCTCTTAATGATATTGTTATAAATTTGTAAATAAAACATGTAAATAAACAAAAAAATGATCCTGTAAAAAATCGCTTCAAAAATTTCCATGCAAATTTGGGTTATATATATTTCGTATGAGAAATGATCCAATGTTTTTACGTGATTTTCGTCATTTTTTTAATTATAATTCATTTTTGATTTATCATTTTCTTTTTAAGTTATTAAAAAATAATTAACTTTAATAATTTATTAAGCAAGTCTATGCAATTAGTTAAGTTATATTTGATTTGGACATTGAAGCGCCACACATTGGGGTGGAATCGCCAAAAATGACGCTTAATTCAAGGAAGAAATATATCATAATCTTTCAAAATTTGTTTGAATAATTTTCCCATAAGTATATAAGAAAACATATTTGGAAACGCAAGATATTTTGGCGTGCCGCGCTTTCCTTCCAGTTGACCGTACGACAATAAGCGATATTTGGGTTAAGCCGTATATCGTAATTTTAAGGGTAACTTGAAGAAATTTCTTACCAAGAAATTTGCGTCAGTAAGTTTACATGTTAAAAGTAGAATAATTATTTTACCTAGCCGTCATATAAAACTGCTTTCGGAAATGTGTCCTAAAGCTTATAAATATTTTAAATATGTACAGAGTTTTATTAAATTCATTATAAATAGTTATTGTATAAATATTAATAAAATTACGAGATTTTATTAATGTTTATACATGATTGACCATTTGGAGCATTTTCGAGATTCGGTTATACATACATACATATATATATATATATATATATATATATATATATATATACACATATATATATATATATATATATATATATATATATATATATATATATATATACAAACTTACCTCAGTCAGTTTTAGACTTGCTGTTTTCTCTAAATCTGCTGAAGAAATAGAGAACGATATGGTGATATTTAATAAGATTTAAGTAAGAGACTTACTTTCTTTTAGTAGTTGTTAATCATATTTATAATTAGTGGATTAGAACTTAAGAGAAATCTGTTAAATGTGTCTTCATTTGACTTCTTTCGGCAAAATTTACAAGAATGTTGTCCTCTTTATAATTTGCAGTCTTTACTCCGAGCTTCTTGTGCTTCTTCTGATAATTCACCAACAGGCAATAATGTATGAGAAGTTATATGCGAACAATGAATTACGAATTTATGTAATGTTGGAGATATACTGTACCATGGACACTTTTTAGCAAAATTTGGTCTCAGTGTACATTTTTTATCGGAATCAAATCTATGTTGTCATTTTTTAATTGGAAGTTTGTAAGATAAGTTTAAAAGGCACTAAAAAATCGAATCCAACCATGTAGAATAGATAAGCCGAATTGCAATGTATTTCTTTTGAAATCTTTACTGGTGGCTCCACATATATAACATTTTTGTGACGATGTTGTTTCTGTAATGACATTACATGCTTTTCCATTCATCATCATTAGCATCAGTTTATGGTTTTCTTTTTAGTAATAACTCTTTCTTTTTTTTTTGCTATAGTGGGTGTTTCTTTGAAGAATTAAATTTTAAGTGGCCTACAAAACCTTATTGATGATGAACTAGGATTTTCCCAATCATCAGAATCTTGGAATGACTCTTTATAGGAACTATGACCTGGACTTCTCTCAAAGCACGACTTTACATATAATTTCATCGTCGTTTAAGCTTTGAATAGTTTGTTTTTGTAATATAATTTTACGCTCAACTATATAATTGAGAAACCTAGACTTACTTCTGTCGAGGTTTCAGAAACTTTTATAAAATCTCTTTTAATATAGCACTTTTTTGGCTTTTTGAATATCTATGTAGGAGGGAAATATTTAAGGAGCTGTCAAATAACATTGTACTAATTTAATTTCATCGATCGTTTTAAGTGAATCTGTTTTTTCATTATATTTAAAAGTTATCTACGGGAACAAATCCACAAATAATAGTTTGTGGATTTGTTCCTAAAATGGTAATTTTAATGGCGAATTTTATTTATGTACAAATACCGAGTAATATAAAAACACATCTTTTCAAAACAACTGACAATTAAATATAATATACAATTAAATATTATATAGAGCTATTGATTATATGAGATATTCCATATCAAGATAGCTTTAAAATTCACAAAATATCCAATGTTACTAGAATATCCTTCTTAAGGTAAAGGGAAACTTTAAAAATAATCCAAAATATTTTTATCAGGTTGTAAATTCTAAGTGTCGAGTCTTTAGACGTCCGTCCATGATGAAGTTTGGAGACAATGAACACTCAAACGATGCAAATATGGTCCAACATTAAAATTTTTTTAAATTTGTGAAATTTAAATTTTTTCTTAATTATTAATATTTTTTCGGCTAAAAATATATTTATTTTTATTTCTTTAAAAGTAAAATATATGTAGTAGGTACTAATTTTGATGTGTTGAAAATTTTCTTTTTTGGAAGCACTTGCGCGTTTTTTTTTTTTTTTTTTTGTTTTTGCTGAAATATGATAATGACAATTTTAGTTTCGCAAATAATTAAATTATTTCACTGTGAGTGTATTTTCAATTAAGTTAGAATGGGTTAAAGATAGACGTAACTTTATTTAACTTCAATAATATACAAACCAATAATGTTTAATACTCAGTAACAGATCAGTTATAAGGAATGTGTTATTGTCTAGTATTAAAATAGTAAGTTTCATTTATCTTTTGAAATGATTTTTTCAAGTTTTTCATATCAACTAATTTTTCATAAAATATTAAATATTGGGGTAAAGAGGAACATAGTTAAAAGATATATAGTGTTTATTAAATATTTCTAACTGATTTTCATATTTACAAGGCCACCAAGAATATCATCATTCAATTAATTGGATCTCTTCCTCAGAAAGATCGGCACTTAAAGCAGATTTTTCAAAATATTTTATTTGCTTGCGCTCGAAAAGCAATAAAATCAAAGGTTTCTATTATTGAAAAATAAACTGAAAATATATAGAAATAATGGAAACATTTAATAATAGTTTTTTTTTCAAAAAAAAAAAAAAAAACATAATAATAATAATAAATAAATGAGCGAAAAAAATAAATTCAGTTATCCACATTAACCCATTTATAAAATCCGACTTCATTGATTAAAAAGCCATTAGAATGGCGATTAAGTTCTCTTCTAATATCATATAAGAATAAATAAATAATTTATCTAAAAATATATTTATAATGCAAATGCATTTTTTATGCATTTTTGAAAAAGTTTTCGTCCTTCAATTTTTAATTTTGTTAAATAAACTTAAAAATTCGTATATTGACCAAAGAGTATAATTTAAGTTTTTCTGTGATGAGAAGCTGTAGTATTTACAATATATTCTTTTAAATCATAACAAGTTTTTCTATATAAAAACTCATGTAAAATTTTGGTTGGATTTAGCCCCGTGTTACATTGCTTACTTAGTGGCAAAATCGTACTTGAACTATAAAAATTGTTGTTTTTTTTAACTCAAGTATTCTGTTGCTATCCATTAAGTTTTTCTTAAGTATGAAAATAAAATAAAAATAAAATTTAATGGCCTGATTCAGTAAGACAATTAAATTGTTTGAAAATAAAATTTGTATGAAAATTACTCATTTTTTTAAATGTTTTTTGAGTAGTTTTCATACAAATTTTATTTTCAAACAATTTGATTGTCATACTGAATCAGGCCCTAAATAAACTCTCTAGTGGAAAAAAGTCAAACATGTTTTCAGAATTTGATATCAAAATTTATATAAAGTGACAGCTAAGACTTTCAGCATGCAAGATAATTTCCTTTTTTATTGTGCAATTAGTCTACATAAAATATAAATAAAATTTTTTTCAAGTATATTTAAATTTTAGGTAAAAAAATGGTGTTTTTATTAATTAGATGTATTAACAATCTCACGAGAAAGAATATTACAAATAAAAATATGAAATATTTATTTCTACACTGTAAAAAAATTGTGTAGCTTTGGCCAAAGTATTAACAATTTTTTTAATTATTGCCAATTTTAATGTACCAGAAAAAATTCAAAATTCACAGTGGAAAATAACCTATATCAGAATGGTGTTCAATACTTCGAAATATTTAGTTAGAAAAATTAGCAAAGAAAATACGAATGAAAATCAAATGATCAAATTTTTAATTTCGTTCAATCCTACGGTAAATAAAAATAGCTGTATTAAAAACGTAATTTCATATTAAAAAATTATTGCGAATATTGTTTTTTAATAATTTAATCATTCAGAAAACTAACACATTCGTAAATTTTTTAAATATATATATATATATATATATATATATATATGTGTGTGTGTATATATATACATTGATTTTTTCAGAAATATATAATATAAATATAATAACAAATCTTTCTTGTATAAAATAAATTGCAAACAAATATGATTAGAAGATAAAAATGTTAAAAAAAAGTATATTTAAACACAGAAATTTCTGGAAACTGCACTAATTTTTTGGAACATACATATGACATTTTATGGACTTGATTCTTTGTAATATAATATTTTAAATTATGTTTTTCCTATTCTTAACTACTTACTCGGCAGGGGTTCCCACCCCTTCATGGCATATTTTGCTTCTTAGTATAGTAGACATTAAAAATAGTAACAATTCAAAAGTTATTTATGTTAAGTAAAATTGCGTGACAAAATTCATTTATTTATTAAGTATAGAAACTGTGAATCTTCTAAAGCTCATAAACAATTAAAGACCTTAATTATCCATAACAAAAATTTTAAACTTGTAAACTTTTTATCAATAAAATTTTTTCTATTATGCACATCTTCTTCATTTTCCACATTCAAACGTGATCTAAATTTGGATTTTATGAACTGCAGGGTAGAAAACCCAGTTTCGCATAAACATGTAAATACACACTGTAGCAAAAGTTTTAATGCTTCATTCCCATCCTGTAAACTTCATAATATTTTAATCAAAAATATTCAATCAAAATAGATTCAAAAACAGCTTTGGCATACGTTCTATTGCTTATTCTTGAAAATTATAGTATATGTCATAAATTACAATGTTGAATGCATAAATAATATCGGCAGAATTCATCGTGAAGTGATTCGAAGTATTATTATACTTTTCATATCTATGTACTTTTTGAACATCAGATAAATCTAAGATGTTATTCAGCACAGGAAGTGAGAAATATTTTGGAAGAGGGGTTAAAGACGTCTATTTTATAAAGGAATTTTGCACGTAAAAGCAAATAGTGAATCAAATTCTTTTAATATACTTACTTGTCTGCCTTACCGTTTAATGCTAAAACTGTAAACCACATCGAAAAATTTAGACATAGAACCAAAGTTATGTATAAAAATTATTCTCTGTAAATTATAATAATAATAATAATAATAATAATAATAATAATAATAGTAATAATAATAAAACAAAAAATATATAATATAAAAAAATATAAAAATATAAAGATCTTCATTTTTGTATTAAAGGAAAATGTCTACTTCTGTTTTCAATTCTTCTTTTAATTCTTCTTTAATTAACTTCTATTTAAGACACTAGATTTTATAAAAATTACTCTTTCTATAGTAGTTTGAGGAGCACTTTTAAATATATCAGGTAAGGTTTTCAAAGCAAATACTTGCCGCTTCATTACACAGTGAGATATAAGTGATTTAAAACACCAAACGGTGAAACTGTGGTTGAAACTATCATTGTAAACCTTTCCAAGTCCTATACAGATGTATAGTAAATTCCTCCTTTATTTCATTTTCTGCAATGAATAATAAAATAAATAAGTTAACAGTTGGCTTAAATTAGCAACATCAGTTTTTTTCAGAGTTGTCTGAAAGATGGATAGTCATGACTTTTTATTGTAGACTTGTCTAACATTAAATCTCCAACGGCATCAAAGTAAGGCTTAATTAAAAATTCACAAATTGTATGTGTATGTGTGTATGTGTATGTGTTTTTTTTTTTTTTTTTGATTTTATAATTAGCTTCAATAGATTTTTTGCCTATATATACTAAGGGTCCGCCAACCCCTATGACCTCCATTAAGGAAAGCTTGTACTAGGGTATCCAATCGATTAACTGTCAATCGGTTTATCCGATTAATTTTGGTCGATTAACTGTTTGAATAATTTAAAATTGTCTATATAATTTGTGTCGAATAACCGATTAAAGGAAATTTTATTCTCTGGAGTTATAAATTAGAACATATTTTATTTTTATGAGAAATTTATGTCAACTATATTATTTTTTAAAATATCTGTTATATCCTAGCAAAAATAAATGAAAATAATTTTTTGGGGAAGTACTTTTACATTACTTCCAAGGTATCGGTAAGTGTACGTTTTCATATGCTTAAGAAAGAGATTCGAATGAGTTATTCTGCTATAAAGCGTTGAGATTCGGTTGTTATTTTTGCAAATACTTCTTTCTAAAAAGATGTATTTTAAACAAGTGAAAATTAATATTATGCATAATTTTTTATTAAAAATGCGTTGGCTTAATAACAATTAAAACTAATTTCCTTGCACAGATAAAACAGAATTTGGTTTTTCATTGAAAATTTGCATGAAATTGTGAGCATGACTCTCTTCTCAATGAATAGATGTCAAAAAAGAGAACAACTTCCAATATCAATCCTATGTTAAATTCATTAGATATGGTCCTAATTTACAATACCTCTAGATCAAAATATCAGTATCTTACTGACTTCCTTGAATGTCATTTATTTTTTTATTTATTTATTTATTTATTATTAATTTTTCTTTTTTTGTTTTTGTTAGGATAATATTATATCTTCATAAATACTTAAACTTACGATAACAGAAATTTTTAAAGCAATGCTTTAAGTAAAGTAAATTCAGAGCTATATATAAATTTTAATTTTTATCAATAAAATGCACCATTTTTTTAATTAATTTTCACTTATATTACAAAAACAGTTCTTACACAGAAAATAAACAAAAGACAGATTCATTAAATAAAGCTGAATTAGGAGAATATTTTTTAGTATTAGGTCAAAAACTTTAATTTTTTCATACAGGTGGGCGAACTAACTGATAAGATGACCCCTTTTGTGAAGAATTTGATCTACATTATATTTCTGAATAATTAGTTCAATATATATACATGAATTACCAAGACTATTCGGTTAATCGATTAATTTGCCATTAATCGGTTATTAACCGATCAACTTTTAACCTCAAATAATTATTTGTAGAATCAACTAGTTAATACGAAATTCCGAATAATTGGATATCCAACTATTTACTTTATGTTTTCGAGGTATTCAATATTGAGACTCTACTATTACTCGACAAATATTTATAGAGATTCTAAATGACTTTTTAATTCAGAGATCTCAATTTTATATAACAAGTTCATTAAAAAAATTTTATTTAAGATTCTTAGTGCACTTTTCAGTCAACACTTTAAAGGAATGATTTTGATTAGATACATATAAAAACTATAAAACAATATCTTAAGTCCTCATTTTACAAAAAAAAGTGAAAACTCGTTTCGATATTTTGCATTGAAAACAATAAAAATTTGTATTTATTTGTTGTTTTTAATATAAAATATAGTGCAATCTTTTTTGTAAAAAAAAAAAAAAAATACAAAACCGTTTTGGATTCATCCTTATTGCCGCGTTTATAGCCAAAAGCCTTTGGTTTCTGAAAAAACAATATTTTGCAAGAGATCGCGTATTTGTTGGGTGTTTGACTGAAGACCAGTGTTGCCAGTTTAGCTTTTTAAGGCTAAATCTAGCCTTTTTATTTTACTTTTAGCCTCAAAATTTTCTTTTTAGCTTCTAGCTTTTTTTCTAGACTTTTATGTTTCTTAAAATTGCCTTGAAAAGACTAATATGTTATTTTTTAATAAACGAAGAATATAATTTCTTATCATCTACTACTAATTTTATATTTACGGAACCATTTTTTGAGCATTTTTGTGTATTTATTCGCGAAAAAAAACTGTATTATTTATGTTTAACAAAAATTTTCTTCTGCGGCGCTTCATTATCCAAAAACAACTACTAATATACAAATATCATTACCCATATAAATTATTTATAAATATAATTTTAACAAATTCTTATAAAAGCGATAAATCACCCAAAAACTTAAAAATTTTTAATCAAAAAGTAATTATAGTTTAAAAATGTCGAAAAATTACTTCAAAACTTTAGGTAATTTTTCATATAAAATAAAACCCAAATTTGCGTGGCGATTTTTCATTTGAGTTATTTTACTGTTTTATTTATAAATTTATTACGATATCTTTAAAAAATATAAAAAACTAATGAGAACGATAAAAAATGTTAAATTAAAGAAAAAAATTTAACTTCTTTTTGACCTTATTTTTTGGGGCATTTAGCCATTTTTGGCCTTTTTTAAAGTTGAATTTAGCATCTTTTTTATCGGTTTCTGGCAACATTTTTTTTTTCATTACTAAATACGAGTACCGATCTTGATCTGAATTTTTTTTGCAATCAGGACGAAAACTATTGCAAGCACCTCCTAGGTTCTACAAAATTAATGCGTAAATTTATTTACTAAATATTAACAAATAATAAAAACAAAAGACATTCGTATATATTTTAACAAAACATATTTTGTCACAAATTTAAAACTTTTTATTATTACTTTTTTTTCAACCAATCAAATGCATATACAGTTTTTTAGCATTCCTCATAAATACCCAAAGGATTGCAACGTCTTCTGATTAAAGCAAAGGAGTTGACATGATCTTCCACCAACAAGTCATCCAAAAATGAGATCTTAGTATTATTCGCAGTGACGGCTTCAATATCATTGTCGATGTCCAAATAATTTAGTTCCTTATGTAGTGGCACCTTATGTAGTGGCACTAAATTATGTATTCGACAATTAAACAATTTTGTTTGAACTTTTACCAGATTTCTTAACAGCATGGGACTTGTAACCAATAATACAAATCGATTCTAAAACTTGTACTAACATACGTTCACATAAACGTTTAAAAGTAGAATTAACTTCATAAAGAGCAATAAGTATAATAAAAAAGCAGAAGAATTTCATTATAAAGATTTTATGATAAGTCGAAGTGTACGCTTATGGCTATATGTTTAGTATATTTAGTACATTAGATTGAGTAAATATTTTTGTTTTCAATGTGATTTGCAATTTGTTTTTTATTTTGTTTATATAATAAAAAATATATTTTTTGCAGAAGATTTTATTAATTTCTTTGAACATGTAAATTTTCTAAGTAGGTAAACCAACTTTTATTTATTTGCTGAAAATTTTAATGATAGCTGTACTATTTTAAGTAAATTACTGAAGTATTTTTATGAGAAAATTTAATATATCATGAAAATGAGTAGCAAATATTGGTGAAGGAATTTTGTTACATTTCATTAAAACTATAAATGTATTTTGTTCTCACATGTATTTTAAATAAAAATATCATATCAAACCAAATTTTGTGAAAATCATATATAAGTCTAGCTATAAATATAAAATTTTATTTAAATATAAATCTTATTGCTAACAATATACTGTGAGGATTGATGTATGATACAACGGAAAAAAATTAGATATAAAAGTGATTACTATTAAGCTATAAGTAGTGCCGGATTTCGTACCCTATTAGTACTAAATGGTTCAAATGATTGAATATATGATATGTGTCTTGTAAAAATTAAAAAAAAAAAAAAAAAATGAAATTAGTGAGGAGCTCTGAAAATTTTGTTTATATTTTCGCAATAAAAAGAATAAATATTTATAAACATATATAAAATTTAAATTAATTGATGTTTATCTTAAAAATAGAACGAAATTATGTTATTAAGTAAAAAGAAACTCTCGCTTCATGTAATATCTTATTGATATCACTGTGAGACAAATTATGGGTCTTCAAATATTGCATTAATGATACCAACGCGAAATGAAAGTATAACATTAGATTAATTAAATCTTAAAAGAGGTTTTTCAAAGTTAGTTCGAATTAAAATTTTAGTGACTGTTTAACTTCTGATATTTTGGAGCACTTTTTTCATTATGCGTATAAATAAAAAAAAAAAAAATATTTAAATAAGTAAATTTCAATGTATTTATAGGCATTATAGCACAAAGCTTTCTTAGATATTATGACCATATGATTTTTTACTAAATGTCCCCACCTTTTTACGTCCAATTTTCATAACAAGATTGTTTGCAATAAATGAGCAGTTACATTATTCAACTGATATAACTGATATTTTGCAAATAAATATATAATGCATCCTCTGAAAGTGAATATATGATATAAAATTATTACAAATGCCACGCCCATTTTTTGTAAATAATTAAAACTAGGCACAATAATGAAATTTTGTATATGTGTAAATATTGAACATCTACTTATAAAAAGCTTTTAAAATTGCAAAATATCTTAATATTATGCCTGCGTTTGATCAACAAATTACCCAAAATACTCACTTTTAAATATTAAATTTTACAAGAGTTTATAAGAGTTTGATTATTTGATTTTTATATGTATTTTCTTTGCTATTTTTTGTAATAAAATCATGATTTTTCTTGTTTGTTTCGAAAAATATCGTAAAGTATTTTAGGAATGTATTCTTTACAATTATTCGTGTGAAATACTCCTTAATTTTAATATTTTCAATAGATGAATCGAAAAACCTGAAATATTTAATACAAAATCCGTGGCCAAATTTGTACAATTTTTTCACAGCGTGAAAGTAAATATTTCATATTTTTATTTGTAATATTGTTCCTTGTGGGATTTTTAATACGTTTAATTAATATGCAAAACCGAATTTTTTACGATTTTTTTCCAATCCAGTTTTTTGTCACATAAAATTATAAAAATATTTGACTAAGTGCGCAATAAAAGTGAGACATATCTTGAGTCTTTATTTATTTTCGGAAATACAATTGGAAGTTTCACAAATACAATTGGAGAGAGTTGAAATACCAATGAAAATTTCGGAAATGGAATTAAAAAATCTTGAAATACAAATGGAAATTTCTAAATTACAATTAGAATATTCTGAACTATAAACAGAATATTCTGAACTGCAAATGGAAAATTCTGAAATATAATTAAAAATTTCTGAAATATAATTAGAAATTTCTGAAATATAAATATAATTTTCTGAAATATAATTAGAAATTTCTCAACTACGACCGGAAATGGTATAAACTACATTTAGTACTTTCTAAAGTATAAATAGAAAGTTCTGAACTACAAATAGAAATTTCTGAAATGTAATTAGAAACTTCTGAAAAATAATTAGAAATACCTCAAACATAACTAGAGATTTTTGAAGTAAAATGATGTAGTCAGATTTACCAGTTTTAATTCGAATTTATAGAAAAGTATACCATAAATCTGAATTTCTTTGTATTTTGTTCTTTCTGACAGATGCTGACTAAAACCTGTAAAAGTGGCTGTTGGAACAAAACTACTACACAGGGAAACACCGGTTCTGCGATCCGGAATTTGTCAATTAATTTGAATACACGATGACTTTATTTACAATTATTGATGGCATCTTACAGAAAAAATCGATTATTCTAAATATTTTTGTTATTTTTGTAAATACCTTTATTGTCGAAAAATGATTATCTTTCTTTTACTGTATCCTTATGATAAACATGAATTGATTTTCATCCCTTTATGGTTCTTTTAAAATGGGTCTTAAATAACATATCTGTTAGACATAGGTCAACGCTAAGATTTGGCAATTTCATTCCGGGAAACGGGAATGAAAAAATCGTGTTCCCAGAAATTGTATCCGACAGCATTTTAAACTAACTTAAACCACAAGTTTTGTTAAAAAATATACACAGTTTTGTTATAAAACAAAAACAAAATTAAAGTTTTGTTTCAAAAATAATTTGACTAAAGTACTTTACATAAATGTGATGAAATTAAAAAAAAAAACTATTAAGTATATGTATATAAGTAAATATCGTAAGTGTGATGATAAAAAGTTCTCTATGAAAGGTTTCTCAAAACTCTTAAGGAGGGTAAAACAATAACACTCAGGAATAATACAGATAATTAAAAACAGATTTGTAAATCAATGGTCGAGCCAGAATAAATTAGATGGTCTAGTAAAAAAGTGAAAATTACGTATAAAAATTTTCATCAGTGCAGCAAAGGTATCTAACGAATTGTTTGCTTAAAAATTTTTTTGTTTTGTTACAAAGATTTTAGCGAATATCATAAAAGTATTTATTTTAATAAATCTTCAGTCTTTTGGTTTTTGAAAGGGTTTGATCTTTCTTAAATTTTAAACTGCTATGTAAAAAAATAATTATTTATTTCGTTTTCCATGAATACTCCAAAACTAATCATACAAAGTTTCGATAATAGCATTTGCTGAATTCTCAACAACTTAATACATGAAAATTCCAAGACGAGTTATCAGAATGATGTCTTTTCTTAAACATTTTTAAAATCTATGGCACGTTATTCTGCTCATTTATAATTATATACAAACGTTTATTATTTGGCTGTTAAGAAATGTTCACCAAAATATTCCATCGAATGCTGTATAATTTTATACAATTCGTGATAATATTCGTATTAAGAGATTTTTTTGTGCTTATTTTAATATTTTTTGTGCTATTTTTACCTTTTGCAAAAATATAAAAATTAGACTAAGATTAGATGAATTAGTTTTTAATAATAAAATAATATTTTAAACTAAAATAAAATAAATCCTTAAAATGTGTATAAATTTAATTCCCCATTTTTCTGGGAATAAAACTAAATTTTTCTCGGGACCGCTAGTTTATTATTTCCTGTGAATTCCCGGCCGGGAATTATCATTTCCCAAACCCTAATCGATAAACGAAAAAAATTTTAATTTTCAAAAATGTTTAATAAACCAATAAGCAAAAACCTTTAAAATTGAATATTTATTCTTTTGAAAAATATTTAAAATTTCGAGAACAAGTTGTGAGAATATGCTTGAATTTCCTTTACTTTCAAGTTTAATACTAAACATTTTTCCAGCAAAAAGGTTTTTGAAAATTTTATAAAAACGTGACATTATAATTTTTTAAATTTTCTTGTTTATTTATAACACATATTTTTTAGCTTTGAATAGAATTTGAGAAGTATGCTATTTATTAAGGGAAATTTTCCAAGATTTTATTGGGAACGCATATATTACATATTTCGAATATATCTCTTTTTACGTTTAATTTTAAGATTTAGATTCTTTAAATTAATTTTTAACGCAATTTTTTTACCAACATTTGTTGGAGTAAAACAACAAAAATTCAGGACCTGAAATGGTTCCGTGTGATACCGCAAGCACCCAAAGCTAAAAAATAAAAAAAAAGTGCTTGAAAACAAAGAGTTTTTTTTTCTTTCTTATGACTCCCATTATCGCGGATTTTAGCATATGAGTCCAATTTCTCTTATGTTATTTGCAAACACTTGTAGAAATATGCTAACTTGTAACCCGTTGACCAGTGTTAAATTATATTGTAGAAAAGTGGTGAAACCAAAACTTTAAAATTTTTTTCAATATTTCAATTAAAAAATTTGCGCCATTTCGTGTATTCCAAATAAAGAATGTTAGCTAATTGCTCTTGTAATTATGAATCCTTTGAGATACATCTCGTTAATGTTCCCTCAATAGCAGCTCTTAGCGGTTGCCCAAACTTGACAATAAAAAACGTGAATGGCTCTAAGAGGTGCCTTATTCGCGAGGCACACTCACAGTGTAATTTCAATGAAGCTAAAGTATTGCCTGATCAAAAAATTTTTCACGTCACATTTTAAAATCGTTGTGGCGCGATAAAATACTAAATTGCAAAAATGCTGTAACACTTTAAAATCTATATAAAATTTTGCGTACTTTATATTAGGATTTTTTTACATTTTATATGCAATTATATTTATAATAAATACATCTATTTTGTGTTAGTTAAGCGAAAAATAGATTTCAAAAAAAAAGTTAAAACAAAGTATTTATGACCTGAGATCGCGATGTCTTTAATATTTCATAAATCCTCAAAGCACACCCAAGGCGCTATTTGAAATCGGTGAAATGTGTATCATAGTTATAAGTACGAATTTGAATTTAATGCTACTTTTAAATTTTTTCGGTGTGTATTTTTGTCATTGAAAAATTTAATTTAAAGTTATACTATTAATATTTGCAACTTTTTATTTATTAACGTTATTTAAAGATTTGTTTTTGTAGTTAGATGTGCAAAAGACATCAATGAATTAAATGCAATTAAAAAAATATCAAAAATCTATGTACACTTTGTTTTATACTCTATATTCCAAAGGTAGGTTAAATCAGAATTATGGTCCCCATTATGTTCGCTAGTACAAAACGTATCGATCCCCCTGTAATTTCTACTTTGTATGGAATTCTCGAAATGTGTTAAAATTTCTTGCCAATTTTTTTCTGATGTTAAAAATGTATATAAAATTTTTTAAAAATTAAAAACGAGATAATCTATGCATATTTTTTGAATAAAATTTTAATGAAATGTTAAAAAAACAATATGATGGCGATTGTCTTTGGTGTCATCAACAATATCGTACCACTTTAGTTTGCCTAGCGTATATTGATGTGGAAAATTTTTAAATGTTATTAAAAATAGAATCTTAAACCTCCATAACACTAACGCAGTTCGCTAAAAGTCATTCACGCGAACAGATGTGTGTTTCATTGAATCCAGCTAATAATAGTGTGCCATTAAAAAAAATTTTAATTTTTTTTTTTTTTTTACTCCAAAAGTAAACGAGTTTGAAGAAATGACCACTGACATATAAATAATTTTAATATAGTTTTCTGCTTTCGAAAATCAAAACCTGACTTAAAATATTGGCATATACGAGATCTTTAGTACATGAACTATCTTTAGAGTGTTATTTTCGAAATATCTCAAAATTTAAGGGGGGTTTCGGAATTTAGGAACATTTTTATGTAATTTCTTCAATGCACACATTCAGTTGTTTTTCGAGTAAAATAAAAAGTGTCATTTTGTAGCAGAGTGTAATAAATTATATTTTCATATTTTTTTTTGTTAAAAAATTTAATCCTAACTAAACCACACATGAATTGAAAAAATTGCTGTCTTCTTATGTATAAAGTATTCGTCCACCCTTTAAAATTTGATTTTCCGTATACTCTGGTACATCTAGATAATAATTATTCTAACCGGTGTTGTCAGATGGAGGGAATTTTTATAGAAAATTTTAAGCTAAGGTAAAACTGAGGAAATTTATATTTTTTTGGAAATGACGGGATTTTTTAACTTTTAAAATTTTCCTCAAAAATAGCAACGAATCATAAGCAAAATTAATAAATCTGAACTAAATTATTATTAAAATTGTATTTTATATATCTAAATGTTTTATATTCATTTGTATTATAATATTTCTTTATATTCTTCACCATATATAATAACAGACTATATAAGTTTATTCCCTTTTGAATTTCTATAATATTTGTTTATTTATTTGATAAAAACAAAAAATATTTTATTTTAAGAAAAACTACTAAATTAAATTTTACTAATAACAAAAAATTCATTTATATTTTTTTTTTTGCAAAAATTAGGATTTATTCATAAAAATAGTTAACATAAATCTCTCTTTTTATTGATTAATTGTACTGTATTATGTACGAGGTATTCACTCGGACTCCGGTCTTACAAATCCCCTTCTAAGAAAGTTAGGTCTGAAAGCATGAATTCACAAGTGTTGACCTTCAGCCTGTTGGACAATTTGTTTTCGTTAGTTATAATTTAGAAAAAGTAAAAATATAAATTAGGGTATAAGTATTCATCAAATCTATTTTTTAATTTTCCGAATCTAGTACAAAAATATTCGTTATTTGATGCTTTAAATACTTGTTCATAAACTTTATAAATAGATTCTTGGGGTCATTTTTTATATCACTATATTGTGATACAATATCAAAATAATAAATTTTTGCATCGGAATTAATACATAATAGGTCGAGGTATTTCAAACATTTTAATTTTTTTGTCATTTAACAAATAGTTTTAGAAATCTGCTATTTAGTTCCTTTTTAAAAAAGGAGCCAAAAAGGTGGTCAGCTGGTTCAAACTGGGACAATTGGATACTAAATTCGCCAAATGGTAACGCTGCATCTGTGTATGTATCTACTGGAAATGGCTTTTCGAATACTACCATAACTAAAGGAAATACTTCCATAACGAAAGGATTGTTTCGTTAATTTTTTTGAAATCTTAATAAAGTGAAACACTCTTGTCTAATGTACTTTTATTTTGGATTTGATAAAATCAAGTTACCATTATAATGTTTGTATAAACAGCTTTTAATTAATATACTTTTTTCTTCGTAATTAATAAATTCTTCAGTGTACTTCTACTTTCTTATTAAAAATAACGATTTTATTGAAGAGAAAAAATAGGAGGGAAATTTTTTTGAGAAAAAGTGAAAAGGGGATTTTTTTAAAGGAGAGGAGCGAGTTTTTCAAATTTTTATCTGTTATTGCAGTCAAAATTAATAATATCTAGTTTAATTTAACTTAGACATCAGTTAAAAATATAACAAAATATTATGTTATTTTAATGAACTCTTCTCCAATAAATACCTTTAAAAACGTTAAAGTAAAACCAACTTTTTTCATCAGCATACTCACATGAAAAGCAAATAATTAGATTTTATTTTAAATTCCATTTGCACATAATATTTGCATAAAATTCAGTGTTTGTTTTATTATTTTCACCTTTCAAAAACTTAAATAAACAATTCTTATACTAGAAACATTAGTCCATTAATCATTTTCGCTAAAAGTTAGAGTAGTAATTGGTTCGATAACAATCTATTTACAATATGAAGACAATTCGGCAAATGTGCAGCCCTTAACACAGCACTCGTCATAAATACCCAGAAGATTGCGACGTCTTCTGGTCTTGGCAAAGGTGCTAACGTGATCAGCCGTTAAAAGATCATCCAAAAATGAGGACTTTGTATGGAAAGGTGTATCATCATCAATTTCATTGTACACATCGAAAACATCCAATTCATTATGTAGTGGTACTAAATAACGAAATTTTTTGATAAAGTAAATATTTTATGGATTAATTATCTTGTTAGTAGTTTTACCTGATTTCTTAGTAATTAGCGAGTTGTAGCCATTAATGCAAACCGATTCCAAAACTTGTACCAACACTGGGCCACACAAACGTTTAGAGCCGGCATGTACTTCGTAAATAGCAACAATCAAAATAAAAACGCACAACAATTTCATTTTGTTAAAAATATTTATTTTATACAAATTGTTATTTGCGAGTTATTATTTTCTGAAAGGCTTAACGATGACTGTGCTATTTGCAAAAATTTCCTGAAGTATTTATAGTAAAAAATTAAAACTATATTTTTAATTGTTATCTTCATTATGCATATACCAAAGGATAACAAAGGAATGCATGTCACATTGAATTATGTTAAAAGCTATATGTGGTTGACATGATTATATTAATTAATATTCATATATTTACTGAACTGATTTATTCTAAAAATATATGTTATAGATTATAGATATATAAATATGTTAATACTCCTTAATCTTGAAAATACAAATGTATGTCTATTGTTTGTAATGTATTATTACATAATTACAACAAGATAATATAGGTAGTAAGTATGTGTTAAGAAAACATGTATATGTACATCTTTATTGATCATCAAGTATTTTAAAAATCATTTCGTATATACAAATACAATTATGCAAATTATCTTGAGACACACTTTACATGTATAAATATTTACACGTTACTTAATGTAATTTATGGAAATTTAAGTAAAAGACATGAACGAATACCTAGCCACACACATGCACGTAAACACATACACATACATTAATTCTTAAATATTTTAGTAACTAGGCCAACAGAATTTATTTCATATTAACGAAATATTAAAAAAAAAAATATTTGTAAATGAGGTAAAGATTTTAAATATAATCTTACAACCCGTATATTAAAAAAAAAATTAACATTGGCTTTCCATAGATAACCCGCCCGACTAAAAACTCGGAAACTAACGTAGGTTCATTAAAATGAATAACTTTCGAA
Organism: Protocalliphora azurea; assembly: GCA_932274085.1. Classification (NCBI taxonomy): domain Eukaryota; kingdom Metazoa; phylum Arthropoda; class Insecta; order Diptera; family Calliphoridae; genus Protocalliphora; species Protocalliphora azurea. The sequence goes on along the minus strand of OW026522.1, from coordinate 83,101,381 downwards.
CAAAAATGCTCGAGAAAAGTTCGAAAAATTTAAAACTTGTGAATATGAATTTAGAGTTAGAGCTGTTTTCAATAATTTTAATAATAAGGAACATTCGCTCCAGCGAATAATTATCGCTTTCTTGGTTCGAATTCAAATGCATGAGAACTTATCGAATATTAATGAAAAGTGAGCATTCTTTTTAGCGAATAATTTTCAAAAATTCCTCGAAAAAATAATTTAATTTTTTTTTTAATTTAAGTAGTGGAAATAAATGAAAAGTATGTCATTTGTATATAAAAAAATGTAGGAAAAATTAGAATTGAAACGAAAATAAATATAAAGAATAAGTGGAACTGTCCTTTACACAAATTAATTTGATTAGCCTTAATTAATTTCACTACTCTCTGTCGAAAGCAAACAGAGAAAGGTATCATTAACAAATATTTTTCGATGTAACAAAATTGTCTTTCTCGAATATTTTACGCTTTAAGTTATAAACATCATTTTCGAATCTTCGAGAACAAGGGCTCTGTTGTCATAAACTGAACGCCAAGTAAACATTTTTCCGATAGTTTTCTGATCTTATTTTGTTCGAAAAAACTTTTATAAAATTCAAAATCGATATCACTTTCAAATACTCTGGTCAGGCGGGAATGCACACATATTATATCAAATTATTTTGAACTTGGAAAAAATCACATAGTATTTGTGAAAATCTCAATATATTCAATAAAATTAATGCTGGTTGGGAAGACTAGACTATACGTGTTATAAATAACAAATATTTCTCATACATAGTATTTTACAAGAAAAACATCATGAATTCAGTGTTGTTAAACGTAGGAAAATTTCCTTTTTGTAGGAATTTTTTCGTAAATTTCAGGTGTATGCAAAAAGAAACAGATTTTTTAAGAACAGCGTTTTAATTTGGTAAGTGTGGCTTACTTCTAGGCTTGCTCTAAAGTTCAGTGAATATTAAAGCTCCGCACATTAGGGTCCTCTTAGAAACAACGAACAAAATTTACTCTAACCTAAGATGGACATACCCCTTTTTTAACTCGCTTTCGTCTGAACTTCCAAAATCGATTTTTTTCTATATATCATGAATTCCATGAGAGGTTAAATATTACCTTATCTTAGGTCTTCCGATTTGGTTCATATATCGCATACACACACTTTTTACCTATAATAAAACATAACTATTTTATTTTTTTAAATGACAGAAAATTCACGCTTTTATTCTAAAAATTCTATATTATAAAAAAAATAATAATAAAATTATCAGTCATATTTTATAGTATCCACAGCCTTTGAAGCAGAAGTCCGAATTCATTGATTTTGACGTTATTAGAAATTATGCATTTTTTCGATGTATTTTTGAAAGTGTTCTCCCCATTCGATTTTTTTTCAAATAAACTTAAAAATTGGTAAAATGACTGAATAATTTATTTGAAGCTTTTATGTGACGGAAAAGTCTAGTATTTTTAATAATTTTTTATAAAAAAAACTCCAACAAATTTTTGCATACAAAAACTAATTTATTTAAAAAAATTTTATTTAATGATTTAAAATAAAAGAATTTTGTATGGGTTATATTTTTGGTTTATTTTTAAAAAAATTGAAAAAATATGTTCCGAAATGAACATATACATGAGTAGTTAGAAAAATTGTATCTACTCTAAAGAATGCACTTAACATTATGCGAATTTATCTAATGTGCATTTTTGACTTTAAATGTATTAAAGCACAGTTTAAGTGTTTTTTAAATCAACAAAATCGGACATCTACGTATTGATATATATACAACAGTACTAGGGATAGATTCACCAATAAAAATAAAAAAGTTTTATCGTTCAAAATTGGTACATATTATGTTTTTCAACTTCAATGCTATACAGTAGAAAATTAAAAAATCTATTACAAAAAATCCATGATTTTTTTTTTATTAAATAAAAAAAATTTCAGTTTTCTCATTTTTGATCATTTATGAAGGCAAAATAATGATAGGTTCACTATAATTTTAATGCAATTTTGACGTAAAATAGAAAGAGGAAAGTAAACAAAATTGCAATCTAATTATTTAGGAATAGTTACAATTACTTTTAGCAACAATTGATTGCATCAAAATTTGTTTTGTGGAAACTGTGAGTAAATTTTAAAAGCTATTTGATTTAATATTCTTCTTAAAAAAACTAAGAATAAATTAACTAATTTGAGTTTAATTGTTTTTAAATAACGTCGCAATAAATGTAAAATGTAGATCCGAGCAAATTGTAAAAAAAACTAAAATCCTTTTTTTTTAATAAGGCTAAAGTGTCACTAATATTAACACTATTTAACTTCAAAAACAGATTCCGGGTAATAAATCCATGACTTTTCGCATTGTATCGAGTCAAAATTTATTTTATTTGTTTTTATAAGAAAGAAGAGTAAACCAATTTTTTCAGTAATTAGTTCAAGAATTATCGACCAATTTTTTTCACAAAAAGGAAATTTATTAAACTACTGTTTGGCAAAAACTAACAAAACTATTCAAAAAAGCCAGCTTTACCGAAATTCGTATAAGTTTGTGCATAAATATAAGAGTTTATTTTAATTGATTTTAGTTCATAATAATTAAGAATAATGTCTTAAATATTAACACTTTTTTACATTTTTTAAAATGAGTCAAAAGTCAAGAATACTTAAAATAAATTGTTTAAATTTTCATTTATATTTGAAAAATGTAATGCCTTTTTAAGGCGTTTGTTATTATTACTTTCATGTATAACTATTTTCATTTCCCATTTGCAATCAAATCTAATAAAACTAAACCAAAGATTTAAAAAAATTTTGCCAAAATTACTAAAATTTTCATTATAAACAATTTAGTGATATCTATGTACACAATTTTATTTTTTATGAAAAAAGTTTGGAAAAAAAGTCATGTTCGATTCATAATATTTATGAAAAAAATTTCCAAATATACGAATTTTTTTCTCTGTGTATTTATTTATACTGTATATAGAAAAAATTACTCGATAAAATATTTTAATTAATTTGTTTTTATAATAAACTTTAATTAAATTTCTTAGTTCTTTGATAAAATATTTCAAATAATTCACTTTTATGTTGTAAAATTAAAGTTGGATTGTGGATGAGTATTTGAATATAGGAATATTTGGTCAGTAAAACATTTTAATATTTGAATAAAATGTAAATCGTTTTGATGTTCTTTTAGATTTCCTTTTTTTTATGATGGAAATTGACATCGATATGAGGAATGTCCTTAGTATTAAAGTTACTTCGTACAAATTATCTTTTTCAACAATATATATTTATTAGGTCTAGAACTCTACATTGTTTAGATTGATACGGAAGTATTTTATTTCCTGGTTTTTTGGAGCACACAAGTAAAGCGACTGATGAATGAGACGAGTTTGGCCATAAAATATGAGTTTATGTATAGTACACTCTCCAAGTGAAGGATGCATGCCATAACTTGAAATTTCATAATTTCCTTAACGTTGTGACACAAAAAACTATTATAGAGTATATAGATATACATAAGTCTTTTGAAAGTGATTTACAGATTCTGGATGTATTTACACTTCTTCGTAATGAAAATAGCTCTAACTCTCGCCTGGGTAGAATTACTGTATAGATAAAATGTTGCAGTAGACACATGGTATACATAAGATGTATAAATTACACACCCGGCTTTTATTACATTTTTCTCTTAGTTATTATTACATTTTTCAAAGTGTCTTTATATTCGTGTACACTATTACACTTTAATTACAATTAATTGCACCCCAAAAGATACTTTTCATACATTCGTATTCCTACGTTACATATATAAAATTAATTGAAATTTGACTCAAAAACTAATTATTTCTATTAATTGATATTATTATTTTGATGATTAGAGAAAAACCAAACAAAAAATTTGTTAATAATTATATAATTATATAATTGTAATTAATAGATATTAAAAAAAATAATTAATAAATAAATGATCTTTTCTAGATTCTTACATTTATCTTCATGTCTTTTTTTATATAAAATACGACACATATTTTTCTTCTTTAAAAATCCTTTATTTCTGAGTAAAATCCATTTGAATCATGCAGAAAACCAATATTAATTCTATTTTGATGAAAAAAATATATCTTTGAGGAGTGAGATTTTTTTTTTTTGTATCCGTTAAAAATAATTTTTGGTTTATTGAGATACACAAATCTTTATTTATGCACTAAACCACTATTTTAAATAAATAAAATTGTTCGTCGTTTTGAAGAGGATTTACTCGAATATTTTTTGAAATTTATTCACACTTTCAATCAAAGAAGTTTTAATAAAATTAATTGCTACCAAAAGTAATTGTAACACCTTGTTAAATAATTAAATTACAATTTTATTCACTTTCCTCTTTGAATTTTACGTGAAAACTGCATTGTAATTACAGTTGGGACATCAATCATTCAATTTTATTAGAGACGTAGATCTCTGTTTTTTTGTAAATAAATTCTAGCTCGTAGAAGGAATACCTTTTGAAAGTTTTGTATAAATACAATAGTGCAGGTCGTGCCTTTGTCAAAGATAATATGGAGAATGAAAATTAAAACCATTATTTTGGTGGCAAACAATATTTAAGACATCGTTAACGGTTTACTCGTTAGAATAAATGTAAAATACTTCCAACAATGTTGCACAAAAAAGGAAGCAGAGTGGAATATAGCATTGTTAAAAAAAAGTATATTTGAATAATATTAGTTGTTACGAAAACGGAGCTTACTAAAGTCTAACTTAAACAATTCCAATAAAGTTAACATTATATCAACTTCGTATATTATCCAAAACAAGAAAACTGAAAACGTTCGTATTTAGCAAAGAAAAACTCAAAAAATTGTGAACAATAAATATTAATTTTTAATGGTGAACCTTTTTTTACTTCGGCCACTGTATGTTTAAAGTTGTACACTTTTTGCGTATGGGAATAAGTGATAGTATTTTTTAAAATTTTTTAAAATATTAAACATTTCCGTTACAAAAAAAGACCTAAATTGAATTATATAAATGCCAATTTAAAAAGCACATAATTATCTTCCCGCTCGCTTTTATTTTAGTGAAACCGAATTGCGACTTAAGGAATTATATTTTTCTTTGTATATTTTTGACTATTTCCTATAAACAAAAATTGTGAATAAAATCGTGAATCTTTCGAAATTTTGAAAGATAAAATGGATACATTCATTTTATTCCTCAACCTAAATGTCTGTTCAATTTCAAGGAAATCGGAGGATATATAACGTATTGAGCTATAATATTTGTTTTTACTTTTTAATTTTCCATTTTTGCTAGTACTTTTTCTCTTTTTTCTAGTAGAAAATAAATTGAATACCCAGCTGAAAGTGATTATATATAAATATATATGTATATATGGTATATCATATATGTTTTTTATTCGTCATATCTATTCACATATATGTAAGAAACTCTATTGTGAATGATAATTAAACCATTTTTTTTTTTAATTTCATTAGAAACGCTAAAATTAAAAAGTAATATACATTAAATTATTTTACTTAGCACATATATTAAATTAAAACTATTTACATACATTTTGTCGAAATAGCAGTAAACTAGTAGTACTTTTAGATTTTAATTTGCTATTACATGCTTCTTAAAATATCTTCACGATTACACCTTGTAGACTTATCTGAAAAGTATTCTCATCCGTTATATATTAAAAAAAAAGTAATAATAATTTTAAATATGTTATTCCACTTGGATTTCCTGGTATTGAAGCCTTCTCCTACCATTCAGATTGTTGTGTTTCTGAAACTAGTTAAATTCGTTTAACAAATTCTGCCGAAATATAAGAAAATTAAAAGTTTATCAATAATATTCGCACATCTACCTTTGCTATTTGTTGACAAAATGAGTTCTTAATTGCAGAAAATTCCTCAATTATTAAATTTTTACTAAGACTGTAATAGTTTGATTGAATTTTTATTTTTGAATTTATTTTGAAATGTCACGAAATGAATATCTTTTCTCAGAAAATATTTAAAAAAGTAAAACTAAATAAAAAATAATAGCTTTTGTGTATCTCACTAATAAAGCATCATACATGTTTTGATGTTATTACAACATTTATAGCCAATAACATTTCATAAAAATTTCCTGAAGTACATTTACATGTACCTTTATTAGTTTAAGAGTTATATTGCATTTTATGTTTGATTTAATATTTGATATCTGGTTTCATATACGAAAATTTATTTCATATATGAAATCATGTATGATAAAAATTCTGCAATTATTAATATTTTACCATATACGTATACACATATTGCAAATTCTACCATATATGAATGCACAAACTTTCATATACAAACTAATATACAACAATATATTGTCATACATGGATCATATATAAAAATATTAACCATTTTCAGCTGGGTTTGGCAAATTTTTAAAAAAATTTATGAGAAATCAAAAATATTTATCTTTAAACTTGAAAATAAGTTGCCTAAATGCATTTCTAATTAAATTTTTCATATGTTGAAAAGGAAAAATATTATTTAAAATGATGTAAGAAATCCCAAATAAAAATAATTTGGTGATGCGTGCGGAAACAAATTATTATATTAAATCGATGAAAAAACTGAAATAAATATTAAAAATCTGTTCTAATTTTTAGTTAGTTTTGATTTTGAAATTTTTACACTATAACGATAAATTGATTGCAGTGTGCACGAAAAAGAGTCATATTTTTTTTTTTTTTTTTTTTTTTAAGAAGATGGACACCAATCGGGTGAAACTAAATCGACGACGCTGAAATTAATATTGTTAACCATTTTTAAAAGTAGCGCTCGCTTTTGAGACTTTTCATTTTGAAAGGCTTATAGAGGGGGTAGGAAAATTAAGTTTTTTTTATTGTTGTTTATTTTGTTGTTAAATTTAAACAAAATAAACAACTAGTATTCTACTGAAGTATAGGATCATGAATATTTATCATCAAATATATTTTAAACGATAAGATACAAAACTTTAAATTAACAAAAAATATTACTACAATTCCGTAAGTAAGCTAAGTTGTGTTACCAATGAGCAACTTTTCAAACAAAAATCAAAATCTAGCTATAATTGATTTAATTTATGGTTGGATTATATATTCAATAGACTTATAGCTTAATTTACACAAATAATGTCCCTTTTATTACTAATTTTCTATTATTTTTGTTACTTCCACAATAAAGTTTAGATCCAAATATCGCGAATACGAGCGCTAACTTCGAAAAACCACAATTAAATTCAGCGTACTTGAATTAGCTTTAACAGTGGGATGCCCAGCTTGCTAAAATTTGCGACTGGCATCTTCATATAAAAAAAAAAAAAAATAATGAAAATTAAAAGGTGGAGTATTATATGTGCTAAATTTGACTAAATTCGACGATGGTAAAAATGAGAGGTGGGACGAAATTTTTTGGAATTGCCCTATAATTAGAGATAGTATATCTAAACTTCAAAGCATATACGAGTACAAAATTAATTTTGACATATAATTTACATATAATTTAAATTACACTATGCGGCAAAATAAAAAAGTTGAATATATTTTTGAAATTACCTATTGTGGGCCGTAGGTCTAGTTAAGTAGATAATTTTGTAATTTTTAGTTTTTTTCGATACATCCTTAAAATCTGAAGTTCTCGATAAAAAACGATTTTTTACAACTTAACGGAATGAAAAAAAAAAAAATAATAATTCATTCTGTTACCAATTTTGAATTTTGAAAATTTTTAACTTTAGATAGACGAAAAATCATGCTTTTATATATATAATTTTTAGCTTTAGCTTAAATATTGTTAAAAATATCTGCAGTTTCCATTTTTATTTAAATTTTTTCAACTTTCGCGGCATTTTTTCTATTATTTTATATAAAACCCAATCCTTTTATAAATTTATTTTAACCCATTATTGCCTGACCGATAATTTCATTTATCGCACGTTACTCAAGCATAAAACCTACCACATATGAAAAATTTATTTGTTATTATTATTATTTTTTTTTTTCTTTTGATTTCTTCTATAATTTGATGTCTTCTAAGAAAACAATTTGAATATTTTTAGTTTTCTATTATCCTCTACTACCGTTTTCGCAAAGCTCTAAAAAAGTTTTTATTTCTTTTTTTGCGAAAAATTAATTTTATTCTGTTAATGTTTTTTGCTGTTGGTTTATTATTGTTGCTGCTGTTTTTCTGTTGCGCCATTTTGTAATGCCATTTTGCGCCATTTTGTAATGAGTGTTTTTAATATACATACAACAATCAGGAATTTTATTGTTAGCCATGGCACCAGGTAAAAGGGTTCACAAATGTGGGGTATGCAAAATTGGTATTAGGAGTCAATCAAATATCCTGTATAAAGTTTTTTGGTTATGCGCTGGTATATCAAATAATGACATGGCCAAAATAAATGAACTTGCATCTATATCTTTTGTTTGTGCACCATGCAAATATTAATATTTCGGCTAGTGGTATTCGTGGAAATATTTCCAACTTAAATACAAAATTCGATAATTTGAGTGCTAAGTTTGATGACTTTATTTTCAAGGGGAATGATGACGGTGACTTCATTAAACAGTAATTTAATTATGCTGTTTCTGAGTTTAAAAAAAATTGTCTTCATGGGTCGAAGAGTTGAAATCAGATATTGTTAACATAATAAATTAATTAAGCGAATTGAATTCGACACAGCAGTTAAAATTTCTATTATCCTCTACTATATTAATGACGAAAACTCTATACTTGTTAAATTTAACAGTATTTTTGTGCGGGACAGGATTATAAATGAATATTTTAAAACCATAAAATCTTAACTAAATGCCTTGTGTTTGAACCTGCGTCAGAGTAAAATGAAAACAAAGCACAAACTAATTAATGCCATGAAACCCACTGCTGTGCTTACTTATCCTAATCTTACGACTAATGAGTATGATGCTAAAGGCTGTGCTTAGTTACTTAAAGTTGGAATTGTGCCTAATATATTAGACTGATGGTGCGATATATTTGTAGTTTTAAACTTTTATTATTTTCTAGAATTAGACTGCTTGAACATACTGTGAATTTATATACATTGTTAACATTTTCCTTTTATTGTGAGTTCCAGCAGATCTACTTCTCAATTTGTTTACAATGTAGGAATATTTTTCTTTAATTTTTTTTTTTGTTAATCTCATTTTTTATAACTAGCTGATAAATACACAGAGAAAAAAGATTGGTAGAAAAACTTTTGCAACAATAAAATTATTATAAAAATAACTAGTATTTTATTATAATTATTAAAAATGTGAAAAGCTAACAGATATTTGATCTTGATAATATTTTAAGAACAATTATAATTGAATGATAATTCCTAAAAAGGTAAATTTAGTCATTTAAACCAATATAAAATTGATAAAAGTAATTTTAAAAAACAACTGAATTTTAATACTATTATTGGTGGTCGAGATCATTTGTTTTGTAAAAGCAACTAAAAATTTAGTCGTGGTGTAAAAAATCTGAAAACTGGTGTTTCAAACCAATATTTAGTAAAATTATTTTGAAATTTCTTAATTAAATTTTTTAAATCAGAAATTGGAAATATTTTTTTGTGCAAAATTTTTATAATAGCTGTGTTTTTTTTTTTGCTTCCCTTGAGTGAGTATTAAGGTTGATAATTGGTATCACTTAATATTCAAGCAAAAGTTGCCCAAATAGACCTTTATATTTTATTTCAAAAACTGCTAATATAAATTTGTTTCATTCTACTTGTTTGTAGTTTTGTATATATATATATATATATATATATATATATATATATTTATTTATTTATATAATTTTTTTCATTTATTGACACTCAAGTGTAAACAGTTATATTTTTGTTCATAATTTTGCAGCACTTTTATCGACGTTAAAGTAAACATGTATAATTCTACACGTTAACACATAAGTTATATAAATTTAAATTTTGAATGAAATTACCTATGAACGTTAGCAATAAAACACTGCTAATTATTAATTTTAAAAAAATTTAAATTTTTGTAAAAAATGCTTTGCACATCCTAAATCCTTTACTTTTTGATTATTTAGAATACTAAGTACTCGTGGCCATTAGAATAGTTTAGAGGTGCTTTTGCTTACAACTTGTCCGTGTATTAATATTTCGTCATGTAAATTAATTTATTTCTTACATGTATAGAAAAGAAGTAAGAATTCCATTCAATTACTCCATTCTATAAATTAATTGTCTAGGGATATAAGGAAGAGAAATTGTTTTATGGATCATATATTCAAGAAATACCGAAAGGTGTATCGTATTGTAAATTCGAAACAAAAGAAAGTTATCAATTCAACGTTCACATTTTTTTATTATATCCCAAATGCAACATATTTTGTGTAGTTGTTTATTAATTTATATATATATATATATATATATATATATATATATATATATATATATATAATCTGTTATATTGTATATCTATATATCGATAAAAATTAAATAATTTTTAAATATATTTCCAGTAAAAACAACTAAAGTTTTAGCTACTCGCACTGAAAGTTTCGGCTACTTTTATCGAATTACATTTCTCATTTAGTTATATATGCAAAAAATGTCAGTATTTTCAATAGAATTGTAAGAACCACTAAAATTCGATTGGCAAAAAAAATCTGGCACAACGAATATGTTTTCTCTGTGTATCATATGAATTCAAGTGATTTTTATTTGATATATAATTTAAATGTTCTATTGCATTCATTCTACTTGATTTGGTTCCCTGCTGTAGACTTTCTTACTATAGTTAATTCCTGTTACTGACAATATGGGTCCTATAACTCTTACTTGAAAAATATTCAGCATGGTAATCGTGACAAATTTAAAGCAGGTCATCTAGAATTTGAGACCATATATACATTCTATTATAAATTATACATTGAGATTGCTACTAATCTAAAAGATGACATGTTTGATTTAATTTTTTCGCTTGTTGAAAATAATTCTGATCGTTCTGTTGGTGTTTCATGTTATGTATTTTGTAGAAATTATCGGACTTCAATAGGTGGTGATGTCGGTATATTCGTCTTCAGAAAACCTAAATTTCGATCTGTTTTAAAAGTGTGTGCATCTGATCTCTGTGAGTCACTTTTAATTGAGGCGAAGGTTTTATTTGGTATGGGCTACCTGCCTAATGGTAATTTGTTTCTGTTTGAATTGCATTGTCGCCATATTTTTTCCAGATACTGGAATATAATCAGTAGTGGAGACTTCAACTGCAATTTATTTAATTTATCTAAATCTAAATCTATTAGATGGCGCTATGTGTAAGATTGAATTTATCTACTACGATATGGCTAATAATTCTACACCTGTGTTGGATTATTTTTGGGTTAATGATATCTTTATAATAAAATTTTTTGATCATGTGAAACGCCCATTATTATCCGATCATGCCCTTTTTACGGCTTCCCTTGTTTTTGATTCTATTTAAATACATGATTTTTTTAGAATACTAGGATTAAAATAGTATTGATTGGAATAAAATTTTGCTTTCCAAATTTCGATTATAATATGTTTTCTAATATTGTTGATGTTAATGATAAATTATATATATATATTCCTGTCTTTTTTAATATGTCCTGTTGTTAGGTGAAGAATACATAGTAATAGTACTACATGTATGGATTTCAGGGATATTTCATATGCAAGATCCAAAAGGGATATGGCTCTTTTTTGAATTTCGATGTAATCGTTGTGAGGAAAATTGGAGGCTATATTGTAAGCTTCGTAATAAGTCTATGAGTGTTATTCGGAAAGAAAAGAGAAAGTATTTTTCTAGATTGTTTAGGGGTTAGATTCGTCGGGCTTGACAACATTCACATTACATTTCTTAAACATGTTTCGGATTTATTATTAAACTTAATTAATTCTTTTTTTTTATTATCTGTATTTCCTGAGCTTCGGAAAAAGTGCTTGTGTTTGATTCTTGACAGTGGCCACTCGTTGTCATATTGGCCACGAGTCTTACATTTTCTTGAAGAAATATCTGGATGTTCTGCTATCTCTCTCTTAATAGATTGAAATATATTGTTAATACTATTGTTAGATTTGTTTATAATATAATACGTTAGGATGTTCTTTGAAGAACTTAGTAAATTATCGTTTTATTTAGCTTTGATTTACAATATAATTAAGAATAGTTTTTCTTCTTGTGTAATAATTTCATATTTTTTATGTTTTCCCAGGAATCTTCAAATGCATATTCCGAGAATTTTGTAACATATATTTTGAAAGATCATTTTTTGTAAGAATTTTAAGCAGTTGGAATTGATTACCCTATGAACTTCGTACTTTCTTCCACTCCAACAATGTCTTTCGCCTTAAACTTTTGGATTGTTTAGCTAAAAGTATTTGATTACGCCTGATATACTTACCGTTTTTTAATTATTTGTAAAAATTACCATTATTTCTTATTTCTACTTAAATTTTTATGGCTGGGATGCCGAATACATTTCGATAATAAATAATTTATCTAGATTATTTTATATACTTATGTAAGCTATATCTAAAACTCGGTGTTATTACTATGTAATACATATTCATATTTTGCCATAAAGCTTTGTATTACTATGCTGAATAAATAAATAAATAAATATTTTAGGTTAAAAAATGGAACTATTGGTTCTTGGGATCTGAGGTGGTAAACTTACTTACCAGTGGGCCGAAATGTATAGCGTTTTTGGTGAAAAGACTTTATTTCCGTAATAAATATTTATTAAAGATCAAAATATTTTGGTTAAAAAGTCTTCGATTAAAAATATTTAGTTAAATTTTCTAAAATTTTATTTATCTTTTTGCGTTTAACTTGTAAATTTGTCATTCATGTGATTAGTGGGTGTGACCAATTACACAACGTCCTGGTTTTGCAGAAAGTACTGTAAAATGGAGGTTTAGAAATTTCGATAAATAAACTAATGATGATGGTTTAAACTTTGAAACTTTTTCATTAGCACATAACATTGTAAATATCAGTAGTTCACTGCAATAGCTACAGGAAAATTAAACTTTGGTATATGCTTAACTAGTTATTTTTTTTTATTTTTTTGGCATCGGAAATTTGAAGATTACGTATATAAACCATCATGTTACCATTTTTTGGTCAGATATTAATCTGATATTTAAGTAAGACATTATTTTTAGGATCTACTTTAACTATGCACATTATAATGCGCTACCTTATCAGGAAGTTATGCGTTGATAAGAATTGTAAGCGTATTATGCCTCCATTGTATGGCCAACGCCTTGTTGGTATGATTCCATGATACTTACATATGAGTCAGTAACAGTTTTTATCCTTGCAAACTTTTATATTTTATCAACAAAATATATATAAATTTCAATAAACGTATTCATTTCAGACCACATTTTTATTATATGAGGGTTATTCCATATCAAAACGAACAGAAAACAGACATTTACGGATTTGACATTTCCAATTTTAATCGAATTCACTACAGACATTAGAAGTTTTTTAAATCGTAAATTTTAGACTCATGGCCTTTTTTTGTCCAGAAATGTGAAAAAAACTAAAAATTTAACAAAGGTGTATTTTTTTAATTGCTAATAACTGTTAAAATATACAAGTATTTAGTTTCATATTATAACTATATATATGTATAAAGTTTATCTATATCCAACGTTCATAGGTCAAAATGTGACATATAAAAACAAGCTATGGTAACTCATAAAATAGTATTTTTAATTCTTATATAATTATATAATGTTGAAAAAGATCTTCTCACTACTCGTGTAAAATATTAAGCTGCAGTCTTATTTAACTTGGAAATTATGGACCAAAATATTATATAATTATTAAAAATTTCTGAACTATACATAAAAAAATTTAAATTTTAGTATCACTTAAAAGATAAAGTCATTACCTTTAAAATGATATGAAAAAGGTAATTTATTTCGAAAGTTCGAAGGTCAAAATTAGATTTATAGAAATTAAACCATGATATGTCCAAAAAATATATTCTTGAATTTCTTAAAAAAAAGTAAAATATGTTAACATGACTCTATTCCACACTCGTGCAAAATTTCATCTTGGACACTCATTTAGTTCAGAACTAATATAGCGAAATATAATACAAAGTCATATTTTATGTATAAAATTTCATTTATTTTAAATATGAACTTATAAAACAACATAATTTTAAATAAATTTTTCTAAATATTTTAAATTATACATAAAAAAATTTGCTTTTTACAAGCTTCATAGCTTCTAAAATAAATGAGTGTCTAGCTTGAAATTTTTCACGTGTACGGAAAAGATTTATGTCAACTTTATATAAATATTTAAGAATTTTAAAAATACAGTTTTTTTGACATATAATGGTTTGATTGATTTTTGTCTGATATAGATACAAAATGTATGTATGTATAAATAGTTTTGTAGTAATTTTACTTACCATTGGGTAGAAACATATAGCAAATTTGGAAAATATCACAGAAATCTTAGCGCTTTGCATTTGTTTTTGACTTGTTGTGTTTGTTTTTTTCTTACTTTAGTCTGCTTGTAAACCAGAGAATTTAATTTAAATATATAGTTTATTATTAAAATTCGATCCTTTTAGAAGATATTTGGTTTTAGTCAAAATATGCTATCAAAAAGTATTTAAGACTTAAATTATTATTCCTTAAAAAAGAATAATGAATATGGAGAAATTTTTGTCCATGTTGACAACATAGCATTCGATGATCTGAAATTTTTTCTAATTTCCACATCATGAATGTAGGACGATGCAAGAAAATCTCAGGTGAAGCTCATAAGTGATTCCTTCTTAAAGCGGGCATCAATCGAACTTTGTACTCACGACCTTTTCTGGTAAAAATATGACTTTTTGAAAAACTAGAAAAATAAAAATGTTCTTCTTTAATTGCCAATAACTTCTTAATTATACATGGTAGATCTCCAGTTTCATATCAAAGACAAAGATATTACCTTTATAACGTAATATTTCGAAATTTTTGATATAATAAATTGAATTAATAATTAAAGTCACATATAATTAAAGTCATCACAATGAAGAGTAAAAATTAGTTGAAAATTTACACATTTCAGATTTCATATAATTTTTATTGCAGATCCCAGATAAATTTGCAAAATAATAGGGTTTCAAAAAATGCCGAAGAAATTAAACAAATTGAGAAAAAAGAAAATTGGATATATTATGTACAATATTTCAGCAAAAGTTCATATAATGTAAAGAAATGTATAAATTTTTAAAAAGCTTGTTTTTCTTTTTTTATAGAAATCCGTTAAAAAAAATATTGTTAAAAAATAATTTTTATAAAATCTGTTTATTTCCTTATCAGATTTTGAGGATGTTTCAAAACTATATTTTCACTGTCACACTGTGTTATTGAATATAATAAAATTTTATACAAATATTGAACATAAGTTAAAATATTTTGCAGAAATATGAATTTTCCCAGAAAAAAAAAAATAAAAGGTAAAACTCTATTTTTAATTAATCATTTCTCTGTATTTCGAATTTCTGCATTTTTAAAACCTCGCAGTGATTTTATAATTACATTTAATTTTATTATTTGTTTTGTACTTTATTTATATAAATTTTTTGCATTTGGTTTCTATGCTTACATACATATATTCGTTATTTACCCATCTGATTTTCTTCCTTTACAGATATTTCCGAGCAAACACAGTGCGTTACCAAAATGAAAACTGTGAAGGTGTATGCATGCTGAATCATTATTGTGCCATAACAAGAGTGGATTACAAAGAATTTCGACAATGTCTTGAGAAAGAACAAAGTGCATTGCGTTCCAGCGCCAACAGACAGAATGCAAATACAAAAATTCTTTTAATTATGTCAATGATGTTAACAATTACTATGGCCTACATACGAGGAATATGCAATCTTTTGTGCACTGTTTTCAGGCGGATAACTACACGTCAACAATTAAATGGAATAAAAAAATGCCAATTATATGTAAAACTCATGAAAATGCGAATAAAGTTAATGGGAATTTTTGCGGTAGACAACAACGAAGAGAAGTATAAAGAAACAAAAGACTTTGAACAAGTTACGCTGTACAATGTGGAGTCTATTGAGAGTAAAATACATCAAGCATCAAAGCAGCAAGAACACAATTGCAACCACTGTTTCCAACAGAAACTCACTGCTGCTTATGTTGATAAAAGTAAAAGTATGTTTGAAATAAAAACCAAAGACGATATTCAGCTAATTGTACAAACACAACATAGGAAAGAGCAAATTATTTTAAGTCATTTAAAGAAATTATATACCGTCAACACTCACATGAACGACCTACGATTGGAGTATTTAAAATTAATTAAATTATTAATATTTTATAGCATAAATACACAAACTTTAAAATATATCTTAAGGGGAACACAATATTCAATTGTTTTAATGAGAAAAATTGCAAAATCTTATTTGTTTACATCAACAGAGTGTTGCAGTAAAGTTCATTTGAGTACAAAATTTCACCATCATATGCTATTAAATAATATGGCGCTTATCTAATCAATTTCAGATAATGTGCCATATTCTAAAGGTAATGCTGTGAAAATATTTGTATGTTGCTTCCGGCTTTAAATATGTATAATTTATTTGCAAATTACTAAAACTGAATAAAAATAAGGACGATAATTCACATTAATTTGCTGTTATTGTATACTAATATTAAATAATCTTAAATAGTAAATAGTAGTTAAGTATTATGTTAAATTTGTGAACTTTTCGAATGCAGGTAGTCAATTTTAAAAATTTATGAGTTGCGGAAAGTTTGAAATTATTGGCCTTTTTTAGCTACTATTTAGAAGCTTTTGAGGCTGAGTGATAATTGTTAATTTCCTATTTTTCAACACCATATTAAGAACTTTGTGATTATGTACGAGTGAAATAAACATTCACTGTTTGTATTGGAGATTAGAATCGCTAACTTTATTTTGTGCTACGTTCCCGCACACAACGATTATAGAGAAGGAAGATTTCAATTTACTACTCTAAATAACCTAATGCCACATGACACCGTTACATATAGTAGCTTATAGCCTTTTTATCCTAAGGTCCGCAAACTTTTTTCCATGAACCCTTAACTACTATATAGAGGTATTCGAACTCCTGCTCTCTAACTGCCAAGCAAAAGAGTAGAGAGTACGAATCTGCTTGTATTGGTGAAGATTAACATTTATAGATGGGTCAGAGTACAAGAGGGCGTTTTCTTCTCAATCTCTCTGTCAATATATATATATATATATATATATATATATATATATATATATATATAAATTTCAAATTTCAAATGTATATTGGTAAAACTACTTTTATATAAATTGAGGTCTCATATGAGTTTAGAACTGCGTCGGATGTGTATATTTTTATTATCTGATTTGTGAAAACTTCTCAACAAATGCTATAGTTTCAGCTTTAAATTTTTGTCTACGAAATTATTTAAATAATTGCTTGTATAAATAAAATTATTGTTAATAATTTGTTATCAATTTTTTCCTAATCAAATAGAAATAAACATATTAGTAGTTATAATTAAAAGACACCACAAAAATACAACCAATTAGTGTAACAAATATAATTTAACTTTAATTCTAAAACAAATTTAAATACGAGATAAGGCTGATATTTAATGTCAACTGTATTAATTAAATAACATTTTTTGAACACCGAACTTAAAAAAATAATCCAACTCGTATTATTAAACACAAAAGTTCTTGTGTACGCAATAAATATTTAACAAAAAATCGAAAATGAACAAATAATTATTGTAAAGTTTGTATGAATAAAAATAGGTACCTATTTAGAAATAATAAACAATTAAGTAAAAAATTTTATATTTCAAGCTATAAATAAAACTCAATTATGCCCTTATTTTATAAATCACCACACCTCACTTTCACTTTTACAAATTTCGTATTTTGTAAAACATCAGAATCTTGAAGTGTTTGGTCGTGATGAAAGCAACCGACGTGACGTTATTTCAAATAAAAATGTATTAAGATGTATTTCATAAATCAGCGCGTTAGAAAATTTATCATTTTAAACTTCAAATTTAACATCCAAAATTTTAAGGTTTTGGAACAAAAAATGATATTAATTGAAGTTGTAACACTTTAAAATATATATAAAAATTCAATCTTTAATTTTTAAATTCACTTAAAATAAAAACATAAATACTTTTAATTCATAATTAAAAAAACAAAAAAAAAAAAAAAAACATATTACATTTTTATTTTGCCAATTAAATTTTTCTTATTTGTTAGTAGTTTTTGTTTCCAAATTTCCTTTTCAATTAATATCAGGATTGCCAAACATATAATTGAAGGTCTTATAAGAAAATAAATTTTTATAATATCACGTATTGATATTGGAAATCCCGAAATTATTTTTATTCGTTATTTTTATACGAACGCAAAGTCGTAGTGATTTTTAAAATACCATTTTGTGAGTCAAGCATTGGTAATTGAAATTAATGTGCAGGTGAAGTTCTCGGCACAGGTGATTTGTAAAATTATGGCATTAAATATTATTTAAAAAAAAAAAAACACAAAATTTAATAATAATGAACGAATTGTATATTGACATCTAAGTAAATAAATAAACATTTAAAAATGAATTGTATATATGGATGAAAAATGGTAACTTTTATTTTCTACGTCTATGTAATCTCATGTGTGTAATTGTAAAAATAAATAATCTCATTTTAGCATTTATTATACAAACTCAATATATTTATAAAAAAATATATATATGAAAATGAGGTATACCAAAATTTCATTGGCATAGGTTTAGATTGATTATATATAAATATATGTACATGTAAAGTATTAAAATATATTAAAATATATATAAAATTAAATATAAAGAGCAAATAACTCACTAACAAATAATGAAATAAAAAGCAAAATCTATTTGTCTCAAATAAAGTTATTTGATTTTCTTATTTTTATAAGACGAAGAGAAAAAATTGTAAGTATCAATAAAGATTATAGCCTTATTTATAATAGTAACTACTAACCCTAGAGCAGCGTTACAGAGCTCCTATAATACCTAAAAAATCTCCTTAAAATTTGTTTATTTAATAGAAACAAAAAATATTCATTTTTATTAATATTAATATTCAATTTTATTAATAACAAAATAATTTTGATTATTGCAAAAATAAAAACTTATTCATAAAGATAGTTAACATAAAATTCTCTTTTTATTAACTAAAGTTCTGTATTTTTGTACGAGGTCTTCACTAAAACTCCCCTCTTACGAATCCCCGTGTAACAAATTTAGGACTGAAATCATAGATTCACAAGTGCTAACCTTAAGTCTGTTTGACAATTTATTTTTCATTAGCAATAATTTTGCAAAAAGACGTTCCGCCGAGGCAGTGGTAAGAGCAAAATTAAAAATATAAATTAGGACATAAGCATTCATCAAATCTATTTCTTAATTTTCCCAAACGGGTTCCAAAAGATTCGATATGTTCACAAAATTTATTATTAGCTTTAGTTTTTAACAGTTTCAGTTCATTACCAGCAAAAACTTTACTTTCCTAGAAAGTTAGCAGGTTTGGAAACAAAAATCAATTACTTATTTTTTACCTCAATAACTAATTATTTTTGTTCAAGTTGTACACAAATTCGTGTAGTTATTTCTAGAATCTAGCTCAAAAATATGTATCTGAACGAAAATAAAATTTAAAAAAAAAACAAAAAATTTTGCCGTCAGAGAGATTTGATCTTAGACACACCACCACTCTTTTTTAATGACTCACTACACCATCTCGCACTTAATTTTCTAAGTGATAAAAACTTTTTAGTATAAAACATCTTTCTAGATATTTTGTTAAAAAAAAGCTAGCAGCATCAGAATGGAGTTGAACCAACAATCTTCGGGTTTTTAATGCAGCGCTCTAGCCAGATTGCAATATTACTGTGTGTTAAAATAAAATGATTTTTAAGTAAAATTTCAACAAAATTACTGACAAATAAGCTTTGAATCCTGTAGCATATTATAATTCATATTTCATGCTTTATTAAAGGCACTGATTTTTATTGTGGGAGTTTCAAATCACTAATTTCAATTTTTTAAAAATTTTGTTAAAAAATTTAAAAATAGTCAGGAAAAACAATGCTATTTTATAGACAATACCACAAAAGTTAAAAAATGAAGTTAGGGCGATATCTCTTATAAATTCTCTGTATTTGTGGATTTAATCCGAAATATAACTCAAAATTATATATTTTTATCTGTATTCCAAAGTAATGATAACTTTACATGGCATGATATCAGTGAGTAAAATTTATTTTGCACATAATCAAGAAAGCTTCCAAATATTCAGTTGAGGTTAAAATTTATGTTTTTGAATGTAGATATCATCTATTGTTTTTATATATCATCTTGTCGTAATATAATTTAAAATAATCTGTATACTGGTCCAAAAAAAATTTAATTCCAAAATACAAAAATCACCAACAAATATCTTTTTGCCGAAATCCGAAAAATTCAAATCTAAGGTACGGCGAATTTATGAGAGATTCTGCCTTAATTCTTTTTATTATTTTAATTTTACTTTTTGTGGTGTTGTCCATAAAACAGTATAGTTTTTTCTTACTTTTTCAAAACTGGTTTAACAAAATTTTGAAAAAAAAAAATTGAAATTGATGATTTCAAAGAAACATAATAAAAATCAACATTTTTTAATAAAGCACGAAAATGGGATTATAGTATCCTGCAGCATTTAAAGCTTACTCGTATTTTTTAGTAATTGTGGTTCAAATTTGACTTAATATAATATTTTATTTCAACATTCATGAAATAATTAAAAATTTGACTGTACGTTGCTTCACAAGTGTTTGAAAACATGTAAATGGTCTGGGGAATTTCTAATAACTTTAACACTTTCGAACCGATTTAAACTTTTTTATCTATTTTAATAGATAATTATGTCTAGCTTACAGTGCCTTTACATTAAATTACAAACAAGAGTTGATAATAGTAAATTAAAAAAAAACTGTGAAAAAGTCAAAATTATCTTATATAAATGCACACTACAGACTTCAGAGTCGATGCATATTAAAAAAAGATATTAAAAAAAAGAATAATCCTAGAGGAAGTTACGTTTGAAGTTCGAAAATCTGCTTTTTTTTGGAGCAGTCTAATATATATATATATATTTATATATATTAAAGACCCTCACGGAAAAAATTGCTACTGCACCCATCTAGAAATGAAGACTATTCTGTCCTTATATGATTCTCAAAATATTACATCTGAATGTTTAAATTTACATGAGCTAGACCATTTTCAAAATACGTATTTCTTTCAATATCATTATCAATAAAATAAAATTAACTTCTAGTAATAATATAGGCATAATAAGGCTTGTAATATTCATTTAAATAATTGCTATGTCTCTTCAGTTGCGGAATATTAAAGTTTTACTAACTGTTTTGTAGTATTTTCTTTATTCAAACATTTTATATATGTCAGACATTTTTCTACATATACTGGGTTTTAATATACCATTGGAAAGGTACATCCTGATAATATTGAAGTTTATACAAAATATATATAATATATATATATATATATATATATATATATATATATATATATAAACCCTTTAGAAACAGGAGGATCAATTTTATGCATTTAGTTCCCAAAAGGTTAAATTAGCAGTTTTTGCAAATAAGTCACATGAATTTATGAAAAATATAATAAGCTCCTTCAAAACCGAATTTTATGGTTAAACTCTAGATTTTCCTTATTATTGTACAGCTTTCGAACAGTTGTCTACAAGGTAGTTGCATTTTGATATTTTTTTAATTCTTTGGCTTTTTGGGTGGGGTCTGTGCGTCCATCTACAGAATACAAATTTTGGAATAGGGATTGATACTTGATACAAATATGTATATTTTGCGGTATATCGGTATATTTTCAGAAAACTATTGCATGCAAATCCGCCTCTTGTTATAACTATGCAGAGAAAACGGGCAAGTGCTTGAAAAAAATAAGCAGTCTCACAAATTCAAATGTAGAACTGTGTATACGTTTTTCACTTTTTTGAATATTATTGATAATTACATCCAAAAAATTAAAATAAACGTATTTTTGGCATGAAAAAAAGAAAATTCCAATAGGGGAACTATTTAAGAAATAATTAAATACGCAGTCAAAACTAAAGATCATCGTGGAAAATATGTTGCGAACTTTGTAGTAATACTCATTTCAATCACAAGAAAAAGTTAAGTTTCATTATTTCTCAAATTTAACCCATTGACGACCAAAGCAAATATGCTTCCCCAATTCTTTTTCAGGTTTACATACTTGTCTACGTATGAGCTAAAGCAAATAATTCAAATACGTCTTGTAGAGAAGAAATACTGCTACAGGATGAAGGAGGAGATTATAAATAGGATATAATTAATAAAATAAAAAAATCAAAACCGTATATCCAAAAAATGAGTGGACAGGGGTAAGTGGAGAACGGTTTAAGGATAGGCTCTAGAATGTTAAGTTTTTGTTTGGAACAACTATCTGATGGTAGCAAATATCGAAAGTAATAAACATTTTGAAACCCTTTAGCAGAAAATGTACGATCGTCAAAATCATTGTTAAAGCTGTAATATAAGACAGTCCAGGCTGCAAGTTTCCCAGAATCTTGTATATTAATCTCTGCAAAATGATAAATTGTTGAAAGCTTATTTATGATATTCCACATTATGTATTAACATTTTTGGAACTCGATTTCTTTTTCAAAATATATGACACTAATGACCGGTCAGGGTTTAAAGTGTTTTCTCCAACACATAGCAGTTATTGAGAGACGATATCAGTTCAAATTAAACCCAGTTATGTTAACTAATTATCGTCAACAGAAAAAAAAATCGAACGAATTTTAAAAATCAAAATGTGTAATCGTAGTTGTGGCAATCGCGAGAAGGAGGAGACAGCTTTTCATCTTCTATGTGAATGCCCAGCCTTGAACGCAAGCAGACATAAATTTCTGGGAAATTTCTTTGAAATATCTGACACTAGACTCAGTGACATCATTAAATATCTCAATGCTACAGGCTGGATCTAATTAATTTATGTTCTCATTGTTTCTTCCCTACATTTCTATCTCATTACAGACTCAATACAACTAATTCACCTGGCGAGTAGTGTGGTTCCGTCAAAACGGATTCTAACGAGCCCGTAAGATTACGGGCTACCACGTAAACTAACCAACCAACCAATTCCTTATATATAATTTGATATTTAATTATTTATTTATGATCAGATATCCAAAAACGTGACCATATTCTACCTTTTGGTTTTTAATCCGGTATAATCATTTATTTATTTTAGGGATTCGTAAATGTGTTCAATACTACAACTTAAAAATGTAATACACTTCATTTGGCCTTAAAAATATTAATTTTTTCAATAAACTAATTATACTAATATTATTTTATCATACGATAAAAAAATGTCTTTTATGACTACAATGTAATTCATGTATATTTCTACATCTATTACATACACTCTTCATGACTAAAATCTATAACATTTTCAAATATGTGGTAGATTTTATAATTGCAAAAGATGTCTCAAATTTTGCAGCAATTAGTTTTAAGTACATATATTTAATGAAACATTAATATCGAGCGAGAAATGTCAAACTTATATGTTTTAGATGCCAAAAATAAATTTTAATTTTTGAATTTCCTTTCAAATTAAGTATTTTTAAAAAAATTGCCTGTACAAAAATGTACAAAATCTTTTTTTGAGTTATTTCAAAGAACATAAACCCTACAATCAAAATAAGTAATACCAAATATACATTCTTTAAATTTCTTTTTATTTTGCAAAGCTTTTTTAATTTATCCATAGATTAATGTAAAAATAGGTGCAAAAAATTCCTTGCTGTATGTAACCAATTTGATAATCCTTTTGATCTTTTTAAAGTATTAAAGAAATTTACATTATAATTTTACTTATTTAAAGTTAAAATTTTTATTTCGTATATATAAGAAAAATTTAATCACTTGTATTCATAACTCACTATGTACTTAAATAAATATATAAATAAATAAATAAATTTAATTCACAAATTATGTTCAAATGTCAACTTTGTAATATGGACCCCTAGAGTTTTGTTGTCAATAGTGACATGATTTCTTGAGGCCTAATCGTTAAATCTCATAAAAAATAAATATATTCTAATAACATTAAAGTCAAACTAATCAAAGCAAAAAAAGTGACAACTGTCAGTTTAGTCAAAAACCCTTTAAACACAAATAAACATTGACATAAAATACAACTATAGTAAAAACTAACAGACATACATTCAAAGAAATAAAAACTGTAAATAATACCAATAGATATGTACATTACATGTTGTTTGAATGCACATGTGTATATACATTTGTACATTGCAAATACTACTATCTACTAAAGAAATAAATAAATACCACATACTTATATACGTTCTAAGTAAGTAGTATATTTTATAGACATAAAATACATATTAAAAAACAAACAAACATACTACTCACGTTAAATGTTGAAGTCCATAGTTTATGTATAGAAGGGGGGGGAAAGAAAATAAATGAAAATACCCATTTGAAATCCATAAGAAACACATTTATACAAATAAATGTAAATGTGTATTTAACTATGTTGGCAAGCTGTTACACTAATAATATTTGCATTTACATTTAACTGGCACACCTTTAATTACTTTACAACATTTGCAAAATTGAAATAAAATTCAGACGATGGATTTAAAAGAATAGCGCAAATAGCAAACAAAAAAAAAAAAAAAAAAAAAAAAATAGCGATGAAAACAGCAATACTTTGATAGTAAGTTAGATATAGTG
Source organism: Protocalliphora azurea (assembly GCA_932274085.1). Lineage (NCBI taxonomy): Eukaryota > Metazoa > Arthropoda > Insecta > Diptera > Calliphoridae > Protocalliphora > Protocalliphora azurea. The sequence goes on along the minus strand of OW026522.1, from coordinate 83,076,444 downwards.
TTGATTTAACGAGGGTCGTATAAGGAATGTCAGCATGTTGAAGCAAGCAGTATTCTGTTATCTATTCCAATAACATCAAATTTAATAAAATATAATGTATTTTTATTACAACAATATAATTGAATTGAATTTTATTATCTTGTTTTAATAAAAACTCAGAATATAATTTAACATCTGACATATTGCACTTTAAAACAACTAACTGACTTCTTTTACAAAATTCTTGTTAACTTTTGAACCTGAACAGGTGTGAACTAATTTTGATTTAATTAGGGACACTAAATTCAAATTTGCATTCCTTTCTCACAATTGGCTCAAGTTTTCGAGTTCTTATAGCAACTTTTTGATGTTGATGTCGTTAAAAGATCACGCAGAGAAACAAACATAGTTACTGCATTATCATTACAGTAATATTATTTTTAGCTAATTTTATTAATTTTAATAATACTGTGTGCAAGATAACAATATTTTTGTATCAGTTTTATCATTCAACGACTACAGTTTATGAATATTTTTACCAGAAACAAAATTTTATTAATATACAAAATATAATTATTTCTACAATAATTAAATATAACTAATCTTTTTCCTTGCTCTTAAATCCCACTTTGTTTTGAAACCATATTAAAAATATTAATTTATATTAATTTATTGCTCTTATAGCAATCAAATGTTACAAATAAATATGGATTTTATAAATATTGTTGAAAATTTCTAGAGCGCTATGGCCTAGTCTCAAACTAGCAGATTCGAAATATCTTCTGCGCACGTGTCGGGGAAGCCTAAAGGTCATTGTGGGTATGATCATTTATCACTCCTTAATAGGGAATATGATTATAAGTGGGACATGAGCACGTCAGTGTTTTTAAGGATGTGTGATGATATTGAGAAGCAAGAAACAATGGAGCATATTCTTTGTCATTGTGTAGAGCTTCAGAGTGGAAGACTGAGGTGGTTTGGGAGTCACAAACTGCACTAACTACAGGAGGTTACCGGCAAAAGGCTTAGTAATCTTACAGGATTCATAATGGGGATAAGGTAGCTTAGGGGTAATCAACCTTGATTGTTATGTTGTAGGTTAAACGTTTTGCAATGGACTATCTAATGAATTTCTCTTTTTACTATATTCACTTTACTCCATTTTTTTCTTTAGTCTATCTACTTTCTAAAAGGACCCACAATGGACATACTGGTCTCTGAGTGGAGGCGTGAAAACGCCACCCTTTTTAACCTAACTTAACATATTTTGAATCAAATCTAATGTACTCAATAAGCAATTTATAAAAATAATTTTTAATTATCTGTTTAATGTGCTTTATTCCAATATATCTTAGATGCCCTGTCAAAAATCGTATGTGTAATTTTCCGAATTTTTTTTACTGGTCCATTTGAAAGCTTTATTGATCATCCATTTTCTGTTCTAATCTTCTTCCAGTTACCTTAGAATTAAATTTTATTTTGTGTTAATTGTTTAAAATAGACAACATTGGGATTTTGAAAGTAGGAAAAGCGTATTAATTTCACTTTTTATTTTTTATCCTAAAAGTTTACTAATTTAAGACCAAAAAAGAAAACAAACGAGAATGTTTTACAAACAACTTTAATATCTTTATGTGCTTATTATTCATTATGGTAATGTGAGAGAATGAGTAATATTATTAATTATAGTATGTATACGTCCCAATAACTAAATCTGCTTAAAAAATTTTGTACTTTATATTTGATTTACTAAGCAATTTTCAACTAAATTTGGAATGAATATTCGCGCAGAGGCACTAATATACAAAAATATTTCAGTATGAGATTTATTTTGGTAAACATATAACAGATTTAAGAAAAAGGATACATGACAGGCACACGTGTCCTTGATTGCAAAAACCTATGGAAGACCAACGTTAACCAACTATCGGACTTTTTTTTGCTGAAATTTGAAAATTTGTATGGAAGGTTCGTGAATCCTTATACCAATTTTTTCTAAACTTTTGTTATTTCTTAATTTTCCCAATATATGTGAAACGAATTTTATAAGCCTAGAAAAATTTATTTTATTTTTGCTTTGTTAAAACTTCCTAATAAGAACGCCAGAAAAATATGAACGCTATCTAAACGAACTTTTTACAACAATCTGGTCAGGAGTTCTATATCACAGATAATATAAGAAATGTAGCAGATTATTTTAGTGTAAAAATAGCTAAAATTGTCGAACAAATTCTTGGTCTGGCAAGCTATTTGTAGGTGCGGTGAAAAAGCACTTTATTCATAATTGATTACGCAAATTAGTGGCCTCAAAAAAATTCCTTATTATCAGAAAACGCACTGATCTTTGGCAACAAAAAAGTATATGAGTAATATCAAGAACATGGTGCCGCTAATATCTAAGAAAGCCAATCCACTAACTGTCCAGAACTCAGTCCATTTGAAATGTTTGTGGCCATAGTAAAAAAATATGTAAAGAGTAAAAAACAAAGAAGAGTTTAAAAATAAGTGAGCTATATACAGCAAAAAGATTAACCGAAAAACACATTAACTCTAGAATACTAATGTACGTACATTTTACGAATACATATTTTCAAATTCTTATTACCCTCATGTGTGGAAACCCATCGGTATGAAATTCTACAAGTTACGTCAAGTGTTTTCAATTTAAATACAAAAAATGTCAGTACGTAAAATTTATGTATTGTTAGTGAAGAGTGTAGTGTTAGTGTTAACAGTATAAATTTGGAAATATGATTTGCAATGGCAGAGTAAAAGTTGAATAATTCGGCATATAATATTAAATTGTAGTAGTTCAATGAAATGAATATAATAATTAAAAGAAAATTATGAATTACCGTTATACTATAAATTTTCCACAGAAAAGAAGGTGCTAAAAATTTTGCTATTATTTATGCAAAAAATGAAAGGTTAGAACACATTGTCATGTTTGATAAATATCTGAAGTCTCTGGTGAGTAGCTGGCTAGAATTTATCATGAGTTCTTATTAATAAAATATTTTTAAGTATTTTTAATGTTTCATTCTTATTTACTGAATTTTTTTTTTTCACCCTAAGTCTATTTAAAGACAAATAAATAATAAAAATACACTTAACTGATATAACAACAAAAAAAGTGCTTTCGAGGAATATCCATGTTTAAGTAAAATTTACGAATTGTTAATATTCTAAAATAAAAGAAGATAGTAAACGCTTTATTAAAAACTAATTTCAATTTAAATTTACAAAAGTGTTTAATAAAAACATTGGCTTTGTTTTTATATGAACAATTTTTTTCGTTCGCTCTCCTTATATAATTTAAAGTAGATTTCGGAACGATCTTAAAATAACATGATATCAAATTAAGAATATTTAATTTATTAAGTGTTTTTCTTAAATACCACTATGCATTAAATTTTGGATCTTTAATACTTGCCTTAATGATTCCAAAGCGAAATGAAAGCATGTCATAAGATTAATAAAATTTAGAAAGAGTTTTGTAAAGTAAGTTTGAATTCTGATTTTATGGACTCTTAAACTTAGGATATTTTGTAGCATTTTTTCATCATGTAAGATAATAAAAATATTAAAATTAGTAAGTTCCAATGTAGTTATGGGGTACTTATTGTTTTACGTAATGCAAAGTTTCTCTTAGATGATGTGCAAAATTTTTATTAAACGTTATACCCCACCCACCCACTTAACAATTTTATTTATGTTCAAAAGAATTTTTTCACATACATCAAGTAATTTTTGGATAAATCTGTGAAATAAAATCTCATTTGGATACCACGCCCAGTTTTTAACCCACTTTCACATCAAATTAGACATACACAAGGAATAAAAAGTACTGTATATTATAAAATTTAGTCTGTATGTGTAACACGACTTTTTTCGCCCACTTTAATCGTACTGCAGTATTTTTTTTTTACCACGGTCATCCAAATTTTAATGGATTTTGAAATTTACTTACTAAGGAGCAATATAAACCTATTTAAAGAAAGTTGGCTTGGTATTTAATAAATAAGAAAATTATTTTTCATTTGAATTTGCATAATAAAATGTTCAGGAATTTAACAATTAAAGAAAAGTATATAAAATAAAAAATTAAAAAAAAATAATAATCATAAATTATTTTTTATATAAATTTTATATTAACATTGCGATTTCACAGAAACTTTCCAGAAAATTAAAGATTAATTGATATCAGAGAAGAACTGAAAACTTAAGCAGTTTGGCGGAAAATGTAAATTTATTGATACCAAAACAGTATTATTTGTAAACATTTTTCATCGCGTTTGGTACGTGAATTTTTTTTAACGATCGTGAAAAATTAATATCGTATTCCTTTATACTATCCTGTACTCTACAATACCCTGTCATGGTATTTTTTATATTTGCAAAAATTGCAAAACGTTATAACCATAGTATATAGACCATTATGAACACTAGCTTTAATACTAAGTTGTTTTGTGGTAACACTATTTTAAGCAAACGGGTTATAGATCCGAACTCACAAAACTTTAAGATAATAGAGTGGAAAATTTTAGCACCTTTGGTTTCATTTTATAATCATTATAGTTACTCAAAACTTAGAAAAAGGGTATAAATTAATTAACTTTATCCCATTATTCTACACTTTTTCTTTGCGCGTTTATTCATTTTGATCTCATGCTATCTTGTATAACCTAACCGCTCTTTGTGGATATATTCTACATCTCTTTTGTTATTGCACAGGCTTTCACCACTTAAATACAGGGAAATCGAATTTTGATGACAAAATTTGTTTATTTATTTTTTTTTTCGTTGGACAGGATCTATGCTCTTCTCAATGGAATACACACTTGGAAACACGGATTGATACTTATTATAATTATGCATTTTCTGCGCTATATCTCATTGATGCGCCCGAATTAGTCAACGATGTAAATAGTATCAAAGTTTGGAGAAAAAAAATTATATATATATATATATATATATATATATATATATATATATATTTTAATTACACTTTTTGTTTTTATATTTTTATATATAAGAACGGCGATAAATATAATTGATAGAAACCATACATTTAAGTGAAATGTCGTTTATAGTTGAAAACGGGACACCTTTGTCAAAATATATTTTCTTAAGGCTCATCGCATGGACAGCACGAAATTGATAATAAATAGTATAAAGCATCAAAAAATTTCGAAACATAAAAATTTTATGGACAAAAAAAATTTACTTGGTTTAAAACAGCATCACATTATTAAATAGCATTTCATTGTAATAAACTCTAATGAGATATATTTTCGTATAATATATGGAGAAATAACCTAGATCATTATGATTAATATAATAAGATCATCGGATGTGATTTTGCTGATAATTTCACCGAATTTATTCGTAAAAACAAGTAAACAACATATAGAGGGTCCACTTCTGTTATTTAATACTATAAAATGTGAATTTAAAAATTTTCTGAGGGAGCAATTCTTTATATATATATATATATATATATATATATATCAATTTCTTATGGTCCAAGGATAAAACCTATTTAAGTTAGTATTTATCGGTTCATTATTTCACATAAGTCCATATATATGTCCTCACTTTAATTCATTGTCCAATAAGAAAACAATTTGAATGTTTTTGGATTTCGGTTATCCTTTCGCATTTTATGAGCATTCTTGATAAGCTCCTAAAAAATGATGTGTTTTTAAGGAATTATAAAATTTATACGAAATATGAAATTTTTAACTTATCACCTGATTTTTAGTCTTCATTTCGATAACTTTAATTATGTGTAGTTCATTTATTTTGCCTAAATATTCGAAATATTAACAACAACTTTTGTGGTAATTTTACTTACAGAAATATATAGTAAATTTGGAAATTTTGAAGGTTATACGGACTTTCTACTAATTTTCGGGTTTTTAGTTAAGCATATATCGCAGGTAAATTTTCCTGAAACTATTAATGAACAATTTGCTAAATTTAAACCATCATCATAAACCCCTCTATATTACAGCACTTTATGGAAAACCAAAACAGGGTGGTTTGTCACACACACTTGTCACATGAGTGACAAATTAAAAGCAAAAAAGTAAATAAATTTTTAAAAAATTATCTAAATATTTTTAATTTGAAAGTCTTTTAAACAAAGTACTTGTTACAAAAATAATGATTTCAATTTAAGCGTACTTATCATATTATTCTCATATTATTCCACTGGTAAGTAAGTTTGCTACCTCAGATCTCAAGAAGTAATCATTATAATTTTTTAAACTTGAAATATATCTTATTTAATAATGAGGCAATAATGAGTTAAAGGGGGAGAACAGTCTCAAAAATTAATATGTAAAATGCATTTGCATTATAATTGTACTCTTTTTAAAAGTCTTATTTTTTAAAGTATTAAAATCGAACTTCAAGTTAAAGGGGTATGAGTAATTAGATTTGCACAGTTTGTATATTGCTTTATTTATTTATTTATTTTTATTTTTTTTTTTTTTTCAAAAGTTAATCTAATAAAATCGAGAGTCTTTTAAAGTGTAAAAAATAATAGAAGTGAAAATGTGCATATTGCTCCATAGATTCTGAATCTACCTAATTTGAATAAAATCGTAAGATCCAAGGTCAAAAAGAGATATTTTCTTTATAAATCTTTAATGAAATTCACGATATATAAGAAACACATATAAACGAAATGAGCAACAAATACGTTTAGGCCTCACAAATAGTTGTAGGCCTCATTATATTATATATTCATAATTCATATATGCAAAAAATATTCCTTAACAAAGACATTAATTGTTTTTTTTTTTTTTTTTTTTTGTCTTTTGACGTTGTGACAACAAAATGTCTTGCATCTTTATTAGCGAACTCTTACAAATAATTTTTTCATAAAATAGCCCTTGTGAAAGTAATCGTTATTATTTACTGCCCCTCCTTCAACCTAGAAATCCTAAAGGGGCGGTTTGTTCTTCTTGTAAATCATTAATTAGTTGACGACAATAATTCTTATCATGAAATTCATTTAATTCATTAGTCATTTTCACGTCAAAATTTCCATTGTCCTTACAATAATATTGAGAATAAAACATGTAATTAATATAAAAAGAAATAAATACATTAACCTAGAATAACTTGATAAGAAATTAATTAACTGATAGAAATATAAATCTATGATAAACTATAATTTACTTTTCATATTACTTTCTATACGCATATAAATTCATGCGCATATTTAAGTTAAAAAATTATATTAGAGCCAATTTAAGGTACTAAGAAATTTTTAATGAGGTTTTCAACAATTTAAATCTTTATTAATAAATGATTAATCTTTATTAATAAACTATTAACAATGTTCTAAGGAAATATTTAACCAGTACTAGAAATTGTGAACTTTCATTTTAATTAATTGTGGTTATTTAACTTTTTATTGAAGGTTTTCCATTTCCAGCTACTGAAAAAATACTTATTTTAATTTCAAACCAAAATAAGGGCATACGAAAAAATTAAGTAATTTTAGTTATGCCTGATTTATATATAAAAAAATATAAATATATTTTTCCTGTGTTCAGCCCACTAATACGCATTCTTTATTTCGTACAATTTCTTCCTTTTAATATGACACTAATATACGTATTTCTAAACTTTCAAAATTTTCTCTTATTTTGTTAATATAAAATAATACTTAAAAATTATTTTAAAATTGTGAATAAATATTTAACTTTCATCTTTTATATTCACATGTTATAATTTACCTCTTTAGTAAGTCACAACTTAAATAACTATCATCCATTAATTTATTAACATATTTTTTTCATAATTTAGATTAATTTTTAATCAATTAAATTTTATCCTTCTATATTCAACATATTACATTGTTCATGCAACGATGTAACCTGTGTGGACAACAAGCGAATAAAAAATCAAATAAAATCAAATAAAAACATAAGAAAATTGAATTATTACTATTTACACGCTATGCCACTTACCATAGCAACATTATTGTTTAATCCCCTCTCAGCACCTCATTTAGTTTATTGAATATGAAATCGCCAACTTCCACTTAATATTTGTTATTTTGATTAAAAGTATAGAAAAACGTGCAAAGTTTGACCAATCAACTTTAGTTTATTTGTATTACAAAAACACAAAGAGAATGGGCGAAAAGTACTTAAGTAAAGTACAGTTTATTTGAATATAGCTACAATCATAATTTTAGAAGAACTTTTAAGTATATATTATATTTGAACATAGTTATATGTAAATGTATCGACAATTACCTGGTATCTTTCCATAAGAATTTGCATATACAAAATCAATTAAACTATTTATCGATTTCAGTTTTCAGTTTCGCAAAATTGCGAAAGCTAGCGATTTTATTTCGCTTTTTCACATTCTCAGTAACCTAAAAAAATATCAAAAGATTGTAACTTTAGATAGCAATATCTCAGAGAAGGCTTTGTGAATTTTAATGCTTATATCGATTTTAACACGAGCACTTCAAAAATTTAACAACCTTTTCAAAAAAGAATTTTAATGCAATTGCATTTTTAAATGCATTTTTTTGTCAAATATGCTATATAAAACGGTATGAAATTTTTATATTACTATATATATATCACACTTACTATGCTGCTATACACCCTACAATTTTCAAAGAAAACATGTCGTTTCAAAATTTTCATATGAAAATAGTATTTGTTTTTATTTCTTGGAAAAATTATTTTAGTTTGTATAAATTAAAAAAAAAAAAAAAAAAAAAAATAGAAAGTATACAAATTGAAATATTCATATCTCTTGAAGTTATTGATGGATTTGCGTAATTTACATACTTTAATTTTTTTTTAGATGTATTTTAAATTCATTTGTTTAATATAAATTGCAATATTCATTAGTCTAATACATAAACATTTACTATTTTTAATAAATTAAAAAAACCAATAATTTTTTTAAATAAAATAAACCTAATCATATTTTAAAAATATTATCAGAAGAAATATAATTTTTATATGAAAAAAGTTAGAGCGCTATATTCGGCTGTGCCAAAACTTTTATACACCTTACAATTTTACCAATAAATAAAACGAAATAGTATGCTTTAACAATTTCACATTTACACTTCAAAAAATATCACATACAGTTTGTTCCACAAGCATCGTTTGCTTAAAAAGAAATAAATAATAAAAAAATAACAACAACAACTTATAAGCTACATAAACATTAAAGAGCCTTACGAAAAAAAATTGCAAATATTTCCTCCGGAAATGAAGATTAGTTTGTTTTTATCAGATTCCCAAAATATTACATGTGAATGTTTAAATTTACGTGAGCAAAACTAACAAAACACCTTTGAAAAAAATATTTCTTTCAATATCATTATCAAAATTTTCTTTAAAAGAAAATTAACTTCATATTGTTTTAGAGACATACTAAGGTCTGGAATATTCATTTACATAATTGTTGCGTCTCTTTTCAGTCGTGGAATATAAAAATTTTACTAAAGTTTTTGTCATATTTTCTTTATTCAAACATATAATTTTATATTTTGTCGACGTTTTTCAACATATATATAATTATCCCTTTAACAGCAATTTTATAAATTTTGTTCCCAAGAGGTTAAATTAGCAATTTTTGCAAATCAGTCACATGGAAGTATTTATTATACTTAAATATAGATAAATTTATGAAAAATATAATAAGTTTCTTTAAAACTGCGATAATAATTTTTATGATAAATATGTGCTTTTTATTTTCTTAATTAAACATTTATTTGACATAAAAATTAACTTGATCAATTCTGGACGTGAAATCCCAAAATATTACTTGTGGAACTAAAGTGTTAAATGAATATGTTTAACCCTTAAGTTTTGAATGAAACCTTTCGAATAAATGGAAAATGTTCAAAACATTCAAACTTAATAAAATAGTAAGGTGTTCCCTATAAGTTGGAATTCTTACGTGTAGTTTTCTAGTATTTCACTTTTGTGCGTATATATGAAAAAAGTGATTTTTTGCATTATTATTTACATAAAAACTTTCTTCTTCGTGACTTTCATGAATGATGTGCAGTGGGAAGGTCTCGTTGCATTCCCCAACAGTAGTCGCCATCATATGTCGATCCCATCGGCCTTGGTACCTCTATAAAGTTATCTAGCATGTCGTTAACATTTTCCCTGTGGTTGCTTGACATGTAATTCCCAAGAAAGTTTTTAATAACTTCATCAAAAGAAGTCCAAGCAGACTATTCCAAATCATTCATTGAATTTAGGAAACTGTAATCTTTAATTAATATTTTTATTTGTGGACCATCAAAAACTCTCGCTTTTATCTTCTCCATGCTTAGTCCTGGAAATTTTGTCATTATATAAGAGAAAAACTTTTGGAATTAAAGGTGGATTTATGATGTTAAGATTTCCAACTTCCAACGCCTCACCTACTGGCCAATTTCGGCAATTGGAACTGAACCATATGTATTGCTATTGTGTAAAAGTACACTCTTCAGGCTTCGTTTGCAGATATCTATAACGAGGTGCCATTCATTTGGCTGGTATTCGGAAAGACCCATTGCCAGAATAAGGCCTTGCACATCAGAACAAAATACAATGTCGCTTTCCGAATGAAAAGAAAAATTGTAGTAAGTCTTGCTCTCTTTTGCGATTGTATGTCACTTTTGTATGTGATGTTAACAAGTTTCTTTCTTTTAGTCTAGAAGCCAATACCTCTGCAGATTCCTTAGGTAATTCAAGATCTCTTACTATATCATTTAATTCTTCTTGTTTAAATGGTTTGGGGTTTATAGACGGTATTTCTTCGAAATCACTATCGCTACTCATTTTGTTAAGGATTTTTTCAAACAAGGGTTCATTTTTATAGCATAATTTTTTAACAGATACTTCCTGGGAATGTGGTAGAGATCCTCTGGCTGATTCTACGACTGGATATATAATTTTTTTCAGATTAATACCACGTAATTTAATACAGCAAAAGTAGAAGTCATCTAAATAATTTTCTTTCCACTGCATAGGCACTCCGAATTTCATACGAAGTCTTTGACCATTCATGCACTGTCTTAAATGTTCACAGCACATTTTACAAACCATTTGAGGAATCCACGGATTATTTTTATCCTCAATTTCCAAATTAAAATAAGAATAATAAGCACTTTTTGTAAAATCCGTTATAGATTTTCTAAACTTTTTAAACTTTTTAACAAAACACGATTGGATCATTGAGACAACTTCTTCGCGACGACGACATGTTATTAAAATTAATTTGGACAGCTACTATTAAAAATTGACATTATATCCAAAAGTACACGAAGAAAAAAAATTTTTTTCACATTTTTAGTATTACCAGTGTCGGCATATTACAGAACCACTAACGGTTTCTCGGCACCATTTAACTTTTTTTAATTTGTTGACTTGTGTAATTTATCTAAATTTTTATTAGTTTCCAACACTAGAAATAAACAGACAATAGCATAATCCATAAACAAGGGTTTGGGTTGAGCAAAGTTGGTCATTTTTTATAAATTTTTCAGTTTATAATATAGCGAACTCGCGAACAGCCTTATTATTTAAATTAAAAACAGATAATTTTATCAAAATTTTAATTTTGCGAGAATAAAAACTAATTTTAAAAATTTTTTGCTCGTTATGTATTAAGCGTCATTTGTCTATTATATGTTGTAATTTTTTTTGACAAAAAGTTAAAAATTATATACGCAGTTGATCGAGAATTATATTTTTTGAGGTTTTTTAAAAATGGTCCAGCTCACGTGAACAAAATAATTAAACCGAAATATTTTCGGGATTAGTATAGGACATATCAATTTTTAATTTAATGGGGGTACATTTGCAACATTTTTTATCTCCAAACAATAATAATAAACATATATATTTAAATATATTTTTGTACTTGATTATATATTTTTGTATGTTTTATTTTCATAAATCGTTTCTATGGTTGATGAAGTATATTAAAAAGTAATTATAATAATCAACTTAGCAACAAAACAAAATGAGTCAAGGCACTTTTAAATTGAAGAATGAAGCGTTTCTGGTGAAAATTTTATTATTTACAAATAATCTCTATTTCCTATGCGAATAAATACTTAAAAATGCTTAAATTGATGATTTTGTAAAAATAAAATTAGTAATGGCAAATAATAAATTATTTTATTCGTTGCTGAAATACTAATATATTATACTTTTATGGCATTTTCAAGAATCAATAAATCTAGAAGCTGAAATGAAAATTTCGATGCTAAAAGTAAAATTAAAAGGCTAGATTTAGCCTTAAAAATACTAAGCTGGCAACTAATAGTCATTGCAATGTCTGAATTAATATAAATGTTTGTGTGCGTATAAACAGATTTAACAGATTTGTTCAGTTTTTTGAAAAAAATTTATTGCTTCAAAAAACTGAAATTTAAAAAAAATGCATTTTGGCCGATGCATCGGTTATTAGTAGACCGATATAGTTCATTTCTTCAGCAAACAAATTTAAGAAAAATGTCCAAATTTTCTTTGCTAAAATGAAACTTATATAAAAGCTTCAAAAAATCGAAAACCGGTTCTTTAAAAATATCTCCAACATTTATGAGCCTATCTTGAAGACTTTATATATATATATATATATATATATATATATATATATATATATATATATCTATATATATATATATATATCTATATATATATATATATGTATATATACAATATAAATAAATAAATATTTATATATATACATATACAAATTATATGTGGCGCTTATAAACACCTTTACAGCCGACAAACGGACGGATATCGTCCTATCGATATCATATTTTACAAGGATCCAAAAAATATACAGTTTGTGACAAATGATAAACTTGTACATAAATTATGTATTTTTAAGATTTTTATTTTAATGTAAAGTTTCCATACTTTCAAAATATGTTAAAAATCAAAAATGCATATAGAAAATGCAATTGTATTAAAATGTATTTTTTATTCATCTTTATAATAAGTGAAGTATTGGTATTGAAGCTGATAGAATCGTAATTCAAATTCCGTTTAAATCGTTAAATTTCACAAATTCTTTCCAGAAATATTATTGCTTAAATTTATAACTTTTGGGATTTTTTATGTTTTAAAAAATTGGCTCGATCCGATGTAAGCCGGCGTCATTAATAGGGCGTCGTTAACAGGGACCAGAGAATTGCGACGAAAACTAAAACGACGCAAATCGAATAACTATTTTCTATATATTTACACTGAATTTTTGATAATTGGTGATTTTCTAAAAAGAGGTGAAATTGAAATACTTATATAAATTATTTTTTTATTTTCTAGCTTAACACAAGAATTTTCTTCAATACCTTTTGGTCTGTTATTACAATTAGGAAACTCATTATATAGCGACGCAAATCGAAATCATACCGACAAAAATCGAAATATTTAATTTTCAAACAGCGACGTAAAGCAAACCGAAGCTTAAGTGTAATCGTTTTTATTCAGAATATAAAGGAAAAATTTTTATAAACAATTTTGTAGTCTACTATGACTTTTCGTGGTGTCATAAAGTAAAAATTTATAGAAGGACTTTTTTAAAAAGTGAGAATTTTTAAATTATTGTTGGATTAAATATTTGCTGGAAATTTAAATGTTGCCTAAATTAAGCAAAAGATTATAAAAGTTGATATGATAGAATTAATAAATATGTGTAATATTATTATTATTGTTTTTTTTTTAATTTTCGTTTAAAAAAAAAAAATAAAATAAAATGAAGAACTAAAAAAATACTACTTATTTGCGAATTCTGGTATTTAAATAAATAAAAGCGGTAACTTTCTTCACAAAAAGTGTTACCAGAATGATGGTTTTATCATATTTTGCATGATTTTTTAACCCAAATATGATTTGATGATTTTTTCTTACAAAATATGATTTTTATTTTAATAATAGTAGCAACATTTTTAAAGATTCACGATGATTTATTAGAATATGCTTATAAAAATCCGTACGACTAATTTTGAAATATATACTATACATTTTTCATTTTAAGTTTAATGACAATGATTCAAATTTATGAGACAAAACTATACAACAAAAATCCTTCCGATAACCTCTATGTAAGAAGCCTGTACAAGTACATGTTCTTCTACTATTGGTTTCATTTTATTTTCCTTCAGTATTCCATATAGAGTATTAAACGGTTCATCAGTAGGTCAAATATGTATGTGTTTATTCAATGACGATAACGTGAAGTAGCTATAATACTTTCGTTCATTGTTGTTAGAAGTTGAGAAAAGAGGCTAAATTGGACTTTAAAAAAGGTCAGAGAAGGCTAAATACCCCCCAAAAATACAGACTGAAAAAAGTTAATATATTTTTTATTTAAAAGTTTTTTTCTGCTATTAGTTCTTGATATTTTTTTTAAAGATATTGTAGTAAATTTATAAATAGAACATAGAACGGCTGTCAGCAAAATGTGCTAATGACAAATTCATTGGAAATTTTCATATTTCATATGAAAAATTAACTAATTTTTTGAATTAACTAATTAATTTTTTTTTATTTTCGAATCATAAATCTTGTTTCATAAATCATTTCCAAATCTTTGAATGAATTTTCGCTTTTATAAGTTTTTTTTAATTATATTTATATTTTAATGAAGGCTATTAAACAAATAATTATAATTAATTAAGACAGTCCATAAAAGCAAATATACAAAAAAATCGCACAAAAATTCCCATACAAATTTGGTTCGTATTTTATATGAAAAACACTCCAAAATTTTACGGTGATTTTTTGTAATTTTGGGCTATAATTCGTCTTTGATAACACGTTTTTGATATTTTGATATATTTATTTTTTAAAAAATTTTACAACATGCATGAGAAATTAACGTAAAAAGTCATCCTCGTAAAAGTTTGATTTAGCAAATGTGAGGCTTGAAATACGCCAATATTAAAAACCTTTACGTCCGGCAGAAGACTGGCTGTCTAGAAAACCGTTTTAATCCAGACCAGAATTTTACTGAGGCTAAAGCTAAAACTATTTTCATTCTGAATATGGCTGATTTTGTTCAGAAATTTTATCATATAATGGATTAATTTTCATACCAGAAAGTGTCATAATCGACATGAATGAGGGTGATTTTTCTTAAATATTTGGACATTTTTTCACTTTTTTGGGCAAAGTTTCAATTTTTTTATCTTTGGGCAATTCTTAATTTCTTTTGGATACTTTTTCATTTATATTTGATTTGGGAAAATGCTTAAATGGATGATTCATTAAAAATCAAATTAGTAAAAGCAAAAACACAATTAGTTTCTTCTATGTTGAAATATTAAAATTTTAGGCTTTTATAGCATTTTGAGAATCAAAAAATGCTAGAAAAAAACTAAAAGGCTTAAAGCTAAATAAAAATTTATAAGCTGCATGCAGCTAATTTTTTTTAACACTGCGTTTAAACACTACTCTTCACATAATGCTTTTATGAGTTTTTTATATCAAAATGGAGATTTTTGTAACATTTCTTCTCCAGATTTTTCCTAAATATCATTTTTTATAAAAACTAATTGCTAACTAAATTATTTTAAATTTTTTTATATATGATTTTTTTGAAAAAATTTTAAAGTAATTTTACGAAATTATCTATTCCAGTCTAATACAAAATATTGAAAACATTTTTATTTTTTATTATTGAGACGTCTTGATCATTATCTGCATGCGGACAAATTATCGCTTTACAATAATTCCATATGCAGTTCAATATGACATTGGTCCAGTATTGCTGGAATAGTTAGGATATGTGTCAAACATTAGTGATTTGTAAAAAATAAGAAATCTTACTTTACAATACAATAAAATCCATTGCTGACAGGTTTGTTTCATATTTTAGCTAGGTCCTTTTTAAAAAGTTGCTTGCATACATTGTTAATTTGACAAGGAGTCAAAAATTTCTACTTTTTATTCTGAATAAAAACGCTAATATTGTTTTTTTTTTTTTCAAAAAAAAAAGTGAAAATATAGAGTTGTAGCGCAAAACAAATTAAAAATTGTGTATTTATGGATAGTTGACTGATCAGCATTTTAGCTATTAATTAGTGAAATAACATTTAATAAATTTTAACTGTGACGATCAAGGAGAATTCTAAAAAGCACATATTTATTGCTTTATTAAAAATTTTACAAAAATTAAGTTCTTCAATACTTTTGAAATTTATATTCAAATCACTTTATATTTATTTGAAATAGTTACTTTTGTATGATTTGCTTAGGGCTTATTAACATTAATAATCGTACTATTTTGAACACTTTAACATTGAGCAATTGAGAAATGTTACTATTTTTAAAGTTTTTATATTTTGCAAAATTTAAGACATTATGTTTTAATCTTTTATTAGGTTACCTTATTCATATTTTCATCTATGTATTACCTTTTAAATGCAAACTCCTTTATACTCGGACAATGCTTTTAAAGTGCACAGTATTTTAACATACATAAAAAAAATAAAATAATTAGAAAATATAAAAGTTTAAACAGAAAATATAAATAAAACCGCAATGAAAAAAAAATACATAAACTAAATAAAGAAAAACGTATAGATGCAAGAAAAGAGTAAAGGAAGGAAAACAATACATTTACGTGTTTTTAAAGCACTGCCAAAGAAGCCGGAAACAAGAGAATGTGAAGTAAATAATACAAAGGCTTTCATTTAATGTGAAGTTTATTAAATGACAACAATAAGAAATTCATTAAATTAGTACATTAGGTAAAATAAACTAAAAGGAAACATTTTATAAAGTACATTACAAATAAATAGTACTTGTAATAGTAAAGTAAATGGCATTTTTTTATATAGATAAATCTGTTGTGAAGATAAATATATGCTATAAATAAATGAATAAGATCTTATTGTGAAATTTTAATTAAAAAAAAACTACCTGATTTATTTAATAATGTTAAACATGTTTTTAAAATCAAGATTTAAAATTTGTTAAAGGGAAGAACAGATAAAATTATCTGTTCCCTTAACTAAAGTTTGGTGTCCAAATATATAACCAACATTCATCTTGTATCATAATTATTAAATACTGCAGATTTATTGCTAAGAAACGGGTTTCAAAGTAAAGAACATTAATTTTTTACTATTCCATTCCACGTCACTCTTCTCTTCCTGCTAAAATTGCATTTAAAATGTAAATATCTGGAAACCAAAAATATTTACTGAAGTAAAAAAAGATGTCCAACACCCTTTTTTAAGATACCATCAATATGGAAATGAACAAATATTTAACTACAATTAATTTTACAATAATTTTCGTACCTATATAAGTGCACAACTATTGGGAAAAGACTGGTGTATTTCTGTTCATATATTTTTAATTTGATTTTTCCTTTCATTTTACATTATAATTTTAATATTTTTGTCGCTCGTAAATCTTTACAGCTTGTGTTAAAAATTTTCTCTTGCTTATTTATTTTACGTCACCATTACAAATGCATTGTATTGCAGAAAAGGCAATGTTGTCTGACGTCCATTATTTGGAATTTTTCCATTGGTTTTATATTTAGCACGCCAGAAAGTTACATTCGGCCGGGCCGAATCTTTACACACACCATCTGAAACTTTTTAAAGTAAAGTGGCCAATTTTTTGTTTCCAAGTTTACATTTCTCCTTGAACTATTTGTACAATTCTTTGATGTTTCTTTTTTTCGATTTTATATCGGTCTTTGAATTATCTGTATCAAATTTCTCTGTCGTATATGCTTTTGTTCAAGTGATATAAGCCGAATAGTATGAGCTGATTTTAAAACTGTATTTCTAGTATTTGGCTCATAACTGTTTTGTTTATTAACTGATTTTTAAATTTCACCTTCACATTTCTTTGAATTATTTGTACAAAATTTCGTTGTTTTTTCACCTTATATAGGAGGTGTTCGGATCATGCCAATTTTAATTTTTTAAACTTTTTCGATCCTTGAACTATCGGTACAAAATTTCGCTGTCGAAAATATTTTTGTTCAAGAGATATTATCCGAAAAGTATGAAGTGAAGTTACAACGGACACCCTGTGACCCATATCTGTTTTGTTTATTAACCGATTTTGCCCAGCTTCAATACCAAACAAACCTAATATAAGATAACTATTTGGGTCACATTTCATTCCCCCCCATACCTTATCCTAAATTCAGCAGACAGACGGAAAGAATTTTTAAATAATTTTTTCGACATATTACACACGGAATGACAAACCCATATTTTTAATGATGGTTATAAAAATTGTTTACTTGAAAAAAAATAATAATATTAATATTGAACTTAAAGAGATGCTATACTAAGAGTAATATTTAAGAAGAAGTTGCATATTATTGAAATATTAAATATATTTTTGTTTTTAAGAAGCAGAAAAATTCCAAATCGGGAGTTATAAAAAAAAAAACGATTTTTTGAACTTTGCGGCTTTAAACTTTTTTTATCTCGAATACCTTTAAATCAATTTAAGTTTTTTAAATGACCCTGGAAAAAAACACCTTACCTCTTTTAAAAATTATACACATATATTTATTCACATCAAAACTATATAAGATATTAAGTACACAAATAAAATTTTCAATTTTTTATAAGATTTTTTTGAATTCAACAGCCATTTTTGACCTTCACTTTATTAGAAAACATATTTTTTTCTTATTTTTCTTAAAAACTATATTTTGTTAGGCGTAAAATAAGCCATCTGTTGATAAAAACAGATGAGAACTATAGAATTGTAGATTTTTCAGATTTTGTAAAATTATATTACCTTGCGTATAATTTGTTGTTGCCATACTTATGATGCAAAATAATGACAACAATAAAATATACGTAAAATAAAAGAATTTTATGAATTTTACAACTTTTTAAAAATTGTATGTTCTACAATTCTCATCCGATTTCATCTTGCTGTAGCTCATTGTATTAAGAAAAATTATGAAAAATGTTGTGTTATGAAATGTGTGGGTCAAAAATGGCTGCTGTAATTTCCAAAAAGTACAAAAAGATAAATGAATTTCCGTCTTCAATATTTTACACAGCTTTGCTACGAATACAAACTTGTATATATATATTTAAAAAAAAAGGGTAAAATCTTCTTTTTCTAATGCAGTTTAAAAGACTTGAATTGGTTAACCCTTAATTTGTTGCCATATGGCAACATGAATTATTTGGTAATTTGTCAACAACTAAGCCGATATTTGTTTTTGGTTTAAGATCTTTTTAGTAATTTGCACATATTTTTTTTTAAATTCTTCTTAGATTTTGCTAAAAAGATATTGCGTTTAGAAAAATTTTCTCTTAAAATGTCTTTAAAAATGAGAAAATTTTTATAAAAACTGAATTGAATGTGTACAATAAGGTTTATTTTATTATTTAATTTCAAAAAATTGGTTAAATTTTTTATCGAGATTATACTGTTTTTGTGTTTCTAGATTGAACAAACACACAAAAAAAAAAAAAAAAAAAAAAAACAATTACACATATGATATGGACACATATTGTCATTCTGATACAGAAAAATTTATTAGCTTATATTTTTCAATTAACATAGCTGTTTAATTTTGCATTAAAATTTAATTAATATATTCAAGCAATTTAAAAATTTTAAATTCATTCAATCATCTACTTGATTGATTTAATAAATTTGATAATTGCAACAATTTTTAGGTTTTTAATTTTTTTACAGTTTTTAGTGTAGATTCAAAAAGAATAAAAACAAAAAACATTGGACTTTTTGGTCCAGCCGTTCAAATTTGGCACTGAAAGGGTTAACAGGTAGGTATTCGAGATAATAAGTTTAACAGCTGCGATGTTCGAAAAATCGGCTTTTTGGATATAATTCCCAAATTTAGGGGTATATCGAAAATTCTAGAAATGGTGTAATAATCCTCTCACCCATATCCACAAACTAACCTTTTTTAGATTCCAAGTGTTATTTCGCTGTGGCACCGTGTTATTTCTTTAAATTTTTGTTTATTTCTTTTTTTTATTTCTTAAAAATTTTGTTTTATAGAAAGTAAAACAGAGAAAAGTAAGAAAGAAATAGGTTGATATCTGTTATGAATTTGCCGTACCTTAGATTTAAATTTCGCTGATTTCGTCAAAAAGCATTTTGTGGCAATTATTTTGTTGCAGTAATTTTTTTTTTTTTTGTACTATACATAAAAAGATGACATAGATTGGAAAATTATATTCCGAATATTTTAATGACTTTAAACAATGTTGATCCTTAAGGCAGGAAAGTAAAGAGCCGAATTTTGTAATATTTGACATTTTTTTAAGGAAATATAACTAAAATCATATATTATTTTTACTATTATTTTTCCCCTACATGTTTCTTAAAGTATCACCAACAATATATAAAAAATTGGAGTTTTAGTAAAATTTAATTTTAGTAAAATTAACCCATTTGTTTCAGTAAATTTTTTTTTTTCATTTTATCTTTCGAATGTTCTTGATACAAGAACACACAAGATTTTTTGAAGCTCCTATATAAGATATGATATAAATCTATCAGAACTATTGTTTTTGAGTTTTAGATTCTTAAACTACTCAAATCGGTACATAAATTTTTCACTATACCCTTTTGTAATTTAATATTGTCTTACATTTATAAAATATTTGTTCTGCGCCAAAGTGATTATATCTTCGTTAAATATGTGAGAACTTTTGTAAAATTCCAAAGTATTAAATTTGTTATTTACTAGTTTTTACCGGGTCGCTGCACAATCCTGTTTGATGCGATAACTAATATTTACTTTTATGGAAGCTGCTAATACTACTACTACTCCCCCTGGACCTATTTACCATATTAAAAATTTGATATGAAAATTACTTTTACTTTTATATTTTCTTTGTATGGAGCTATCTCATCCAAAGGACCTATCCGTCGCATTTTCATTTCATCAATGCGATATGACAGGATATAGGTTCCCAAGTAATTTGAGAGCTCTCACCATTATGGTTGTTTAGATATGCCATAATGAATATTTTCTTTATATGGGGGTACTATACCTACTGCTTCGATTTTAAGCTCATTATTTCATCTGTTGAAGAGTTTTAAAAAAGTGAGCGCAAAATATGGGCTTGACTTTCGATCAAAATCTAACATCACCTATAACATTCTATAGTGCATGCACTATTTGTGCATCATATTTCATATAAATAGCTTCATTAATAACTTATAAAATTTTAAAAATATTTTTTTTAGGTAGGAGTAAAATGTTGGTGTGATGTCCAATCTAGATATAATAAAGCCTAGGCCCACCTCAGGCTCTGGTATTATCCGTGTGTCAAATTTCTTGAAATTCGGTGCAGCCGTTTAGACGTGGTTGGTACACAATAAAACTTCAAATGATAATTCAAATTATTTAAAGTGTTTAGTGTTTATATAGTACAAATAAATATATTTGTAATTACATTCAATATAAAGTACATCTCATATAAGATTCTTCATAGCTGAATATAGCACTCTAACTTTTTTAGATTACGTCTATTCTTTGCAATTTTGTATTGCTGAAATGAGCAGAGCTGCATATTTGATCTACCGATTTTTCTTATATAGAAATCGTAATAGAAGAAATTTTTTTATATTTTCTTTTACTAATTAAACCCATAAGCATCACACAATGTAATTAATATTTTTAAAATTTGCCTTAATTAATTATACCTATATTTCTTTAATTAATAATTTTATTTAATTCAGAATAGCAAAAAATTCGCAAATCGAAAAAACAATCATGAAAATTTTTCTCAAAATATTCAGTTAAAAATTAAATATTTCTTTATTACAACAAAAATTACTCTAATTTAATAGGAAGAGTTAATTTTTGTTTCCAATATCGTTCGATTAAAATATAATAACAGTGAGAAGTGGTTGATTTATATGTGCATCATGGCGTACTAAAGGGTTAACGCAGGCAAACAAGTTTGCAATTGTAAATTGCCTTATGATCTTTATTTGGCAGTACTAAAGCAGAGTTTATAGTATAATTAGGCATCAGCAGAATGGAATATGTATTTTCTGTGCCGCTTCAGGTTTGTGCCCATTTAGGTTTCGTTGAAACCTAAACAGAAGGAATCTACCCGAAAGCAGTTTTCTGAGCATAACTCAAAATTTTAATGTTGTATTGGAATTGTTTAGGAATGATTTATGATATCCTCAAAAAGGCCTATCATATACAATATGTCATTTTTTGAGCGATTTTTCACTGTGTTAAATATTTCGTCTGTATGCCTTCTCCGGTTATCATACTTCTTGATAGTATAAGTTTCTTTCCCACTTGTCATATTTTTTCTTTTTTTAATTATGTACTAAGCCTTTTTGGAAGACATCGTAAATTGGGGTCTGCTATTTATTTATATATATATATATATATATATATATATATATATATATACATATATATAAATAAATATATTTATATATATATATATATATATATATATATATATATATATATATATATATATATATATCAATTTAACAAGATTTGTTTTGTTTTTATTTAATGACATACTTGAATATTCCATATACTTTCCATTTTAGATCCATAGAGTGTGCTCCAAATATAAAATAAAATACTTCGAGATAAATACCCAATTAGTAAATACACTGTTAAGTGGGTATAAAAAATTAAATAAGAAAACAAGAATGAAGCCTATTGCAATGCTTCGTTCAAATTTATAACTATTTTATTTATAACTATGTTTTAGTAAACATTTAGTAACTATTTCAGCTTTTAACCGAATATAAAGAGGAATATCTCGTTTTATTATAAGCAAAAGAGCATCTTAAGCTATATATGTAAAATGAACAGAGCATAAAGATAGAATAGGCAGAAGACAGTGCAGTCTATATTTAGATACTGAAATGAACAGATGTAATTTAGAAGTTAAAATGTTAAATTGGTAGTCGTATGACAAAATATTGTTTTAGGTATTAAGATACTTTTTACTTTCATGTGCTTGGGAATATAAAGTTACGCAGACGGTCGGATAACTGCATTCGTAGTCATTAGAATGCTCTAAGAGCAAAAAAAAAACTCCCGACTGTAACTCTCCTTAGAGATTGGATTACGCTTACACATGCCGAAGCGACCCTGAAGATTGTAGGGTGTATTCATATGGGGAGCGATCCTCATAAAATTTGTCCCTGTGATTTCTAGTTACATAAAACTTATTTGTGTAGTCATTCAGAATATGTTCTCATGTTATACATAAGGTAAGAATTACTTAAAATTTAAAAACTATGGTTTCAAAAATGTATCACTGCATTGAAAATTAAATGTTTAAATTTGTTCGTAAGAATAATTTTCATATCGTTGTATGGATCAAAGTAACAAGGGTAAAGGCATAAAATTTTGATACTTGAAACTTGATTTGAAAGCTAAAACGATGGTAAGTTCAGTATTAATATTTATTTAACTTTAAGTTCATTATTTATAACTTTAATCTGCGGAAAGATAGTAGGGTATGATTTTTATATTTTATATCACTTTGTAAGTAATTAACCAGAAAAAAGTTGTTGTCAGTCAAGCGCAACCATATAATATCCTAACTCATCCTGTTTGCGTAGATAAGTTCTTTTCGGAAGAGGTCTTTATATAGAAATTATGATTATATATGACCGATCCTTCTTAAAATTCATACTGCGGTTTATACACTTATACAAAACTAATTTATGCCAAATTTAGTTCAAGTGATTTTTTGGAATAAATCTTATATGGAAAATATGTCCATTTATGGACCGATCCTCTTGAAATTTCTTAATGTCATTTATCTCTATATATATTTAAAATGTTGCAAATAAAATTATAAAATAAACCATTCATGTACCATTTATGCATATAAAACTGCAATGTGGTATTGAGAAATATTGTCAACTAGTGACCGATATTTGCGAAATTTAATAGCACGATTTATATTTAATTAACACTGACAGAACATTTAAAAAAGTTTATAAAATTTTAACTGTTGCAGATGAAAGCACAAAATATGAGATTAAGAAAACATATTGCGATATGTTTAAAATTATAATCATTTCAGAATTATTTATTGGAAAATATCAGGGATATTTTTAGGATAAAATATTTGAAGAACATCTTTGACATAATAAGAACGTAAAAAGTTTAAACAAATAATTTTACTGGAGTTTCTAAATCTTATTATATTATTTGATGCCCATATCGACACTATAGAGCAAGTGATAATTTTTAAATTAACTCATAAAAAATATTATTTTTGAAAGGCTCTTTTAAAAGGATTTTCTAATTGATATGTTCCTGCTTTCATGTGTATTTGTTTTCTTATATGCAGCGTTACTGTTGAGAATTTTTAAAAAGTGTCCAAAAAAGGGGATTTTTTAAAAAAGGGGCCAAATTCTTCGATACCTAAAACACTTGGTTTATTCTATAAAAATAAAACCAAAAAATATTCTATTGTTGGGTGTTTAAATATTTTTTCATAAACTTTATCATTAGCTTTAATTTTTAACACTACTAGTTCATTAAAAATTCTCCAGGATTTTTTATAACCTCACTATATTTTAAATCAATGTCAAAATAGTTAATTTTGTTTGTTAAAATTAATCTAAAATGGGTCGAAATATTACAAATAACTTAGTTTTTCACCATTGACCACATAATCTCAAAAAATTGCCATTTAGTTTCATTTTAATAAACGGGGCCAATAAAGTGGCCAGGTGGTTGAAAAAGGGCCAATTAGTGGCACACAGTATCGCTGCATGCATGTGTGAAAAATGCTGTTGTATGGTATTATATTTTGAACAAAAAACAATAATCAAAAAGAATCGTTAACATGAATCAAAAAATAAAAGCTCTAAAAATAGTAACTAATTTTCTTTTTTTTTTTATTGCTCATAATCATTACGGTCCCTAGTTAAGACCATTTTTATAAGTTTGGATTGGGTTAAAAGGATACAAGCTTCTGATTTCTAAAGCAAGTTTAATTAAATTCAACGATCTACGAGATCTTTAGGAACTAACCTCTAAAAGTTTTGTTTTTGGAATATTCCAAAATTTAGATAGTGCTTCGAAATTTTTGGAAACTATGATGTAAATATCATTAAGAAATTCGCTCTTTGTATGTAATAAAAATACAAATTTTCAAAATTATTATAACAGTTAAATTATATTCCTGTTGCTCTAGTTGTATTCTCAGTCCAAAAATCTTCGATATTACAAGAAATATTCATGAAACGTCTCAAAAACGTTCATATTTCTTTTTTTTTTTTGTGGTTTTGATTGTAGCTTCAATGTAAAGATAAGTACGTACCGCCTATTATGCCCCCAAAAAGTATACGTTGTATACAAATTTCGGACTATAACAAACTTTTTAAATTGGTTTTTATGTCCCTGTTTTCTCAATAAAACTACTTGCAGTTTATGTACATAAACTACAAATACACTCACAGTGCACAGTGGTCTCAAACGATTTTTTTGGAAATAATTCTGTAATTTGTTAGTATATAAATAAAATTTCACTTCCAAAGGTGTTTTCGAGTTGATTTGGAGGATAAATGCCCAAAGCGGGTCACGAGGGTTGACATTCCAAATTGGTTATCTTGGGTATGTAATTTTTTAAAAATTGTCCAAAAACTGATTTATTGCCTGAAAGTAAGAACAAAAAAAGTAAAAATACATTTAGGTAGTCCTTAGAAGTCTCTACAAAAAACGTTCTTATATATCTATGTTATTGATTTTCTATTTAAGAGATATTTAGATCGAAGCAAATTGCACCCTCATTTTTTTAAATTAAGTAAGTTTTTTAAGTAATCTGAGCTCTAAAATTGTTTGAAAGTAATCACCAGATTTCCTACAAAGTTCTAAATAATATTGCTGCAAAAATTATATAAATACGACTATCCGATAAAAAGTTACATTAATCTAAATTTTAAACTTTAAAAAATCAAATTTTTGATGTAATTTTCCAAAAATGTGGTAATATTCCTCCATATCTAAAATATATAAAATAAATTTTCAGATTAAAGATATAATTAGTGTAGAATTTTTGGAGAATTTAAGTTCAAGATATTTAGTTTATTAACAAAATGATTAGAATATGAAAAGGAGTTAAAATAAAATTATTTTTAAAATAATAAAAATAAGAAAAGATGTCCTGAGGCAGCCTTGACCGTTAGAGGGTTAACGCAAAATCACAGGCTTTTTGGGCAATGGTTTCTTCCTATCCATACTTTGTTAATTTTTAAAAAGTTTTTCTAATTTTTATTTTCTTTTTTGTAAAGTTCCAACAAGTTCAACCAAAAAAAAAAAAAAATAATAATAATAATAAAAATATTGGCATTATACTTCCATATGTTGGTTAAACATACAAAAAATAGTTTCTGATCCACTCCTTTTGAGTGATAATTTTAGTGAAAAAATCGTTTTTTGAAAAAAGTTTTCCCCTGACTGGGATTTCGGGTATTTTGGCAGAAAGAAGTGGGAAGTTTTTTAATTTTAGAACAATATTCTCTATATTACGCTACAACTGTATTGGAATATCTCTACTTGTTTAAATTTGATTTACGTCCAAGTATTAACATTATATCTTAAAAATATACTAAAAATCAAAATTTTAAGTTTTTCGGGTCACGGTCCGGAGAAGCTTCAGCTATTGTAAAAGACGCTTAGCTTAGGCCTTAGCTAAAATTCTGTAGTTTGGAACAAAAAAAAAAAAATATATATATATATATATATATATATATATATATATATATATATTAGAAGTGAAAATTAGAATTGGAAAATTAACCCCAAAAATATTAACTTTTTTAAAGTTTCAAATTCAGATTAATATAACTTTTTATCGGATAGACATATTTATATGATTTATATCATATGAATTCTAAAGGAAATCTAATGATAATTTTCAACAAAATAAAAAAAATTATAGGGCCACAAGAGGCCTCCAAGTTTAAAAAAATTAAAAAAACGAAGCCAAAAAGGAGGGATAACATATACAAATAAGCATGCTTTTTATAGAGAAGAACTACCTACATGTAAATTGCTTTTACATTCAAGTCATAAATGAATTTTTGGTGAATTTTTAAAAAAATCACATACACGATGTGACTAACTTTCTGGGCCTAAATTCTACCCTCGTGACCAGCTATGGGCCTGTGCTCCTCCAAGTCAACTTGAAAGCAGCCATGTAAAATTTTATTTATATATTTTCATCGTTTCACAAGTTACAGAATTATTAAAAAATCGATATGCGACTACTGTGCAGTGCTGGATCGCATGAATTGGTAATTAAAAATTTAACGCAAGCTCACACATACACATATATATGTATATTCATACTCACATTTATAGCCTGCCAACATTTTATATCGTAATTTGAACAGTCGAATATGATATAATTTTCTTATCGAAGAAGAGCCACCGTTCGGGAAGAAATGTGCCGCAGTTCTAACACTTTTTAGATAACACTAATTAGTGCATTCCTTAGGTGTCGAAATACTATCATTTGGAAGTTTAAAAAAGTACATTAAGAAAGTATATAAATATAATCGTTTTTGCATAACAAGTAAATATGTTTTTAATGCAGTTTTTTAGATCAAAATTCGATACTAATGTGTTTTGTATTGCAAGTTCGTTTATTTTATCCTCTTGAACATCCACGATTATCAATAAAGGTACTTTTTAATTGATGGATGAAAAAACTCTCTTCCAAAGGTTAGCGGGGATATATCCATTAATACATAAAAATTTATTTGTACAAGTGCAATGGACATGTATGTCTGGTGTTGTTTAAAGAAAAGATGAATGGTTTTTAAGTTTGCATTCAGACGTTTGATAATATGAACAAGAGTGAGTGTATGTGAATTTGCCTGTGCATTTGTATATTTTTTATATGTATGTATGAAAGTTTCTTCAACGAAATTGAAAATTTTAATTAAACTTAAATGCTCATTGTGGAATTCGTAGTCGTTGTATTTATTTACACATGCAGAGTGAAAACGCAAATATTATTTACTCGTACGTACATACATATGTACGTTCGAATGTATTAAAAGATTGACTCACATTTACAAACTTTTTTTTGTATATAGTATTTCCTTTGTAAACAGGAAACATGGCAATTTTTCAGTTTCAGTCCTTTGATTTTTATTTAAATAAATGTTACTTCATATGAACACAAATAAACATATAAGAATTCATAACTGATAATTGGGTTATTACCATTAAATAATATATAAAAATAAAATATTTATATCGGCGAACAAAATATTAACTTTTTACAATGTGGTAGAATTTTATTGATTTAAGATATAAGGAAATTCAGGTATAAGAGAAATGTTATTATTTGTATTTAATATATAAGATTTTAGTTTAGTCTTTGTTATAGCTCATAATCTGACCTTTTGATCCAAATATATATATAATGGAAAGTGTTGCCAGCTCTTATTAGTTTTCCACAAACTCTGTTGTATCGTTGCATCGAGGTATATCGTAAATATTTTTAAAAGAAAATGGTGGAAAGCGAAAACAGATAATTAACTCTCTTAGATAATTAACAATTATATAATAATATAATAATTAACTTTAACCAAATTTAAATAAACAGACGTTACAAACTGAAAACTTTTAATATGTAACAAACTAGAAAATTCTAATGTCGTTAATTTAAACTTATAAACATAGAATACTTTAAAACATTTTTTTATACACTACACCACCATAGGTGGTTGGAGTAATATTACTTTGCGCTGATGTTTGTAGAAGATAACGCTCGACTCAGAATCACTTTTTGAGTCGAATTTATGATATCTAACCGTCTAAAAGGCTGGCTGAATAATTAAACCTTATGCGATTATCGGTCCATTATTCCTCCCGAAATAGCGTTTTAGCTCTCATAAATTTCTTATATATTCTATATAAGCATAAATCTAATTATCAAATTTCACGAAGATCGGCCCATAAACCGTTTACTAGGTTTTAAATTGAAATTAGAGGTGGCGGATACACAATTTTGAATTATATACCGCGTAAATATATCCGCAATTCATACGAAAATTATTTAGTATATATTTCAAACCGATATGTATATTGCCTATCGAAAAATATTTAAAAAATTTACAAATAACGGTGTAAAGTATATTATGGTCGGGCTATACCAACTATAACTTTATTCTTTATTTTATAAGAAAATATTTAAATACACAAACTTCGGTATTAAAATTTTTAGAAAATAATTAGTATAAATAATTTCATAGTCTGTAAGGAACTTTATTCTATAGATACTTTATTAAAAAAAACATTATATAGTTGCAATAACAAGATCATGATCAGATAGACTTTTGAATTAGAAAAAATAAATAAATTATTGCAAGGAACGGCATACAGAGTACGATGCAAAATATGAAATGAAAATAATTTTGCAGTTTCGGAATGGCTAGTCCGATTACAAAATGACAGTAGAGATGTAAGCGAGTTTTTTTTTAGATCATAAAGACCAACAGATGGCGGATCCACAGAGTCCCAAAATTGGTCACCTAGGGTATGGAAATTTAAAAGCGATCATGATTTGTTATATTTTATTTGATTTGATATATTTTCATATGAGAAAAGTCTGCTGGTCGGGATCTAAAAAAAACATTGTATGCATATCTTATTTTATCTATTTTAGTTTGCGAAATATTG
The DNA here is from genome assembly GCA_932274085.1 of Protocalliphora azurea. Lineage (NCBI taxonomy): Eukaryota > Metazoa > Arthropoda > Insecta > Diptera > Calliphoridae > Protocalliphora > Protocalliphora azurea. The sequence goes on along the minus strand of OW026522.1, from coordinate 83,046,774 downwards.
GTCTTCAAAGACTAAAATTTTTACCCTTTTTTATTTTTTTTACTTTATTAGTAATAAATAACAAAATCTTTCTAAAAGAAAATTAAGGAGTCATAAGTTATAGGCATTTAAATTTAAACTTTGTAAAAAAAATAGTTTTTCTCTCATTTTTTTTATTTTATTTTTTGCCAAAAAAGTGGTCACGTTTTTTTCTTTATATATATATACATTTTTTAAGTATATACATAGTGTTTATATTTTTCTGAAAAATAACTAAATAGAAAATATTCTAAAGGAAAAAAAATCCTACGTGAATCACGATTTCCCAAACTTCAACTCTTTTTCAACAAATTTCAAATTTGACGCCCTAATTTCTCAAATCGCAAAGCTGTTTTAAATTTTTTGGTAATTAAGATTTTTGCTTTTCGATATTTGTTAGGAAGATTTCTGATGAAAAATCCGAAAAAGTGAGTAACACTTAAAATTAACAATCCAAAAATCTACTAAAGTGTACAATTTCATTTAAAAAAATTGACTTTGAAAATATTTATTGCATAATTATTTGTGAATAATATTTACGAAATCTCAAATTAACCCTTTTTCGGCATGTTTTAGCAAAAAGTGTTCATTAAATTTTCGTGTTATGAACATTTTTATATATATTTAAATAGAAGAAACAACTTCATAAATAATAAAGTGTAATATATATATATCTTATCTCTCTGACGCATCTAACAAAGGATATGAATTTTGCAGCAAAAGGAAATTCTTGATTTTTATTAAAATATTTTTTGTAAGAACGGTATACAGTTAGTAAAACGAAAGCGGAATGAGGAATTCGGGAAGCTTTTACTTAAAACATATATAGATTTAGATTAGATTCTTCTTTATTTTCTAATTTATTTAGTTATTTATACGGTTTACATTAAGTATTTTTATATACAAATTAAGTCCTAAAATAAATAAATAAATAAACAAGGTTCCAAAGGCTCCTCACACCCGTGGTACCATAACTAAGTCTCCGGTCAGGCTTCGTAGCCAAAATTACTACTACCAGTTGAACTCCACAGATACACTAAACATACATCAACTGAACTTACATCAAGATGAAGGGCACACACATAGCACACACCAATAGTTAAAAATCGGCATCACGGATTACTAGTTGACCGCAATGGATGACACCAGCAAGGGGCAACACAAACAAAGACAATACTTACAACACTTGACTAAGCCATCACCACGAGTGACCCAAATACTCCAGACGGGAGAGCAGAAAAAAGTGGAACACACAAAATAAGACAACCAAACAACGATGAAACTAAGTAAAGCCTTCAGGAGCTACTGCAACCAAACATCAGTAACTGGAGACGGCAGGAACAACTGCAAAAGTTGAAACAGACATCACGCGCAGAATAGGCAGCATTTGTGTCATCCGAGTCCAACAACTACAAATGGCTTCACAGGGAGTCACCTCCACTAAGTCTCCTACTTCTCCTAATAAAAACTTCAAGCGCAACTTACTAATGTCCTATCGTTCTCTAAGGCCCTACTATAATCCCTTCCCGGTATGAGTACTGCTCATACCACCTAAATTCCTGATGTCATCATATTACGGATATATAACAATTACATGATACGAATCTTACCACACCCACAATGGGAGGAGACAGGAAGACCGAAAATGTATTGAGTGAGCCATGTCCTATCAGCAAGAAACCAAGGCTTAAGCGAAGTCAAAGTCCGGACGATCACGTACGAAGTTCGCATCACGTATAAATTCCGTCCATCGCGTCCTCGACAGAGAAACAAGGCACTCGTCTAGGAATGCCTTCTTTTGCCTAATATCTCCATTCACCAGATTAGATAAAGAAACCCAATCATGCTCAAAAAGTGGTAGTCTCTTCTTGACTTTGAAAATAATGCCACAATTGTTACCTCCAAAACAATAGATGCCACGCCTAGCAGAACCTGAAATGCATTAGTTGAAATTGCCCGGCATACTGGCATACACTCTAGCATAGCAACCGGCTGACACGACTGTCTCATACCATACAGAGGCATCAAACGCCGTACGAGCAACGAAAAGCCCCGTATAAGTCCGGAAAGCACGCTTGATGAGACCGCAGTCACTTCTAAGGATGCGACTAACCTTACCTACAACAGCAGTCAACTTGTCCCTAACATGAGTAAGATTATCTAAAAAGTTCATCCTCTCCCCCATCATTATTCCCAGATACTTGACCTTGGTTGAATATCTGAGACTAATGTTGCCAGATCGAATGACTAGAGGATAATCTGCTCTTGAACAACAATATCTCGGTTTTGTACATCGTCAATTCGACGGCGGCAAGACCTCACTCATATAGGTCACGCAGGACCTACCCACCCTTAGCTTCCAGCTTAGCACAAGATTATTCTTCAACAAGATGTATAAGACATCCGCATTCGAGCATAACTTGCATGAATAGCCGAGATGCCTCAACAGAGGGTCCATCATTATGTTCCCTATAAACGGACCACAGATGGAATCCTGCGGACAATCGTGAGTATCGTGCTTCAAGCTGTATTGCTGGCATTTACCACACAATTCACCATAACACTTTTCAATATTTTTCCAAGTAATGGAAGGAGGCTAATGCCCTGATAAGGATTGCTCCTCTCCCTAACAGGAGACTTCAGGAGCACGACAACGGAAGCATATTTCCAAGTCCCAGGAAAATAGCCCTCACTAATGCACTTCCCAAAAACCGACTCCATATACTCAGATATGGCTTTCCAGATGCATTAACACATCTCTCCAGTCATACCACCCATACCCGAAACCCAACAGTTCAGTACAATTTTTCCAAGTTGACAATCTAACATCGCCAACCAAAGATACTATGTCTGCCTACAAATATGATAAACCGTACCTCAGGGGTCATCCCTTTTGTTCCGTACTAAACTCCTGCAATAGTCCTCTTTGATCCGATAGCCAGCTTTACACTGATCGAAATCATCAGTGTCGGTATGTCTGATCCTCTGGAAACGAATCCGGAGATGCCTGACTGTCCTGATTGTTCATATCTCATCAAGCTTAGAGGTTCACCAACTTACTCTACCAGATCTTATCTTGCGACATACGATAAGCAAAGTTTCCACTGATCTATCTATTAAACTTGGTCATCTATCATTAGTACCCTAAATTCTTCTAATGGCAGCGATAAAGCTGTTACCCTAATGAATTCCGCGTAATTGTCCAAGTTCACGTCCCTTTTTCTGCATGTAACAACAATGCCTAGTGTTCCCCGAGCAGTCAAAGCAGCGTACACAGGACATACTGCATACACAATCAAGTAGTCTGATGGAAGACCCTTAAACGCGAAGTTTCGACATCTCAAATCACTGAATTGCCCAGTGCCCGGTCTTGTCGCAACCGCTATATACGTCCTCCTTGATGAAACAATCACGCATCCTATGGTCGAACAGTATCTTGCGCTCTAAATAGGAAGCGGAACCACCACCGCTCTCTTACATGCTCCATACATTCAAGCACCACATTCACTTAGAACCCAATACCAGATTTTCAGAGACTGCTTACTAATCGAACGCTCCTCTTGTAGGCCTCGCTCGACATCATATTCCTCAGGTTCATCTCGTACAGCTCTTTCCTAAATTCATCAGGGGTAATCTCCATATGGACCCGCTGCACGACGACCCGGGGCTCAATCTGCCCTGTACAGTAAACTCCAGTTCGACCTCGGAAAATTTCGTATTATGAGCGAATTTCTCCCTCTCCGAAATTGAGGGAGTCCGAATCACTACACCATCACGTGTGGGCTGGATCTCATGGACACACACACTGAGAGTCGGACCTACCTCATCAACCACTTTGCTCACCACTACCTTGGACAATGAACAACCTTTGCCTCTCACCACCACCGATTAGGTCAACAAGGCCTTAACGGGCGCAGAAACCGCAAGATCAGCTGCCGGATGAGACGCGCCCATAGGAGCAGGGGCAGCCAGCTCCAATACCGGCAACATTAGTACAAGCAACACAAGTATCATCCACACCTACATCAGTAGCACGGATCGCCTTTGGCTTAAACCGCTTGTAATCATCACCGTCCGTATCAGAACGTGAAAGCTCACTTTCGGTTTGCCTCATCCGAGGCACAGGAGTTGACGACGGACTCATTATCTCATCGATCGTCTCGCCTAAGTCGCTGGTGTAACAGAGAAAAAATTTACCGCTGTAATAAAGCGGAAATTCGCCGATGTAGGCAACCAACAAAATTTGACGTGAGCGGCGACTGCGAAATAAAAAACTGCCACCAACAAGACTTGGCAGTAAAAAACTGCTGCTGACGATGAACTGTCGATTTTCGCAGTCGTAATGACTTAAACAACTTGTATGAAAGCTATTGTAACAACATATCTCTATTTCCTATAAAATTTTTCCAATTTGAGTTTACACTAACTTGAGCAGCATAATTTTTCTGATTTATATGTTTGGAATATACCAATTGCATCTTTTTCAATCACCTGACTACCCACTTTTTGAAATGTAACTAAATTGCGCATTTTTAAGAATATGAATACTTGACAACTATTCTGGATATATTTTGGAATCTACTTTAAGTCTGGCAACTTAAACTTTTTAAGATAAGTTGTCAATATAAGGTCCCCTTCTACAAAATTTTTACAGTTTCGGTCAGGTGCTCTTTGGTAATTGTCTGCAATAATTTATTATTTGATTGTTAAGAAATTTTCATTTGGAATTTTTGGAACAATTGCTGGTAACTGCTGCATTATATTTTGCTCTTGTGTTATTAGTATATTTTACGAAAATATAAAATTTATATTTTATTCAATTTTATATGAACTTGATCTTTTCAAAGAATGCCATAAAACTTAGAAATAAGATTAAATAAATTAGTAAAAAGTATATAGTTTTAATTTCCCATTTTACCGAAAATATATACAAATTTTTCCTGGGAACTTTAGATGGATATTTTCCGGGAATTCCCGCCCAAACCCTAATAATTAGACACCAGCAGAATGGGACGAAATGACAAAACTCCTAATGAAATAAGTCCTAAGGAAGAAGGATCTAGGATATTTTTAATAAAGTAATAAGACACAAATTTTAGAAGTTATTTCATATTGAAATAATTTCCATGCAAGAAAATTAAATAATTTCAGAAAGTAATGAAGTAAGTCCGAAATTCATTTATATTTTAAAAATGTTTCTTTGAAGCTTCGAAATGCTCGCTTCAAATCGATTCACAATGTTTAGTATTTAATAATGCAGTATAAATGTTTTTTTTATAAAAATTCTCGTTTTTAAGTAGAAATTTACAAAATTATTACAATATTATTACAAAAAAATTAATGCAGTAATAGAATCTTGATAAGAACAACTCAAATTTTATAGCAAAAAAGACGAATTTATTAATTTAGCAGATTTAAAAAGTGCATAGCTTTAAAATTTCTGCAATAATATATTTAGTTTCATTAACTGATTTCTGTGCTACAAAAATTAGTTACAATAAATCATATTATATAAATTTATCATAACAATTTTGTTAAAATGAAGCAAAATAAAATCGGTACTTCTATCTGAAAATTTATTTTAACATTTTAAAATTCAATAAAATAAAATATCAAAATATTAAAATTGTGCATAAAATTTTTAACAATAAAGATATAAAAAATATGTATAGATGTGTAAGTACCACAAATATTTGCAAAATAACGAATTCGACGAACTGTTATTTTTGGTATACGATTTTTTATATTATATCATATTAAAGGGATCAATGGTTTAATAAGTTACTGACTATTCTGCGATGGTTGTTATATTGGAAAATTATACCAAAAGGATTAACAAAACTCCAGTTTTAACGATTGCTCTCAATTAAGGTGCAATTATACATGTAACGTAATTTATTGTCAAAATTTCAATGACCTTCAATGGAAAATTTTACAGGTAATGAAAACTATCAGATTGCATCCATTTTTTTTTTTTTTGAAAAATTTTAACATCATAAGATATTTGTCGGAAGAATTTTAATCAATTATTATTTACCAATGATCATCAAGTTGATTCAAAAAATCATGTGTATTTGATTACATATATATATATATATATATATATATATATATATGTATATCTATATATATATATATATATATATATATATATATATATATATATATATGTATATATATATATATATATATATATATATATATAAAATATTCCGTTTTAAAAACTATTTCTTCCGTAGAAGTATTGCTAGGGCAAAGTTACACCTTTAATTTGTTAAAGTCTGTGTGTAATTAGAAGCTCTTTTGCTCTTTCTGTAATTGTATCATACTTACAGTAGAGAATTTTTTAAAAGTTTCCAAAAAAGGGAATTTTAAAAAATAAAGTTGCCAATGTACAAAAAGTCATTAAAATTTGTTTGTTTTATAAATACAAAAAACAAAAGGTATTGTATTTTAAGAAAAACTACAACACTCAATTTTATTAGTAACAAAATAACTTACTTATAATAATCTTTCTTATTGCAAAAATTAAGATGTTTTACAAAAATAGTTAACATTTTATTAGTATGAAATATTAACCTTCTGTACCGTTGTACGAAGTCTTCACTCGGACTCTAGTCTTACAAATCCCCGCCTAAGAAATTTATTACTGAAAGCATTGATTCACAAGTGACAATCATGTCTGTTGGACAATCTACCTACGGACCAAAAAAATTGGCCAAGTGGTTGAAAAAAGTCCAATTAGCGACTGAAGTCGCCATACAGTAACGCTGTACAAATGGGCCATTATAAAAAAATTTTCATTTTAAATCTTAAAATTTATATATATATATATATATATATATATATTAAGTTGATTCAGAAAATCATGTGTATTCGATTACATATATATATATGTATATATACTATTCAAGAGTTTTTCTACATATTATATCAATGAGGAGCATGACGGAAAATATTATATTTTAAATATATGTATTTATATAATATTTTGTTTATGCACACACAAACGCATAAATTGAAATTCAAATGTTTATAAAAAAGTTCTTTTTTATAACTCACAATAGACACATTGAAAATTTCAATCCAAACCACAGAAAAGTTTCTTGAAATAATTGTGCCTACCATATATATGAAGTAATCAGAACCGAATTGTAGGGTACTACTTAGAACCGATTGGAAAAATAAAAAATCTTGCGATTTTCGGCGCTTTACCATATCACGTTCTTTTTTCCCTAAAAAAGTTTTCTTTTATAAAAATTTTTCGTCTGTGGGTCTTCAACGGTTCTACTTATTATATTTCACTTCATTAATAAATACATTTTATATTAATATAACGTTAATTTTAATTATTATTCAAAAAACATAAACTTCGGGTTAAAATCACTAATTCATAGCAAATAAGGTGTTTTATTAATTGGCAAAGTCTTATGTACTAGCATTTTAGATTTCAACCAGGATCGCGATAAAAGCATTTTGTTTTAATTACATAAATTAGAAAACTATAGGGCGTCAAAGGCAAACATTGCTTTTTATATGTTCAGAAGACCATAACGAAATCTTGGGAATTAAATCCTAAGAATACAAAAGGGCTCTTCGACATGGTGACCAACCCTATACTTATGTATAGAGCGATAATATGGTGGAAAGCGATGGAAAAATCCACCTTTTGCGGAATCAATGAAAAGGTTCTGGGTAGCTCAGCGCTTCTAATTACAGGTGCGCCTCGTACAACCCCATCCAAGGCACTATTCGTTCTGATGAACATTTTGAGAATTTAGGATAATATCCCTCTCAATATTGATTATTGTAATCCCAAACCCATTCTGGACAGAGACGCTCCCATTATAATAGCCGCATCCAAATCTTTTGAAGGGGATGGGGGAAGTGTCTTCACTTTTTGAACATACGCTTTATACATTAATACATAAAAAAATAAATAAACCGATGATAAACAAAAAATGATTTTTATGTGTAGACACTTAGTGTTTTAGTTTAGGAATTCGATTTTTAATATATTCCACAAAATGTTGAATAAATTTTACACTTTAAAATGAAAAACTTTATTTTTATATGTGCAATTTGAAAAAAATGCGTTGATACTTTTACACTGAGTTATTCTCTATGGAGATTTAGGTTAAAATGAAAGACCATATTTTTTGAAAAATCTACTTATATACTTTTGCCCTAGCATTTATTAAATTGCTTAATAAAATTAACCGCCATAAAAAATTCACTCAAATGTAACTAGTAAATATCATATGTTTCAATCTAAACATATGACCGTAGTGGAGAGATTATTGTGATATACTGTAGAACATAGTTGAAACAGATATATGTATATATAAATAAAAGTATTGTAAACGTATTTTAGTGTAATTAAGATATACATGTAGTTTAGTAAAATTTTGTGCAATTTTAACTTCTAATTTTATTAGTGAAATTTAGAAATATATATATATATTATAATTGTTTTAAATTTTTAAATTATAGTAATTGATTTAAAAATAGCAAAAATATATAAAAGATTGTAAAAATACTTGTTTCTTTAAAATACACTATCAATTTAGTCATGCCAACACTTTGCACAAGCAGTGAGAAAAATAAAATAAAAAATTATAAAAAATATTAGTTTTTTTCTAGCCTTATCTTTTAGGGCACTTTGCCTTTTTCAGACCTTTTTTAACGTACAATTTAGCCTTTTTTTCTTACTTCCTGGTACTGCTAGTGATCTTTTTTCTAAAATAATGGTCAAATTAAAACTGTATTATGTATGGTTCAGATATTATTATATATTGGTCCATAACTTCTAAAATAAATGAGTGTTTAAAAATACCGTTTTTGAGATATAATGGTTTGATTTTCATATACCCAACTTTGACCTTTGAAATTTTGGTGTAAATAAATTTTTACACATCATTATAAAAGCACTACCTTTGTATTTAATATGAAACTAAAACCAGAGGTCTATTATCTACATTTTAGAAGTTATAAGCAATTGAACAAGTAATACCTTTTTAAAGTTTTTAAATTTTTTTTTTTTCATATTTCAGAACGTCATATTTTTGAAGCAAAACGTCCATGAGTATAAAAAGACTTCCAATGGCCAATTTCTTTAGTGAATTTCATAGAAATCCGAAAATATGACTGTTTTCTATATATATATATATATATATATATATATAAATCGTGGCTGGATTGTTGTTAAAAATTCAAAAGCTAAAAATTATATAACTTTTTCCCCATTCTTCTACACTTTCTTTCGTGCGTTTAAGCTTTTTAATCTCACTAAACTAATCGGATTTTGTGGATATATTCTATACAACTTTGTTATTGAGCAAGAAGTCGATTTTTCGCGAGGCTCATTCACAGTTTCATATAGTTCTTCTATATGTATTATTTTGTGAACTTAGATTTTTGTTATTTTATATAATAACATCGGTAGAAAATTGCAATTTGTAAAAATCGGAAATATAGAAATAAGAACGGTGATAAATATAATTGATCGGGACCACAAATTTAAGTCAAATATCATTTGTAGTTGAAATAGGTACTCTTGTCATAAATTCTAATAAAATATATTTTCATATTATATATGGAGAAATGATTTAGATTCGATGCCCATTTTTTGCAAATTTGTAAAAGTCGTGATTTCTATTATATAGAAAATTTTTTAAATTTGACTAGGAAACCCTAGAATATGGACCAATAACAGTGTTATCAGTTTAGAATTTTTAAGGCTAAATCTAGCCTTTTTATTTTGCTTTTAGCCTCAAATTTTTCGCTTTAGCTTCTAGCCTTTTCTTAATTTTTAAAATTGCCTTAAAAAGGCTAAAGTGTTAGTATTTCAAGAGCGAAGAAAAAAATTTTTTATTAGCTCTTTCGAATTTAATTTTTGCAGACTCGTCCATTAAGCATTTTTGTGTACATACTTGCACAAAAAAACTATATTGTTGTTATTTACTAAAATTTTTGACCAAGAATTTTCGCCTGACGCGCTTCCTTATCCAAATCATAAATAACAACTAATTTTATGGACTACTAACTCGACTATTGTAATTATTTTCTATTAGCCATAGAAACTACTTATAAACATAATTTTATATATTTGTAATTTTATTTATATTATTTTAAAATTCTTATAAAAACGAAAAATCAAACACAAATTTAGAAATGCTTAATCAAAAGTCAATATTATTTTAAAAATGATGAAAAATCAAACATTAGGTAATTTTTCATATAAAATATAACCAAAACTAGTATGGGAACTTTTTCCGCGATTTTTCAATGGGTAGTTTTACCAACAGCTGTTCAATGTTTTATTTATAAATTTATTTAAAATATTATAAAATTATATTATATTAAATTCTGTGATGTCGATGTTGAGCCATATGTATTAACAAAATTCTTTGGGTGTAGTTTTAAATTTTAATATCGAATATAGATAGCTTTGAATTTTGTTTTAAAAAATTTTCAAACTTTAAATTTTTTTTTTCATTCTGTGTGTAAAATTTGTTGGCTGCGTTTCAAGTATTTAAAATAAAGAAAAATCTTTTTTTGTACAAAAACGGAAATTCAAATTCATTAAAATTTACTTTGGTAAGGATAATGAAATATAATTGAATTTTAATAAAAGTTTTAAAAGAAATATAAATTTTTTTTAGCATTTTCAAATTGCGATATTTTTTTTGTATAATTTGAAGCCTATTGTTGAGAAATTTTTGGAATCTACATACTTGAATTGCGATATTGTTTTTGAAGCCAATATACTGCGAACATTTAAGAAATAAATAGAATTGTTCAAGTCATATTTGTATTCTAAGGTGACCAGCCTATTTTCCTGCTTTGAAAATAGGAAAATAGGCAATTTTATTATTCAAAGAAGTCAACCAACACCAAACAGTGAACCATCATTATTCATCTTACAACCTAAACTCAAAACTTCCTCCAAATTAGTAATTTTGTAAAGACTCATTAAAATTTAATATTAATGGTTTAAAGTGTTAAGTGTCATTTCTCAGATTTTCCAGATCGAGCGTTTTCAATTAAATTGCCACTATTATTAGTTTGCCCCTGTGCAACTCTTTATATTGCAAGAATTTTTGCGTTATTTTACATTAACGTTGTTCATGTTACTTGAAATTACGATAATGTGTTAAAAGATGTCATAATTATCGTTTGTTTCATATAACTTAAATAACAGAATAATTTAATTCAATAATTTTCATTTTTGTTATAAAACCCACTTTCACTTAATGACTATTTAATTTTCTTATAAGAACATATTAAATGTAAAAATCGAATATGGTCACCTTAATTTGAAATTAAGAAAATATTTTTTTTTTTTTTTGTTAAAACCATAACGTAAAATCATATTCAACTTTTAAAATACCTTCATTCAGAAACTAAGAATTTCAAAATACACTAACATTATCCATTCATAAACACTTAACTCCATATTGTATTCTTTCTCTCAAAACAACACAATTAATTAAACATTCATACTTATAATTTATATTGAATTATTAAAAAAAAAAAAAAAAAATAAAAGCTAATCCACAGCCGTCTAGGAGCGCTTGCAGACTTCGTGGGATAAATTATGTAAGTACGTATAATCATTATTACTTATACATTTATATCATTACAATTATACTGCATGAATATCGTCTAAAAGAAAAATACTATTTTTGAATATTTTTCATTAATAAAAAAATATTTGGTTGTTTAAGAGTTACCACCTGATTTTATATTAATATTCAAAAGGGATATTCATGCTTATTTATACTGGAAAGTTGTTTACTTATTTATGTTGGTTTTCATATTGAGAATGTGTTGATGAATTAGAGTGACCATATCATTATTTTTGTTTTATTAATTTTTACGAATTTATATTCATTATTAAATTGTCATATTATTTCTTTAATAATATTTAATAAAATTTGTTAAATTAAATGTTTGCAAAAATGAAATATTAAACTTTAATTTGCAAATTATTACGAAAGGTGAAGTCATGTGAGTAGTTTTAGTAGATCTAATAGGGCTGGAATTTATAATAACCAGTATAGAGGGTGGGTTAAATAGGGAATGGGTGTAACACCTTATACCATTCCCGTATATTATCAACAATATTTTCTTCTTAAAAATTAAAGGAAAGTTCATCATTAATATGAGTTTAGCTACCTAAAGTAAAGTTCACTGTAATTGATTTATAATTCTTAACTTCTCAGGGACAAGAACACACCCCAACGACAAGCACAGCCGGTTTCCTAGGTAGCACTGTCCCTTAAAGTTTTGAAGAGCGCAGCAGAAATCGTTACAATTCTTAAACTGAATGATTTTTTTAAATGAAATCGGAGCTATCATAAAATTTGTAAGTGGTATTACCTGAATTCGTAAATATTTAATAAAAAAAATCGTTTTTTCTTTATTAAAATATTATTAAACCATATATTAAAAAAAATATAAAAAATCAATAATTTTCGTTAATGAAAGAATTAAAATAATTTTTAGTTTTGAATAGAAATTCAAACAATATTTATTGTGAAATCAGTAAAAATGTTAATAAAAAATAATTTTCAAAATCAATGTTTTTGTTTTACTTGTTTTTTACTATTAATGTTGTTGCATAATATTATTATAAACTTATTCTAAAAGTTTGGTTTTTTCCAATCATCTCTATCATGAAAACTTTAAATTGAATATAACATAACTTTAAAATATAAAAACACATAAATACGAGGTCGGATCAATAAGTCCGTGATTTTCGAACTTCCCTCGTAGAAATATGAAATGCAACACTATTCTTATCAAGTACCACCTGTTGATAGACTACTGTCAAATTTTGAGCAAGTGTCGTCATTTACTTTGTGTTTAACAGCTGTTCAAAACATACAACCTTGAGTATTTTTATAAAAATGGAAATGGAATGGAATTTCAAGTGCTCATTAAACATTATTTTTTGCGAAAAAAAAAAACGGCAATCAAACCAAGAAAAAACTCGATAAATACTATGGAGACTCCACCATCGATTTCAATGGTAAAAAATTGGTTTACTGACTTTCGTTGTGATCGCACAAGTACGAATAACGCTGAACGTTCTGGACGGCCAATTGAGGTCAGTACACAATGTCGAAATGTTGGCCGAAAGAGTAAAAGTGCGTGAGATTGTTGATGCCATAGGTATTTCATATGCCAGTGTGGTTTCGATTTTAAATGATCAGCTGGGTTTAAGAAAGTTGTCTGCAACATGGGTGCCGCGTTTGCTCTCAATTGACCATAAACGTAAACGTGTGACAACTTCAAAGGATTGTTTGGAGTTGTTTAACCGCAATCCGAATGAGTTTTTGCGGCGTTTTGTAACTGCGGATGAAACATGGATCCATTACTGTACAATGGGTTTCTCCGGGTGAACCTGCTCCGAAGAAGGCCAAGGTAAGTTTATCGGCCAATAAGGTGATGGCAACAGTTTTTTGGGATGCACGCGGGATAATCCACATCGATTACCCTCAAAAGGGAAAATAAAATAAACGGCGAATATTATGCCAACTTATTAGACCGATTTAATGAGGATTTAAAAAGAAAACGACGACATATGGCCAAGAAAAAAGTTCTTTTTCATCAAGATAATGCACGGGTGCACACGTGTGCAGTCTCAATGGCAAAACTCTATGAATTGGGCTGCGAATTGGTACCTCATCCGCCATATTCTCCGGATTTAGCCCCTAGTGACTACTTCCTATTTCCAAACCTAAAGAAATGACTCGGTGGAAAGAGATTCAGCTCCAACGATGAAATTATAGACCAAACAAATGCCTATTTTAAGAACCTTGAAAAATCCAATTTTTTACACAAAGTAAATGACAACACTTGCTCAAAATTTGACAGTAGTCTATTAATAGATGTTACTGTTGCATTTCATATAACTACGAGGGAAGTTCGAAAAGTCACGGACTTATTGATCCGCCCTCGTATTTATACCTAACTTCATATAACTGCTTCATAATTGGAGTTAATTACAATTCAATAACCGACACTGATGCTTAATTTATTCCAATATACTGCTAAGCATTCAAAAATATAGTTCCATTGTATACAGGATATTGGTTTAGGTATTTACATCCTTGTCTAGGAGAAATATAATAATATAGGAATTTGAATAAATTGAGAAAATTATATCGGTAAATTCAAAACATCTAATACATTACATCATTTTCTAAGCCTAATAAACATTTTTAAAATAAGTTATACGGGGAATTTAGTCAATTTTTGTGAATTTTGTACGATATAAACTTATGTAAAACTTATTTGTTAAAAAATTGTATCTCGATAACAACATTTATATTAAAGGATAATTAGTGATTTTTAATAGATGGTAATATATGGAAGCTGCGGTTAACGCAACTTTTACTAATTTTTATAAAAAGAAGAGTACATGTACATGTCCGCTTTGTCCTTGAAACAAATAAATCTCATGACAAAACTCATAAAATTTTCTTTAAAATTACATTTACTTTATCGTCCATTTTGACATAGACAGACCAGGAGCTAATCATTCTTGCAGTTGGCCGGACATCGTTTAATCATTTCTTAAAGCGAATCTAATTCGTTAGGTAATCTAAATCTTTCATGTCGGCATTTTAAATTCCGATAGAGAATATTGCAATAAACTAATGAGCTTGTAGTGTAAAATATTTAAATTGTAATATGACTGCGATTGATTGCGCTACAATTCCAATTGAAAAAAAATATATAATTTATACTTTGTTTTTATTTAGTTTTTCAATTTGTCGCAATTCAAAATTGTTTATGCCTAACATTAAGGTTTTAAATTATTTACATTTAATAAAACGAAATAATAAAATCAAATACTTATTTTTATTAGATTAAAATTTAAATCTAATAAGTGATTTGTTAAAAAAAGTTCAAGTCATAATTTTTTCTGTGCTATTTTTTGAGACATTCAGCTTTTTTGAAGTTCAATTTAGTCTTTTTTTCTCGCCTTCTGCAAACTGCGTACTATCACCATTAAACATTGAAAATATCATTAATTTTATTTGAACACCTCAGTAGGTTTTGATATTAGAAGTAATTTTGTCCAGAATTATACATAAACTTCTAGTTCGTAAAACCTGTTAAAACCGCTATAACTGTACGAAATGATTAATGCGAACTGATTCTATATGCCATCAAAAAATATGTAGTATATATATATATATATATATATATACATATATATATATATATATATATATATATATAAATTTTAAGATTTAAAATGAAAATTTTTTTATAATGGCCCATTTGTACAGCGTTACTGTATGGCGAATTCAGTCGCTAATTGGACTTTTTTCAACCACTTGGCCAATTTTTTGGTCCGTAGGTAGATTGTCCAACAGACAAGATTATCACTTGTGAATCAATGCTTTCAGTAATAAATTTCTTAGGCGGGGATTTGTAAGACTAGAGTCCGAGTGAAGACTTCGTACAACGGTACAGAAGGTTAATATTTCATACTAATAAAATGTTAACTATTTTTGTAAAAAATCTTAATTTTTGCAATAAGAAAGATTATTATAAGTAAGTTATTTTATTACTAATAAAATTGAGTGTTGTAGTTTTTCTTAAAATACAATACCTTTTGTTTTTTGTATTTATAAAACAAACAAATTTTAATGACTTTTTGTACATTGGCAACTTTATTTTTTGAAATTCCCTTTTTTGGAAACTTTTAAAAAATTCTCTACTGTAAATATAATACAATTACAGAAAGAGCAAAAGAGCTTCTAATTACACACAAACTTTAACAATATAAAGTTGTAACTTTACTCTAGCAATACTTCTACGGAATAAATAGTTTTTAGAACGGAATATTTTTCATTACAATGGGCTTAAAAATTAAAAAGCTATGTTACTTTAAACAATGAAAATTTTTAGTTAAAAAAAAAAAAAAACCAAAGATAAAGATGTCTGAATTTTGTGTGCTGTATTTCCAAAAGTTAATTTAAAGTTTTATTGTATTGACTACTTCTGATCTAATTGAAGTATTTTCTTACACATATCAAAAATTTGGTTCAATTAGAAAGCCTTTATCTTTCGACTTTTTTCAAGCTAGATTTAGCCAAATCTCACAGTGTGTTCTGTGAGAAAAGCACCAAAGTATGTTAAAAATTAAAGATTTTAATCTTTGAAGCTCAAGATTTCAACCAGCAGAATCTTCTCACATAAAACATTTTTCAAATCGGCTTAAATATAATGAATTAAACTCCTGGATAAGAATCTGTTCTTAATTTTTATGGCATATAGATTTTTGTTTGGCCAAGACTTAATGACCAAGATTTAGATTAATAACACAACAAAATATGATTACTAAAATTATCTTTAATCTATCTTAATATCAATTTTTACCCGTTTAATAATTTCAGAGTTATTCAGAAATTAGCAGCAAAAAACAATTATCTTCTTGCAACAGATTCTTATTAAGCACGCTAAAATCATTACTTGGCAGATAAAATTAAAGCATAGATTAGCACTTATTACAGTGAATAGCAATGGGAAGCTCGACTTGATTTCAATTATTTTTATTGATTTGTTTAAGTTAGACCTCAAAGTCTCTAAAACAAAGCAGAAAGAAATAAATTTCCTTATTTAAACTAAAAAAAAATCAATGAAATGGAAAATATGTATTTTTCAAGCGGGATAAAACTAAATCACATTTTCCATTTATTAAATGCAAATGTTAATTTCATTAATACTCGGTACGACAGATCTATTGTTTTTAAAGATTTGCAAAATTTACAATGCAAATAATACTATATGCAATAAAGATGCAAATAAAGATACTTAAATTTGAAAAACCTCTTCAGAAATTTCATTCTTGGTTATTTCTACTAAGTGGGAAATTTTTTCCTTAGTTTTATAATTATACGCGTATTATTTTGTGATTTACATTTCCCCATATGATTCCAACTGTATTGTCTGTTAGATTAGGCCCAAATTGTCCCGCGACTTTAAAATCAGTGTTCAGTTTAGCCTTTTTAGGGCTAAATCTAGCCTTTTTATTTTTATTTAGCCCCAAAATTTTCGTTTTAGCTTCTTGCTTTTTTCTAAAATTTTAGCATTTCAATAAAGAGGAAAATAATTTGTTATATGGTTTTACTAATTTAACTTTTACAAAATAATCTATTTAAGCATTTTTTGAAATGATTAATAAAAATGTATTAAGTATAATTCAAAAATGACGAAAATAATTTCTATGTTTTATTTTTAAATTTACGTTATCTTTAAAAAATATTAAAATAGAAAAAGAAAAAAAATAAATATATAAAAAAAATTTTAATTAAAAAATTATTTTTAATTAAATGTATATGGATTTTTGAGGAGCAAACCTCATAAAAATTTTACACTGTATTTTTGCTTTTATAAAAATTATTTTATTATATTTAATGGAATCGTAATAGTTAAAAGCTTTATTTGCTTCGAAACAATATTTTTTTTTAACAGAGTTCTTTCCTGTAATATATGAAGCCAAATTTCATCTAATTATCTTAAAATTTTTTTAAAAATTTAACATGGATGTATATTGCAAACATGTTCATGTTTAAAATATGTCAAACATGTTTTTCTACGTGATCCCCTGTCAAATAGTTATAAGTGAAAAATTTGTTTTCTGGTTGTTTTTATTTTTATTATTTTTTTTATCCTTTATCGTTATTTGGAAAATTCTAGGTTCCTCTTGAAATTTTATTCGTAGTAGCGTTATAATGTAAAATAGTCACTAAATTTTAATAGAAAATAATATGCAAATTGATTTTTTAATATTACAAAGTCCACAGTTTGCATTGCTTAACCAATTAAAGGTAAAATTACAATTAACTGAGGTGTACTTCAATTATTTTATATGTTAAAAAGGGCAATTTTTTACTTTATAGTTAAATTTATAGCCGAAAAATATCACCAAGTACTGAACTTTTGAAAGTGCTGGAATAATTAAAGTATGACTCATTATTTATGTAAAGGTTTGCAAAATAGTACTTCAAAAAAAAAAAAAAAAAAAAAAAAAAATCAGAAAAATAGCTACATTTCTAAGAGCAATCAACTGCTGATTAGTGGGCCTAATGACATATTTAGAAGTTTGCGTGAGTTACAGCAAAATTATTGCAAGATTATGACTTTTTTTAATAACTAGACCCGTGAAGCAAATAATAAACGAGATTTAACATCAAAATTATGACTCAATGGTGGCAAAGACATAATTTATACAGCGGTATTAAAGTGTACACTTGGCATTTTATGATTAATATAGATTTTGGTTAAAAAATTCAACAAGACTATAAGTTCTTGTGCATGAGAGATGAACAATTTTCCATTTGAATGTTCCAAGTGTTCACCGTAAACATTGTCTTGGTATTCGGCGTTCACAAAGGGCAAGTGCAATTTTAGTGGCGTATGGCTCATACCATAAACTAACTTTAGCTACATAGGGAAGTAGAAAATCAGCTCAAAAGATATTTCAACTTTGCTAGGCAGTAAGTCCATAAGCTTTTCTGATGAATTTCATGAAAAAATTGGATACTTCAGACAAATAATGCATCCAAGTTACTAGCGCGTGTCCCAAAAAAGTTTTAAGTCGCAAAATATACTCCTATCGCAGCGACCAGAATACTAACAAAATATATCTATATATTAATATTAAGTAGTTTAAAATGATTTTCTATCTATCATACTGCAATTTTGTTGTTAGGAGATCAGAAAAAAGAGACTAAATTGAAAATCTAAACAAGGTCAGAAAAGGCCAGAAATTCCAGATTTTTTTTAACTTATTATTTAAAATTTTCATTAGTTTTTTATATTTTTTAAGATATTGCAATAAATTTATAAATAACATAGAATATCTGTCAGCAAAATGACCCAATGAAAATGAAAAATAGTCCAAAAAATTGGCTGCCAGTAAAATGTTGAGTTATTTTTCACATGAGATATGACTCAAATTTGTTTGAAAATTTTTGAGCAATTGTTCTAAATTTAATTTGGGATACTTTTCATTGGGTCATTTTGCTGGCAGTCGTTTTGAAGTAATTTTTGAGCTATAATTCCTTTTTGATTAACCAATTCAAAATTTTTGTGCGATTTTTCGCAGGAATTTTTTTTTTAATTTTATTCATAAATAGTATTTAGATTAATGAAGTATTATAAAAAAAATAATTATAATCGATTTAGTAATTCTATAAAATTAGTTAAGTTATTCTTAATGTTGAGATCTAAATTTTTTTGTGAATAAATACACGAAAATGCTTTAATGGGTAATACTGTAAAAATAAAGTTAGCTAGAAGTTAGAAGCTAAAACAAAAATTTTGAGGCTGAATGCGAAATAAAAAGGATAGATTTTGTTTAGAGAGGTTAAACTGACAACACCGATTTTAAGAAAATTAGGTAAATCTACGCCACTAGTGTTGCTAGTGACAACGATACATTAGGATAACAAAATTTCTTAACAACATTCATGAATATTGAAAATTAATGTTATATAAATTAATAATTTTTATAAAATTATGATTGTGCACATATAATTATTTTCTATGAAAATTCGAAAAATCAATTAATTCTTGCTATATAATATGAAAAAAAAAAAATAAAATAAAGCTCTAATAAACATAAAAATTATAAAATATATTTACATTAGAAATGTGCATTGCTAGGGAAAATAAATAACTTTATAGCCAATTAGCTTTTAGTTCTATAACCGTAGAGTTAAAATTGTCCCAAAATCTAGGTGATACAAATGAGTTTTCTCAAAATTGCACAAGTGCAATTCACACGCAATTTTACCAGCATATTTACACTATAAATGCTGGTAAAATTGCGTGTGAATGTATTATATTCCGTATTGCTGGTATCTTATTAAAAACCACAAATTCTACCGACAACAAGACACAACAAACGCAATTATTGATGTGAGAAATTTTCAATTTTCATTACTAAGCCTTAAATATAATGAATTGCGGCTGTTGGAAATTTTCATTGAATATGCAATGACCTCTCATAAATATTTTCTTATTATCAAAGGTGATAAACTTAATTTAGAAAATTGTTGTAAGCGCTATTTTGCTCTGGAATTTCTAATATAATTTTATTAAATTTTATTCTTAAATATTTTTATTTTCCCTATGCAAAATACATGTTTTTTCCATTAAAGCCTGTTTAAACTAATATAAAATTTTCATGCATGTTCGTCATATTTATTGTACAAACAAGATTTGCAATTTTTTCTCCCTTGGCACAATGTGGTTTGTCATTAAAAATAAAATTTAAAAGTTACACACAATGGCACACAACATCCTCATAATGGCATACAAACAATGCATTATATGTCTGTGGCAAAAAAAAAAAAAATAATAATAATAATAAAAAAACAAAAAAGTGCAACGTTATTTTAAGCGATAATTAGTAATTTGCATAAGAAATTGTAAACATACGATAAGTTAAAAACTTGCTCCTGGCACTTGAACACTCTCTCACAGACTGACAAGCAATATGACGGGGCAAAGACACAAGCAACAAAAGCACAACGACAACAGATGATGTTGTTGAACTTTAACAACAAATGAGTTTGTAATGAGTATTTAAAGGATTTTTTCAGCACTTCGTAAGCGCTTA
Source organism: Protocalliphora azurea (assembly GCA_932274085.1). Taxonomy (NCBI): domain Eukaryota; kingdom Metazoa; phylum Arthropoda; class Insecta; order Diptera; family Calliphoridae; genus Protocalliphora; species Protocalliphora azurea. The sequence continues at coordinate 83,026,103 of OW026522.1, read as the reverse complement.
AAAATAAATTTTACTTCTGTATTATTAATTCTTGAAAGTGATATACATAAATAAATATTCATAGAGATCCCTTAAATACACATGTCAACAAAATGTGATTGATTTCATTTTTAATTTCGTTTTTAATAATTAAAAATAACTTTTTTATACCCTACACCACTATAGGTGGTTAGGGTATTATGCGTTTGTGCTACTGTTTGTAACACACAGAAAAAAATCTGCGGACTTCGACTTTAAAATATCCTGTTCTACCCAGAATCACTTTCTGAGACGATTTAACGATGTCCGTCCGTCTGGTCGGTCTACTGACTGGCTGTCCGTCCATGTAAATCTTCTAAACAAAGTACATGTCACAATTTTAAATATATCTTGATGACAGCTTTAAAATTGTACAAGAACAAAGCCAATTGGAAATAGTTATGATCGGTCTATTATTTCTCCTAGCCCTCATACAAATGTCTTTTCGGAATATGGGTTTAACGACCATAAATGTCGTAAATGTAGCAATATTTTAATGAAATTCATTATAAGAATGTTCTGCATAAGTATCAATCTTTGTGTAAAATTTCGTGAAGATCGGTCCATAGCTCCTATATAAATCCCTCTTCCGAAATTCACTTTAACGCGCATAAATCACACAGAAATCTCAGTATCAAGTTTCAAATAATTTTTATATAAGTAGAAATCACAGTGGCAAATTTTATGAGGATCGCTCCATAATTTACTATAGCTCCCATATAAGCCCACTTTCGGGAATCACCCTAAAGTGCATAAATTGATATAAATATTAGTATTAAATTAACATTTTGTATTCGTATATTTTATTTTACACTTAGTAAATGTATCGGTCCACAATTGGTCACAGGTCTAATATAAGACTCCTCCAAGAGTTTTGATGTACATACAAAATAGTGTAAGGTATCATATGGTCGGGCTTCACCGACTAAATTTTTCTTACTTACTTTTTGTTTGCTTTCATTTTGCATAACAGTGAACTGATACTGAAATAAATGTTTGAAAAATATCGGGAAAAGTCCAAACAAAACAATTAAATATATTTTTAATGATGTATGTGTGAAAAAAAAATGTTTGCAGATACGCATATATATTTGTGTATACACACACTTATTTATATTTAACCGCATTCGATTTTTATGCTATTTCGTAAATTATATTTTTATTTTCATTAGATTTACCGTAGTGATAATTACTGTTCTGTTAAATTCTATATTAATTTCAATTTGACATTAAAAATCAGATTTAAAAAGGTCTACAAGATTCCAATGGACCCAAAGGGAACTGGTAGGTGCATCATAGATATGTAGCTTTGCACTAATCAACCAATATAGTTTTCTATGAGTAGCTACATAAAATTTAAGTTGTAAAATTCGTGGCGTTAAAGTCAACCTATTCTAGCCGGGTATTAAGTCAGTTATGGGAAAAATGTGCATCACTTAATTGATTTTTTTGTGGCTTTTATTTATATTTATATTTAAAAAGGCGTTAAATTAAAATATAATTACATACATACATACATACATACATAAATACATACGAAAATATATACATTCATACATATATATAAGCGTATTCATATGTACATATAAAACTATATACATATGTATGCATTATACATATTAAAAATATGTTTATATACATATTAAAAATTCAATTATAAAGTAATTTTTTATTTATATTCATTAGTATTTCTTTAATTAATTAATTAAAATATTTATAGTGAGTGCTAATTAAATTTTTGTGTAAAAAATTAAATTTTATCCACGTTAAATTAATATTTACTCGATAGCAGTTGGAACAAGCTAAATATTGAGATTAACTTTATTGGCTTTCTACTCATAAAAAGTAATTAAACTAATTACTGATTATCTAAGGTTTCGATAGGAAAAATTTAATTATATTATTTTATAGTATAGGTATTGTTTTTTGAAAACAGGAAAAGGCGAAAGAAACGAATAATGTATATCACTGTTATAAAGCTGACTGACGATGAAATCAGAAACTATTGCGAGTGAAAATCAGTTTTCACACTTTATATTATCTAGATCAGGGGTTGTTGCAAGTTTTTGCTTCACAGCCCACTGGAGAAAATACAACTTAAAAAAATCCTACCGCAAATTAGTATAAATAACACTAGAACAACAATTAAAGGTCATGGTATGGGGCGAAGAATTTCCTACTCCAAATGAAAGTACTAGGTCAGTATATACAAACAACCAAAGCATTTGGGGCTAGTAGGCTAAATTTTTATAATATAGTTAATTGAAAGAAGCATTATTATGCTAATAAAATTATTAAAAAAAGAAACAACATATGTAAATTCAATTTCAAATTATGTTTAGATTATTATAATAAACTATATCCCAGAAAACACTAATTTATTAAAATAAACACCAAGTTTGAAAATATGATGTTTTTGAGTTGACATTTCAATTTTTTCTACAAATGTATATTCAAACATAAACCAAAAGTTTTTGATTAAAATTTTTGAATTAAAAATTAGATAAAGTGCAACAAGAAAAAAGTACCTATATAATTCCAACGTAACATGAAAGCGTACCCGTAATCTAACAAAACCCCCAAAGAGTTTTTCAAAGATAGTTCGTATTTGGATTTTCAAACTTTTCGAAGCTTTTTTTCAATATTATTGTAAACATAAATCATTTAAATCATTTAATCCAAATTTTATTATATGTAGTTATTGTTTAAGAAAGTACCACTTTTTACACCTATTTTTATCATAATATTGTTTTCATTATTTGACTATCTAAGCTACTGAATCCATTAAAAACAAACATGGCACACATGTACTCATATATCCTTGAAAGAAGTACTTACTTTTCTTCCTAGTAAACAAAAAGATGACTGTGCTAAAAAAAAAAATACCAACATATGATAAAGGTATTCCAGAAAGAGGCGTGTTACTCATACAGGCAAAATTTTATAATATACAGTACTTTCTGTTCCTCGCGTATATCAAATTTGATGTGAATTATCTTAGGCATCAAAAAAGTAGCAAAATTGATTTTAATTGATAAAAGTTGGCTAAAAACTGGGCGTGGCATCCAACTTTTTTTTTAGTTCATTATTTTCTCCAAAAATTACTTGATATATGTGCTGCATTTCATTTGAACTTAAAAAAAATCGTTAAAAAAGTGCGCGTGGCATTTTTATTAATATTATATTCTATATTTCTTTTCAGATGATGCACGATAAATATATGTGCTAAAAATCACTTAAGTCTGTTGACAATGTGACTACTGATATACTATTTTGAAAGTGGTCGTAAAAGGGGTGAGACATTTTAAGAATCTTACATATCATCTTAGAGAAACTATGCATTACATTGGAATTTACTAATTTAAATATTTTTATTTCCATACATAATGATAAAAGTGCTACAAAATATCCCAAGTCCATAAAATCGAAATTCGAACTAAATTTGAAAAACTCTTTGGAAATTTTAATAATCTGATGATATGTTTTATTCCGCTTTGGAATCATTAGGAAATATTTGATGACCCAATTTTGTCGCCTAGTGTTTTTTAAGAAAAAACATTTAATGAATTAAATTTTCTCAATTTGATATCATATGTTATTTTCAGGTCTGTTCGATATCTACTTTTTATTATATAAAGACTGCACACGAAAAATGTGTGCATATAGAAACAAACCCAATGTGTCAATCTTCTTGAATTTTGCTTTTGTTAAAGACTGTTATATTCAATTTTTAAACTTAAATCATTTTTTAATAAATGGTCCAATTTCTTTTTAAGTACCCTCTGTAAAAGTTTTATTGTGATTTCAGAAACTTTTTTGTCGGAAGGAGCCCACTTCTTTTTAAACTCTACTTTTTTACTGGGTTTTAAACATTCTTTAAATATATTTTTAATATGACCCTAAACATTTAAAATGTACTGAATTCTGGATAATTAGTGGATTGGACTGCTTAGGTATATGTAAACAGCACAATTTTCTTGATACTGCTTTCAAACAGCGCAATTTCTCAACTGCTTTTTTGTTGTATTAATTCATTGTATTTTCTAATGATAGGGAATGTTTTCCAAGGGCACACATTTACATACATTGTTATGAATGAATTGCTTTTTCCCTCGCACATGTAAATAGCTTGACAGACTAAACATTTTTTTCTACAATTTTGATTTTTTTACATTACAATTACCTTTTACGTTTCTTATAGTATCTGTAGTATGAAATTTCTGACCAGAATATTGTAAAAAGTTCATCAATATGTACTTCTTATCTGCATTTAGACGGCATTTATATTTTTACAGCATTCCTATTAGGGCGTTTAAAAAAAAGCCTAAATAGAAAAAGTTATTCTGGGCTTATGAGATTTAGTGCACAGTTATATAATGGGAGAATTAAGAAATATCCAAATTTTGAAAAAAATTGGTGCAAGGATTCAAGTTCCCCCCATATATTCTGAATTTAAAACTGCAATATTTTATACAAATTTCGGGTAAAAGTTCTGAAAGTTGATCAACGTTCCTCAAATGAAAATTGTTTTAAATCTTCTATAGGCCTGCCATATATCCTTTCTCTTAAAACTGTTATTTGTTTATTCTGCTGAATCTAATATTGAAATAATTTTGTGTATTAGTGCCTTTCAGTAGAGTGAATATTGTCGTATCACATTGAATATTAAGCACGTAGAAATATTAAATTTGTTTGCAAAAAATTCTCGTGAATTGTTTTATGGGCTTAAATTAATAAACTTCTAGAATAAAGAAAATTAAAAAGAGAAATCAACACGTTTTTCCTATTTTTATTTTCTTAAATTTTGCCATTTTAAACAATTAATACAAAATAATAATTATCAAAAAGCAACAATGTGATTTTATAAAATTCTGGAAAGTATTCTTTTTTTATTTCAATAAATAATTATTATATTTAAAAAAATTTAAGAAAAATATAGTTTTTGTTCTTTCCCAATACCATGATAAATGAAAAATGCTAATTCCTTAAACAGCAAATGCCTTTGCGAATAAACATTTTGGAAACTTTTATGAAAAATTGGTAGGCGTTCTTTTTTGATTATAAATAAGTGCATCAATATGTCGAATAAAATTTTAGAAACTTAAAAAATATTAATACACTTTCCTATTTTTTTACCCCAAATTTTGACTACTATGGAAGATTAGCATAGAATGCCTTAATTTTCTGACAAAAGTCGACTTTAAAAAATAACGTTTTTTTCGAATTCAGCAAAAAAAAAAAAAAAAAAAATGACAGCTCCTCTTTTTGGATTATCATGAATTTAATCCCAGTAATAAAAATAAACTAAAAAACTCTCAAAAAAAAAAAAATAAAAAAATAAATAAATAAAATAAAAATAACACATTTCCTCATTTTCTTTACTTTAAATTCCACCTCTTTTGGAAAACTTGCATAGAATAAATGATTTTCTAACAAAAAACGCCTTCGCAAAAGATCGTTTTTCTCTAGTTTAACAAAAAAAGAAAAAGGCAGCTGTTCTTTTTATGCCCTTCACCACAGGTGTAAAGGGTACACATGAGTTTATCACTCCGTCTGTAATTTTTACAATATTCGTTTAGGACCCGAAAAAGTATATATTTTGGATTCTTATTGTTAGGGAAGCCGATATTACGATGTCCATCTATTCGTTTGTCTCTTGAAATCAATTTTTAAGAAGCTGCAGATATCGGATATATATGTTCGGATAAAAAGTGAGCGCAAAATGGCGTGTAAAGAAAAGCATGGTTCTTGATTGAGTAAATAAGTATATTAGAAAAGTTAAATATAATAATTTGCTAGGTAGGACATAGTTCCTTCCGCAGTACATATGTGCCAATTTTATGGGAATCGATTCACGAAATGATGCAAAAATGAAACAAAAAGAAGTAAAATATAATTTTTACAAAAAGTGGTCGTAATAAGGGATATAGGATCTGGTATATCGTAATATTACTTCCGAAAAACGGATGAAAATTTCATGTAAATCGATGTAGTTCTACAGTGAAAGAGTTACAAACAAACAGCCTCTTTTATATTATATATCATAACTTCCATGAGATATCAAATATGATATGATCATAGACTTCCGATTTGGTTTATATTTTATATTTGGTACACAAATAACTCACGCTACCACAAGAACATAACTGTTTTAATTTTTTGAAGTGCCAAAAACTTCCAGATGTTATTCATATTATATATATATTCTATGGAAAAACTCTATATATATATATATATATATATATATATATATATATATATATAAGGTTTCGTAGGTTTTATGCAAGGTGTGTGCAACTTTAAACATATAAAACTTAAATACATTTATGTCCAACTTTATTCATTTAAAAAACATTTAAACTGTGCTTTTATCTACATTAAGCAAAGTTAGTCAAAAATGCAAGCATAGTTAGTAATTGTATGTATTAATTTTATATATTAACATTATAAGAATACATTAACACATATAATACAGATATATGCAAAAAGCCTTTTTTAGGCTCTTTCGACTTAGAAATTTCTTACGTGGCGTTTGTTAAGCTTCCCGATAACAGACATATATATATATATATATATATATATATATATATATATATATGTAACAGATATTTATATACATAAATATATATATCTGTGTTAGGGACTTAATTTTTACAAAATCGGAAATTTTTCGGTTCATTTGTTATAGAGATATCAGCCAAAACGAAAATTTTTTACCGATATCCAAATCCTAAATAAGCTTCTATAAATTGATCACTAATATTTTTCTTGTATTAACCGAATCACAGGTCAAAATGCGTTATTACATGTTTTGGAGCTTCTATATGAGCTATGGACTTATTCTTGCATAAATCTATCACAAATATTTTTTTCCAGTTTTGGATTTTTTTTTTTTTTTTGTTTTTGAAATAATTTTAATTTAATATTCTTGCATTTATAAAATATTTCTTCTTAGTCGAAGTAATTATATCTTCCTTAAATATGTGTGTATAGTTCCAAAGTATTAAATCTGTTATTCACTAGCTTTTATCTGTACATTTCGCAACCCTATTTGATGCGATCACTAACCTTTACTTTATATGTGAGTTACTACTCCCCCTGAAAATTCTATATGTAAATTACTTTTACATTTTTTAAGATTTTCTTTGCAATAGTCCTTTAGATAGGAAAATTTATATTTCCGTCTGCTCTATTTTCACTTTGTCAATGCGATATAAAAATAGGCGCAGAATATGGGTGCGATGTTCAATCGAGATCTAATAAAGACTATATTCACCTATGGTACTAGTACTATATTTGCGTCAAATTTCGGGAAATTTGGTTCAGCCATTTTGACGTGATTTATACACATACAAAAAAAAAAAAAAATATACAAGCAAGCTTACACCTCGTGTTTGTAATATATATATATATATATATATATATATATATATATATATAAGGATATAAGGACTTATAAAATCCTGATTCTACACATCTAAAACATCTCAGCACAGGTGAAGGGTATATAAGATTCTGCACAGTCGAATATAGCACTTTAACTTGTTTTTGATTTTTTTAATGCGATTATCAATTGCAAATTTAAGTCATCTAAATTAATCTTCCACATGACAAGTTATTTTAGCTATTATTTTCTCGTAATTATTTGATTAACATATTTCAGCTAACTGATTGAATACCCTAGTTGGTTCATATGTGAGGCAACTTTTTACGCTCTATGGGAATTTGTTTCACTGCCTCTGAACTGCTGTTAAAATATTGTTGAACATGATAAACACGATACAAGAGTAGTTTCCCTTTACTTTTAACATGATATCAATGTTACGTGTAGACTTCCTCTAATGGAAAGAGTTATACTTACATATAATGTTTACTTTTTTTTGTCAATTCTGTACAGAGCGCATCAAAGGTGTAACAATACTAAGTACTTTTGACATAGTAATGTTAAAATTTCCTAAATGTCAAAATAATACACAAATTGGTGTATGTGCATGTCAATTTACTTATAAACATGGTTTACTTTAAATGTTCATTTTACTACACGCAGAGAAAAAGTATGGTTGCAGTAACCATAATCGAATAGTGACATACTAAGGTAAGAATTATATAAATTATATAAAATTATATAAAATAAATGTGTGTATAAAAAAAGAATATAAATACTTTAATGGATGCCAGAAAAAATATCGGATCGATAATAACCATTATATTCAATTATCTTTAAAATAGATGCCTGTACTCTGTGCAAAAGTTATACATGTATATCCATATGGAAGACGAATATCCTTACATCAACTTAAAGAATGATTCTCAGTCGAACATCATACTTTAAAGTGAGGATTACAGTGAGCATTGCAGGCTATATAATCAGAACCATATGTGATCGGCGACATGTTTTTTTTCTCTGTGTGTGGTACGTACATATGAACTATACAATTTTAAAATCTATTTAGGAGCAAAAACAAACCCGACGAGTACGAATAAAAGTTTGGCAACAGCAACCAAGTAAAAAGGTATATATGAAGACATAAGGAAAACAAAACTATAATTTATTTAGAGTTTAAACGAAAAAAGGCATTTACTAGATTTTACAAGAATAATATAGAAAACTGTGAGAAAATGTGCTACACAGATAAATAAGTTAACCTGTAAAATTGATGTGCTCTGCTTTCCATTAAGACTTGTCAGAAACTTTGAATAATATAAAAAGTTGTAAACGTGAATCTCAGGCATACTCTATTGTGCTAAAACTTACAGATATATTTTATTAATCCTTAAAAACTTTTATTTATTGACATTTACCTGAAAGCAAGGAAACAAGCAAGAAATATTAATAAAATGAGGTAACTAACTTTGGTGGTCTACCCTCTATCCCTGTGACCCGCTAGGGATCTGTGCTCCTACAAATCAACTCAGAATACCTCAGCTCTGACCATTTAGATATCTCCAAAGGTTCACAAGTTACAGAATTATATAAAAAAATCGTTTTGGGCTACTGTGCTTCGGACTCTTGGGCAATTTCACAGTTCAACAAAAATGCATAAAATAATATTAAAAAATGATTATTTTGCAAATAATTCTAAGAATTACTTATTTCCTAGACTAAATATAGTGTAGAAAATTAAATAAAACATTTCCATCATTTCACACATTTGCACTGATGACTACCAAATAAAATATGCTTTTCTGAGGAGTTTTTAGGTTATATAATTTTCTAGGTAATAGAGAAAATTATTCATTCACATTTTAAAGACAAGAGATAGTGCCATAAAATCTCTAAACTTAATTAAAATCTGAGAATTAAAAATTTCATAATCAAAACATTATTTTAATTAAAATCGATTGATTAGATTTGGGCCAAAAACAAATAAATGAGAGTTTTTGGAATCTTATCGACAAAATTTCAATGTACATTAAGATGAAATAACCAAAGAAGATGTCCGGAAAGTGTCAATATCGGGCTTCTAAAATCATAATAAAAACAAGTCCTTCAAATTTGCTCCAAAAGTGCACAAAAAGGTTCCAAATTTTGGAAATATAAAATTAACATAATAAGTTATCTTTAGAGGATAAAATATTATATTTGTGCTACTTTTTTGAAATGGAACTAAAGGGCGACTTTTTGAAACCATGTCCTTAATGACGAAAAACTATGTTGTTTGAAATATATCGACCCATTATATATTAATTCCATCGAATGAATTAATTATTTTGAAATTGTTTCAAAATATAGTGATATAATAAAAAACCTCGAAAAATTAACAAATGAACTGAAACTGTTAGGAACTAAAGCTAATGATAATGTTTATCAACAACTATTTCAAACATCAAATGATTCGATAAATATTTATATCCTAATACATTTCAATTATTTGTTTATATTTATAATTTGACTCGTAGCAGTGGTTCGGCAGAATGCCTTTTCTCCAAATTATCACTAATGAAAAATAATTTATACAACATTTTTTTACATTTTTTAATTAAAATGCAAATGTATTTTTAACATTTTTTCTAATGAGCTAATTTGTCTTCTAGTTTTTTTTTTCATATTAAAATAAAAAAAAGTAATTGTATTATGAATTCATTAATATTTTCTTGAAATACGATATTTTTTATCTTGTTGTTATCAAATAAATTAAAATCTAAGGAGCTTCTAAGGTATATTTAGTGACCTTTTTTTCTAAATCCACTTTTTTGTACACTTAAAAACATTTTAAATAAACATTCTTTGAAATTGTACCTTTTATAGTGTGTAATAACCTAAAAATTCTTAATAATTGAAGATCCAGAACTTGTTAATTTCTTTGTATGACAGCGTATGAGAAATATTATCATAACATATATTACTTATACGTAAGCATTAAACAACCCATGAACAACGTTAAAAGGAAATGAGAAAAAAAGGGGCTAAACTTTAAAAAAGTCAAAAAGGATAAGGGCTTCAAAAAATAAGGCCGGAAAAAAGTTTTTCTTTTTTTAAATTTAGAAACTTATTTTTTCTCGTTCTCATTACTTTTTGCAAATTTTCTAAAGAAATTGTAATAAAATTATAAATAGTACCCAGCAAAATGACTCAATGAAAAATCGCCCAAAAAAAAAATAGGTTTATATTTCATATGAAAAATTACACAATGTTTTGAAGTGACTTTTCGTCATTTTTGAACTATAATTCCTTTTTTATTAAGCATTTCCATTTTTTTTTTTTTATTATTATTTTCATAAATAGTTTATTGATGAAGTACTTATTTAAATATAAGAAATATTAGTAAAATTAAGTAATAAAATTAGTAATAGTAAATAAGAAATTATTTTCTTTGTTGTTGAGGTACTATCGTTTTAGCTTTTTTAAGGCAATTTTAAAAGTCGTAAAAGGTTAGAAAAAAGCTAGAAGCTAAAGCGAAAATTTTGAGATTAAAGCAAAATAAAAAGGATAGATTTAGCCAAAAAAGGCTAACCTGGCTACACTGCATGCTCCACAGGTAGTTTCTAGTAGATGGGGCTAACACAAAAATATGTGTGTAAACATTTTTTCAATCGATCGTAAACCGACCAGTCGACTTTGACTTTTGTCCTAAAAAAGTTCTTAAAAGTTACTTCAACTTTTATTGCGCTATAAATTTTTAATGTAAAATTTTGCAAAAGCAGAAATTTTTGTAATATAACTTTTTAGTATACTATGAGCTATTGCGATGTTTTAAGGAATCAAAATTAAAATTTACATATGGACTTTTTTAAAACGCCCTAGGTTTAGTATGGATCTAGTCTGTTAGCAATGGTTTTTATTGTTTTGTAGAGTAATATTCGCAGTTTTTATGAAACAACATATTTTGCTACATATACAAATTATTCGAACTCAACTAATCCAAAATCTGACTTTGAGATATCGATTTGGTACTTGTTACACAAATATTGGCATGACATTTTGGATCATTATAGCGAGAATTTTTAATTTACTGTTATATCAAACAGTCAGTGTTGAATCAAAAATTAAAGTGCTGATGATTTACTTTTATTTTCTTATATTTTAAAAATCGATGCGATATATAGAAAACAGGCAACATATTTCACAATAGCTTATAAATATTTAAATAAAAATATATTTTCATGGAGATTCATAGAATAACGAATATTTGTTTTATTTCGATTCCATCCTTCATTTTTTTTAGTATTTTTTCGTAAAGGAGCATGTTTTCAATTTATTCAATAATTTACCTCTAAGGCCAGTTTATGATATTATAAAGGTTAATTAAAAGTAGAATATATTATTTCCGTAATGGCTTGCTTTGAACACTTGAAATGTAATATCTTCATTGAAAAAGTTAATAATATTGCACATATTTATTAATTTGCAAGATTTTGTAAAAAAAGTGTCTATTTTAAATATATTTTGGCGATTTTTAAGGTAAAGTAGGTATTTATACGTAATAATATTAACATGTTAATTTTTATAATTTTGGTTAATCGGCAGCACTTAAACTTCGAGCGACTATTTGATCCAACATTAATTTAAAAGTACACGCTATAACAATCCAAATAGCCATATAATACCCTGCATTTTATGCCAATATTTATGCAACAAGAACAAAATCGATACTACAAAGTCGAATTTCCATCCATCTGCGCTGAATATATGGCAAAATGTATTGGTTTAAAAGAAACGCATACCTTACTCTTCAAAATAATAAAAACCGTTGCTACCAGGCTAGGTCTATGTTAAAACGAGGGTCTGTTTTTAAAAAAAGGTCATTTATAAATTTTTAATTTGATTATTTGCAACATCGCAACAGATCATAGTATGCTAAAAAAAATATACGTTAAAATTTTCTCCATTTTATTCTGAATAAAAGACAACTATGGTTTTTTTCTCTCAAAATGTTTAATTAAATAGTTATAGCGCAATAAAAATTTTTGTTACTTTTAAGTCATTTATGGACAAAAGCCAGAGTCGACTGGGCGGTTTACGATTAATCAACCCAGCTTTTGTATACTTATTATTACTTTAGCCCCACCTACCAGAAATTGCCGGTGGAGCAAGCAAAATCAAAACTATTGTAAATCCATATATTTCATGGGTGGTGTAATGAGCATGATAAAGGGAAAAAATTAAAAAAAAAGTACTTAAAATTAAATTTTGGAAAATTTAAAAATTGGGTTACGAAATATGAATCATTAGATATGTTTTTTCAGGTTCCATATATTTTCTGTATGAAAAAATTAGAGAGATTCATCCAATGGTTTTATAGATTAACTGAATTTAAAATTAATTTAATTAAAAGTAATACATCTACTTTGAAATAACATATATTTAAAAACTTATAAATTGGATTAAAAGTTAGTACAAATTTTGCCACATATAATTTCTAACTCTGCTGACTAAATATTTATCCAAACAATATCCCTATAATGAAAAATTCCCGAGACAGTTCTTTGAAAATAACTACCTAGTAAAATTATATAAGAAAATATTGCCTACTAAAGATAGGTAAACGTAGTTTGTAGATATGGTTTCGTACAGCAGATATCTTAAAAGTTGTACACGTCAAAATAAACTGTTAAAGAAATTTACAAATTGTTTGTATTTTGAATAAAAAAAAGTATATATGTATTAAATAAAAATATTAATTTTTTTTTTTTTATTCTTAAAAAAAATTTTAATAAATTATATGAAAATAATAAATTATATGAAAATTTCATAGCAGACCTTTTCTCTCTAAATATACAAAATGCCTTCACCTTTTCAAATGTATTACGCGAACATTTATTTCACACTTCATGGTATGATTTAGCAGAAATCTAAGTGTTTCAACTAAAAATGTCAAATCTGATCCAAACTCATTAATTGCTTTATCTACCGTATTTTTTCGCCCTGTTGTATCCGAATGACTAATGAAAATTTTGGAAACATGACAAGAGATTACATAAAAACTACTAGACTGAAATATAACATAACAAGTACGAATATATAGTATATAAGAGCCAGTCAGTTAAACAACCTCACGCTCATTTTTATGTTCATGCACTCAACGCACACAGACACCCCCTGATGAGTTTGCATTTTTGCACACTTCTTTTGGGACTTTCTATTTCTTTCTTTTAGACACTTTTTTATGCTAAGAAAAATACATATCGTCATCTAAAATACAAAAGGCCATAACCAAACTTTTTACAGCAGAAGCAAAAAAAATTATGAAAATGCGACAATTGTTAATTTTTTGCTTTAAAATTAATCAATTAAGTAAAGTTTTTTAGTCGTTCACTTAAAGAAAATGTAGATAAAGCATAAAATACTCTTCAAACCAAATTTTTCTTAAATGGAAACAATTTTACGTCCGCTTTGCTTATGAAGTTGGTGTTACGGCCTTTTGACTTTTGTTAATATTGATGCACAGTACATTATAATCCAGTAAAAAACCTTACGGCCTTTTGCTTTTTAGGTGACGATATATTTTTTATGTTGTTCTCTTGTTTCTTGTAAGTATTTCGTATTTTGTGTTATCTAATTCTGTCAGTTATTAAACCAACAAGTTTGATAGAGTTACGAATTCTGTAGTAAAGATATGCTGCTTTGACTTGGATAAGTGTTGACAAAGAAAATTGTCATGTGTGACACGTTGCGTAAAGTGGCATACACATAATACACTACACCTCAAGAGTGTGTATATGTGAATGTGCATGTACTTATGTATATACTTGAGCCACTTACATGTACTTTGTGTTGCATGTGTTTTTGCGTATTTGGAGATGTGTATTAAAGAACGTAAAATAATGATATTGCAAAATTAATTTCATTTTTCCGGAAAATATTTCGTATAGGATTTATGAATATTGAATCATGTGATGATATTGTTAGCTTAAAAATAATTTTAGTTCTTAAAGCTCAATTTAGCTTACGTTAAGGATAAAGTATATATGGCGACTTTAGTCGTCAAATGCGCATTTTTCAACCACTTGGCCATCTTTTTGGTCCCTTTTTTATAATGGAACTAAGTGACTTTTTTAAGTCTATATGCTAAATGGCGTAATAGGAAGTTGTTTGGAATATTTTGTCCTATTATATATTAATTCCAACGAAGAAATTAATTATTTTGAGATTGTTTCTCAATATACTGATATGGAAAAATGATCCTGAAGAATCTGTAAATGAACTCGAATTGTTAAAAGCTAAAGCTAGTGATAAAATTTAGGAAATTAAAAAAGGTACGGTCACATTAGGTAAAGGTTTGATTCAAATTTGTTTGCCCGAACGTACATAAAATTTTTCAGAAGTAATATGTAGTTTATATTTTGGTCACATTACGTACATTTATTTACTCATTTTTGTTTGTTCAAATAGACATTAAATATAGTCAAATAAGCAAACAGAAAAACAAATTTTCTCATTGATCACATTTGAAAAATTATTTGCCTTCAAAAATTGTTTCATCAAACATTTCGAAAACAATAAATTTATTTTCCTTAAAAATAAAAAGCTTGGAAGAAGAACATATTTTGGTATTATGCTGTGGAGTAGCTTCAATAGCTTTTTAGAAGAGGAAGAAAACAAAAAGAAGAAGAAAGAAAAAGACAATGGGTTCGGAAGTGGATTAAAAGACGAACTGAGTAAGGATGTTGGGTGAAATTATTAAAAGAACTACGCTTATAAACCCCATCTTTATACGAAAACTTTTTGCGAATAAGCTTAACTGCTTTTGAACATTTGGTAAGTACATGTTTCATATTTAAAGTTACAACAATGTCTTCTCAGTTAAAATTATAACAAAGAAGACAACAAAACTTCGCGAATCAATTTCTGCTCCGGAAGTATGTGATGCAATATATAAAGTTTTGAAACCAGACTATTTGCAGGTATATTATAAAGATTGCAGTTTAATTTTAGTATTATTTTCAATAGATGCCATCTGGCGAAGAGGAATGGAATAGTATTTCAGAGGAATTAGTTTATAATAAAATATTTCCACTCATTTATTTTTATTTTTAAATTCAAAGTTATTTACATATTTATTTTTATTTTTTGTTAGAATGATAATATATAATATATACGCTCAAATTATTTTTATTTGATTTTCAAATAATCAATTAATTTATATATTCATTTATATATCACTGGTCGACAAAAAGATACCCTATTAAACAAAAATAGGTGGAACAAATGGGTTATGACGTGCTGAAACCAAATGTGCTTTCAGTTTTTTCCATGAGGACTCAATTTAGTTTATTCGAAAATTAGTAAAATTTTGCTTAATAAAAGCTATTAACAGGTTTTAAATGCCGTCGTTTAGTATTATATTACGATGAAAATAAGCTATATATCATAAAAATCGATAAGTAAGTTAAATAATGATTTTATACTTAATGTATTCTATAAGAAATATTAAGTACACGTATAGAATACACAATTTTTATATGTATGTATGTATGTATGTATGTATGAATGTGTAAATATATGTATATTGATTGAAAAAAAGAAGACAAAATCTATTCCTGATTCATACTAGTGTGTCCGCAAGTGTAAAATTTCCAATAACGCTACAGGGTCAATTATGTCAAAGGGCTCTCCCTACAGGTTTCAAAGAAAAAATGCAAAAACGTGATTATAATTTTACAAATTTAATGATTTAAACTCAATTGGAAACAACACGGCTTCGTGCAGATGTATTCATGTATTTCTACCTCACATGTCCATTGCAACGTTCAAAGCGAACCAATCTGACGCATGTATGTATCTATCGATATCAGATAGATCTGACAACACATGCATAAACTTATTACCAAAATTGGAAGTCCTAATCCTGGCAAGAGTGGGACAGTGACATCAAAAATGCTCCACCGTCTCCTTCTCTTCCTCATCCCGACAACTTCTGCAAAAGTCGTTAAAAGGGAGCCCTAGTCTCTTAGCATGCGCACCAGCAATCCAGTGCCCTTTAACCACGGCTACCAGAGTTCTCAGTAGATGTCTCTATAGTCCCATGATGAAGTGAGATCGACCATAATAGCCTAGAGGTTGAACACGTGGATTCATTTGTCCACCTATCCTGTGCAATCCTCGATAAGTCCCGCAGAATTATTGATCTGCAGGCCGAAAGCGGTACTCCAATCAGATGGTCCATATCTTCACCTCGAAGAAGGGATCCATCTTTGGCTAGTGTATCCGCAATAAAACTGCCCATGGTTCTGGAATGACCTCTAATCCAGACCAGCACCAGGATAGAATGTGTCGCCATCTTCAGAGATGTTCTGCATTCATGTACCAATCTGGATGTCGAAAAGATAACCGAGAGCGTTCTGATAGCGGCCTGACTATCTGCGCAGATTTAGATATCCACTCCGAATACCCTACAGTAACTTTTTTGTTTGCTAACAAATAAATTTATTTGCCTAAAACCAGCTGATTTGTTCTTTGCCATACAAGAATATTATGTGATCACGTTACGGCAAAGAAATTTTTGTGAGTTTCAGTCCAATGTTTCCCTATTGAGACTGCATCTTAATTTATATTTTTACTTTGGCTCTTAGCAGTGCCTCTTCGAAACGTCCCTCTTGCAAATTATAGCTAATGACTGAAGATCTACACTTGCGAACCCATGCTTTCAGTTCTAAATTTGTTAAACGTGGACTTGTAAGTGTGGATTCTCATTGAAGACCTCGTACAATAGTACAGAAGTTTAATTAATAAAAAGAGAATTTTATGTCAACTGTCTTTATGAGTAAATATTTATTTTTGCAATAATAAAAATTATTATAAATAAATTATTTTGTTATTAATATAATTGAATTTATATATATATATATGTATGTATGTTATAAAATTTATAATTAATAAATTTATTATTATATTATAAATATAATTCACATACATTTTTAAATCAATTTTTTTAATAAATCATATTTCTACACAATGATTATATAAATTATTATTAAATATTTAATAACATTTTATTCTTAATTAAATTAGTTTTTTTTATCTAAATTAAAAGATATATAATGTATCATTTTCAACAATGACATTTGCCTCGATCAACTATGTTTATCGCCGTTCTTATATTTATATATTCTAGATTTGATGAATTGCATTTTGTTATACAAAAGGTGCAATTTTTGCATAATTTTCAAAAAGTTCATAAAATATTTGTATTAAACTTATTTTTAATGCTCCTCCGATTTTATTATGTAAAATAACACAAAACTAAGTTCACACAATAGTTCATGCTATTCCATTGGAAACCATGAATTTGCTCTGCGAAAAACTGACTTTTTCAAAAATTTTCGCTCTTTGGGACTATCAACGGGATATAGCTCAATGTACTCTTAAGTACAACATGCATCAATCCTTGTTTCAAAAATTGTATTCCGTTGAGGGGTGCACAGATCGCGTCAAAAAAAAAAAAAAAAAAAAAGATTTAAATTAGTAAATTTTTTAATCAAAATTTTACTACCCTGTTGAAAGTCTGCACAACAATAAAGAAGGTATAGAATTTATACAAACATTGGATTAGTTTACATAAGATCGAATGAGATAAAAAGGTGTAAACGGGCGAACAAAAAGTGTAGAAGAATGAGAAAAAGTTAATTAATATTTAGCAGTTTTCAGAAGATTTCGAACTTTGAACAGCAATCATGATTACAAAATAAAAGGTATGGTGCTAAAATGTTGCACTCTATTAGCTTTAAGTCTTGTGAGTATTAACATAAAACTAATTCAGTTTCAACGAGGTTAAAAATTTTTTATAATGGCCCATATACATAACTTCAACTTGAAAAGCTTCAATGCGTATAAAAAAATTATCAGCTAAGAATTCTTAAATAACTATTTGGCACCTATTAACACCTAAATTACTTATTTGCAATACCAACTGGAATCTGAAAGAATAGAATCTTCCGAGTGTCAGAGAATATAATGCAACTAAAAAGAATAAAATTTCTTTAAGACAAATTGGTAAATTTTTTAATACATTAGCAAAACATCGGACGAATGAATGAAGTTGTTCTTATTATAAAGGTGACACCGGTAGCCATAGTATCACTATATCTGCAATAATACAATTTCATTTCAATAAACTTTCCAACAACCAATGGTTATATTTTATATTTAGACCTTTAAAACTCCACAAGGATCTTAAGTTGGATATTTTACATGACTAATGTTTTTCTTTAGCATATTTTCTGTAATTTTTAATGCCTAAACTTTTTTTTTATTTTGATACAATTTTTACCAAAAATATCAAAAAGAAATCCATTTTTATTTCACGTATCCGAATTCCCTATCATTGAATTTAAAATCCCGTTCAATATTTATCTTTGGAACATTGTGAAATAAATTTAAATTTGGTAGTCATTATAAAATTTTAATAAAGCAAATTTGCAAAAGAGACTTAACCAAATTTATTGTCGTATGAGTAATAATTTTATCAAAATTTTGATATATATATTACAATTATAAAAAAATTATCTAATATTCCTATTAAATTTGCATTACTTCTACCGTTTTCCAACCAATGTTTTTCTATATACATAATGGGTTGAGTTGTTTCAAACAACATTGTTTTTCGTCATTTCATTTAAAAAAAGGGGCTAAAAAGTGTCCCAGTAGTTGAAAAGGAGGCAATTGGCGACTAAATTCGTCCAACGATTATGCTGGTTGGAACGACCAAAATTGGAGAAAAATTTAATTACATAATTAAGAATTTATTTTGTGAATTTTACATTAAAAATTACTCCAAATTGCCAAGAATCCATTCCAAAATTACGATTAATATTATGTGTATTCGAATACTTAAAATATATATTTTTTGGCTGATTCTATGCTAATTATATCATAATTAATTTTATGTAATTCATATTTTAAATATGTTGAACTTTAAAAATATTAACAAATTCCTTATTTCTAGTAGTTACTATAATTGCTATGATAAGAAGAGTAGTAGCTGAATTGTATACACGCTTACTAATGACACTTAGTAGTTACACTATCCTATTTAGACTCAACATCTGAAACCTATTGCATTTTTTACGTCAGAAGATTGACGATAAACCTAATTGAAAAAAATTTCAAAAAAAAAACTTATTTCATACTCGAGGTAGTCAACTTAAGTCCTTCTTTAAAAATCACCAATACATTTTAAGTCGATCCGACCAATAATTTAGGTCGAAAATTTTGCGACCGTCCTCGCTGCACAGTGCTAAATTCCGGCCAAAAATGAAAACAAGATTTTGATAAATTTTTTATTCCATCATAAGCCAACACTTAAGAAAACATGTCTCTTAACTTTTTTCGCTACTTGGACATCTATTAAGGTAGAAATAATGGCTCAAACTTGAATGTTTTTCACTAATCATAGCTTTAAATAAATATTGTTTAAATTCTAACAAGAATGTATGCTATATCCTTTTGCCAATTGAAAAGCAATTGGCAAGTTTGAGCCATTATTTCTACCTTAATAGATGTCCAAGTAGCGAAAAAAGTTAAGAGACATGTTTTCTTAAGTGTTGGCTTATGATGGAATAAAAAATTTATCAAAATCTTGTTTTCATTTTTGGCCGGAATTTAGCACTGTGCAGCGAGGACGGTCGCAAAATTTTCGACCTAAATTATTGGTCGGATCGACTTAAAATGTATTGGTGATTTTTAAAGAAGGACTTAAGTTGACTACCTCGAGTATGAAATAAGTTTTTTTTTTGAAATTTGTTGATAATATTTAATCATAAAATAGACTAAGATCGATTTGATACTAAATTTCTTCCCATCCGGTAGATAAAATAAGCTTAAAAACCTAAGTTATTTGTTACAGTTGAAAAGATATTTACGTTTGAATTTTTGTTTTTTTACTCCGACTTTATGAGCGAAAATTTTTTATAATTAATTTATTACTTGTAGTACATTCCTAAGCTATTTTTATTATCTCAATTTGTCCAGCCGTGATAAATGTTCAAAGTCAGCACTCTGAAATGACTATGAAAAATGGCTATATTTCTGCAAAAATATGGTACGATTCTTTTACTTTTTTCTCAGAGTTTTATTAACAAAGTATTTTTTTCTTGACATATTTAAAAAGACAGGACTTCAGAAATGGTTAACAAAAAATTTCAAATTGATCTAGATTTGCACCCTACATTCAGCATTGGTTGAACATTTTTGAAAAATATTCATGTTTATCGATTAGTAGAAAAAATGTCACGAGAGTTTTATTTTTAAAAAGACAGGACTTCAGAAATGGTTAACAAAAATTTCAAATTAATCTAGATTTGCACCCTACATTCAGCATTGGTTGAACAATTTTGAAAAATATTCATGTTTATCGTTTAGTAAAAAAAAATGTCACGAGAGTTTTATTTTTAAATTTTTTTAATTTACGAAATATATTTAGATCAATTAACCACTAAGCTGCTTTCCGTCCAACCAAGAACGAATGCAAGAATGCAGATTTAAAAAAAAATCAAATTTTCAAAATACTTTTTCTAAATTGCAAAAAAAAAAACAATCTTTTATTGTTACAAAAAATCATTTAAACAGCTTCAGCGATAAATTTTTGGAGATATTTCTATATCGCAAAGCACTTTACAGATATATAAATCTTTGAAATCGGACTTGATTTTAAAATTTTTCATACTAGAAGAGGTCAATTTTGATATCCTGTAGCTTATCTCGTATTATTACCGGATGACTACAAGGTTTACTGAAAGCTTTTGTAGTGCTCAAAAAAATGCAGGGGAGCACCAAAGTTTGAAAAGATAAAAATTTTGTGGATCAAAAAATATTAACTTGGATTAAAAAAGCATCACAATATTAAATGGAAGTTTTTGTAGTAAATTTCAATAAAATAAGGACTGCGCATACGTTTAAGCTCTTATTATGCGTGAAAAAAATAGTACCGTTAACTAGTTTATATTTGCAGTAACTATGTGCAAATAACATAATTAGATTTTCTTAAAAAGAAAATTTAACAATAGCATAATTCAGATCTATAAACAAAACACATATCGACCATATAAAAAATTTCTAGGAGTGCAGGTGAGTTAGTAAATTTAATTTTTTGAGTTTTGGAAAGGATGTCTGATAACCGAATTAAAATTTATTTACAGACTACGTAATACATATTATAAGAGAAAAATTCTACATCCCTAAATGGAAAGTGACTCGTTCTATAAATTGATCTGTATCGTTTATTAAAAAAGTTAAAAAATCTGGCATGAAGACCCACGAAGTAAAAGAAAGAAATCTTAATAGGAACACTAGAAAAAAATGTGATGGCAAATTACGCAAATTACTGAGACAAAATATTTTCGGAAGTGTGAATGCGGTTTAAAGGGTGATTGAAAGTAAATTTCGACAGTACAAACATCCTAAAACATCCTTGTTAGGAGTTCCATATCGCAGATATTATGGTGAATGTATCGGATAGATATCATGTAAAAAGATCCAAATTTTTATATAAAATTTTGGTGTACAAGACATATGTACACGTGGGAGAAACACTTCATTCATAACTAATAACATTTAACTGAGAAATGTACGTAAAAGAGTAACATCTGAAAAGATTCCTTCCAATCATTGGAAAACACAGCGAATTGTAATTTGTTTGGTCTCGACTATTTTCTCGTTATTACGGAAAAAAAGTAACTGATTGGTATCAAACAAAATTTGATGTTATATGCCAAAAGAGGCCAATCAACTGAACTGTCTAGAACTCAGTCCATTTGAATCGTATTTGGTTATAGTAAAAAAATATTAAAAGAACGCTTAAAAATGGGTAAGATATAAAATAGAGTTTAAAGTTAGATGGATGCATTTCAGCAAAAAAACATAACAGAAATACAATAAAACTTTTATTTAGAGTGTTACAAAAAGTATTAAATATATAATTAAATGAACAATAAATAAATTTTTCTTTTAAATTTGTATGCAGAATATAAAAGTTTATAACAAAATCTAAATTTTAAAAAGATTAACGCATTAGTTTAATTTTTATAATCTAGATTATGTGCACTAATTTTTTCGTACGCAGTCCATAGGTTTTCGTATAAAATTGAAATATATTGAGAAATGACTTATATTTCTCGCAAAAAAGTATAAAAACTTTTTTTTAGGAAACCCTAAAATATGCTACACTAATACCATCTAACATTGAAGATAAACTATACTTTGTTTAAATCACTAAGTAGTAATGTATTCAAAAAACCGACATTAAAAAAAATGTTTTTCTAGTTATTCACAAAATAACTTTTTTGAAAAAAAAAACGGTTTCAAATACTTTAAACCCCCATTAACCGGATTTTATAAAAAATATACTTTAAAAATGTTTATCAAGTAATATAAAAGTAAAAATTCAATCGCTCTTTTGCAGCTAGAAGGTTATGCTCAAAATTTGTATTTTTTATTGAAATCTAATAATGTTTCTTATAATCTAACTCTACCTGAATATGTGGGTGGGGAAAAGATTTCTTGTGGCAATCGATAAATTTAAAATTGAGTTTTTGCATGGATTTTTTTTAATAATAAATTGCTTTAATCAATTAAAAAATATACAAATCTCAGTTCTCGTAAACAGAATCTCAAATTAATTTTAAAAACTTAACTTAGAGCTTTATTAGATCATAATATCAATGAGAAATAGTTTTAAATAATAATAGGATTGATTTAGTACAAACAGCGAATTGTTTAAAAATAAAATTTGTATGAAAACTATTCAAAAAACTTTTAGTTTTCATACAAATTTTATTTTCAAATAATTTGATTGTTTTAATGCATTAGGCAATAAATAATGTTCCATAAACAAGCATAAAAATAGCAAATATGAACTGATTTAGTAAAAATATAAAAAATAACATTTCATAATAAACCTATTATCCAACTGAAAAAAGCGGGCTGTCGAATTATTCAAAAATAAAGATCATTGGAAACCAGTCGGCTTTTTAAAAAACAAAAACCGGTTTCCGGTTTTTTTAATATACTGCTCAGTAGGTTCTCACATTGCATGAAATTTTTACCAGTATTATACATAAACTTTACGTTTTTAAAATTTCTTGTATGCGCAATTTAAAGTCGCTATAGCTTTCGCTCTGCTTGCGCGAAATTATAACTCGAATAGATTTTAGATGCATTTGGATCACTTTATATTCATACATATTAATATTAATGTGCCATTAAAAAATCTAAAAGTTTTTGAACAGTTTTGATAATGGACTATTTATATCTTTTTTCTTATGTGGACTTTAGTGTGCAGGTTTATATACATAATTTTTTTGCTCGTATAGGAAGAATATTTGGGAAAGAAAACACAACAATTAAACAAAGAAATTTATCGAAAGAAAAATCTACACCTTAGCATGCAAGGGTCTAAAAGTGTCCCCAAATATAAATTACGGAGGTATGTGCATAATTTATTAAATCCCAAGCAAACGCTTAAGAATCGGGTATTGGTTTGATGTATGACTATAAAATTTATTAATAGACTATTTATAGCTCTGATTGTCTCTGTATCTAAAAGTATATGTGTGATGTTCAACGATGTGTTGTTCCTCGAAATTCTTTAATCACTTTACACACAAAAATAGTATGAAACACAAATACTCTTCATATTCTATTCTATATTTGTATGCGTATAAGTATAATAGTATAGTACCTAAATCCATACACAAATATGTATGTGTAATAAGCTAATAACACGTTTATATGAATGCGTACAAAGAGAAAGAAACACATACTTAACGAAGTTTTTCTTGTTCCTTTTTTTCTTAATACATGCGTAAAGTAAATATGACGTTAGTAAAAAGCAGAGCTCACCTATAGGTACATTATAATCACCCATGCACATATATTTACATACACACACATATCTACATACGCACTCATGTATGTAAGTATGAATTGAAGATTTTAAATAACATTATCTTCTTTTATGTGCTTTGTATTTCGAGGTTAGTTACTCATGCCCTTTTTACACATTTGTACATACTTATATACATATATAGAAGTGTCTATTCATCTATCTTTGCGTATATTTAAGTGTGTCTTTGTGTATTGTTGATATTCTTTTTCAGAAGTTTTACTCTATAATCATGATTAAAAATATTTCACGTAATTCACAAAGTATGTGGTAAGTGTACGAAGATAATTGTTTTTTGTATATTTTATTACGTACATACAAATATATATATATTTCTTTTTTGCAATTCTTATGAGGTTGAAAATAAATATGTTATGCGCCTAATTTAACTGATTTATTTTGTAAACAAAGAGTTGAAAATAATTAGATTCGACTAAATTAAACAAGTGTATGTTGTATGAATTACTTTCCTGAAAAATCCTGTTCATTCTTTTTGGAAAATATAATTTGAATTTGATATAATCTAGACTTTAATAGGTAAAAAAAAATATGTTTAATTACTTGTGTTATGCGAAAAATTACAGAACAAACGTTTTTATATATTCGCTCTATGTATCGGTGCTATGAATGAAGGCTGAAGAATATTATACTTAATATAAAATTCTTCAACCTTCTTTACCATGAGTGTGAACTTCATCTCGATTTAAATTTAATTATTATTATTATTATTATTTTTTTTTTTTTTTGTGAAAAAAGAAAAACATCGAATCTCAAATATCAACATTAATTATCGAACTTTGTTTAATAAATTTTCAATAAAGGTAAAAGAATAAAGCTTTCGCGTTATTCAAACTTCATATTGGTCATATAAAAAGCAACCGCGGTTTTTTGGAAAATGTGTGAACTAGTTTTTTTTTCCTGAAAACAGAGTTACCATTGAGATCTTTTAAAAACTATACAAAAAAGCGGATTTCAAAATATAAAGTCGCCAAAAAGGTGATTTTTTAAAAAAGGTGCCAACTGCTTCTAAAAACTCTTTAAATTTTGTTTATTTGATAAAAACAAAAAGTATTGAATTTTAAGAAAAACTAACTAAACTCAATTTTATTAACATCAAAATAGATTATTTGTACTAATTTTTATTACGAGTATTTCAAAAATAAAGATTAATTCAAAGTAATAGTTAACATAAAATGTCCTTTTTATAAATTAAACTTCTGTACTTTTGTACGAGGTCTTCACAATGATTCCAATGTTACAAATCCCCGTCTAACAAATTTAAGATTGAAAGCATGAATTCATAAATGCTGACCTTGTGTCTGTTACACAATTTATTTTTCATCAATAATAATATAGAAAAAGACGTTCCGCTGAGTCACTGCTGTGTGCCAAAGTAAAAATATAAATTAGGATACAAGTATTCATCAAATCTATTTTTTAATCCGGCATTTGATGTTTTAAATATTTGTTCATAAACTTTATCATTAGCTTTAGTTTTTAACAATTTCAGTTCATTCATACATTTTTCGGGGTCTTTTCTGACATCACTTTATTATGAAATAATCTTAAAATAATTATTATATTCGTTGGAATTAATATACAATCATTTAATATATAATCTTAAAATGTCGCCAACAACCTAGCCAAAAGAGTAGGTAGGTTGTTGAAAAAGTGGCAATTGGCGAGGAAAGTAAAACGATAATACTGATTGATAATCAATTTTAATGTACATAATCGCCATTATTATCTACGATCATTTTTAGGATTGCTTTATGATTCCATCGCTACAGGTCTTCTGTGACTTATCGATGAAAACTTGACCATGTCATTTTCAGCGGAGTTTTACAGAGACCGAAACAAATGGAGGTAAAAGTTTTGCATGATGGAACATAATACATTGCTTCATTCAAACGGTCGAGTTATGAACAATAGAATTCAGAATGTATAGCTCCTGCAGATTGTAGTAGTCCATAATGCATAATTTCCTTCTAATACCACCATACACTCAACAACGGTAAAACTAATTCAAGTACGATGAATTTAACGGTAGCAGTCGTTTTTCGAAGTTAATGCTCGTATTCAGGATTTTTGGATTTAAAATTTATTATGTAAATAACACAAATAGTAGAAATTAGAAATAAAGGGGACGTTATTTTTGTAAATGAAATAATAAGTCGATTTAATATATACTCCATTCATATATTTAATTAATTTTAGCCCGATTTTTAATGTATTTATTTTTTCGTTTAAAAAATTTTTCATTGGTAACACAAGTTAGTTTTCTGTTTAGGTTTAGAAACTGTAATAATAATTTTTGTCAATATAAATTGTTTTAGTTTATCGTTTCAAGTGAATTTTATAATAAGAATTTATTATACTTCATTAAAATTTTACTGCCTGTTTCTCTAAATACGACGGATTGTTTTGTTCCACCAAATGTATTGAAAACAACAAATAAATTTGAAAATTGTTTGTTGTTTTCAATGCATTTAAACGAATGAAGCTTTCGTTCGCATTTAGAGAAACGGGCAGTAAGATTCTAATGAAGTATAATGAATTCTTATTATAAAAGACACTTGAAACGATAAACTAAAACACTTTAAATTAACAAAAATATATTAGTTATTAGTCATGCTCATAAAAAAATGAATACGTGATAAAAAAAGTGAAAGGTTATTCATGTTTAGCACATAAAATTCCATCTGGTCCACCTATTGTTTTGTTGAAAGAACAAAAAAAAATTATTTTTCTTTGCTCAATCGAAATTTTTTGGAAATAAATCTGTAATTTCTAATCGACTGGTTAGATTTACATAAAATTTCACATAGGCATAGCAGAGGAGTAAAGGGGGACAATACTTTGTATCTTATTCACTTTCAAATAGTTTTACATCTTCTTAAAGCCCTTAATAAGGTATATAAAAAACATGTGCCATTTGCATTTAATATTTTTAATTACCTCAATTTTGCAAGTTCCTAGTCCAGTCTTTTCATATATATGCCTGTATTTGCGACCAATTTTGTTAGTTTTTTTCTAAAATTAAAGGATAAAATTACCTATTTAATAAAGAAAATTTGAAGTCGATGCCTTAACTGAGTCCAAAAACAAACGATTTTTAAATTGAAAATTGCAAAAATTACGATCTTTTTTGCCGAAAAATTGCCTACACTTTTTATTATCAAAAACGTAATTTTCTTCAACTATATAAATTTATACTTTTCCGATTTAAAAAAGGAAACAATACCAATAGCCTAAGCAATCCAAGAACTCATCCTCCCAAATTTGACCTGAAATCTTTGATTTAGTCTAAATGTTCTAAAATTCTAAAGCATGAATTTACAAATAGAATGCAATTTCGGAATTTATAGTGTTCTTAAGAGTTTGCAATCGCTATCTCTGGGATATCGGAAAAATGTGGACTTTGTGAGCGAATAATTCACAAAACCCATTTTTGGGATTTTTGGGGTCTTTTGAAAATTGTGGGGTTTTTTAACAAAAATCTTAAAGTTTTTTTACACTTTATCATTTTAAACGACAAGGTATACTATCGCCGCAAAGATTTTATTACAGATAAAATATTTATAGTTTCTCCTAAAAGCAATTTTTAACAAAAATTTTAATTTAAATCCAAAAATCGGAAAATTTATGAACTTGATTTGTAAAGTAATTTATGTTATCTACACAGAAAAGTTTTCATTTTGTATTCTATTACTAAATTTATAAACTCAAATATTTCTCTTGTTGAAACGCAAATTCGAAAAATTTTAATTGAAAAAAAAATCATATTAAAATATACTATTTAATCAAATATACTACACTAAATATATATATGTATGTATTTTACTAAAGCTATTAAACTACTGCTTGGTTTTATACTAAGAATTAAACTATATTTTTTATTGAATCATTAAAAATATAGTAATTGAAAATACTTTTGAACATCAAATTATTTTATTTATTATTTTTTTTTTTTTTTTTTTTGTATATTTTAATGCTTTAATACTTATTTTTCTTAATTTTTTAATATTTAATATTTTTCTGGTTTCTGGTTAAATAAAAATCGTGCCAACTGTTATCTTCTTTTTCGTCGGCTTTACGTTTTTACATATCTTCAATTTCAACCCCTCTTTTACGTTTGCGTTCATCTTGGTCACCTTGATCTAAATCCTGGCGATTGTATAATGAACATTTAAACTATTCCAGAAAACGAAAAACAATTACTTGCAAATGCTTTATTACACAATTTATAATAACTTACCTCCAGATGTTTCTAAATTTTGCAAATATTGGCATTTGTATTTTGATGGATTTTATTTAAAAAAGAAGTAATTTCTTCAATAATTTTATTATAAATGTCAGAACTGTTTTTTTTTTTTCTTTTGAATTCATTTGTAAATTTTTAAGAATCATTAAAACAAATTATAAAAATCAAATACGTTTTTGAATTAAAAATTATTTAAAACCAAAATATGATTTATTAAAAAAATTCTATTCATAACTTTTCATTCATAAAATTTATTTGGAAAAAAACGAATTCATACTTTTTTCCGATTTTTGGAATTAAATTAAAAATTTTGAAAAAATTAGCTTTTGCAGAAACTATAAATAAAATAAAATCTTTGTTAGTTAAAATATCGCAACGAACTTTTCGATGTTTGTAGACCTTATCGCTCGAAATGATAAGGTGTAAAAATTTTGAAGACTTTTGTAACAGAAATCAAACAGCTCCGAAAAAACACTTCTAAATTCCTAAAAATGTGATTTCTCATTTTTTCGGCCCAAAAAATCTTTTCTATTTCAAAATCGCTTATTTTTGGTCTCGGTTTAGGTATTGACTTCAAATTTTCCTTGTTCAGTAGATAATTTTGTTTTTTAATTGGTTGGAAAAAAAATAATAAAATTGATCTGAAATACTGGCATATATATAAAAAAATAGATCAAGAACTTGCATACTTGCATGTAGCATGAAAACTATGAGAGATGAATTGCACAAGTAAGCTAGTAGTTACAAACGTTTCAAAATTTTTTATGTCAGAGGTACTCTACTTTGATTTCCCTTAGCTCCGCTCCTGAGCAATATATGTAAATTTATGTAAATCCAGCCAGCCGATTGGAAGTTACAGATTTATTTCCAAAAATTTTCGATTTTGTCCCACTGTGCAGTGAGTCACCTAATTGTAGGTATATAAGTGTATTTTCGCTTCAGTGTGAATTCATGGCTTATTTTATAATTTTTTTTTTTTTATTTTTTTAAGATAAAACTATACATTTTTTGTCGCTTTCATTTTATAACGGAAATTTTAAGGAAGAAAATTCTTCAATTTTGCATGAAAATTTGCTTTTTCCGATATTAACTTCTGAATTACTTCGAAGCTTTTGGGCAAATAAAATATAATATTAAGATGACTTGAAGATAGCTTAGACCCGCATTTTTTTGTATTCCATATATATAAATTGGGCAAACTGCTCGAGTTATGGTAGAATATACTCGTGCAATCGCCTCATTAAGAGGGGGAAATATCATAAAAAATTAAGGACTGGTAGAAAAAAGCTGAAAACAGATGAGCGTTTAGCACTTTACATTCCATTGTATTGTTGTTTAAAAAGGTGAAAAAAATGTTTTTTTTCCCGACTAGTGTTATCTAGGAATATGCATGTCATTATCTTTTGTTGTACATATTTTCGAGAAATTACTTCCTGGTTCATATTAAAGTGTCCGTAAGTGTGAATTTTTCAATGACGTTGCATAATGAGATTACAATCGCAAACTAGAAAAACTTCGGGCATACAATTAAGCAAGTAGAGGTACTATCTCTATAAATTTTTATTACAAAATTAATTTAATAATTAAAATTTGTTTAAAACGCGCTCTAATTCTATAAAATTATTATAGTTAAATTATAAAATTTACCAAAAAACAATTTTCTCTATCTTAAGAGATTAACTTTACAAATGTATAATTAAAAAAATATATATATTTTGTCTTCGACCTTAATTTTTCTTTTATAATTTTCTCTATCAGTATAAGCTCAAACTATGCAATTGGTTAATATTTAGTATAAGCATACACATTGACGACTTTTATTAAAACAAAACAAAAAAAAAAAAAAAAAGGAAACCAAGTCTACGGGAATATAGTTTGTAAATTTGATTCCCAATATTTTCGAAACGCTTATAGTTATTAAAATATTTTTTTGAATAGGTTACAAAGAAAAATTTAGAAATGTAAAGTTTAGATGAATATATATAATTTACTCTATGTTTTTTACTGTCAAATATCACGAACTTATTGAAAATATTTATGTTTTTTTACTTAACAATGTTGTTGTGCTACATAAAAATATAATATTATGTTCCAGCAACAATAAAATCTAACAATAATATGAAACTGTTCGATTATGGTTCCCCTAAGCATATTTTTATCTAACAGATTTGTATCAAATATTTTATAATTTTTTTTAATGTATTATTATTATTATTATTATTATTATTATTATTATTACTATCATTATTATTATTATTATTATTATTATTATTATTATTATTATTATTATTATATGCACGAAATTTCAAAACGTTTTTTTCACAAAATATCGTTTCATTTTATGGCAGCGTGCAATTAAACAAAATACACAATTTTGAAAAACAAAAAAAAATATATATATATATATATATATATATATATATACTAGATATCATTTACATCATAAATAGTTAAAACAAGTTTGCAAATTGTTTGGAATTGTTGATACTACAAATTGACACAACATTCTCATTAACTTAGGCTAAACAATCAACAAATAGTGGTTAAATTTTCTGAGATATTTTTACTAATATGTAAATAAAATCAAAATTTCGAAAAGGCCAAAGATACAAATTTAAAAATGTTATATATATCATTACTTATTTGTAATGATCCATATTACATAATATATACATATTTGCTTAAAATTTAGGAAGACACGAGATTTTTAGTGCAGGAAACTTCAAACCATTTTTTCACAATGTCTCGAAATTTAGAGAATGTTTCAAAATTTTTGAAAGTTATTATGTAACATTCTCAAGAGGATCTACAGCCCACAATATATTTTATAGTTTCTTGCAATTAAACAAAATATACAATTTTGCAAAAAAATATATATAATATAATAATTTATATAATTATTAACATTTATGCAGTTAAACAAACATATTAAATATCAATTACATCACACACTTTTAAAACAAGTTTGCAAAATATTTGGAATTGCTGATGCTATAAATTGGTACAAAATTCTTCATTAGTTTTGGGCAAAACCATAAAAAAATTTATAAATTATCTAATTAATATTTTAAAGTGAAGATACCTCGTTCACAACCCAGCAAAAACTTGATTTCTTGGTAAATGTGCAAGTATAATTGGAAACAAAAATAAACTACTTATTTTTTGCCTGAATAATTAGTTATATTTGTTCGAATCGTCCACCGATTCAGGTAGTTATTTCTTTAGGCTATAAAGACACTCGAAAATATGTACTTAAATGAAAATAAAAATAAAAAGGAAAAAAACAAAAAAAAAAATTGCCGTTAGTGAGATGTGAAATTGGACACAAATTAGCCATTCGTTTTTAATGACTAACGTCTTACTCAGTACGAACTTAATTTTCTAAGTGATAAAAACTTTCTTTAGATATTTTTTCTTTTAAATGACAATAACTTTTATATAAAAGATATCAAAGTAATATTAATATTAATATTTTCACTCTTTCACGTTTTATTTTCACTCGAAAAAAATATAATGTGGTCTGTAGATCCTCTTTAGGAAATCACATAAAAATTTTCAGAAATTTCGAAACACCCTCTAAATTTTGAGATATTCAGCAAAACCTTTTTCCTTTCCTTTTATTTACACGTTATTAAAGATATCTCATTTAAAAATTACACAAAAATACTAAAAAAAATTTAAGAATCACAAAAAAAAATTTTTTTTTTAATATTTTTATTGTAATTTGTAAATGAGGTACCTTCACTTCACATCACCAATTAGAAAACTTAACCATAATTTGTTGATTTTTTCGTCTAAGTTATTGAAGAAAGTTACATCAATTTGTAGTATCAACAATTCCAAACAATTTGCAAAACCTGTTCTAAAAATTTATGATGCAAATGATATTCCATATGTTTGTTTAACTGCTTGAATACTAATAATTAATAAAAATTATTATTATTATTTATTTATTTATTTCTTTTTTTTTTTGGTATAATTGTATATTTTTTTTAAATATATGCTGCTACCAGATAACACCTTTTATTTTCACTCGAAGAACAATATAATGTGGTCTGTAGATCCTTTTGAGAACATGACAAGAAAACTTTCAAAAATGTCTAAACACACTCTAAATTTCGGGATATTGCGGAAAAAGCCTTTTGAAATCTCCCTAAATTTAAAGTAAATATACACATATTAAATAATGTGTATCATTACAAATAATTAATGATATATTAAACATTTTTAAATTTATTTCTTTGTTGTTTTCGAAATTTTGATTTCATTTACACATTAGTGCAGATATCTCACTTACACTACACTTACATTAGTGCAGATATCTCAGTTACAAATTACACAAAAATATTATAAAAATTTTAGAAATCACAAAACACGCTTTATTATATTTTTTTTATTTTTTTTTTCTTTATATTTTTCTGTAATTTCGCAGAAAAACTTTTTGGATTTAGGTAATGGCAACTACTTATTAAACTAATTTCTCGGTAATGAAGTATCATTATCATTCGCCTACTCTGTGTTACATAAATAAGTACTCAATAGTATAATAGCGCAGTAATACTGCAATCACGTGGATGATTTGGCTAGAGCGCTGAACTAGCAAACAGAATGTTGTAGATTGAACCACATTCTGATGCTGTTAGTTTTTTATAGTAAAATATCTAAAAAGATATCATATACTAAAGAAATTTTTTGTCATTTAGAAAATTAAGTACGAGTTGGCGTACTGAGTACGACGTTAGTCATTAAAAACGAATGGTTCAAAGTTCAAATCTCACCAACGGCAAATTTTTTTTCGTTTTTTCTCTTTTATTTTTATTTTAGTTTAGGTACATAATTTTGAGCATCCTTAGAGTCCAAAAATAACTACCTGAATTTGTGGACAACTCGAATAAAAGTAGCTAATTATTCAGGCAAAAAAGAAGTTTTTTATAGTAAAATTTAGAGAGATTTTTGTTTCCAATTATACTTGCAAGTTTACTAGAAAAGCGAAGCTTTTGCTGAATTGTAAATGAGGTATCTTCGCGCTAAAGCACCAGTTAGAAAGTGTCTTCCCTCTTTTAAATTTTGCAAGCTTGTTTTAAAAGCGTGTAATGTAATTGATATTTAATATGTTTTTTAACTGTATGAATGCCAATAATTATAAAAATTATTATATTATATACATTTTTTTGCAGAATTGTATATTTTGTTCAATTGCACACTGCCATAAAATGGCACTTTTTATTCTCAATCCAAAAACTATTAAATATAATATGGTCTGTAGATCCTCTTGAGAATATTATATAAAAATTTTCAAAAATTTTGATCCATTCTCCAAATTTTGAGATATTGTGAAAATACCGGTTAAAGTTCCCTGCACTAAAAATCACCTATCTCACTAAATTTTAAGTAATTATATATATATTAAGTAATGTGTATGATTACAAGTAAATAATGATATATATATATATAACATTTTTTAATTTATTTCTTTGTCCTTTTCGAAATTTTGATTTTATTTGCACGTTAGTAAAAATATCTCATTTACAAATCACGCAAAAATACTATAAATATTATAATTTTTTTTTTAATATTTTTGTGTAGTTTGTAAATGAGATATCTTCACTTTATAACACCTATTAGAAAATTTAACCATTATTTGTTGATTGTTTCGCCTAAGTTATTGATGAAAATTGTTTCAGTTTGAATTATCAAAAATTTCACACAATTTTCAAACTTGTTTTAAAAATTTATGATATAAATGATATTTAATATGTTTATTTAA
Organism: Protocalliphora azurea; assembly: GCA_932274085.1. Classification (NCBI taxonomy): domain Eukaryota; kingdom Metazoa; phylum Arthropoda; class Insecta; order Diptera; family Calliphoridae; genus Protocalliphora; species Protocalliphora azurea. The sequence goes on along the minus strand of OW026522.1, from coordinate 82,991,734 downwards.
CTGCATACATTTTAAAAATTATATATATATATATATATATATATATATATATATTTGTAAAATTGTTTGAAATTAATTGAATTTCTTTTTAAGTTGTGTGTATCATTGCAAACAAGTAATGAGATATTCAATATTTTTAAATGTTGGCTTTAGTTTCCTGAAGAAATAAAAAATATACATATTTTGTTATACTAAAATATGCATTTTATATATATATATATATATATATATATATATATATTTACTTTCATTCGGAAAAACTTGAGTAATGAATGGAAAGTTCTAGTACGTTTTTCAAAAAAAAGAAAAAAAATATGAAATAATTTCTACATTTTATTTTTTATTTAAAAATAGTAAATCTTGTTGTATATACAATAAAGGTGCCAATCTAAATTATTGTTTCATTTTAGAGACTTTTGTAAAATAAAAAAATTTTTTTTGTTAAAAAAAATTGTCGATAATGTAATTTTTTCTTTTTAGTATTTAAGATTTGCTTTTAATATTTGACCAAAATATATACAGTTGAAAATCCTTCCACTTCCCAAAAAAAAAAAAAAAAAAAACACATTTAAAAAGGCACTTTTTTAGTATAACCCAAAATTTTATTTTTCGTTACAAATTTTTAAAACTGATTTACGATATCCTCAGGAACGCCCATAATATACGCTATACTATGTGTCGAGTGATTTTTCACTGTAACGTAGCACAGTGGGGCCAAACGCAAATTTTTTGGTAATAAATCTGAATCTCCTAAACTACTGGTCGGATCAAATTGAAATGTATGGAAGAGTTGTAGAGGAGAACCTAAGCTTTCCGAAAAATCATCTTGTAGTCACCCTGTGATAACACGAGATAAGCTACAGGGTGTCAAAGTTGACTACCTCGAGTATGTAAAAGTTAAAAAAATCGTAACTTTTACAAATGAAGCCCGATTTTAATGATTTTTATATTTCTGGAAAGCGATTGGCAAGATAAAGAAAAACTAATCTTACTCATCTAAGTTATCTCTTGCAGTTAAAAAGATATATACGCTTGAATTTTGAATTTTTGATTTTTTGGCTCGACTTTCTTTAGTTTTTCGGGAATAAGTCCGGAGATATATGAGGTAAAAATTTTTTAAAAATATTCTGTAATTTTCCATATATTTCAAAATAATATGCTGAAAGAATTTTTGGATTATCTCAATTCGTCTAGACGTGAAAAATATTCAAAGTCAGCACTCTGAAATTGGCATGAAAAATGGCTATTTTTTTACAAAAATATAGTACAATTCATTCACTTTTTTCTCAAAGTTCCGTTAATAAAAAAATTTTTTCCTTATTAATTTCAAAAGATAATGCTTCATAAATGGTTAATAAAGAAATTTTGAATTGATTTAAGTTTGCACCCTACATTCAGCATTGGCCGAAAATTGTCAATTTTAAAAAATAGTTTCATTTTTATCGATTAATAAAAAAAATTTCAAGCGAGCTTTTTTAAATTTGGTACCCATATTTTTTATAGAAATAGATTTAGAATGATTTAATACTAAACTGCTTCCCGCCCGGCCAAAAACGAATGCAGGAGTGGAGATTTTATGTTAAAAGTCAGTTTTTTTAACGACTATTTTTAAAAGTATATTAAAAGCATATTAGCATAATATTTTTAATATTATTTCTTATGTAATGTATAAAACACAAATCAAGCTTTCATTCCTAAAAAAATCAATAAAATAGCTCCAATAACCTATTTTTGGTAATTTTTCAAAAATAATTTTTTTTTTTTAAATAGCTGAAAATCCAAAAAAATTTAATTTTTTTAACACAATTCCACTAATTTTGCAAATACTTTAAAAATGTTAAAAGAATACAAAAATAGACTTATTTACCAATTCAACGATATATAAAATGTTGATATAGGTCATTTAATAATAGTAATATAATGGCCTCAAAACTACCAAGTCACGTCAAAAGTTGCAGAATTCACTATTTTGTTCCGTATTTCCATATGTGTGTATACGTAACACTCAACTGCATTGCTTATTTTTGTTACGAGATAATAATATTTATTAATGAATTTATTTAAAGTGTTCATAATTTTTTTCTACTGAAAATGTTTTTAAAATTACCTAAGTACATAAATAAATATATTTTCCTTCGTTTTTTATTACATTTTTGTAAGTTTTTAAATAATTTACCTAGCTACTTAATTAATGTATTATAACAAAAATGATTTTTTTACAATCGCATAGGTACATTTTTTGACGTACCTGTTTAACACTACAGGTCATAGAAATAAACTGAATGAAATTGGGGGTTTTGAGCAAAAATTTAAATTTTTTAATTCATTTTTGCCTGTCACCATTTACCTGATATAAATATTCTTTTTCTATATATAAGTATCCTTATAAATATGCAGATTTATTAGTGAATTTGCCATTATGGAGATTACATTAAAACACTTTTCTATTTGCAAAGTAATCTGGGATAATCTATCTGATATTATAAATCGTCCAGAAAAAATAAGAAATCATACGAAAAAAGGATGGAAGTTTCAGATTGGTCAATACCAAAGTTCAAGAAGAAAAATGAAGAGTGGTTGGAGGGAGAAATACCAATTTTCATCGGAAAGCAGAAAAAGGGTCGACCAAAAAAAAGTTACGATGAAGTTCAGCTAAGAACAAAGAGGACCAAACAGGAATCTATTCTAAATTCACATACGAATGCCGAAATAAAAGATACATTTAAAGCTTTAGTAATACGTACGCAACCAAAGGAAGTAGAAAAAGTTATAGATGTGTTACCAACAGCTTCTACCAATCGATTACATCGGATAATCCAAAGTATAGTGGCACCGAAATCAACATCGTCCTTTACCTCTGAAGATGCTTTAGCTCTAATATTAAATTTAGGATTATCAAGAAACCAATACGAGATTTTGAGGAAATCTGTTAGCGAAAAAGGATATGATATCTTTCCCAGTAGCAAATCAGTGAGAAAAGCGAAAAGTAATATTTTACAGCCTATGGAATATCACCACTCCACGCAAGGATAAGATTTTTGGAGTTCTGCTTACATCTTGCATATGATATGAAGTACAGAAATAATCCCGGGCAGGAAAATGCTACAGTAAAAAACAATTTGGAACTTCACGAATTACGAAAAGAGGAGAAGAAAAGAATTCAATTAGAATTCAAAGAACAACTCGGATTAATAATTGATAAACCTCTACATGGCTATGGAAGCTCAAATGATGGAAATACAGCAAGACGTTTCTCTGAAATTCCGGAACTCACATTTTTGTAAAAAAATAGCCATTTTTCATGCCAATTTCAGAGTGCTGAATCTGAATATTTTTCACGTCTAGAGGAATTGAGATAATCCAAAAATTCTTTCAGCATATTATTTTGAAATATATAGAAAATTACAGAATATTTTTAAAAAATTTTTACCTCATATATCTCCGGACTTATTCCCGAAAAACGAAAGAAAGTCGAGCCAAAAAATCAAAAATTCAAAATTCAAGCGTATATATCTTTTTAACTGCAAGAGATAACTTAGGTGAGCAAGTCTATTTTTTCTTTATCTTGCCAAGCACTTTCCAGAAATATAAAAATCATTAAAATCGGGCTTCATTTGTAAAAGTTACGATTTTTTTTAACTTTTACATACTCGAGGTAGTCAACTTTGACACCCTGTAGCTTATCTCGTGTTATCACAGGGTGACTACAAGATGATTTTTCTGAAAGCTTAGGTTCTCCTCTACAACTCTTCCATACATTTCAATTTGATCCGACCAGTAGTTTAGGAGATTCAGATTTATTACCAAAAAATTTGCGTTTGGCCCCACTGTGCGTAGTGTTATTATGTAACATAGTGAAAATATAAAAACAAAATAATTAAAGTTATTTTTTCTTTTGATTACAATAAATATTAAAATTAATATTTGAAACGATATTAAAATTCAATTTACTTGGAATTTAGTAAAGTTTTGATATATATTAATGTTTATGTTCTAGGTTTATGTACATATTTTTATTTCTCTCTAGACTCAATGTAAATTTATATAAAAATAGACTCCAGGGTAATTGGATTAATGTGTTCCAGCTTCTTTTTTTTTTTTTTTTTTTTTTGATACAGAATAAATATAATGAATATATCGCGTAAAAGTGAAAGCATTTGCCATAGGATATATATGTATCTGTCAATTATCTTGATAACAAAGTAATATTTTTGTTTTCTATCGTATATTTTTCTACCATCAAATTTTGATTTTTCAATTAACATTTGTTAGGAGATAGAAGTGATTAATAGCTTTTTTTAATATTCTCCCAAATATTTCACTGTAGCTATTTTCTATGATAGCTTTCGTAGTTTTTGGAATCTATCAAAGATTTTCATAATAATGAACTAGAATTGACAACAGGTACTTTAATCAATATAAAAATTTTCAAAAAACTTGAAAAACATCATAAAAAATACCAAGGCTTATTTTCATGGGGCTAACAATAACAATTTTTCCCTTACGTGTGTGTTATATAAAGGACTCAATTTAGACAAGATCAGTATCTTTAAATACGTGGGTAAGCATACGTATACCTTACAAACAATTCAGTTCTCTAATGTTTGTATACGCACAGTGGTACATAAACTTGTATATAAACAAAGAATTTTATACCTGTTTTATTCAAGTCTTTTCTTATAAAGGCGAATAATTAGACGCATTTCTGTAAACCTTCAATAACTTCAAGTCAATAACTTCCAAGTAATTATAATTAAATAAGCACAAAGAAATTTTCCTCAGCCCCTTATATTTTGTGCATTAGATTTGTAAAAATAAGTAAGGACTATGTAAGAAACTTTGTAGTTTGATGCAAAATTTCTATATACGAAATTTCGTCACTTTTCTCACACTAATATATAATTGTTTAGTATAAACAAAATACTCTATTTATATTATTTCATATTTTTAGCAGCCATCACAATACTTATATAGAGAAAAAAAAGTAAAACAAAAGCATAAATATTCAAAATAATAATATGCATAATTATTATTTTTTTTTTCTTGCAAAAAATTAAATTAAACTGCAGCACAAATAGGGAAAATGTTTAAACGAATTAATTGTATCAACACCGTGGGGAGCATTAATTGCGGTTTTTTAACATTAGTACAATGAAACCAGTATGCAAAGTGGATGTTAGTACACAAGCAGCAAAATTGATATTCAAAAATGTGCTTATTATAATCTTTTTTAACAGTATTATCGAGATAAAAAGTAAAAAAAAAAAAATATATATTCACCTCTTTTTGTGGAATTTATTTTAAAATAAACTATATACACATTCGTTAAGCCTTTTTCAGCCTTTTAGATTTATTTAACATAAAGAACTAATGAAAAAATATTTAAAAGTTACTTAAACTTTTTTATAATTATGTATTGAGAATAAGGAAAAATATTTTATTTAAATTTAAATAAATTTTTCTGTATAGTTATAATTGAATTCAGTGTTTCAACAAATTAAAGGTTTTTTTCTTTATTTATTTCGTTGTTCACTGTAGATATTGCACACCTCTAGAACATTGTTGGTATTTTAGTTAGAACAGAAATGTAGAAAAACATGTTTTTGCTCACTTTTGCAATGGAATACGCATAGAATATTCATGTTTTGTTGAGTTTTTCTTTTTTTACCTCAGAAAGAAAAGAAAAAAATAATCGTGGGAATATTTGTGGGAAAGTTTTTCGTCAACAGCAACAGCATATCCGATTTAAGTTTTTTTTTCTACTTGCTCTGTTTGTTTGCATGTTGATAATACAAAAATGATATAATGAAAAAAAATCTCGCAAACTCGTTAAGATATTACTTCAAAAAATAAGGGAAAAGCTAAGATAAAAAAGCCTGAAAGTTTACAGCAAGATATTAAAAACAATTCAGAAAAATGAAGGTTTACAGAAAAAATTTCGTTAGAAACTTAAAAGAAAGTTTAATTAGTTTCTTAAGCGTTGCCTTAGTCTGTTCCCAATTATACAATTTGTACATCTCACAAATAAAAAAAAGACCTTGGTTGTAGAAAAACAAAATTAATTTAATTTTTAATATTATAAATAAATAGAGGAAGAAACACATTAGCATTTAAAAAAATAACTATTAAGAAAGTTATAAGTATTTAGTATATGTAACAGAATTAAAAAAATAATATTAATTAAATTTTTGTTATTTAAACTACAATGGACATTTCATATATTTGATTTAAATTTTCTTTATATATTGACCCTTTTTTTTCTAGTAGAGAAAAGGAGTTCATTTGAAAATGACACTAACATATACACTTTAACCACTGTAATACATATTAGCAATATATTTAAATATACAATTCGATAACAAATATGAGAAAGTATTGAGACCAATTTATCAATATTAACCCTTTTAACTTTGGGGTTTGGAAATTAACTCAATATATTTCTAGAAATTATAAGCATATATCCTTTATTAAGTGTAAAAGTCTAAGACAGAATTTGCAAACAGTTTAAAAACTACATGTAGAATTACTACTATAGAGTAAGTAAATCTTTATGTGAAATTACAGAAAATATTTAAACTTAGGCATCATATATTTATCAAAAATTAATTTTAATATTTTTATATTCAAAAATATATACAAAGTGTGGTATATTGAATTGGTAAACATGTCTATAATAAAATAACCCTATAGGAAAAATAATATGAAAGTGATTCGAATTCTTATTGCTTAATACAAAAATTTAATTGCTTCAATAATCATATTCGTATTGCGGAAGTTTCCATCATCTTAAGAGATTGTGCGTAACAGGCGATATGTCTAAGCAATAAGAAATCAATTCGCCTGGAAAAATAGGCAATATTGCTATATAATCATCTAGGTGAAAAAAAGAAGATACCGTCAGATAATTTTCTTGAGGAGGAAAAATTATCACTAAATAAATCTTGAAATAATATAATAAAAAAAACTTTAACATATTGTAAAGCATGCATGCACATAAATCTTTGCATTGCATTATATAACACAAAAACAAAAACTCTCACATAAAATATTATTTATTTTTTATTTATTTATTTGTCTATTTATTTTTTTTTTTTTTTTTTTTTTTTGCTAAAAGACAAACAAATTTCTTCAATATTTTTTTTCATTTTCATTAATTTCTTCGAGATGATTTCAATAGGATATCGTCAATTTATTGTGGAGGAGATAATCACCTTACTGAAAAAGGGGCGATATTTTGAGTATAAAAATAATAAAAAACTAAAATTTTTTATATTTTTTCTTTTAAACTGATAAAAATACAGTATTATAAAAATATTACTTTGATGATTTTCGTCCAAATAATAAAAAGAAGATATTGCGTAAATTTCTTATAGGAAGATATCTCCCGAATGTTTGCAGGAAAACATTTAAACTTTATAAGTACATATCAGGAACTTCAAAAACTTTTAGAATTTTTGGTAAAAATATTTTCATTTTTTTTTTATTCTGACACTAGAGTCGATTTGTGGTCTGCTCGCTATAATCATAAGTTGAAAGTTTCAAAAAAAATCTTAAAAATAGAGGTTTCGCTTTATCAAAACTAAAAGAACGTGACTTTATAGAACTTCTAAAGTACTATCAGCATATGTCAAAACTATAACAGCATTTTCAATATTTATTGACACATTGAAAAGAAAAATGTTAAATTTTATTTTTTGCACAAATCGTAAATAGCAAAGACTGTTTATTGGACAAAAATCTCTAAAAATAGTAGATGATAATATATATATTTTGGGGTATTTTGTTGAAAAAATCAAATAAATATCGGTACTTGTTTGGAAAATATATTCATTTAAACCTTACTACTTATGACAATATTCCTTACAAAAAGCGCGATTTTAGTTTTTAAAAAGTGAATTTTCGAAAAAATTTTCTTTTTCAAAATTTTAAACAGTTATTATTATTTTAAAACTCGAACTATAATACGAAATTTTGTAAGGCTGATTTTTCAGGTTAAGAACATCTTTTTTTGGTCCATAAAATTATAAGTTTTTAAAATATTTCGACGACACCTGCATTTTAGTATTAAGCAAAAAAAAAAAAAAATGCTTTAATTTGACATCAATATTAATGTCATTTATACTTCGCGATAAATGACAGCAGCTTGCGAAATGTGTTTGGAAGATGAATGCCGCTGTAGCCTATTTAAATGACGTTTCTATATTTTTTTCACAATATTAATCTGAATCATTAAGATGATGCTTTTGAGATATTGTTCGATAGTCTAAAGTCATATTTTATATCCAAAAAATTCAGAATAAAGTTATGAAATTTAGTGAAAATTTTCCAAATTGCATAGAATTTTTGCATATAACAAAATGTTATTAGCGAAAATATACTTTTACATATATTTATGCCAAGTATATGCAAGTAATCTTACTTTTGTGTAGATGCTATACCATGTCTGGTTTCCTGACATCAATACATTAAACTATAGGTAATCATTTCGTTTTTAAAATTCTGTCCCCTAAATTTAAATTCAACGAATGGGATAAATTTTCTATAAAAAAAACTGCAAAATTGCAAAATTCGTAAATTTTTGATTTTATTTTATATCACCGCATAAATTTTCAACGGATAGTAAACTTGATACTTTTTATAAAGCAAAAGAATTTAATAAGTCTTGTGGTTAATGGTTTAATTCAAAACGGGGTAAATTGTCAGTGCAAAACTAAAATGAAACCAAAAATCCTCGTTTTTCATATTTTTTTAGTTTTAAATGCCTGTATTTCCGTGAGATTTTACGCGAATGATTTAAATGATTTCTTAGTTATTTTGTAAGATCTATAAAAAGCCATCAACACTTTTCCTGATTTTAAAACAAACTTTGGTAATACAGGATACTTAAAGTAGGTTTCAAACCATTTCAAATTTTTTGAAATTCCTCATATATGTTCAGAAACAAAGTACGTAATCTTACTTTTAATTAGTATTAAAAAAAAAATTAAAAACATTTTTTCTACATAAAAAAAACTTAAAACTTTTCAAATTCTTGAAATATTGAAGCAAGAAACAAATAAAAATTGGTAAAAAAAATTTCAGTAGTGATGACTAATATGTTCGGAATTAGTGAAACAGTTGTGTATAAATGCGACATTTGCAAAAAAAGGAGGCATTCCTATGAATTCCATTCAAAATCAAGGCTTTCAAATATTCAAAGAGATCTGCAAATAATAGGAGCAGACAATGCAGTACAAACAGAAAATTGAGTTTGTTATTTTTAAAAGAACATGGAAAAAACATCCTACAATTAAATAAAGAGCTTTTAAAAGTAATTTTATTTGTTGTTATATATGTGTGTATTTGGGACAACTTCTTCTTGTAGTTCTAAATGGTATAACTATATTTACATTTTTAGACACAAAATATGCAAATTTAAATGAAAATATTAATGTTGCAAATAATTTTTAAACGCAAAAATAGGCAACTTTACTCACTTTTACTTTAGTTTCACTACATATAAGGTGTGTAAGTATTTGAAATTAAACCCTATATGTATTTCTACCCTTACTAAAGTAGAAGTTAATTTACTTAGTTTACATGAAAAATTATTTGATTAAATTATATATATATATATATATATATAAGTATATGTATATATCCACTCCTGCTCGTACCAGTTCATCAGCTATCTCATTACATAGAATAATGTTGTGGCCCGGTACCCAGCACAGTTTTAAAGATTGTTGTTCATTGAGAAGATATTGTTACGTTTTTAGTTTTCAAAAACGTTTGTTTATTTCTGTTAAATAAACTGGGGTTCTTTTATTTGCAAATAATAACGCGTCTTAAATCTAAATATACAGCTCTTTATTTACGCCCTAAACATGCACTACAATGTTAAACAATTAAAATGGTCTGTAATTTGCAGGCAATGACTTTCAATCTTACAAAAAATTACAACTGAACTGTAACTACACTACTGAACTTTACAACCGACTTCACTAATAAACTAAATCCGTGAACTTAGATTCGCTTATATACTAGTGACAAAGCTAATAATTATTCTCTACAATCTTCCAATAAATTCAAGTAGGTAACCTGACTGCTATTATAATTAGAGTAATAATACATATAGTTTTTTACTTCAAATGTTTACGCACTTTATTACTAAAAAAATTACACAAAATTATTATACTTATATATGAAGTATTTCAAAGTTTTGGTTTTTTTTTGTAAATATTTTTATAATTTTTTTAAAAATTGTCCTAAAATACATTAATTTAGAACTTTGATTGAATGAATTTTAAACTGTTACAGGTTGTTTGTTCGCATATTGTTCTAAAAAATAGTGCGTATTGTTATTATTAACATTAAAAAAATCTTGAGCATATATAGCCTGATTTCAGAATTTAAAATTTTTGTTAAAAGCTCCAGTTGCTCTCATCAAAAAACACCTTAAGTGAAGATTTTTTTCTTTATTACTTTATCAAACGTTTCTCATTTTGGAAGAATCAAACATTTTTGACTGATCGCATTTACCTAAAATTTCAAACAGTCATAGGAGAGAAGACTAACAATTTAATTTTGGAAAGAGAACCCTACACATATCTCATGAGCAGAGCTATGGGATCAGCGTTACCATTGAGAATTTTTAAAAAGTGTACTAAAAGGTGATTACAAAATAAAGGGTCGTAAAAAGGGGACTTTTTGAAAAATGGGCCAATTATTTTTCTTTAAAATTTGTTTCTTTAATAAAACCAAAAATATTGCATTTTAAGAAAAACTACTAAATTCAATGTTATGAATAAAAAATAATTTATAGTAATTTTTTAATATTCCAAAAATAGAAATGAATTCATAAAAATAGTTAATATAAAACTCTATTTTTGCTAATTAAACTTCTTAAACTTTTGTGCGAGGTCTTCACGCACATAACAAATAACAAATTTAGGACTGAGGACATGGCTTCAAAAGTATTGACCTTAAGTCTGTTGGACAATTTATTTTTCACTAGTGATAATTTACAAAAAAAAAGAAAAAAAGTCGCCATTTAGTTTCATTTTAAGAAAAGGAGCCAAGAAAGTGGGCAGGTGGTTGAATAAATGGCAATTGGCGACTAAAGTCTCCAAACGGTAACGCCATATGAGGGCTCAAAGTAGGGTACCTCTGACATAGAAAATTTTTTTAACCACTAGCTAAATTTTTATATCACCTTTAATCTTGGAAAAACATGTTTGCATGTATTATTCATCTAATATATTTTTCGAGTTATATCCATTTGAAATTTCAACTATCTCAATTTGTCAAAATCTTGGTTAAGATTTTTCCATATATAGCCTAACAGTTTGGATTTTATTATATATATATATATATATATATATATATATATATATATATATATGATTTTGTAATTAGTTAAAGAACAAATTTATCTATCAAATAAAGGAAATTTGAAGTCGATAACTTTCGAAGTACAAAGATTTGAAATTTGCAAAAATTTAAATTCCAAAAATGCAGTTTTACTTATTAATCAATATAAAAACAAAATATAAATACAAAAATAAGTGCCATTTTCGACCAGTTTTACTCAAATGAGCGGTGCTTCCTTCTCCAAATCATAACTAACTTAACTAATTTTATGGATTTGGGTAATTTTTTGCTTTTTAGATTTTTTAATATATTCATAAATAGTTTCTATGGGTTATAAAGTTTATTAAAGAATAATTATAATAATAGGTAAAGTAACTATTATTTCAAAAACTTTATAACCCATAGAAACTATTTATGAATATATTAAAAAATTTATGAATATATTAAAAAAGCGAAAAATTATCCAAAACTTTGGAAATTATTAATTAACCAGCAAAAACTATTTATGAATACAATTATAAAAGAATCTTATAAAAGCGAAAAATCATCCAAAAATATGAAAATTTTTAATCCGCCCAACAAAAACTTAATAATACCATGTAGTTGTCACTGAAAAGTAACTACATTATATAGAAGTAGTCTAGTAAGTACTTATTTATAACCCGGTATGTAATTATGATCAGGTTTTTGACGATGATACTTTTGATTGATTTTTTATTGAGTTTACCAGTTCATATTGCGTATGCATTTAAATATATCCACAATTGCGTCTTAAAAATATTAACTGATACACAAAAAAATCTGATAAGTTTTTGAAATCTGTAATTAGGATTTCAGAGATCTTTTAACATTTAAAATAAAAACCAAAAACATTAAAAAATTCTTTTTATATTTCGACATTTAATTAGTTATTTCTAATTTAAAATGTAGCTATTGTTCTCACTAAAAATGACTTCTGTAAACTTTAAAATCAATGAATAGCTTGAAAGTAATTAGTTCTTGTAATGACATTCTAAAATGCCTACTTCTAATAATATGAGTTAAGTAGTTGCCCCTATGTCATCACCATATTAAAATAATCTATTAACCAGCTAATGTGTAAGTAGTGAAGAGCTATTATATTAGATTCTTGTCTCATTACAGGGCAAACCAAAGTTTTTGCTGGGGAAAAGGAATTAATATTAAAAACATTACGAAAAATCACTGCAAAACATTGGGTAATTTTTCATAAGAAATATATTCCAAATTTCTACAGGAATTTTTTTGGGCCATTTTTTAGCAGCCGTTCTGTTTTATTTTAAAATTTACTACAATATCAAAAGCTAATGAGAACGAGAAAAAAGTTTTTAAATCATAAATTTTAAAAATGTAACTTTTTTCTGGTCTTAATTTTTGGGGTATTTAGCCTTTTCTGATTCTTTTTGTAGTTCAATTTAGCCTTTTTTTCTCACCTCCTGGCAACGCCGTTTGCTACAAACACAGTTTGACTGTGGAAACGCCTGGTTGATTACAAAGGTCTGCAGTAAAAAACTATAGTGGAAAATGTATTGTGGATTTCGCAAGAATACTTATTTTAATTACCAGAATTTTTCCCATTCCATATCGTTTAAAATTTAAACCTTGACGGTCAAAAAATGTGTTTTTAGGTTATGTAATTATCTAGGTATGAACTAGAGCAAATATATCAATTATATTTAGCAGAGAGAAAATAATACTACAAAGATTAGGTCTTTAACAGTTCAGTACTTAGGAGTTTTTAAATCTGAAAATATTTAAAATTTCTTTTTTAACTTGCACACAACCATGGCAAAATACTAAGTAAAGTGAGTGACCCAAACTTATTGTTGACTTCAGTTATTATAAAATAATTTTTAAACATACAGATATGTTTGCGGTATAGTTACAGCTCAATCGGCAGTGATTAAAGTTTAATAGACAACACCTTGTTTTGGTTCTGCAAAGCGACCGACGCAGATAATGTTAAATTTTTATTTCTAGTTCCAGAGGCCTTTTTCCATTCTAAATGTCTAGGATAAATATCATAAATTAGAGTTACGAGAATGTGCGATAGAATGTGCCGTTGAAAAAAATGTAGGATGTCCACAGGAAAATTATAAACACAAAAATAAGAATAGATCTTCAGTTCCCTACCAGCGATATCAAATCACGGGTCTTGCACATTTCGACAAAAACAAATTTAAGATTTTCTCGAAATGGTAATCAAAATTTTAATAAATTTATAGGTAAAATATTGAAAATTTCTTTGTAGTAGTTATGGTAAATCATAAGAAAGTTTTCAAAAATTTGTTCAGAATACACTTAAATTACCTATAGTGGAACAAAATCACATGGAGAAAAATATTAATTTTTTTTTTTTTTTTCATACCAAGCTCAAAATTATGAATTTTTTGAGATCATCAATACGCATCGTTTGAGTGAAAAAAGTCGTTTTTGAGATACAACATTATACACTAACTAGTCCTTTGTTTTTAATATCATTCAAATTTTTTGAAAACATAGTAGAATTTCATTTTTACGTTCTTCAATACATAAATATTTTTTAGTTTTTATAATTATTCAAGCACCCGAATACTTTTTATTTTTATTTTTCAATCAATATAAATATCTTTATTCAAAATGTTTTTTTTTTTTTTATTTGTGGAGTATTTTTATTTTTTAACATAAATATCCATCATGATGAAAATAATAAATATTTTTAAAAATAAAATTCATGGAAATGAAAAAATTTTCAATTGATTATTTTTCTATTCATACTTTTGTTTTTGTTTCAAAAAATATTTTATAATATTTTATTTATTTGAATTTTTTATGCATTGTGTGAATACACCTTAAATATATATATATATTTTTTTTTTATTTAATGAAATTGTTGTTTAGAATTTTTTTCATGTGATGAAAAAGTTGAAAATAATTTTTAATTTTTATGCTAAATGTGACAAATCGTCTTTACGCTGCCGAGATGTCCTATATGGTTTTGAACAGATTTTAAGGAGTATGAAAGCCATACAAAATTATATATTAATTCAGTTGATAATATCGGAACAAATTCAGATTTTTGTAAATAGATAAATATGTAAAATGGAAGATTAATAAAGGTTTCAGATGGTACAATTAAAAATAAATAAATAAATAATAGGAAAATTGCACATAGGACTTTTTGTCAGAGCAGCGACGAAATGATATTTATATTTTTTATTTCGATCAGAATGAAAAAATTAAACTATTGATGAAAATAAAAAAATATGATAGATTTTTATTAGTTTTTGAACACAAAAGATTGTTTTTGGATTGAAATAAAAATAAATAGTTGGTTTCTTCGGTATTAAATTAAATGTAATTATTATAATAATCTTTCTCAAACAATGAATTTCATTTCATTATTTCATTCTATTACAATTATTTTATTTCACATTAATCTTGTTATCAAACAAAATTATTTAAAAAAAATGTTAAACTATAAAATCAGTGTGATATAAATTGTATTTTTTTTTATTTTTTTTTTTTTTTTTTTTGATGTCATCTAAATGTAAATTACTATTACTTATCTATGAAACAATAAAACTTTTCTTATTTATTATTTAGCTTTACAAATAAAATGAAAAAAAAAATTGAATAGCAAAAGCTTTTTAATTAAATAATTTGCTGTAGGAAAACTATTTTATTAGCATTCTGACAGATTTTGCAATATGACATCCTTTGATGATGTCCATTTATGGCCCAAAAGTCAACGTTTTGAAAACTGAAAAAAGCTCAAAGCATTACAAAGTTGTTCTCGGTTAATAACTAATACCTTCGGAACTATACATAGTAAAATTCTACTTTAAATTTCATTTTAAAGAAAATTTATTGGCCTGAAATGATATGTAGTAAGATAATTTTTTTCAAAAGTTCAAAAGTCAAATTAGGGCTTATACAACTCAAACCATTATATCTCATTTTTAAAATTCTTAGAAAAATAAATAGTGCTGATATAAACATTTTCTCTACTCGTTATGTAAGTTTTTGGTTATTTAGAATCAATTTTGAAAAATATGTACATTTTAAATTTTGTTTTTTTTTTTTCGTTTAGTTAAACTTATCTTTATCTAGAATTTTTTTCTTGATTTATTACGGATACACGGTACGTATTCCAACAACAGGCAAAGGCATATATTTTTTCTATTTTTTGGTTGATCCCAAACAATTTTAGATAACTCAGATTAATTTGCAATGATTTTGGTGTAACAAAGGTAATTCTTTTTCAATCTTTCACTTAAGTTAATTTCTCATATAAAATTATATATAAAAAAAAAAACAGAAAAATCATGGATTAAAATTCTAAAAACATTAAAAAATTTAAAAAAAACCATGCGAAATAGTCATCAATATTGCAAATAAAAATTAAAAATCTTGTTTTTATAAATTTAAAATTATCTACTTAGTCTGAATTATCACATAATAAATCACAAATACAAAGCTAACTACAAAGATAAAAATATGTAGAAAAAAAAAGAAATCATCAAAACATTACAAAAATTTCTCAAAACATCTAATCACAAAGCAACATATGTACGTATTAGGGTATCCAATCGATTAACCGTCATTTGGTTATCAGATTAATTTTGGTCGAATAATTTAAAATTGTATATTTTCGAATAATAATTCGAATAATTTATTCTGAAGTTAAAAATTTTGATATTTTTATTTTTAAGATAATTTATGTTAACTTCATATCTTTTTATATCTGTTGTATAACAGTAAAAGTAAATAAAAGTACTTTTATTACCTTCAAAGTATCAATAGTGCACGATTCAAATGAATTGTTCTGCTGTAAAACGTTGACTCGGTTATCATTTTTGCTAATGCTTGTTACTACAAAGAACTATTTTAAATATATATATATATATATATATATATATATATATATATGGTTTATGTGAAAACTAAAACTAATTTCCTTCTACCGATAAGAAAAAATCGGACGTTTTGCAACATGACCTCCTTTTCACTGAATAGATATCAAAAAAGAGAACATCTTGACAAGCCTACCTTAAATTCATTGGAAATGATCCGAATATTCATCAGAAGTGCGGGATTTTATTGACTTCTTAAATTTTTTTTTTTTTTTTTTTTGGGTAGAATATTTAATAAAATGCGACATGAAACGGTAATAATATTATAACTTCATAAATACCTAAGCTTGTGACAATATCAATTATAGAAACATAGTTTTGAATGAATTAAATTAAAATTTATATATGTAATAAAAATTTTTATTTTCGTCAACAAAATTTACGTTAAAATAATAATATTAATTTCTAAATTTATGACAAAATGTCATTCACATACAGAAAAAATTAAAAAGACTGATTAATAAATTAAATTTGGTGAAAAAATGGAATTTTTTTCATACAATTGGGCAAAAGAACTGATAAGATGAACCCTTTATGAAAGAATTTGATCTAAATTATGTTTCTAAATATATATTTTAATATATTAAATGTTAAATTTAGTTTTATTTATGTACTGCATTAACATTCTCCGATATATATTAAAAATATGAAAATAAAAACTAATTTAAGTTCATGTTATGATATCCATCATACTTATATTTCTGATCAGTAGTTATCGTTTAGAATCGGGGACGGTAAATGCGATTTTCATTACTGTACTAAATTTAATAAAACTTCTTATTTAATTAAACTTCTTCTATAGAAAACTTTAAAATATGTTTTGATCTAAATGCAATATCTTTTGGAAATTTCTCTTGAGTTCTTAAACAAATGTTCAAATTAATAGATATCGTTCAAGTTGGACATGAAAAGTTTTAAAAAGGTTACGTTTGATCATATCGCAAGTTTTAAAATCAATAAGATTGTTAAATAATGACTTACCAACAGAAATAATAATTGTATCGTGTTCTTAATAAATACCTAATCCAAAACAAATAATATTTAGATTTGTATGAGCTCAATTCAAAAGAAAGTTCTAAAAGTTTCACTAAAAGTTGTGAAGTAAAAACTCAGTAAGAAATGAAGCTTCCAACGAAGCAAGTAAAACATAAAGAGAAGTAAAATATCGCTCCAACGTGTCCTTATGAATTACATGAATTTTTGTATGGCGAGTTTCTGGTTGGAAGCAAATTTTTGACATGAAAAGCGCTCTTGTCAAGGCTTAAAAATAATAAAATGTTTCATTATTGTTTTCTTCCTTATAATGGCAAATATATTCGTTTACTCCAGTGCATCGTGGCCTTATTTTGAAGCGTGTGCTTTCTTTGCTAAATGTTACGTTACTGTATCGAAAAACTTGAAAATTTTGTACTGGTAAAGAAAATTTTATATACGAATTAAAATTTTTTATATTGAGTAATGATAAGCGAAACATACATCTTTATATTTTCGAAAAAAAAATCCGATTTGAATTTAATAAACTCATATCAAAAATTTTCTGCAAACGTCATAACATTTAGGTTTGGGAATGTCTAAATGATTCTAACTTTTATGCATAAATTTAGATGCAGTACAATCAATTATTTTATTAAGAGAGAATAATCTCATAATTTTACTAAATTAATCACTTGAGTACTGTTGTACTTTT
This sequence comes from Protocalliphora azurea, assembly GCA_932274085.1. NCBI lineage: Eukaryota > Metazoa > Arthropoda > Insecta > Diptera > Calliphoridae > Protocalliphora > Protocalliphora azurea. Next base: position 82,973,782 of record OW026522.1, on the reverse strand, counting down.
AATAATAGAATTGTACTAAAAAAAAGTACAATTTTACTGAATTTATCTCCCTGCTTAGAACCAAAGCCTAATCGCAAATTTAAAGAGCGATAACATTTAAAGCTTTCACAATTTAGGTAATAATTACAATATTACTGCATATCAAAAGAACTATTTTAGTGATAGTCTTCTTTGGAAAGTACATCAAATGGCGAATACAATCTAATGTAAGAATTATACCACAATAGCGAAGTGACATTGATCAATCTCCAATAAACGTGCATAATGTGAATAAAAAATTTTTCTTCAAGTGTAGTGATTCCTTTCCGAATCTTGAGCACAGTTCTTTAAATAGAAAATATCAAGGATATGAGATGAGATATGTCGTTAAAAATACATTTTTTATATTTACAATTGTAATTTTCCTAAAAATTTGGAGGTCTTTTCTAATGAATATTTTGAGCTCTTCTTTTAATACATATACAGAAAAACGGTATTAAGAGATCGCCATCCCAAATTTTTAGCTACTGGTCGACTTAAAAAGAAGAGTTACCTATTACTGAAAATATGTCTTTCTTAATTAAATGTAATTTTAAGCTGTATTTCATAAAAAAGTTAACTGTTGAAAATTTAAAAATTTAAGAGTATCTAAATATTGTATCCGTCATATATTCTTTGTTAGTTCAGTTATACCATTATTATTTATTATTTGCAATTCAAACATTTCGGAAACGATCAAGTCAAATGTGAGAAGCCATATATCCGTTCCTGAGGTGTCTGTGGGGCTCTGTTTAGAGAATTTTTATGTTCTTAAGATTTACATATTTATTTTCAATGAATATTTCGTCAACTAAAATGCGACAGCACCATTAAGCTCTTGAGTAATTCTATTTTAAATTTAAAAATTTTGACTTCTCTGAAATTTTCTCTCTAAGGCTTCCAAAAAAAAAAAAAAAAAAAAAAAAAAAAAAATATAAAAGAATTAAAGATGGACTTTTTTAGATATAGGTCACTAAAGAAAATTCTTACAAAAAAATATCTTAATAAAAATATTTAAAAATTTTTTATATGGCATCTTAAAATATAAGCCTTGACAAGTCCACTGCAAATGATATCTTTTATATAAAAAAGTTATGGCCATTTAAATAAGGACGTATCAGCATAATTTACTTTAGTACTATTTGTGTTTATGAACCGATTCAGTGGTTGACTAAAAAGAATTTGAAAAGTTAAGTCCTGTTCATATAAGGCATAGCTCATTCATTGTGTACCGATTCAGTGGTGGTTAATATAAAAAATGGTGAAAATTATATTAAATAATTTGTAACAACAAGTGGGCAAAAAGGGACATGGCATCAAATCTATGTTATTTCAGAGCTAATAAATAAAATATGAGAAAAATTAGGTAAAATAATTCGTTACAAAAAGTAGGCGTAAAAAGTGGTGTGGAATCAAAAAAAAAAAAAAAAAAATAGGTCTTATTAGTCTATGTTATTACTGAGCTAATATGTGTGCCAAATTTATTGAGAATCGGTTCAGCAGATGAGTCAAAAATGAAATAGAACTAAGTAAAAGATAATTTTCACAAAAAATGGACATAAAAAATAGCGTGGCGTCCGATCACGATCTGGTATAGACTATAGTTCCTTTGGGAGATCGGAATATTTGTGCGCCAAATTTCATGTAAATCGGTTCAGAAGTTTAACTGTGAAAGAATAACAAATAAACAAAGAGTCCCTTATATATTTATACATATATATATATATATATATATATATATATTTATTTATATATAAGAATAGGATGAATAACTAAGAATAAATTTAATTAATTGGAGACTAACCGGTCTACTTTTAACTTCGAATAATTATTTGTCGAATTACCCGATTGATATGAACACACACAAATATTTTTAGCAACTTATAAAATACCCTGTTTAACAATATGATCGAGTTTAATTAAAAATGCCTTCTACAAGATCCCAATACGAGTTGGTAAGTGAAATACAAAAATACACAATTTTTATTATTGATTCTTGCATATTCATAATTTTGAAAATAAAGAAAAATGAGGAATAAAATACAATATAAATATAAAATAGAAATCATTAAAAAAAGAGATTTACAACAATTAATATGTTATTTTCATTTTGTTTCATACTCTTTGTATGATGTTGATATTATTAATATTATGGTTACACCTTTTTTATTATTAACCTTTTACTTTTTTTTTTATATTGAAATTTTTGCTTCTATTTATATTTCGAAACATTTGTTTTCTTTTTTCGAAAATACAAATTGTATTATGGGTCAGTATTTTTTAAAATGTAATCAGAATTTAAAGCTGTTATTTTCTTTTTTTTTTAATTTTAGTTCAATCAATGTTAACATTTGTATGTGGTTTTTTTAATATATATATTAAATGTATAATATATAAATAGAATTTTTTTTCTCGTAAAAATTTTAATATAAAAATTTCATAAGTTGTAATATTTGAACATATTTCATAATTCTTAGAATTTTACTTATATCCAATTTACACTTACACTTGAAATCTCGTTTGAATGAGATTTCGAAAAAATCCACTATGTTTACATTAGTTTTATCACAGTTTTGTAGATTTTGTTTGACAACTGCTTTTTCTTAAAATTAAGCACACGCAGTAAACACTTTTAAATGAGCTTCATGCCTCACAAAACTTTATTTATTTAATCTTAAGTTTATTTATTAAAATTTTTAAATACAATTTTACTTATTCTTTAATTTTAAAAATATTTGTTTAAACATAAATATCATTTTTATTTTTAGAACACTGTTGTAATTTATTAACACATAAAAAAACGGTGTTGAAAAACGACGTTTTTCAAAATCTAATTAAATTTTAATAGGTTTTGGTAAAATCTTTTTTCATTTTGATTTGTATGAAAAATCTAAATATAAATTTTGTTTTCAATAACTCATGATATAAATTACTATATTTTTCTTCACGTCACTAAGACTTCTTGAATATAAAAAATTATAAATAATGGATTTGTAAATTAAAATGCAGTGGTTTTCTTAAATGCCATCAATGGATAGAATAAACCGCGTTTGGGACCCTAGATATAAAGTGATATATGCTACTAGAGCAACGGTAGGAGAGGATTCTGAGGCATTAGTCCCCAATAATGTCAAGGTGAGTTTAAACTTTTGGTTTCTAACTACTTATATATTTGCTTCAATTTTCAAAATTGATCAGATATTAAGGGCTTTGATTATCTTTTTGTTTTATCTTGTTATAATGGACCACTAATAATTAAAAATTTCGTAGCGAAATAAAAAAGAATTCTATAATAATAGACATATTGTACGAAAGTAGATATTGATAGGAAAGGACCTGAATCCCTCACTAACTCGGCTGACAAGTTAGCAGTTAAAAGGCTCCCGCAATCTTTTTCAGTGGATTAAACAACTTCCAGACATTAAAAAACAAATAATTTGGCATGCCTGAGATGCTGCTAAAGTTTTACAAAGCGAAGTCGTTTCTACATCGAATTATTACATGCGATTTAAAGTCCTTTATGATAATTCAAATCATATATGAACCCAGGTCAACCGGGAAAATCATCACAAAAGCCAAATATCCATTTTTCGAAGATAATGGTCTGTATTTATTGGGATAATAAGGGTTATGGTCTATTAAAACCGGGTGAAAGGATTATGGAAGAACTATTCTGAACACAATTGATCTTTTTGAAGACAGCGTTGAACGAAAAAGGGCCAGAACATACATCCTTTTCATTATGATAATACTCGGCCTCATGTTGAATGACCACCTAGAAACTATTAAGAAAATACTGGATGGAAAGTTTTGCCCCATTCGAGTTTGTCTCTTCTGACTACTTTATTTTGTTCGATTCAGAACCCTCTAGCTACAATATGCTTCACTTTAAAACAAGATGTCAAAAGCTGGCTTGGTTCGTGTCTGATCCCAAAGATTAAAAGTAGTTTTCCTATGAACAATCCCTTGAATAAAATACAAAAACTTGAAAAAAATATCAAAAACGTATAAGAGCGGGAAAAATAAGTTTCTATTTTTTTTTTTCTAATTTTAACTTTCTTTTGACTTTATTTTTTAGGCATCCAACCTTTTTTGACCATTCCTAAAGTGAAATTTACTATCTTTTTTTTCCTATGTCCTGATAACACTGCAGACAATTTTCCGGGAAAACACATTTTATACCAAAAAAATTACATTCCTTGAAAAAAATTTTAAAGGAAAATATTACCAAAATAATTTCTGTGTTGTACTTACCGCATCCATATGGTACCGCAAAGATATAATTCATAAAATACTGGGTAAAAGTATTTTATATATTTTATTGATTTATACCAATATAATGTAGCACTGTCTGGTTATATAGTTAATGTTAGCTTAAAAAGGGTTCTCGCCTCCACCCTGAGATCAGAATCCTAACCGATGCCTCCGCAAAAGACCTGTCCAACTCTGAGACTCTGCCAGCTAGATCATAGGCTATTTCATTACCGACAATATTGCAGTGACCAGGAACCGAACAGAGTCTTATCCTATAGGCATCTATTAGCCTTCTTAATTCTTTTCTGCACTCAAGCACTAATCTGGACATAACAAAATGACTTGTCATTGTATCACGAAGTCCTCAATTGGAAGAAGGTGGAGAATGGTGTTCAGTTCTGCCTGAAGTGTGCTTCTCACGGCACCTGTAACACCAATTGAAGCACATCTCTGAGCATTAGTGAGAATGTTCATAAAAGTTCCTTTCCTTAATACCTCCCACCAGACTGAACATCCATAAGTGAGGATAGGCCTCATAATAGATGTGTATATCCAATATACAACTATCGGTTTGAGGTTCTTCCCTATTTCCTGGCACTATCCTGAATATTTTTCCACCAAGACAATTTACTATCAAAGTAAACACCCAGGTAATTAGCCTCCTTTAAAAAATCTGAGTAATATCCCATTCAATACTGATAGACTAAATGCCTCAACCTTATATCTCCTGGTAAACAGATCTAGTTCAGTCTTTTCTGGGTTGACCCTCAATCCATTAATGTTGGCATAAAGGGATAGTTCTCGCAGGCTTGATTACATTTTCCTGAGAGCAGAAATACTTCGTCGTCAGCGACGGCTGTGATCTTCCGCCCCATGGCATCGAACTGTCTCAATATGACATTCACAACCAAGAGACATAATAATGGCGAGAGAACCCCACTTTCGGCATGCCCTCTCTCACATGCATTTTTTTGCAAGTGTCTCCCATGTTTGAGTTATTAACCTGCTGCTAAGCATCAGGGTAATACACTAAATTAGGAATTCATTTATACCTAACGAAGCAAGTGATTTACTGATTGCCTCTATCCTAATATTGTTAAAGGCTTCTTCTATATCGAGAAAAGCTGCCATGTGTATTCCTTATGTAACAGACCCCATTCAAAATGACTTACCACATCATGCAGAGCACTTACAAGATGTCTCTGAAGACCTAAGTCCCCATACTCCTCCTAAGATGCAGATCGATTAATCTTTCTATTGCCTTAAGTATAAAAGACGATAGGCTACTCGATCTGTAATCCCTGCCTCTAACCTCTCTCCACCCCCTAGGAACATATTTCACTCATAGACATTCCTTGAATACTTCCACGAATAGTAAGATGGCTCTTCATTGATGTTCTGTTACATGGCTGGAAAAATGCCATCCGGGCCCTGTAACTTGTATAGCCCAAACGAGTTTACTTGCCTTATCGCTAGTGATCATCTGCTCTATCGTATCAATATCCTATATCCTATATCTCTACAACCTGGGAAGTGAATCTCTATCAGTAAGCTGAGGGACTCCGAGCCAGACTCTGTCTACGAGTTGTCCGCAAGTTGTATGTATCCAGACAACTCGTTCACAGAGTCCACGGATTTGCAGAAATTCACGCATGATGTCCGTATGTTCCTCTTGTACTTAATGATAACATCAACATCACTCCTAATTAGCTTGGCCCTATTAAACAAACCTCTAACTGAAGACCGTTAATCCCTAAGTTCCCTGGTCAATCATTTCAGCTGCTTCCTTTTGCCAGAATAAATTACCGGGTAATTGAGCCCAAAGCTACACTTAATTACATCCGTGAAATTGATCATGACCTCCACGATACCCTCAACTGAATTTCTCCAGCCCAAAGTATGTTTCAAATCCCTATTCACTTTCCTCTTGATTTTACAAAGTCAACACAGAAGGATATCATGCTATGGTCCGAAAAGTAATAATCCATAGCTATCCTAAAGTCTTTAATAAATTCACCCCTTGATTTGCTTGAGAGCCTGGTTATATATAAATCACAAAATATTTTTCTTAAATGCTACACAGTGTCAAAAAATTGTTAATTATTTTTTCATGTCGTTAAATTTTCACATTTTTTTCAATAATTTTTTAAGGGTTTCAAAAAGGATCATTTGCTTTCAAACGATAATATATATAAACTTCCATTATGTTAATATAATCACCAGGTTTCGATATGATGATTTTTTTCGAAATTTTCTATGCTATATAGCTTTTTATGTAACCATTGTTTGCGTTACCATATGAGTACCGAAAATCTAAATAAACTAAGTGTATAAATACTTAGCATTTAAATAAATCAGCGCTATTCAAGAAGCATTTACAAAAAATAAAAAGAATGTTTGTGACGAAATTCATTATTAGAGTTTAATGAATTATAATTTATAACTTAGCTTTCGTTACAATATTTATATAAATAGCTGCTGGACTATAAGGAAGAACATCAATAAATGGACTGTTTGCTAAGTTTAAATATTTAAAAAAATCTCCCTTTTATACAGAATGGGGTTGATTACTCGAATAGTAAGTTCATAAATAGCAAACTGTTAAATTCAATACATTAATAATGTAACCACACGTACAAAATTACAATCTCACGCACATTTCCAATACCACCAAAGCATACATCTAACCGGCTGGTATTGAACATTTTCTGTATTTCATTTTCCCTGCTCTTTTCCCAATCTATTATTGTGTAACCGTGGGTGTAAATTTATAATAAAAAAGCAGAAAAAATAAAAAGGGAACTACAAACGAATAATAAAAGAGCGGAAATGGAAAATGAATGAATTTAAATAATAAAACAAGGCAAAAGGCAGATATTATTAAAAGAAAAATATATATGAAAAAAAAGAAATAAGAAATTTTCATTCTAAATGGGTGTCAAAAAGTCACGCAAATATTTAATTTAATTCAACGTAATATTCAAATGAACAATGATCACATTTTGTTTTTCTAATGACTTTACAAAACCATTCTCAAAGTATAGTGAAGCAAAAGAAATAAAAAAAAAAAATACTTACTTACTTTGTTATAAATGAAGTGTTGACAATTGCTACTTTTTATTATTTCCTTCGTCATACTTTTTGTTCCATCAAATGTGAACTAAATATGGTCATTTGGTGTAAGTAAATATTAAGGAAAATATTTGAGTTATGTATAAAAGTGAATAACTTAAAAAATATAAACAAAATTTATTGAAGTACTTTTACTTAGTTGAAATCTAAATAAGAATATGAAGAAATTTGAATTTTAAAAATTATTTTTTTATGTTTCAAATATAAAGGAATAAAGCTCAATTTTTAAAAATCCGGCTATAAGTGGTTACATGAATAATTTCTTCATATAAATATTAATATTAAATATTTTGGAAATATTTAAATCATTAATTTCTAATTGGCTGATTCAATTTACATAAAAGTTTATCGAAGCAGAGAATTTTCGAGTTCAAGTTTTAAAGGCGGAAGGAGACTTTTGATATCCTTCAGAAAAATGACCCAATGAAAAATCACGCAAAGCAAATATATAAAAAACATTTTAACCAATATCTGCAAACATCTTCATTCTGCAGAAAACGTTTGGCTATTTTTATCCAGAAATTTTATCATATAATATTCATTTTCATACCACAAATTTTCATAAATTCCATGGCTATTATGACATTGGACATCGTTAATTTTTCATGAAGATTTAGGTGTTTTTTTTTTACTTTTTATGGAAAAATACTTAAATTTTTATTTTTGGGAAATTTTTCAATTCTTTTCGGTTTTTTTTTCTTTGGGCGATTTTTTCATATTTGTTTTGGGCCTCTGGTGTGCAAATTTTCAAAATACTTGAAAAATTTTTATTTTCATCAAATAATCCTAGCAGATGAGAATTCGACTTAAGTTGCCTCAAATTGGGTCACCTCTGAATGCAAATTTTTTAGAACGATTGACAAATTTTAATTTCTGATCCGATTTCAAAGATCGTAATCATTTTTTAAAAAAGTAATTTAATTCCTTCCAAATTGCCTTTGAATTTGAAATAAACAAAAAATCCATCAGTGTTGCCTGTAGGTGAGAAAAAAAATAATCTAAATTGCACCTTAAAAAAGGTAAAAAAGCGAAATTCCTAAAAAAAATAATGCCAAATAAAAATTTTTATTTAAAGAATTATTTTTTTTTTTTTTGCTTTCATTAGTTTTTGTTATTTTTTTAATATATTGCAACAAGTTTATTAATAAAACATGGAACGGCTGACAGCAAAATGACCTAATGAAAAAATGCTCAAAAAATCCATAAAATATTTGGGTTGTATTTCATACGAAAAATTACAAAATGTTCTGAAGTGATTTTGAAGCCGTTTTTGAACTATTTCTAAATTTTTTCGTGATTTTTTTCTTATAAGAATCTTCTTTTTTAAATAATGTTCACACTTAGTTTCTGTGGTTACTGAAGTTTCTTAAAAAATTATTTAAAATAATTTTTATTTGGAGGATGATACGCCATAGGCGAAATTATTTATGAAAAATATAAATATTATAAATTTTTTGCAGATAAATACACAAGAATGCTTAAATGGATGATTCTGTCAAAATAAAATTAGCATGTAAAGAATGCAAATAAGAAGTGATTTTCTTCGTGCTGACATTTTAGCCTTTTGCAGGCAATTTTAAGAATTAATAGGTTAGAGTGCTATATTCGGCTGAGCCGAATCTTATATACCTTTCATCCGTGTTGATATGTGTTATATGGGAATAAAATACCTTATGTTGGATGTAATTACAAATATATTTACTTATACTATATATATGTAACCACTAAAAACTTTAAATCATTTGCATTTTCATATAAATTTTAAATAGAATCAAGATTTTATAAATCCTTATATTCTTGTTTGTTAGTTTATTTTTCTGTTTTTGTATAAATCACGTCTAAATGGCTGAACTGATTTTAAAAAAATTTGACACACAGATAGTACCAGTGCCAGAGGTAGTTGCAAGCTTTGTTAGATCCCGATTGGAATTCATTTCCACATTTTACGCCTATTTAAAAAAAAATATATATATATTTTTTTCAATTTTACACGTTATTAATGAAACTATTTACATAAAATTGGATGCACGGACAGTGCTTGCATTGTATAATGTTATAAGTATGTTGGATATTGATCGGATGCCATGCCCATATTTTATGCCCACTTTTTCAAACGGATGAACAAATCAGCTTAAAATTGAAGCAGGGGCTGCAGTAACCCCATATACAGCAAATATTCATTATGGCATATCTAGAAACCTATTACAGTGAGAGCTTCTTGGAAAATTTTTTCCTATCAAATCACATTGATGAAATGAAAATAGTACGGATAGGTTCAGGGAGAGAGGTATCCCGCATACAAATAAAATATAAATATTCTAATCCAGAGGACTATTACAGTGAAAGTCTTTAAAATTTCAAAGACATTATCATATCAAATTTCGAAAGGGTTAATAGGTCCATGGGGAGTAGTAGCTCCCATATAATGTAAATATGAGTTATCGCTTCAAATAGAGAAGGGAAGCGCACCGGTAAAAGCCAGTAAATAAAAACTTAATACATTAGGATTATACAAAACCTTGCATATATTTAAAGAAGATATAGTCACTTCGGTGCAGAACAAATCTTTTAGAAATTGAAGACAATATTAAATTAAAAAGGGGCAAGAGAAAATTTATACACCGATTTGACTGATTTAAATATTTATGATAGATTTATGCAAGAATGAGGCTCATATCTTATACAGGAGCTTCAAAAAATTTAATAACTCGTTTTGGCCTATATCTCGATTAATACAGGATCTACTTAGTTCATTTTTTAAACACTAAAATTCTTTAAAAAAATTTCCGATTTTTCTGTGAAAGAACGAAGTTTCAGCTTCCATAGGTGATTCAAAAAGTTTAAAAACCAAATATGCCTTAATTTATTGTTGTTGTTGTTGTTGTTGTTTTTCAGTACCCATGAAAACAACTATAAGGGCAGTTTTTTAAATAAATAAAAAAAAAACAGATTTGTTTGATTCTAAAAACCGAAATTCAGTGAAAAATGATCGATCTATATAAGAACCAACAATAAATTAAGGCATATTTGGTTTTTAAACTTTTTGAATCACCTATGGAAGCTGAAACTTCGTTCTTTCACAGAAAAATCGGAAATTTTTTTTTAAGAATTTTAGTGTTTAAAAAATGAACTAAGTAGATCCTGTATTAACCGAGGACTTGGATATCGGTCATAAATGCATTTTGGCCGATATCTCTGTAACTAATGGACAGACTGAGTTCATTTCTTCTTGGGAAAAATTATGATATCATTTATGATACGGTATCATATCTTGGTTTGCTGGGTACATACAGTTCTTTAAAATATACGAATAATTGTTTTCATCAAATTCAGTGATCAGAAAAGTGACTTTTGGCCGACTAAATTATCAAAATCTTATAATATGCACCGATTTTGAATAAAAATAACTAAAAACCATTGCGAGTCCCAGCATGAGATTTAGTGAGAATATAGAGAAACGTTTCGCCATTAACATAACAATATTTTTTTCTTTTTGTCATTTTTAAAACATCATTTTTTGAAATGTACTTTCGCGAACTATTTGCCGCGAAGTACGGACCATTAAAATTTAGAAGAAAGATTCATGAATCTTGTATCATAAATATACCAAAAAATATTTGAGTTTTTATAAATACATTTTTTTTTCTCATACATGTAATCCATTGCAATCGTGAATCATAATATAGAATGTTTATAAAATCTTGGATGCGTTAGATATGTTACAGATAATGTTCGTACCTAATTACCAGTGTTGCTAGGAGATGACAAAAAAAGGGCTAAATTGATCTTTAAAAAAGACAAAGAAAAAAAGGCTAAAAGCTGTAAAAAAAAGGCTAGAAAAAAGTTAGCTTTTTTTAATTAAAAAAAAATTTCATTTTTATTAATTTTTGATTTTTGTACAGTTTGTTTAATAAATCTTTAAATTAAACATAGAACACATTCCATGAAAATGACCCAATGAAAATCGGCAAAAAAGTTGCCATACAAATTTGGTTTACATTTCATATGAAAAAATAATACTTTGAAGTGATTTAATTTTTTATCTATAATTTCTTTTTGATTAGGCATTTCCAAATTTTGGGTGATTTTCGCTTTCATAAGAATTTTTTATAATATTTATTAATAGTTTCTATGGTTAATGAGGTATGTAATAAAAGAATAATCGATATAGTAACTCCTTAAATTGGTTATTTTTGATTTGGAGAAAATTTTTGTTATATATATAAATAGACTTCATCTTTTGTACAAATAAATACAAAAAATAAGTTAGAGCATTGTATTCGGCTTTTGTTTGTTCAGTTTTTATTCTTTTTTGGATCAATTACGTCTAAACGGCTGAACGGATTTTCACGAAATTTGCTACACAGATAGTACCTGTGCAAGAGGAGCTTACAGGCTTTATTATATCTCAGCTGGACATCACACCCTATATAAAAACCTATTTTTATTTTATTTTTATTTCTATTTTCTTTTATAAAACTATATTTTTTTGAATTTTACATGTTGTTAATAAAGCTATTCGTATGAAGTTTGACGCACTGTTAGTGCTTGTACTGTCCACTTTTTTAAAACTGTCATAAGGATGAACCGATTAGCTTAAAAATGATCGGAGCAGAGGGTGCAGTAGTAAAGCAAATATGAACCTTTAACCTATTCACCGCATTGATGAAATGAAAATATTACGGATAGATCCAGGGGGAGAGGTAGCCCCAATCTAAGTAAAATGTAAATTTTCTCATCTGAAGGAATATTAAAGTGAAAGATTTAAAATATTAAGTAAATATTAGTTATCGCGAAGCGCATCGGTAGAAGCTAGTAAATAACAAATTTAATACTTTGGAATTTTACGAAAGCTCGCAAATATTTAAGGAATATACATTCACTTCAGTGTAGAACAAATATTTTATAAATGTAAAACAATATTAAATTAAAAAAGGTATGGAAGAAAATTTTGGACGGATTTGCCTGATTTAAAAAACCGAAATTTAAAAAAAAAAATATTTCTGATAGATTTATGCAGGAATGAGCCAATTAGCTTATACAGGAGCTTAAAAAAATCTAATAACTTGTTTTGTCCTATAACTTGGTTAATACTGGATCCACTCAGTTCCTTTTTTTAACACCAAATTTCTCAAAAAAAATTTCCTATTTTTCTGTGAAAGAACAAAGACTCTAGCTTACAAAAGTGCTTCAAGGAGTTAAAAAAAATATGTCTTAGCTTATTGTTGTTGTATTTCATTACCCATGAAAATAACAACTATAAGGGAAGCAGACATTAAACAAAAAAACATATTTGCCAATAACTTGGTTGTTTATAAACCGATCTTGTTGACCCATTTTTTCCGTGTTTCTACATAAAAGTTCTAGAGAAAATGTCTGATCTTTACATATATATATATATATATATATATATATATATATATATATAACGAACGGACAAACTATACGTCGACATCGTTTTTTATAAAGATCTAGAAAAATATTAACTTTTTTGCTTTCCGAAGCAAATTGTGGAAATTACAAACGTGGAATGAGAAACTTATATATAACCTTTACACCTGTGGTGAAGGGTACAAAAATGATTAAATGAATGATTCAGTAAAAATATAATTAGTAATATCAAATAAAGAATTATTTTCTTCGCTGTTCAAATACCAACATTTTAAAATTTTTAAGGCGATTTGAATATTAAAATAAGCTGAAAAAAAAACTAGAATCCAAAATGAAAATTTTGAGGCTAAAAGCAAAAAAAGGCTAGATTTAGCTTAAAAAAGGTTAAACTGGCTACACTGTTAATATAATTGAATTCGAATGGAGTAAGGTCGCTATTGATAATTTTTCTGTTTAACTATATATAATTGAAACAACCCAAAATTAAAGATATAATTTGTACTTAGTGTCTCGTTTTTTCTGATAACTCAAAAACTATGGCTAGCCCCAGAATTACACTTTCTGAGAGCATAGAGCATACACATTAAAACAAAAAATAAAAATACCATTCTCTGATATATTTATCTGCTAACTGAAGATCTTGAAATATGAACCATTTTAATGTTAACGAGAAAATCATGCTGTATGCTATTTGAAGGGTAATTTGGTACCTTTAGCATGCAATCTCATTTAATCGTGTAGCGTATATGAACAAAAACACAAAAATTTTAAAATCAATGAAACCGAATAATTGTTATAATAATTTCGAACACGGTTTTGATTTTGACAAAATGGCTAATAACACTAAAGGCAATCAAGTTGCAAAGTTTTGTGGTCAACGGTCATTATGGTTATTAGTTATAGTTCTTCAAAATTTAAAGATTAGAATTATATATTTCAAACGAACCAGAACTTTTTTCATAGTTTTAAAAATTTTCCCCACATGTTCCAATTGCTCTGACAGAGGAACATTACTTTATATGTTATGACTCTGTCTTCATTTGGTCAAAACTTATACGATGAAATACTTTTAAATCCAAATTTTATCTTTTTTAACATTTTTCTATTTTTTGATCATTGTATATGCGCCCCATGAAGATGCAATTTGATGTCATATGTTTAAAAACGAGATAATTAATGTGCCCTCGTGAGTAACAGAGTTTGAGCTCTTCAAATCTTAAAAAATAAGCGAGTTTTTTAAAAGAGTACAGCTTTCGCCGATTTTTTTTTTTTTTTTGCTTTAATATCGCACGATTTTTCAATATTTAATTGCAAATACATTAAAGAGCTTTTGAAAATTTATCAAAATTTTTAGATTTTAATTCAGCATTTTTGGATGCCAAAAAATTTCTTAGAATTGAGTAAATCACATTGGGTTGGTTGGTTGGTTGGTTGGTTTCCGTGGTAGCCCGTGATCTACGGGCAATCAATTAGACTCGTTAGAATCCGTTTTGATGGAACCACACTACTCGCCAGGTGAATTAGTTGTATTGAGTCTGTAATGAGATAGAAATGTAGGGAAGAAACAATGAGAACATAAATTAATTAGATCCAGCCTGTAGCATTGAGATATTTAATGATGTCACTGAGTCTAGTGTCCGATATCTCAGAGAGGTTGTCTAATTGGTGCCCTCCCAGAAATTTATGTCTGTTTGCGTTCAAGACTGTGCATTCACATAGAAGATGGAAAACCGTCTCCTCCTTCTCGCTGTTGCCACAACTACGACAATATTCATTGTAAGGGAGACCAAGTCTACTTGCATGTTTACCGATCGTCCAGTGACCTGTAAACACTGCTATTAGTCTCGAGATGTCCTTGCGTTTGTAGCCAATGAGTTGCAATGAGCGTTTCTCGTTGTAGGTAGGCCACGTTTCCTTCGCGACTCTACATTTGTCCAGATTTCGCCATCTATTTTCCGCCTTTTCTAGAAAGTGTTTTCGGATTCTGCTTTTGACTGCTCCTAACGGGATTGCGACAGAAACCGCTAAGGAGGCATTCATAGCAGAGCCTGCCCGGGCTAATTCGTCTGCCTGTTCATTACCATAGTAGTCCCTATGCGCAGGTACCCAGATTATAGTAATGACATACAGTCGACTTAGTCCAAGCAGTTCCTCTTTACACTGTCTGACTAGAATAGAGGTAGTTTTCGGTGATTTAAGCGATAGTATTGCCGCTTGACTGTCGACAAATAAACCAATATTCCCTTGAATATTCCTATCGCAAATTAGTTTACACGCTTCCCTGACCGCTAGTATCTCCGCTTGGAATACGCTTGCCTCGTCAGGGAGTCTACATGAGTGTCTAATTCCAAGATCCTCAGAGAAGACACCAGAGCCGACACCGCAGTTCATCTTTGAGCCGTCAGTGTATATACTTGTTCTAAATTGTTCAAGAAGATTGCCCCTTCTCCATTCACTCCTGGTGGGGAATAGGACTTTAATAGTACTTCCGAAGTCCAAGTGGGGAATCATATAGTCGGTAACTTTATTGTATTGCGGGGGTAATAAATTTAATATCCTCGCGTGCCCATACGTTCTTGATCTCCAGCTTTTCGTTGCAGATAACCTTATCGCACTATTAACTGATGATTCCATTATGTATAGGTCTATAGGTGTTAGATGCAATATAGTGTTCAGAGCCTCTGATGGACTAGTACGTAATGCACCTGCAATGCCAATGGAAACGGATCTTTGTATCCTGTAAAGCTGATCCACCACATACCTCTTACTAGTAGCGGTCCACCATACAAGAGATCCATATACAAGAATGGGCCGTACTATAGCAGTGTATAGCCATTTTGTCAATTTTGGACTCAGGCCCCATTTCACACTGAACATCTTTCTGTTTTGCCCGGATTCACTCCTAGTCCACATTCTTTGGCCCAGTCCCTGAGTGTAGCCAGAGCAGTTGACATGATATCACTTATCACGTTCAGAAACAGTCCTGATACTAGTATCACCACATCGTCCGCGTAAGCCACGACTTTCACTCCCTTGTCTTCCAATTTACACAGGATGGTATTAATGACAATAAGCCACAACAGCGGAGAAATCACGCCCCCTTGTGGAGTTCCACGCATAACTTGTTTGGTCTTAACACTGTTACCTAAATTCGCAATGACGATTCTTGTCTCTAGCATCGACACCAGCCAGTTGGTGATATAATCATCAACTCCTAGTTCGTACAGAGCTCTCTGTATCGCCAAAGTCGTGACATTGTTAAAGGCGCCTTCTATATCCAGAAAGGTAGCCATAGCGTATTGTCTAAATTCAAGGGATCGCTCGATGACCCCTACGACCTCATGAAGAGCCGTCTCCGTGGAGCGACCCTTAATGTAGGCATGTTGACCTCCTGAGAGTCGAGTTGTACCCTCTAGACGCTGCCTTATATGTAAATCAATGAGTCTCTCCAGAGTTTTCAGCTGAAAAGATGAGAGACTAATCGGACGGAAGTCCTTTGCATTCTCATGGCTTCTCTTTCCGATTTTTGGAATGAACACTACCTTTACTCTCCTCCAGTTCCTGGGAACATAGTTGAGGGTTAGGCAGAGTTTAAAGATCCTATGTAGCCAGGGTATGATGTATACCTTTGCACTTTGCAGCATCTTTGGTATAATACCATCAGGCCCTGCAGATTTGTATGGAGAGAAGCTATCAATCGCCCATGAAATTTTCTCAACGGATATTATGTCAACCTCGATTCCTTGCGAGGATTTAATATGCCCCATCTCCTGGTCCGTAATATCAGTGCAGCCAGGAAAATGAGTGTTAAGTAAAATGTCCAAAGATTCCGCCGACGATTCTGACCATGATCCATCCATCCTTTTAATATAGGATGGATTATTATAACCATTTGCCAAAACCCTACTGAGTCTAGCAGATTCCTTGGTATTGTCAATAGATTCGCAGAAGCCTTTCCATGAGTCTCTTTTTGCGATCTTTATTGCTTTCTTATATTCCCTACGCTTATCGTGGTATAACTGCCACGATTTTGTCCTGTAGCCAATATTGAAAGCATTGCGTGCCTCCTTGCGTAGCTTCGAGAGTTCCCTATTCCACCAGGGAGGGAAGCTCTTTCTAGCCTTCGTCATTGGACATGATATATTAAAAGCCTTAACAATTTCCCTGCCTAATGTATCCTCAATTTGATCAAGACCCTCAGTCGTTGCTTCGACTGGAGGTATTTTTCTCAGTCTGTGCATGAGAATCCCATTGAACTTAGTCCAGTTCGTTCGTCTTGGGTTTCTGAAAGTTGACGCTGTTTCTTTGCAGACGAGCCCAATGTCGAAAAGTATCCAGCAATGATCCGAAAAGGATTTCTCTTTGGATACTCTCCACCTATCAACTGATAAATTGGATCTGTCCTTCATGAGTGTAATGTCTAGCACCTCTTCCCATCCATTATAGTTCACCGAGCTCGGAAAAACGAAGGTGGGGTCGTTGCCAGAGTTGCATATGGTCAAATTGTTTGTATTAATGAAATCAAATAGACACTCACCTCTGTCGTTGATTTCCGTGCTGCCCCATATTGTATGCCTTGAGTTAGCATCACAGCCAAGGATAATGTCCTCTTGAGCCTTTATAGAGGCCAGAAACGCCCTCACTTCGTCTGGCGGGGCTGGCTTGTCGTGTGCCATATAGCTGGAGGCGATCAGGAAACTTCTGTTTCGCATTAACTCGACCCTTGCGACTGTCAGGTCTGCTGAGCTATACTGTAGGCAAAGAAATATATTCATGTGTTTTCTAGCAATAAGACAAGATCTTATCTTACCTTTATCTTTTACGTATAGTACCTTATATGTCGTAGTCGGGAACCCTTTGACTTGGGAGTTGGAAACCCAGGGTTCCTGGACTATAGCGATGTCGAGGTCCTTTTCCGCTAAAAGAAGCCTCAGATTATCTGTAGCACATTTTGAATGCTGCAGATTAATTTGCAGGATTTTCATCGTCGGTTGTAGGGTTTTTTGCAGGTTCACTTAGCTGCATGCCTGTCAGCAGATTGTTGGCTACTTCCAACTCATCTGCTTCGCCAGCAGCTGGACCTGTGGGACGGAACACCTTAACCTTGGCGTCCCTAACCCCAAAGTACAATTTTAGCCCCGCCTTCTCTAGCTCAATTGCGCTATCCTCTGAGATGGCGAAGATAATGCACTTGTTATTGTCCCCATGATCTTCTGAACGGATGACTGTCCAGTCACTCATGGGGATACTGGGGTTCTGCAGCTTCAGACACTCCAGTATTTTCTGGTTATCGCAACTCATCTTCGGTAACCAAACCTTTGCCCGTGGTCTCATAGGGATTTCCCCCGCTGGGATAAGCTTAAGGCTTAAGCCTTCCCATGCATCGCTAATCTTTACGATACATTTGCTGAGGAATTCCTTAGAGAACACGTCCAAGCATTTGATTATCCTGTAGCCCCGGTGTATCTCACCAGAGTCAGAACGAGGAACTGTAGAGTCTTTGTTGGTGAGTACGTGTTCCATCACGAGTTCAGCCAATTTAGACTCTATAGCACCCCATTCTGTTACTACAGGAGTAAGGTTGCCGCTTTTTTCGTTAGCCAACGCCATCAGCAAGTGATCTTTAACCACCTCGTTAAACGGCCTTCTTGCTGACGTTATTGTGGAAGGAGCCGGAGCGGTCGATTTACTTTGGACCTTTCTCCTCTTGGGCGAATTGCTACCCTCAGCTTGGGAGCGGTTTCGCTTCGCTCTTTCCTGCACTGCTTGGGATGTGGATGGTTGAGAGTCCTTAAACTTAAGATACTCATCAACCACCGATTGGTATCTGACACGATCTTCCTTATCGCGCTCATGAGGAGTGCCATTTGCCTTATTCTTGGCAATTTTCTCCAGTATAAAGAGAGCTTTGACATATCGTTGTCTCAGAATCTCTTTCTGGCTCTTCTTTTTCTTCCGTTTCTCCTTCGACTGGTCGTCAGACTTGACATCCTGTCGTGGAGCCATAGTGTTTTGTGACAGCGGGGTGCTATGTCTTTCTCCCCTGCTGCCAGGTTGTTCGACCAAGGTCTCTTGACTAGAGGCCAAAAGGTCGTCTTCCGAGGAGATACCCATCTCCTCGTTTTTGTTGTTGTTGTTTTTTTTGTTTTTAATTATTTTGTTCTCCATTTGATTCCCACGAGTAGGCACGTAAGGGGATGGACCATCCATGCAGGGACGGCGTACATGGACTAGACAAAAATTTACAACTGGCCCGTGTCCTGGCGCCAGAGGGGAGCTGTTAGCGACTAGTCTTCTTTAACCACTGACTAGCCATCCAGGTTCTCGGCACTGCTACCAACCACCTTAACCTTACAAGTGGGGGAAAAAGGATATGGAATAAGAGGGGAGAAAAGAGGGTAGTTGGGGAAAGGGGATAGGGGATGGATAACCTTTGGTCATGAAGGCCTTTAGAGTCTATACCTTTATTTCTCAGTATCCTCCAAGAGGACAACTGAGCCTTCAAGAAAGAGACCACAGCCTACATTTAAGCCGCCACATCTCGTCAAGATTGTTATCCAGGTGGGGAAAAATCACATTGGGAGACTTGCTGCAGTTTTATTAATGATTATTTTTTTAATTTGTCAAAATAAATCAGCTATGGCTAAAAACGAGATACTTTTATCTAAACGCTTTTTGCTTAGGCGCATCCAGGGACCGGCGTAAAAACTATCAAAGGCGCCTTAAAAAGTTACGAAGTTTCAATTTTCGTATGATGGTGCTATAACTTCTTTAAAGCAATAAAATAATCGGCGTATATCGTGTAGAAGGATGCTAATAACATCTTAAAAATATCTTAAAGTAAAAATTCAAAAAGGAGGTTTTCGGTTGGCAAGTTAGTGCAAAAAGCCACAATAAAATGCCAGAAGAGATATAAAACCTGTCATTATTAAGTTAAAAAAAGTAATCACTTTTATGTTATTAAAAAATACTTGAAAACTGTTCAGTAAGGGTTTGTATGATTTAAACCCCTGCAACTTTTGAACCATTATTATTATTATTTAAATTTTTCAGTATTAAATAAAAATCTCGAAATTAACAAAATATATTTTTTCAATCTGTCCATTAAGATAAATTAATAAAATTTGGTATGTAATCTATTGTAGTAACTGTGATCATAAAATCAAAAGATTTGTGTATGTAACTATTTTAGTTTCCGAGATATCAGGTGTTGCGAAAATGCATCAATGGTCAATTATGTGTATGTTGTTGCGCTCATATAAGAATCAAACCTTTTAAAAAACTTTATGGGATAATGACTTTTATTTTTCATTTAAATTTAGTTTTATGATTGTTTTACTACTTATACATTAAATATATCTAGTGTGAAAAAGAAAAATTAGGGGTGAAGCATTCCAATAGAAACATAAGACTTTTCATAATATGTTGCACAATTTTAAAATTTTTACACAGCATAGGCTTTTATAGGAGAAATTATTTCAAAAAATTATGAAATTGTGTTTATGTTCACATTAGTTCTTGGAATATTTTAAATTTTGAATAAAAATGATAGTCGTTATGTATTATCATAAAAATTGCAATTTTTATGTTTTTCTTAAGAAATTTGTACCTGATATACTTTTTTATTATTTATTATATAAGTCAGCTAGTAACGATAACATTGTGAGTTCTTCACAGGATTCATCAATGTATGCAATTGTAATGTAAATAATAGAAATTTTAAATTTAGTGATTTTTTTTAATTTTCATCTTTAAACCGCGTTTACTTTTGGGCCTCCTCGCGAAACTGATTTATGCCAATGGGTTTTTTAAGTTCGTTCAAAACGCTGACAATGTGCCAAGAAAAAAAAATCTGAAAAAAATTTTAGCTAAATTTTAAGTTTTGTGTTTTTGCCCATATACTTTGAAAAATATTTGTGATTTTGGGAGGAAAACTTATATTTTTATATTTTTAATACATTCAAATTGCTGTATTTCGCGAACCATGTGATAAAAAAATTTCCAAAGTATTTTGATTCTGCTCCATTGGAAATGGTACCCCGATAACATTAAGCCAACTTTGAATTTATTTAAATAAAATAGATATTTTTTAAGTGTGTTATATGTGTGTGTTTCACAAGACGTGTGCAAACAGATTGCATAGCACGAGAGGTGCCTATTATATTTCGAAAAAAAAAAAAAAAAAAATAGCGAATAAAACAATAATATTTCCTTTTGAGAGCGACCTTCTCTGATACGTTTGAACAAATTCTTAAGACTGTTTTTCCTATTTGATTGGATCACCTCAAAAACATGTATTTTTGTTACAATAACAGATTTTCCAAGTGTTGAAATATGTTGACCATGCAATTTATTTTCATATTAGGTAGTACGATGAAGTTACTAGATAAATAGTTTTGGTTGTGTGGCGTATAACTCTACAATTCGACGTTTACGCTGATAACATTGGTGGTTTTTTCAAACAGTGTATAAAAGGTAGAATAGAACGATCCGCGTTCGGCAGTTAATTTTCCTTACTTCTAGGAAGACATTTGGCAAAAAAGATATTTGTGTATAATTTACAACTAACAGCACTTTGACACTCCAAACGTACACTATCAAAGTATCCGGATTTTTCAAGTAACGTGGGATAGTTTGATTTTAAATGCTTCGAGTGGGTGCAACTTTTATGGAGTTGAGCAAATTTTGAAAGAGCAATACTGTCGATTAGTCTTTAGTTTCGGAATCTTATGAATAAATACAGATGCCTTCATCCGTAATATTTTCATAAACATGTTTTCAAGTATACAGGCCGAATATTTTCTTTGTTTCCTTGCAAAAATCAATGCACATATTTTTTAAATGACTTTTAACTTATATGGGATTAAAAGAGAAAAACTGTTCAGTACGCTTATTAGTTTATGCAATATTGAATAGTTTTCAGCGGAATTAGTGCTGTTTTTCTGCAAAATAACTGTTTTTCGAAGACTCAAAAAATTTATTCTAGACAACAGTGTTCATGATTGGATTCTGCATATCAGCGACATAAGGTGGCCAACTATAGAGCTGCATTTCTAAACGTTGAATTGAGCTAAAAAATGTATTGTTTTTCAATTAATCCACATCATAAGTTATAAAAAATCATTGCACGAAAATTAAATATTTTTACAAAGTAACTTTGAGAAACAGAAATATCTCTCGTATAGAAAATTTTCTGAGAACGTAAGACCTTAAAAACATCACGTCTTAAGATTCCGGTGTCAGATTAGTATTAGGTTTAAGTATGCACTTGTATTCCTCCTGGAAAACAATGGTATAATTTAGTGAGATAGCTAAAAGCGAACATTTTTAAAGCGGGATGAATTCCTAGGAATCTTATAAATTAATAAATAAAAATGGTTAAGGAATAAATTGCCAAAAATTGATTTTATTGGAAAAAAATGATACCAAACGTTGCAACTACACTTTTAAGTGATAAGTATTTTAGCTAGCAATAACATCGAATACCCATTGAAATTTTTCATAAGCGGAACAAATAAATGTGACCTTATCTTTTTGCGCTCACTTTAAACTAATGGAGAACCATATTTATAACACTATGATCTAGATACTGAAGGAAAGCTAAACAAAACCAACAGTTGATGAATAAAACCAAATGTTGAAAAAAAGTTGTAGGAAGACCACTCAAATAATGCGTATGATGAACTGAATACTGGAAAAATAATTTAAAAAAAATAAATGTTCGGAACAAAATAAAAGTTACCGGCCCAGTTGATATAAAACTATTTATTTTTAACATTAACAAAGGTTTATTTATGCAGGGACTTTCTCCTCTATATATGTCGAACAGTAGATTCGCTGAATAAACTTTTTTTGGAAATAAAAATATTTTGTAAATCAATAAAAAAAATGCAATTCTTTCTCTCAAGGATTTAATGAATATGGTCATACTGTATATATTATTAGAAAGGTATTTGAACTTTTGAAAGCTATTAATAAATAGAATTGCAATATATTCGTAAAGATATTCAGAAAAATATATCAAAACTTTAAAGGTTCATAACCAATTTTTTTTTTCTAATTACTTCTCACACCAGAATCTCAAAAGAGCAAATTCTTGAGACCCTCATGTTTTCTATATGATTATTTATAAGTGAACTGAAATGATATGCATATATTTTGTATATTAATAGTATATGAATGTTATATAAAATATTCTAACAAATTATTGAAAGTCTTTAAAAAACTTCACTTAAGTGATTAAAACAAAAATCATAATTTGTGGAAAAAAATTATCAAATCATATTTAGGCTAATAAAATCGAATCATTCTGGCAACGCTGGTAATATTATTGGATCATCTGGTCTCAGACTTAAAAGATTTCTACTGCATTGATAAACCAAGATTGCTACTGACTCGTATGTTGCAAAACTGTCTGATATTTTATTATACGATATAATAATTTTCTATACCCGTTGCCAATTTTATTTCCAGAATAGAATGTTTCATTTATTCACACACTAAATTAAGTGATGTATAGATCGCCGAGAGATTTGTTTACATCTTTTAAGTTTAAATATATACATAAAATCATGAAACTTTTAAAATTATGCTAACATTTTTTCGAACTTTCTTTTTCTTGGCACATTGGCAGTACTTTGAACTAATAAAAAGCAATACTACATCATTTAAAATCCGTTGGCGTGAATACCTTCGCGATATAAAAAAAAAATCTCTAAATTTTAATTTTCACTTATTTACACTATAATTGCACACATTCGCAAATCTGGTGTAGAACTACTACCACAGGTAAAAAAATCAAAATATAGTCGAGTTACACGGAAAGATTAATTTTTTAAACAATTTTTACACAATTTTTAAAATAATAAAAAGGTGCAAATGTTTTAAAAAATATATTTTGTTAACTTTAAGATTTTTTATTTAATACTTGAAAAACTAAATTAATATCATTCATGGTTTAAAATTGATTTTTAGTGAACGTCTTTTAAAATATTTTTTAATAACTTAAATACTTTTTCCTTACTTTATAACGACAGATTGTTTATCTCTTCTGACATTGCGTCGTGGTTTTTCTGACATCCTAAATTTGATGTAGAAAGCTAACTTACCAACCAAAAACATCTTGTTAGAATTATTTGATGAACGTTCATCAATATTTTTAAGTTCTGCATGATATATGTAGATTTCTTTTATTTTTATAACTATTTTTGAATTGAACTATAGAAAAATAACCAAAAACTGTTTTGTATCACTTAATATCTGTTTTGAACGTCACCATTTTTGAGAAAAAACGTTGCGATTGAGTCATATTTTGATAGTTTTGCTCAAGCAAAATGCATTTAGATGAAAGTATCTCGTTTCCCGCCAAAACAGATTTATCTTCACGTATTATAAAAATTATGATTAAAATAAACTAAACAGTTTTTGGCATCAAAGAATGCTGAAAATTTTGCTAAATTTTCAAAAGATCCTTTAAATTCTGTAATGAAAAGTACGTGCGAAACTTCTAAAAGTAGTCACCTCCTATTGGCGATTGTTTCCTACTATAGAAAGGGGAACGAACGGGAGTTATTGACAATGCTAGTTGTCAGTCGGGTTCCTTTCCATCTCTCTTACTAAATATTTTTACTACATAAATATTATTATAGACTCCCTCTAAAAATATAATTTATGAACCGGATATTGATCTATCTAAAATTGCTGTTATTAAAACCCCATGTTTCATCAACAAAAGTAATTGAATTGAAATCAAAGTCAACCATATAAAAAACTGAAAAATTAAATGCAAAAATGCCGACTAAAAATCTTTTCAAGCTATCTTCACATAAATTTTCATGTGCTCAATATTTTCAGAGTTATTTTGAAATTAGTGTTCAAAAAAATTGTTTTTTTGCAAAATTTAAGATTTTTTGAAAAGTGAAAACGTCAAAAAATTTAATGTTTTTTATCTTTGGCATAAAGCTAAGAATAAAATAATCCACTTATCAATAAAATTTATTCACAAATCTTGATTTTATTCACAGTTAAGTGAAAATATCCAAGTATATCGACAACCAAGTGGAGACAGACTGGTGGGCAAAAAAAAAAAAAAAAAATTCTAGTTGAACAAAATAGGTAGACTAGATGAAATCTACTTTTACTTTTTTTCTATCATGTACTGATTTTTTTTTTTTTTTTTATGACTCATATGACCAACTTATTCAACGGTCACACTTGTAAAGCTCAAGAATAGTATGTCAAATTTTTATATATAAAACTGTTATAGATACTGCTTAAAATTATCTTCAGGTTATCTTAAGATTAATATTTTTGGAGTTAGGGAGAAAAAATCTTCCATTTTTCATGAAAAGTTTATATTTTTTGTCCACTAATTTTAGAATAACTCAAAAAATATTGAGCGTATAAAAAAACCTATTAAGACGAATTAAATAAAATTTTAGTCAGTATCTTTTGATGTTTTGGTTTGTCTAAGTCGGAGAACACTTCATTAATTAACAATGCTTTTTAATATTAGATATGCTCATAAAAAAATCAAGACCTGATAGAAACAAGTAAGAATGCTACAATCGGCTGTGCCGAATCTCACATACTCTTCACCAGTGTTGAGATGTGTTGTATGAAAATGAAATACATTATATTGGGTGTAATTACAAATATATTATATTATACTATAGCTATGTAAACATTAAAATCTTTAAATAATTTTCATTTTCATATAAAATTTCAATAGAATCAATATTTTATAAATTCATATATCATATATTCATATTCATATATATATATATATATATATATATATATATATATATATATATATATATACAAAAATGTAAGTTTGTTCATTAATTTGTGTATCAATCACGTTTAAACTGCTGAATCGATTTTCACGAAATTTGAAACACAGATAGTACCAATACCAGAGGTAGCTATTGGCTTTGCTAAATCTCGATTGGACATCACACCCACATTTTATGACTACTTTTAAAAACTCTATTTTTCCAATTTTACATGTCATTAATATATAAAATATGACGCACAGTTAGTGCTTGTACTGTAGTGTTATAGACTATGCTGGACCTTGATCGGATACCACGCCTATATTTAGTCTACTTTTTTTAAAACTGTAAAAGGATGAACAGATTAGCTTGAGAAAGATTGCAGCAGATTGTGTAGTACTCCCATATAAATATGAACCTTTATCCTATCATGCCGCTTTGATAAAATGAAAATAGGTCCAGTAGGAGAGGTAGCCCCCATATAAAGAAAATGTAAATTTTCTCATCCAAAGAACTGTTAAAGTGAAATTCTTAAAAAAAAAATAAAAATAATTTTCATATCAAATTTCGAATAAAGTGAGTAAATATTAGCTCCCATACAGCGTTGCCAGTTCAGCCTTTTTAAGGCTTAATCTAGCCTTTTTATTTTTTAGTCTCAAAATTTTTATTTTAGCTTCTAGCTTTTTTCTAGCCTTTTTTGATTCTTAAAATTGCCTTAAAATGACTAAAATTTTAGTATTCCAACTGGGAAGAAAATAATTTCTTATTTGCTTTTACTAATTTTATTTTTACAGAATCATCGATTTAAGAATTTCTATATATCAATTCACATCGAGATTATTTATATTTTATAAAAATTATCGCCTGCGCCGCTTCATTCTTCAAATCAAGTATAACTTAACTCATTATATGGACTTAATCAGTTATTATAATTATTTTTTAATAAGCTTCATTAACCATAGAAAATATTTGTAAATATAATTAAAAAAAATTATAAAAGCGAAAAGTCAGTCAAAATTTTCGAAATTCTTAATCAAAAAGAAATTATAGTTCAAAAATGATAAATCACTTCATAACATTGTGTTTTTTTTTCATATGAAATATAATCCAAATTTGTATGGGAATTTTGTGGTCGATTTTTTATTGGGTAATTTTGTTCATAGCGGTTCCCTGTTTGATTTATAAATTTATTACAATATATCTTTAAAAAAAATATCAACAACTAATGAGAGCAAAAAAAAAAAAAATAATAAAATAAAATAAACAAAAATGATATAATCACTTCAGCGTAGGACAAATATTTTATAAGTGTAAGACAATATTAAATTAAAAAGAGGTATGGAGGAAAATTTATGGACAGATTTGACTAATTAAAAAAAAAAACGAAATTTGAAAAAAATGTTTCTGATAGATTTATCCAAGAATGTGGCATATAGCTTATGTAGGTGCTTAAAAATTCTAATAACGTGAAAAGTAAGTCCGTAGTTTACTTAGGAATTGGATATCGGTCAAACATGCGTTTTGACCGGTATCTCTGTAACCAATGGACTTATTTCATTACTTCAGCAGAAGAATTCAGAAAAAAATTTCCGATTTTGGAAATCAAATCCACTTTGAAAAACCCGTTTTTTTAAAGATATCTACGCTATTTTTTAACCGTTTTTTTCAGAATTTCTATTGAAAAATTCTGGAAGAAATTACTGATAGTAAAATTTTCGAAAGTATTTCCGATCGTTTGATATATTCAAAAATAGTTTCCATGGTTAGTATAAGATTAGTTTAGTTTCGTTTTATTTAGAGGGAAGCGCCACAGGCGAAAATTTTTGTTAACTATATACAAAAATGGTGAGAATAAGTACACAAAAATGCTTAAGTAGGTGATTGCGTAAAAATAATATTAGTAATAGCAAATAAGAAACTATTTATTTTGTTGTTGAAATAATAGAAGTTTAGCATTTTCAAGGCAAATTTAAAAACCAAAAAAGGCAAGTAAAAAAACGTGAAGCTAAAACGAAAATTTGGGGGCTAAAAGAAAAATAAGAAGACTATAATTAGCCTCAAAGGGGCTAAACTATGTCACTAGATTCAAGCATGAATTAAAAAATGTAGCAATAAACAATACATCACTATTAATAAACATACATATTTACATACCTTATTTATAGAAACCTATTTTATGTATGCATTTCAAACTACAACTTTATTTCCATACAAATGTGTAAAGTAATAAAGTTAAAAAAAACTAAATTTACCGAATAAATGAACTCATTATAACACATTTGTAAAACATGAACATTTAACTGAAAATTATAATGTATTCATGCATACATTCATTACAATACATTGGTATAATGTAAAAGACCAACAGATAACTTCAGAGAACATTACTTGGCCGCAAGTAAAATTTATGTAAACCTCATTACAAATTGGATTGCATTTTATGTCCGCAAATTTTCGAATAAAAACGGCTGAGACAACCACTCATTTAAAAAACGCTCATGAAACGCAAATGCATACACACAGTTAAATACACAAATAAATAAATATGTACGTATGTATTTTATAAATTTATGTATAAGAAAAAAAAGTAATAATCTGAATTAAAAAGGGTGTTCGAATACACACATCAAGTGCCATTCGTATAAAATAACGCAATTGTAATAAAGCTAAATACGAAAAAAAAGTTGCAAAAATCTCAACTTTAGTGAATATAACAGTTGAGTGAAAGTATGAGTGTTATAACTAACGGCATGCATACAGAACTTACTAACCACACAATGCAATATTTTCCAATTATATTTACTGCATATCATTTATCGCAGGAAATACCAGTATATATGTATGTATATTAGACTGCACCAAAATTTACCGACTTTTGACCGTAGCTCCCCTAGAATCGTTAATTGGGCTATAAAAAGACATTGTGCGAAATATTAGTAAAATCGGGTACCGTTAACCCGTGCCACATCGAACCCGAAGTTTGTATGGTGCGTTATATTGAGAAAATATTTCTTTTTTTTAAGATTTTATAAAAAATTTTGTTAAAAAATCTTAATCTATACATAAAACAAAAAAACAAAAAAAAATCGTTTAAAAAAGTTATTACACATTTTCCATTAAAATGTTTTAATTTTTTGAGAAATGTTTAAATAAAATATTATTTTCATTTAAGTTTGAATCATAATTACTGAAAAATACGTTTTTGATTATCCAGGATAATTCGAACCTCTTCCCATGCTTAGTTAAAAAATGTTGACTTTTTAAAAACTGTTTCAAAACCCCAATTTCAAACTTTTAAAAATTATATTAAACAATTTTCAAAAAACTTCGAATACAACTATGTAAGTTTACAGACAACACTGCGGGAAATAAAAGTGAAAAAGTATTAAGTCAATACCTTGTTTGTCTAAGCCACACCTGCTCTTTTTGAACTTTTGCGGATTTCGGCAAAAAGGCATTTCTTTCAGTTTTTTAGTTATAAAGTTAACTTTTTTGAACTGATATTCAAACTAAGCAAATATATTACAAAATAATCTCAAACAAAAAAATATATTTTGAAGTTTTTAAGAAACTTGGACAAGTATAAATAAGAAGGCAAAAATTTGAAATATTTAAATTTTTTAAGGAAAACGTAATAATTAATTATTATTTTTATATGGATTTGGATGATATCATTTTACTTGACCTTGATATTAATTAATAAAACATATTTTTGAGAAATGTTTTATCTTATCCTGTAATAATTCTGTTCTACAAAATTTACGTTATAACTAAAAAACCCGAAAAAAATTACTTTTTGCCGAAATCCGCAAAATTCAAGTTATGCAAGATTTTGTCCTAATACTTCTTTGATTTTATTTCCTGCAGAGTTGCCTATAAATCCGCATAGTTTTATTTCAACTTTTTGGAAATTTATTTAACAAAATTTTTAAAAGTTTGAAATTGGTGTTTTAAAACACTTTTAAAAAATCAACATTTTTTAACCAATGATAGGAAGTTGTTTGAATTATCTTTCAGAAACAGAAACACAGTTTTCAGTAATTATGGTTAAAATTTGAGTAAAAATAGCATTTCACTTAAAAATTTCTCAAAAAATTACAATTTTGTTTGTGCACTACTCACACGAGTGCTCTAAAGCACATTAATGGTCCGAAGAATTTCTAATGGCTTTAACATTTTGTAACCGATTTTTTTTTTTATAGATAATTATGTGTAGATTAAGATTTTTTTTTTACATTTCGTTACAGTTGAAGCCCCAACAGCGAAGGATGACGATGACGTTCCCCGCTGAATCACCCCCCCCCCCCTCCCCCCGTCGCTATGCCTGTAGTCACTTTCTCACTACCGTGAATGTTGATCAATAAGATTGACAGATAATCTCTTATGTACTGTTAATCTGATTGATCGCCATTACAGTTTGTGTGAAAAGTTTACAACAGCATACACAGCAACCACGAACAACTAAAAAAGGGGGAAATTTACCCTTTTCTTAATAAATACTTGTTTAATACGTTAACCAAACTTACTTGGATTTTATTCATCTTACCCTTTGGAAGCAGTAAGTGTTTACCTAAAGTCTTTTGACTTCTCTTATTGAGCCGAGGGAAATACAGTAACAGAAAATCTCTGGCTGGGCGTCATAAATTTGTTCATGGTCCTTTGAATCAAATGTCGGCTTACGACATTACTGTAAGCACATCTATAACAGCGTTTACGACATTAGGCTCAATCTCTCGTTTACTTGACCGTAGCTCAAGTAAAAGAGGGTGCTCAAAATTACATCCAGTGTTTAGGTTTCAACGAAGCCAAAATGTATAAAATAACACGAATGCTGATGAAGTGTGTAGCGGCACAGAAAAAGCGTAATACATTTTCCTGGAGTCTAATTATAGTCACAAACTCTGCTTTGGTACTGCTAAACAGAGACAACATGAAAATTTAAGATTGCAAACTTGTTTAGTTAGCAAGTAAAGCATTTAATGGCAAAATGTTTCTAAAAACTGTAGAAAAGTCATATTTTCCCCATAAAAACGCATTGTACAGACTTCAGGTAAGATGCGACACGGGCTAATGACATACGATTTCACTAATATTTTACAAAATATATTTTTACAACCCACTGAACGATTTTGGGGAGAGTTACCGTCAAATTTCAAAAATTGATAAATTTTGGTGCAGTCTAGTATTTATATAACATTCATATGTGGATCACATATGAATGAGTTTCCCGTAGATGAGTAA
The DNA here is from genome assembly GCA_932274085.1 of Protocalliphora azurea. NCBI lineage: Eukaryota > Metazoa > Arthropoda > Insecta > Diptera > Calliphoridae > Protocalliphora > Protocalliphora azurea. Next base: position 82,942,970 of record OW026522.1, on the reverse strand, counting down.
CACTGTAGGTGTTGGTACATTTTTATGTGTAGGTGTACGTTTGACATTATGACAACAGTAAGGAGTAAAACATGATAATTAAAGAATTTTGATAATTAAAGAATTTCGTATTGACGCATGACTTGAGTTATCAAGATATTTCTTTGACGGTAGCATAGAAGTAGTTAACTAATTGTTTAATCGTAACTCAGTTTAACTGTAGTACATAACATAAATTATAACTTCTAATGTTATTTAAGTAGTATTTTTCAGTTAATGGTATTGTTTTATTTTGAATACATATTGAAAAAGAAAAGAAATCAGACAAACCCTTCTCGAGTTATGCTGTAACAACCTTATTAAAGGGGAAATATTAAACATGTCCAAAAAAGTTAAAAATTAAAAGCAGATTCTTGTTTAATCCATCAAATTCTTTTTAATCCAAATAGAATTTTTTTGCTAACCAGTTTAATTTTTTATAACTTAAAAAAAAAGATTTGTGGAAGCTTCATAAAGTTAATTATTTATACGAACTTTTTGATATTTATTCGCACTCTTACCACATGAGACCACTTTTAAAAAAAATGTATTCACTTACGTCTTATTTACAAGAACTATATTTTTATTACAAATATGGTGGATATTTGTCTAAGACTCTATAACGTGTATAAGTATATTATAGGTCTTGGTCAAAATCTAACACGAAATATCAATGTTAATCCGTCTGTGTGTCTGCTGAAAGTTCTGTATGGCTCAAGACGGTCCACCAAGAGTACGAAATTTGGCTCAATTATTCTTCGATAAGGTTTATTTCGTACTGAAAATGGGAGAAATAGGTTCATACACAAAAAAATTGTGGCCGATAAACTAGAAAAAATTGCCGTTCATATTTTCCGCCAATATCTCCCAAACAAAAACATATACGGTAATGAAATTTTGTAGTAAAAGTTCAAGGATTGATGTTATTGATATTGGCTCGGTGAGCTTCATCGGACCACTTTAAGCCCTCTTTTGATAAAAAAAAAGTAGCAGATGATTAAATAGATTCGGCCATATTGAATTCTTAATTATCTTTTTTTTTTTTAGTGGTAATGTTTTGCATTTCCGATCATGTGATATTTTTATTATTTTGCCTGCAACATTTGCGAAATATTTTTTAAATTCACGAATTTCAAAAATTTAAATAACAATATTGCTTTGCTACAAAATGGTAATTTTTATTTTTAGTCGTAAAACGTTCTAGTGTCAACTGTATATCTTCTTGAGAAAATAACACATCAATTTTCAAAAATTCGTAGTATCTTATTCACTTCAATATTGAGATATTCATAAAATACCTTTCTTAGATTGATTCTTGCACTAAAGACCTCGTCGTAAGTAAGTTATTAAAGCTAAAAAAGAATAAATTCTACAGTTTTTGTCCATTTTGAAAAAAAAGAAATGTTGTTATTGTATATACTAGAGTGTCCTATCAATTCGAATTGATGATCTGAATATAGGAAAAAGATACGAAAAAGTCGTCATCGATTCCCATGATTTTTTTGGCAGTAATGAAATTATACATTTTGCATTTTTCCCAAAAACAGTTTAGTTTTTTTTATTGAAATGAGTATTAAAAAATTCGTGATTTTGAGTTTGTTTAGAATTTTGGTAGATTTTAAGAAATAATATTGTAGCCGATATAATTTTTTTTTTTTTTTTTTTTGATGTTAACGCTTACTGACATATCGATTAATAAACTTACTAAATATTTCTCCAATATTGGGGTGCAGCGAAAAAAAATCTCTTTGGAATTTAATTTTCCTGTGTTATTAATTGATGCACGTAGAGAAAAAATATAGTTGTAATAATCTAAGAGCCACTTTTTGTCGCAGCCAAAAATAATAATTGTTATGATTCAAATTTATCATATTATGTGCGATTTTATGGTTTGTTTTTTCATTTTATGTTTCGAGTGTTTCATATTATTATACCATCCTACAATATTATTATCCCATCGTATCATATTGTTATCCCAATCTATCATATTATAATTCCATTTTATCATATTATTATCCCACCTTATCATAATATTATCCAATCTTATCATATTATGATTCCATCTTATAATATTATTATTTTATCTTATCATATCGTCGGCACGCTGACGAAAAGTCCTATATGTTTGTGAACAACTTCTCAGGAGAGAGAAAATACTATTTGCATTTTGTATGAAAGTCATAAAAATTTACATCGTTATTATAACTTCTAAAATTTGATAATAGACAGTGTTGCCGTTTTTGTTAGTTTTAACCAAAATTGGTTGTTTTATTTTTCAATGTGTTTTTTTCTTTTTGTTAAATCAAAATTTAATTTTTATTAGTTATAAAAATGCTTTTTACTCTGTTAATCTTACCAACAATAAAACAAAACAATAGATTCGTGTAATTTCTCATTCCAGTATTAACAAAAAATTAAGAAAACAATTTAAATCAATATAAAATATAAAGATTTTGTGATATTTAGCCAAAAAGTGAAATCAATTGGGAGATTTTTGTGAGAAAGTTCTGACGATGTAACAAGCAATCTAAATACTTGTAATTAAAAAATAAATTACTATTAAAAATAAAATGTATATTAGGTGAAAACCGACTATATAATATCCTGTACCATTATGTATGTGCCTTAAAATAATACATTCTTGAGAGAGAGCATTATATGGGTGCTATGGTTAATCTTATTTGAACCAAATTTTATTAATATATGAACATTTATGTGAGATTTTATTTGTTTTAACTGATTTTCGGGAGAGGACCCTACTTAGAAGTTACAATCAATTTTGAAACAATCCTTTTGAAACTGAATACCATATTTTATGTAGTTACATAACATTTTTTACAGAATGTTTTAGGATTAAAAATATTTTATTTCTGCAGAATTATGTAGAAATGCATAAACGTATTACTTAAAGAGAATATTTATTTGTGGACTAGATGCAATAAAGATAATAATGAACTTAATGGTTCCCCAATATTGTACTATAGAGAGTGAAAAAATGTACCTTGTTTAATTATAAGAACTGTGCCAGAAAACATAATTAAATAATAATAAAAATTTAAAAAGGACACAACATCATTTTGCAAATAACTACAATAAAAGAATTCTATCAGTTCCGATGTATTTTCAATTGAACTACAATATTGCACACAATTTTTAAATTAACTTATTAAAATTTAATACATGAACGACAGATATTTAATCTTTTCATCAAACCTTCCATTTAAAAATCTTTTAGATTTTAACGTTTCTAAAAATGGAACTCATATTACCAAAAGAGATTGGCTAAGTCCCTATAAAAATAACTTTTGTTTGCATTCCTTTTCTGTAAATACATTATTGTAAAAGTCCAGATCCAGTTGTTTTGCAATTCTAAATTAATTACAATCTAGTTTGCTTTCGGCATCATATCATAAGGACGTGAGAATAATTAAATTTTTATTATCAAACTTTATATCTCGATTTCTACTTATATATAAACTTATATATATACTTATATATATACTTATATATATACTTATGATATGATTTATCCACGTTAAAGCGATTTTCGGAAGAGGGTATTATATGTGAGCTATGGTCAATTATGAACCGACCCCCATTCCGGAAGGACATTTGTATGGGGGCTATGTGAAATAATGGACCGATCATAATCAATATAGGCTTCGGTATTGTGTTATGAAAGTCCCACGTGCCTCCTAAAAAATTGAATCAGGAACATTAATCTAAACAATAAAAATTTTAAATACTTCTTATACCCCACACCACCATAGGTAACGCACAGAAAAAATCATCCAGCACCCACCTTAAAGTATACCAATCGACTCAGAATTACTTTTTGAATCGATCTAACGATGTCCGTCCATCTGGCTGACTGGACGGCTGGCTTGCTGTCCATGTAAACCTTGTGCACGAAGTACAGGTCGCAATTTTGAAGATAATTCAATGAACTTCGGCACGTGGGACTTTCATAACACAATACCGAAGCCTATATTGATTACGATCGGTCCATTATTTCACATAGCCCCCATACAAATGTCCTTCCGGAATGGAGGTCGGTTCATAATTGACCATAGCTCACATATAATACCCTCTTCCGAAAATCGCTTTAACGTGGATAAATCATGTCATAAGTATATATATAAGTATATATATAAGTATATATATAAGTGGAAATCATAGTGGCAAATATTATAATTTACCATAGCTCCTATACAAGCCCACTTTCGGGAATCACCCTAAATTGCATAAATTTATAAAAATGTTAGTATTAATATAATATTCTGTATTCGTATATTTTATTTTACACTTCGTAAAAGTATCGGTCCACATGTTTAATAAAAGACCCATACACAAATTTTGATGGACATGCACAATGGTGTGGGATATCATATGGTCGGGCTTGACCGACTATATCTTTCTTACTTGTTTCTCTTTAAGGCTAACTAAAGTTTATGATTAATGTGCAAAGTATTTTAAACCTGAATTCATACATTAAGGTTATGTAAATTTTTACATAATAACTTTGAATTTTTAAAATTTGGTTACTTTTTTCCTAATTTGGTTATTTTTTCAAAAATTTTGGAAAAAAAAAATTTCGTCACGGCAGCACTGGTAATAGGTTAAAATTGAAAACGAGCAATCATTACCTATAGGACTTTTCTTCAGCGCATTGACGATATATTAAAATGAAAATCATTACTTCAAAATTATTAGTTTTAAAAATTTTTTCACTAATCAATTTTATTTATTTGTACCATCATATGATGTGCAAAATAATATAAGATAGTTTATTAAACACTTTAATAGTAGTTAATCAATATCTTATATTGAATGAATCATACCAAATATAACCAAACCTTGTCTACTTATATATTAAATTCATGTATAAACTAAATGAGAATTATAAGGAAGGTGAAAAACAACCGTTGAAAACAAAATAAATTAAAACACAAACAAGCTATGAATTTTTCAACCATATTTGTAAAAAGCATATTTATTTTAACATTTTATTATTATGGGAATAATAAAAATATTAATATGGTTTGGAAACAAAACATAGTTTAAAGACGAGGAAAATATTGATAATATTTAATGGTTGTAGAAATAATAATATTTTTTATATTAATAAAATTTTGTTTCTGGTAAAAATATTTAAAAGCATACAATTTTTATTGAATGTAAACATTGAATGATAAAACTGAAATAATAACATTGTTATCATGAAAATATTATTATTATTAAAGTTGATGAGAACATAATATTGTTGTATTGTTTTTCTCTCCGTTTGCTCTATGGCAGGAGTTCATATAGAATTTTACATCAGGGGTTTATTAAACGTCAGCAAAAAGGTGTCATATAATCCGACATAAGTAAAGCTTTTGATAAAGTAAAGCATGATCTCTTGTTACATAAATGGAACAAAATACGATCTTGCTCATTCCTTCTAAATAAATTGCATCATATTTAAAAAATCGATCTCAATGTATTCATTTTCCTCATAAATATAAGTTTTACTTCCCGAGTTTCACATTAGTATATTCTTATATGATTTCTAAAATATTAAGTCTAAGACCATTTTTAAAACACGTTTAAAAATACGGATTTCTTTCAAAAGCATTACAAAAATCTTCAGAATAAGAAAATTAACTTCCAAGTATTATAAAGACATATTAATATCAAGATTTGTCAAATTTTCATTATTTTAATATGGAATTGTATATATTTCGGAAATTTTTCAACACATTTTTGATTCTAAGCTAGCATTGGAAAAGTCGTCTCTGATGCTATTTTATACATTACAAATAAGTTGTATTTATTATATTCAAATAACAATGATTTTATGAAAAATAAAATAAATTCTTTTAAGACCGTGGTTATAATCAAATAAAAAAGTCTGCAGGTTAGTCGCTATTTTATATGAATTTGTAGATCTTTGACAAGTTTATACTTCTTGTAACATTTAGTTTCTTAAATAACCATTTATTTGCCACAAAAATTAACTTAAATTATTATGAAAGTATCCGAAATATTAAAAATTTAATGAAATAGTATTTAAAAAAAAGGAAAATTTTACTTAAATTTTAATTATATGAAACTGAAAAGTAATTTTAAAAAATTTTTTGCTGATAACGTATTATTCGACACACATTTCATATCGTAATTTTTTTTACAAAAGGTTAAAAATTGTGTACACAGTTTATCGAAAACTATATTTTTTGCCTATAAAGCAGCATAGTTTTTGTCTGAAGGAGCCATAATAAAAATCAATGTTTTCTAATAAAGCACGCAAAGGGGATTATATTATCTTGCAGGAGTCAAAGGTTATTTTTTAATAATTATGGTTTAAATTTAACTAAAAACAACATTTTATTTAAACATTTCTAAAAAAAAAAAATTAAATTTGTTTAGACATAAGTATTCGAAGATACTTTTACGGTCGGGGGAATTTGTAATAAATTTAATATTTTCAAACCGATTTCAAATTATTTTATCTCGTTGGATAGATAATTATATCTAGATTACGATTCCTTTGCAAGAAATTGCAAAAAGGTGTTCATAGTACCAAATTTATAAAAGAAATTTCCCCTTTTCAATGAACCCTACAAATTCAATGTCGATGCTGGCAAGAGTTCGCAACATTTTGGAAACATTTAGTAACAAAATGTAATTTTGTTATTTTTAAATTTGTATTTCGTATTAGTTAATTTAATTTAATAAAAATCGTAAATTAAAATATTATTTTTACTTCTGCGTCACCTTAAGAATTGATCGTAGGAATTTGAAAGTTCTCTTAAATACATCGATTAATATTGCAGGAAAGTTTTAATTAAAAAAAGCAAGTAAGAAAGCTATATTCAAATCTTATATTCCACCACTGAGACTTTATTTTCATCACTTTTTATTTAGAAATAATTCTTCGGAGATTAATGTTTTACTAATTTACTTATTTTTTTTTTTTTTTTTTGACGTTCACAATAGTATAGAGATATAAACGTGATTCTAATGAAGATTTTGTGTTGTATATATAAGAAAGTTCACAAATTTTTAAATTCTTTGAAATCGGATTTATGTATGTTGTATTTCTAAAGTCTTGTGTTTCTGTTTTGTTAAACCTTACAAAATATCTAAGAAATCCAAAATTTTAGATTATTCACGTAAAATCTCAATTAGTACAACTACTTAAGCCTAAAAAAATATAAAAAATTGAGTTGAAACTTTAAAAAATTTTAGTTTTGCAAAAACTTAGGAAACGCGTATAGTAACATTTTTACTATCTGGGAAAAGTTATGCGCTGATAAAAAAATGAAACCAAAGGTTGACGATTTTTAAAATTTTGCAGTTTTTTTCACTTATGCAGTTTTTGCATAAGAAAACCAGATTTTAAAGAAGAAATCAGGCATGGGATACCATAATTAAAAACTTGCATATAATTGCCGTAAATGTTTATGAAATGTATGTTTTTCAAAGTGGTATTAAAAAATTTTAAAATACAAAAATTTTTATACAGTTTTTAAGATTTTCACAAAATTTTCAAATTTTGTTCCAGATATGATTTTAGATTACCGAAAAATATCCATAAAAAATCATCCTTGGTTAAAATTTATAATGTAAAAAAATAAGAAACATCATTTATATAGGCTACATTAGCATTTTTCTCCAAAAACATTTCGTTTGCTGACAACTATCGCGAAGAATAAAATACGTTAATATTGATGTCAAATGAAAGCACTTTATTTACTTAATACTAAAATTTAGATAGCGTAAAAATATTTTAAGGATTTATAATTTTAAGTACAAAAAAAGGTGTCATTAACCTCAAAAATTATCCCACATATTTCGCATTATAGTTCAAATTGTAAGATAATAAGAACTGTTAAGATACATGTTTAAAACTCTTTTTTTTTTTAACTAAAATCTCATTTTTTCCATTATCATGAGTAGTAAGATTTAAACGGCTATATTTTTCAAACCAGTACTCATATTAATTTAAATTTTTCAGTAAAATGTTTTAAAATATATCTAATTTTACCCACTATTTTAAGAGATTTTAACCAATAAATATTTGTTCTTTTCAGTGTACATCGATAAATGTTAAAGATGCAGTAATAATTTTGATATGTGCTGATAGTAATTTAGAATTTCTATAAAACTACGTTATTTTGATTGTGGTAAAACAATACCTTTATCTTTAAGAATTTTTTTAAGTTTCAACTTTAAACATGTACAAATTTTGTGCGCATTGATAAAAATGATTACCACGACGACAGCGTCAGAAGAAAAAAATTATAATGTTTTTACTAAAAGATTTAAAAATCTTTGAAATTCCTCATATATGTAAACAAATTATTTCATGAATTAAGTAAAAATTACAAAAGAATTCCTTGCTAAAAATTCCATAAGGAATTTAAGAAAATATAAATAAAAAGACCTTGTTTTCTCTCAAAAAAAATGGGTTATTTTGGTAAAAAAAATTGATTTCATTTCATAAGAAAATTATGTAGTAGGACCAGAGCCAAATGAACGAAAATCAGCTATCAATATATCTTTATAAAAATCGATTTTTTTTAATAAAAACTACAAGTTAATTTTATAAGACTTCTATTGAAGAGGAATTAATATCTGCGATCAGCAGAACAAGGTTTTGAAGGTCTTGCATATTTCACAAGTATTTCATTGAAAATAAATTAAAAAATTAATTTTTTTATTAAAAACTCGATTTTCTATAGTTTGATTTGCATAAATTATTTTTAAAATTTTTTTAATGCCTCGTATGTACTTGTGAAGAATCATTTTTTTAGTTTTTAATTTTTTATATAAAGTCGAAAGCTGTTACAAGTTAAAAATAGAAAATGCGTATTTATGCACACTTGTATAGTTTAAAGAGCCAAAAACTGAAATTTTATATTGAGCCCAAATCGAAACTCGTTTGGAAAGAACAGATTTTTACTCAAAATGGGTGACAGTGCTTTACGTACTGCTTCAATACCTAAAAAACTCCTTAAAATTTTGTATTTTAGGAAAATTTTATAAATAGCAAAATAATTTATTTATAATATTTGTTATTACAAACATAAAGATTAATTTATAAAAATAGTTAACATAAAGTTCTCTTTCTATTAATTAAACTTTTCAAGGCTAAATCTATCCTTTTTATTTTGCTTCAGCCTCAAAATTTTCGTTTTAGCTTCTGGCTTTCTTTAGACTTTTTAAATTCTAAAAATTTCCTTAAAAATTAGTGTTTTATTTTAGCAACGAAGAAAATAATATCTTAATTATTAATACTAATTATATTTTTGCAGAATCATCAATTTAATAATTTTTGTGTATTTATTCACAAAAAAATCTAGTTTAGTTACATTTGACAAAAAATTTCGCCCGCAGTGCTTCATTCTTCAAATCAAAAGTAACTAATTTTAAGGACTTACCATATCGATTATAAATATTTTCTAATATACTTCATTACATTCAATCACAAAAAAAAATTTAGAAATGCTTAATTAAAATAGAATTATAGTCCAAAAATGATTGAAAACAATTAAAAATATTTAATATTTTTTATATTAGATATAACCGAATTTGTATTGATTTTCTGTGTTACTTTGCTGGCATGAGAACAAGAAAAAGATATTATTATTAAATTGAAAAAATACTAGCTTTTTTCTGCACTTATTTGATGGAGAATTTATCCTTTTTCGGCCCCTTTTAAAGTTCATTTTAGCCTCTTTGTTCTCACCTCATGGCAACACTGCTCCAGTCTCAAGTCTCAGTCTAAGAAATTTAGGGCTAAGCATGAATTAAAAACCGTTGACCTTAAGTCTGTAGGACAATTTATTTTTCATTAGTGATAATTTATAAAAGTGACATTCCGCCGATATAAGTAAGCGCGTTCATGTGAAACCCTACTCCATTGTGTACGTTCTTCAAAATTCGTGGAGGGGTCTTATGTTAGATATGCGGCCAATTGTGGACGAAACTAAATATAAAATAAAATATAAAATAAAATATACGAATATATAATATTACGTTAACACTAGCATTTATGTGAATATAGGAACTTTTGGGTGATTCCCGAAAGTGATTTTATATATGGGACCTATGTAAATTATGGAGCGATTCTCATAAAACTTGTCACTGCGATGTCTACTTATATGGAACTTATTTGTCTTAAATTTTACGTTAAAGCGATTTATGGAAGATGGATTTATATGGGAGATAGGGTCAATTATAGACCGATCTTCATGAAATTTGGCATAAAAATAGATACTTATACGAAACTTTCTTACACCGAATTTCATTAAACTATTGCTATATTTTAGGCATTTAAGATTGTTAAACCCCTATTATGGGAGAACATTTGTATGGAGACTAGGTGAAATATAGGACCGATCATAATTAATTTCAAATGGCTTCATCCTTGTCAAAAAATAATTATTCGTGCCTAATTTCATAAAAATATCTCTAAAAGGGTGACGTGTACTTTGTTCGCAATTTTTACATGGACAGACAGCCAGCCATGCAGACAGCCAGATGGACGGACATCTTTAGGTCGAATCAAAAAGTGATTCTGAGTCGATTGGTATTCTTTAAGATGGGGGTCCGAAGATTTTTTCAGTGCGTTACAAACATCAGCACAAACGCATAATATCCCAACCACCTATCGTTGTATAGGGTATAAATATAAACTGTGTACCTATTCATCTATTTTTTAATTTTAAATTCAGTCCAAAAAGATTCGGCATTTGATATTTTAAATTATTGTTTATAAAATTTCTGGGGCCAAAAGGAAAAATTACATAGCTTAAGTTCCATTTCCATTTTCTTAATTTTTAGAATTACTGTATTTTATTAAAAGTTATGTAATTTTTTCACAAAAATCTACTTTAGGAGATAGTGGTCTGCATAACAACGTTTGATTTTTCATTTTATCGAAATGTCAAACTTGTATAAATTTACATATGCTTTTTTACAATATTTCCTACATATTTCGATAGTGTAGAATAAGTGTATCCTATGGTAGCTGTGAAACCAAAGTGTGTACGTGTTATATCTGTAGAAAAAGAGATCAAGCAATTAATTAACAATAAGTGTTCCGATAAAAAATCAATAGCTCCAGGCAAATTTTAATGAGGAAAGGACGGACATGCTGGTCAAAGAAATATATTTACACTTTATCAGAAATGTTTAAGTCTGTCTAAAGTTTTTCTTTAATTTTAATAAAGCATGGTTTAACTTAAAAGAATTTCTTCATATTACTTTATATTACACATAAGTAAATTTATTAATATTAATTTTTATATATATTTTAAATCACTTTTAGACAAAAATGCTTTTAATGTTTCTAAATATCTTCAAACACAAAATATGAACATTTTGTTTATACATTTTCAAACAGAAAATGCGTATATATTTGAAATTCGGCAAATCATGTGTTTTATCCTAATTATAGTAGGAGTAAATTTACACGAAAACTTACTAGAGCGTATATTGAAATTCATGATAGAATTTAGCCTCTTTTTTCTCACTTGTTTTAAATATCGTCGATGCATTGACGAAAAGTGTGTTTTTTTACTACTTTTTTGGGGAAAAATATTTTATTTTATCAATTCGCAACTTTTTTTAATTTTTGTATTTTTAATAAAAATATTGGGAAAATTTATGCTCTGAAAACACCGATATCTTTTGGAGTTCGTGTATAGCAATTGAAAAAAATTTACGTATGAGAATTTTGTATAAAAAACTTTTAATTAATTTTTAATATTTTTATTTTTTGCTCTTTAAAAAATCCTATGTGGAGTAAAAAACAAAAAGAGTTTTTTTCCCCAAGGAAATATACACATAGGACTTCTTGTATCTTCAAAACCCGTTGTGATATTGGAAAACGCTTTAGTGGGTGAACGTATAAAAAGAAATTTAAAAAATTAATTGTTTGAAAATGGAACAGTTAAATAATTCAACATATTCAACAAAATTATAAAATTCCGTTTTGAAAAAATATATAACTTGAGATATTATTTAACCAAAATATTAATTTTATAAATGGAAAAAGCTCAATTACTTTTTGCTATATTTTTGGATAGTCAATATATATATATATCGGTTAGAAAAATATACCAAATAATTTTCGTACGTATTGCGGATATATCTACACAGTAGATAATTCAAAATTATATACACACAACCTTTAATTTCAATTTAAAACCTAAAAAAAAACGGTCTCCTAAAAAGTAATAAAAATCAATTATGTAGATTTTCCTTTTTTCCACAGATTTATCATCAGCTTCAATTTCTGATAGCTTCAGTTCTTTTATAAATTCTCCAGATTTTTTTAAAACTTTGTGAAACAACCTAAAAAAATTCTTCGTTGGAATTAATATATAATAGATCGAGATATTTCAAACAACACAGTTCTTCATCATTTAGCATATAGTCTTAAAAACTTTCCATTTATTTCAATTTTAAAAAAACCGGCCAAAAAAGTGTCCAGGTGCTTGAAAAAAGGATAATTGGCAACTAAAGTAGACAAATGGTAACGCTGTTTATCAACATATGTGTTGGCTGATGACTACGATCAACATACTCAACATAGCTGTATGATTCATATTGAAGCGAACATACACATAAGCAGTCCGTACACAAATAACATATCATGTTCACGTTCTGTTTATTTAAAACGATACACTGTGGCTCAGGATCGTTTTTCGTCGACCAAAACTCGGTAACTTTTGAATCGATACAGATATATATATATATATATATATATATATATATATATATATTAGTATTTGATGGAGAGATATTTTTGAATTTTTCTCCAGTTTTTTTTTTTGTTTTTTTTAATATGCTTCATTTATAAAAAAGTTATAAGCAGATAAAAAAATATTTCAATACCCAGAGTAAATTTGTTTACAGGTTCTCAGTTTAGCAATTCTAGAAATGGTTCTTAAAGAACCGGTTTCACTATAATCGACGATTTGTTTAATGCTTATTTTTTTTTTTTTTATTTAAATAATATTAAGGACAAAAATCTTTTGTTTTTTACAATAATTGAAAGGTTTTTAACGTTTATTTTATTTTTTACTTAAAAAACAATAAAATATTAATAAATATTGGTTCGGTTGAAAATAGTCTGCAAATATTCTATATTTAGTTCTATATTATTTCTGTCCTCTAGCTGCCCTTTTGTTTTTTCATCTAAGTTCCGATGTTCTACTTCCCATTAAATTCGAATGCTAGAGATGAACGAATCTGACATTGACAGTAATATATTAAATAGATCTTCACTTGTAGAGTTTCGTGATATTTTTTTGTATTGTGCATTCTATAAAATTTAAAATCTTTATTTTTTTCCCGGGTTTCTTCTGATGGATCCACAAGTGGTACTAAATGATGCTTAATGACATCTTCTTAATGATAAAAGATTTTGTTAACTGTTGCAGATATATTTCACCATAAATATTTGGATGTATAAATTCGTGCAGTTTCTTTCCCATAACTATAAAATTTTCTGGCATCAATTTGTTCATTGCACACAAGTACAATGATTATTGTTTTAAATCTTGAAATAGGAATTTTATTAAAACCTGTTATTTTAGATGTTCTTTTGGGATCTGAAGAGAAGCCTTTATCATTTGTCCTTTGTTTGCATCAAACTGGTCAAAGTTTCCGAGCCTTCCAAATTCTTTACCAATCTCAATGATACAATTGACATTTTAAGTGTTTTTACATACATATTGTTTTTGTCTCGAAGAACCAACACATCCCCATTTGCAAAAGAGAGTTAACTTGCAGTTTCCATATTTCTTCAAATCATTTCCTTTAAATGAAAAAAAAAAATTGAGTGATATAGACTTTTGTGAGTTCTTTCTGTAATCGAAATTGATATAGCAAAGTTCCTTTAACATTCTCATTTCTTTACTGATATCCTTAAGTTTTCGCTTTTAAATCTATCGTTACAGTTATCAAGTGATTTTGGTGGTACCCAAGATTGTTTTGTTTTGTACTTTATAAAGATACCTGGACAATAAGTTCGCCCTTTAACCATTTTTCAAAGCTGGAATAAAATCTTTGTTTGCTCCATCCAACTTTTTTATAGCCCTTTGTTAAATTTTTTGCGAAATTAGATATTTTATTTTCCAAGTCCAATTTTGTTTCGCTGCTGCTTGGGTGAAAATCTACTTTTCTTTGAACGTAACTTATAAAATCCAGCTTTTTGTTTTTAAAATACTCTTTGGATAATTCTTTACAGCTGAATCTCCACATGTTTTATAAAGATTTTTAAATTTTGTTATTATCGCATACATATATTATAGCAACTGAGTTCATATTTGAATACTACTTGGTTTTATCCTTTTCTTACATTACATAATTCTTCCTAGGTAAAAAAAAGTGCCAAAAACCTAAAAAGTGCTAAAACTAGGTAAAAACGCTAAAAAAAAGTTTAGTAATAAATTAATAATTATATAATATATTTAAAATACCAATCACAACTATCGATAATAGTTTGAGAGTAATGATAATTTACTTCTAATCAAATTTACAAAAATTACATTTTTTTAATAAAATAACATAAAATATTTATCTTTAGCAACGTGCCGCTCACAGAATTACAAACATTTTGATATAATTTTTTGGTCTCCTTAGTTCCTGTATGTTTACTATTGAATGGCTTTAAAATTTGGAAATTTAACTTTTGGCCAATGAAACTAAATTATGAGCCACCGTTAATATTTTTGTCTATAACTGTACTGCTACTATAACGGTTTAGCTAATTTTTGACAGCAATGAGAGGTGAACATAGATTGACACTTTGGAAAAATTTTATCTAAAGCCATTAATTTTTTATTAAAAAATTTTTAGTTTTAATTAAGATTTAGGGATTTACCCTGATATGGTTTTATATCTTTTTTCTGCTGATTTGCAATTCCAAGCTGCTCCTAAGGACAACAAATAACCTACGTGATTTTTATTCGAATAGGTCAAATAGTATGATTCAAATCAACTTAGAATTTGATATGGGCTCTTAAAGTATTTTTGTATGGTGTTACACACTGAACGACAAACTTAGTATACCCTTTTTCACCAGTAGTAGTGGTGAGAGGTATGAAAATGTTTAATTCAGCACCCCAAATAACTTTTGCTTATTTAGTTCAAAAAAAGTGAATATGTACTTCTGTTATTTATTCAGAAGCATATCATGTGTGATACCATTGAATAAAAGCTTGATTTTCGAGGAGATTACCACAGATATTTATTAAATCCAGCGGTAAAAGGGCTCATTTCCGCTATTGTTTTTATGTCACAATTTTTTAGTTTTAAATTTGGTATTCACTGTACAAGATTTAAGTGTGTAAGTGGTCATACAATTGAAGCAGTAGTAGGTGCACAATGAATTCATCAGGCGACACACATATAAAAACAAAGATCGAAACCTATACACACACATCATACAAAATATAAAATAAAAAAAAGAAAATTAAAATTTAAATTGACACTTATGCGACAATGTAGAAAATCCATTTTCCCCTGGTAAAAAAAAAGCGGTATAATACACTTCAGAAAAAAAGTAAAATATAAAACAGTATTGTTACCAACCAGCCGTCAAGCATATTTTTTTTTAAAGATGTTCTCCAACTCCAACAGTTGTTGGTATGAATATGTTTACAATAATAAAACTTGATATACACACACGAAAGTATGTTTAAAATATATTTAAGGTCCGAGTTCGAGTGGCTCTATGAATGGTAATTGTGACAATTTCATTTTACACACCGGTGCACAATAATTATGCCAAAGTTACCATTAACATTGAAACTAACAATTGCAACAGGAGCTTATGAAATGCAACCAGCTGTGCATGAACTTCTCTATTTTCCACAATACAACTTTACACAACCAGTTATCCAGCCAACATGGGCTTTATATTTAACAATGCTATTATAATTTTAGCCTTCGGCTGAATGTTCTTTTTTATATTTGTATAGTTATAGTATGATGTTTTGTTATGTTTGTATGTAATTTTGGCTATAAAAGAGAAAATAAAAGAGAACCGAGGCACACAAACTCAAACGCACTAATATTAGAAAGTACAGCAGTACAAATTTTATAAAATTGAGTTTTTAAGAACTGAAATTGCTCGCAGGGTCATGATGGTGATGATGAATTTGTGTTTACCACTTACATTCATTAGCAGAAATTGTATACTACTATAAAACACACACATTTTCCTACTACAGTGTGGTAAGAATTATGTATTCAAATCACTATCTGATTTTTTAAGAATTCTTTAATGTGTTTGAAGGAAAATGGCTTCTTCTTTTTTCATGTTTCCAAAAATTTAGCTAAAATGGGAAAAACATGAAATTTGGTTTACTGTAAGATATGGTTTCTTGGCTGAGTACAAGTTTATCAAATTATTTAAAAAACCTCATGACATTCCCTTCCTCCTCGCTAGCTGCTATATAAACCATTCATATGGGAGATAGCAAATTGTATTTTTATGAAATTGCGCTGATATATGGACATATCTAATGCTATTCCACATCATTAATACGTTATTGGATTTATACTCGTTTGAAACAAATATTAGAATCATTCTATTTAAAAAAACTCAAAAAATTAAAGTAAAACTGGCGTTAGGAAAAAAAATATTTCTCGAAATTTGGGAAAATTTCAACTACGGGAAATTTTTAAAGGCAGCGTTTTTCAACAGATCCAATTTATACAATTGAGTGATTTCATGTCAAAGCGGACAGCAATCGAATTTTAAATCTCTGATTTCAATGAAATTTACCACAGACATTAGCTATAAGCAGCTGTTTTTAAATCATACATTTTTAGACTCATGACTCTTTCCAGTCCAAAAAATAAGACGTTTCAGAAAACGAAAAAGGTAAAAACTTCACAAAGATATTCCTGTTTAACTACTAATAACTTCGAAAACATACATGGTAGGTCTTTGGTTTTAGTTTTATATTAAAGACAAATATGATACTTTTATAACAATATGTATAAAATTTATTCATATGAAAAGATCAAATGACAAAAAGACACATTACAATCAAACCATTCTATATATCTAAAAAAACTGAATTCTTTAAATTCTTAAGAAATATATAAAGTTAAAATAACTTTTCTCCGTAGTCGTGTAAAATTACAAGCTTGACACTCATTTTGTTTAGAAGTTATGGACCAATATACATAAAAACATACTTTAAAATTAGATTTTTGCCATATATATATATGTATATATATATATATATATATATATATATATATATATATATATATATATATATATATATATATATATATATATATATATATCGTTATAAAGATTATATTTTTGTCTCTAATATGAAACTGCAAATAGAAATCTCCCTCGTATAGCTTATAAATTATAGGAAGTTAATAAAGTTCACCTTTGGAAAGAATTTAGTTTTTTTCGTTTCCGAGAGCTGTGTCAATTTGAATAAATTGAACACCAAATTGAATTGTAACGGTCACCAATAGACGAAATGCCAAACAAAGTGTCCTGAATAATAATATCGCGTCACAATCGCGTTCAAAAATTTGATCACTCCTTCTAATTGAAACTATTCGCGGGGCCAGTTAGTAGAGCCATTAGGTCGATTTGGTTCGGAAGACTTTTTTACTAGAAACTTAAGGAAAAATAATACTTATCTCCAGAATAGTGTTAACGTATGTATAAAATCGTATTAAGGGAGTTGCTCTAAGAAAAGATTATGGTGAAACAGAGAGTTTCAAAGCACACACAATTTCTTTCCAAGAAGTCTTCGTCATGGTAAAATCGTTTAATCCTATGGTATATAGTACTGTGAAGAATTAATACATATAGAATGGATATTAGATCTGTGAAGCGTTTATCTTGGTAGCGCTTTTTCGAAAACGTATTTAAAAAATAAATTGAAATAAATTAGGATATAAGTATTCAATGAATCGTCTGATGTTTTAGATAGTTGTTCATAAACTATATCATTACCTTTAGTATCCAACACTTTCAGTTCAATTATAAATTACTCGGGACTTTTGATTACATCACTATACTGTGATACAGTCAATAATTCCTTCGTTGAAATTAATATAAAATGGTTCAAAATATTTCAAACAACTAAGTCGCCATTTAAAAAAAGGGGCCAAGAAAGTGGTCATGAGGTTGAAAGAGCAATTGGCGACTAAAGGTGCCCAATGGTTATTCTATTTGTAGTTTAGTTTTATCTCGGTTCAAAATTCACTTCATTACATTTAAATTCACATCATATTTAAGTCCATATATCTTCGGTTTTATATATCCGACTTAAATAAACTTTAGCTCGAACTGATGCCTAATAAGTCTAGCTTCTAATTATTTTTCTAAATATTCCATTTTGGAAAAGAAAAGGACAAGAAAATTAATAAAAAATTATAATACATATATATATATATATATATATATATATATATATATATATATATATATATATATATATATATGTATTATAATTTTTCTTTAAAATATTCCTTAAGTTATTGGCAATAACAAAAAATTTAGAATGGGACATGAAGTGATGCTGACAGAATTAACATTTATTAAAAAAAAAGTCATTTATTTTATTATTTGATATTTTTTAATGTATTTTTATTAGCTCAGAAACTTGTTTTCAGTACACTCTGAAATTTTCCGTGTATTTCTATACACACACACAGTAGATTAAAACAAAACATATATTATCAGAATTGTTACCTTCTGGAATAAATATAAGTAGGTAAACGCAGGTCACAAACATTAGGTCTGCTCGTTTGCATGATATTTTTACTAGGTTTACTATTTTTACAAGTATTTTACTCGAAAAGCGTTTCTGTGCACACAAAAATAGTAAAAGTTGTAAATATTTCAAGAGAAAATATTTTTCTCTTTTCTATATTTTGCTTCAATATTTTGTACGAGCAAAACTGGTAAAGAAAATTTATTTTCAAATTCCTATTGAATTTTATTTTGAAAAAGAATAATTAGAAAATGTTTTTTTTTTTTTTTTTTGGAACATGTGGTAAATATTGAATGAAGTCATGTAAATTTTAGAATTATCCTTTACACTCTTAAAAAACTTAAGTGTATAAAATTTATGCAAAATTTATGGGAACAGTGGTCAATTATGGATTGATCTTTTTGCAATTTGGTACATTGATTTCAATTTAAATAAGACGTGCAAATTCGTGTAAATTTGCCAACATATTGATATTTTTGCATGATTAACGCATGTTTAAGTAATTTAAGTCCTTGTATGAGGCTTATGGTCAGTTATAGACCAATACTAAAAAAATTTATGTGGTGGTTCAATGTTACAATCATTAAGAAATATATAGAAGTCAAGCCCTATTCTGGAAAGACATTTGTATGGAAGCTAGGCAAAATAATGAACAGGTTTTTAACAATAGGCTTCGTTCATGGATTATACAAGTTAAACTAATTATCTTCTAAATCTAGCTGAAGTTAACATGGACGGCCACACGTACAAAGTTAAATAGATTCAGCTGGCGACTCAAGCCGATTAGTAATTTTAAGGCAGATTTTATCCTACTTTTCTTCAGCATCAGTAGGTTATAAAAATTAGAAGTTAAATTTAATTTTCATTCTCACTAGTTTATATATATATATATATATATATATATATTTATATTTATATATTTATATATATATATATATATATATATATATATGTGTGTGTGTGTGTGTGTGTATAAACTAGTGAGAATGAAAATTAAATAAGTTTTTAAAGAAATTTCAACTTTTTTGGCAAAAATGTGATATTTATACACATACACGCACACACACACACATATATATATATATATATATATATATATATATATATGTACAAACTAGTGAGAATGAAAATTAAATAAGTTTTTAAAGAAATTTCAACTTTTTTGACAAAAATGTGATATTTAAATTGCTAAAATATGCTCTAAAATAAGGATTTTCTATGAGAATATGCTGTTAGTTTAAAATATGCAAAAATGTGCTGTTATCGTCAAAATTTGCATTAAGCTAAGGCGAAGTTTCTTGATAAACTAAGAAAAAATGGTTCAAAATGGTTATTCTCAGGACGTTTAATGCAATAGTACAGCTAAGTTCATTTTTAAAGTCAAAACTATTAGAAGTGATTAATTTTTGAAATTATTCAAAATCATTCGTATGTATAATGTAATGCATTTCTATATTAACACAGATAAAATTTTGAATATGTTTTCTTTGAAAAACAAAAGAGAAAAAATATTAAAAGAAAAATAAAGACAAAATTAAATACAAAAACTTTATATTACAATCTGAACAACTTAAGCATTTTTTTATCGGATTTTTTGATATACCGATCCAATTCCAACAACAATTGGATTTGACATGATAACCCTAAGTATGCTTTAAATAGTTACACAGTGAATATTCCGAGCTACTTCATGCCATCATTGCTTAGGAGAGCTCTTAAAAGATTTCCTTTTTTTTAATTTGTTATTGCGTTGCTATTGTTCAAAGATTAAAGATTGAAAATAATATTAAAACTGAAATTTGTGTATTCTTTTTAGGGATATTTTGACCATGAAAAAATAAAATAAATAAATAACACTATTGGTAGGATAAATAATAGGCTGCTACAAAATTTAACTTTTTAATATCAGTCGGAAAACGATTTAATGTGGGTTGTAAACCTTTTAAATTTCGAGATATTGTATTTTTAAGATAGTACATTTAAATATTTTACATCAATATACGACTTTTCAATTGATTTGGAAAACAGAAGTTTGTTTATTTTATCTGTACTGCAATATTTTACATATACTCAAATTATGTGATGATTTAGTTACTATTTGATAATTTTTTTTTCTATTTTCTTTTTCAAAATTTCGATTTTGATGTAAATTTTTCTGAAATTTTTCTTCATGAATATACATAGTTGTTTATAACCTCTGGTCTACAACTCAGATTAACGCTGATATAATATGTTATATATCGCCGCAGAAGAGAGTAACCAATTTGTTTATATTATGTTAAAAATTAAAAAAAAAAAAATAAATTAAATAAGTTATGTAGAGTTTTTCAATCAGTCACATAGTAAACATCTCCTTTTTATTTAAAAAAATCATACTTTTTTAGCAAAATTTTTATAAATATATTTTTTTAAATGTAAAACAATCATCAAATGAAAACAATTTTACAAAAAAAAAAAAATTAACAAAAACTTTCGTACACGTGTTTCTTTTTTTTTTTTTTTTTTTTTGGCAGTTCACCTTATAAGGTAGTTGTGTAGTGAAATCTCATTACAACAGTCTTTTTTCTTTTAAAATTTGTATTATTTTATCTGCGAGCCTACAATCAGTAAATAAACTTTTTCTTTGCTTATCAGTGTTCCTTTCGATGACCGTAAACTTCTTGTATTCATTATGACTCAAAAAACTCCTAGCAATAATTCTATATGGTCGACATGTGTTTTGTTCATAAATTTAAATTATGCGTTAGCACGAATTTTTCTAAATTTTTATTTTAAGAAAAACTAATAAAGCTATTGCCAGACAATTCAGAAAATGATTGCTGACAATAGTAGCAAATGTAAACAACTAATTTTGTTCACATATAATAAAAGTTATAAACCTGAAAGTGTGCACGGATTTTTTCGTGCGCAGTCTTTATTATGCATAGTTGGTGGAAATAATTGACTTAGGGAATCTAACTTAACTTTAATTTTCCAGTTTCTTATATTTTTTGGGCAAGGTAATGCATTTACTGCAATTTTAATGCATAATTTTTAGTTTTCGTAAAATCTAAAAAATCAAACATTTGTATATTAGAATAAAAAGTTTCATTTGGTACATAACCTACTATTTAAGTCATGTGCAGATTTATTACAATGAAAAAAGTTAATTTAAAATGGAAATTATATGAAGGTACAATTGTACCTATACCGTCGCTTAATGCTGTACCAGGGATGAAACTTCAAATGACTAAAGTTAGAAAGCAGATTCGATGAATCTTAATTAATTGATTTTTACTTTGCCTTACAACATTGCCTCTGTGGAGCTTCGTATTTCTAAATTATCACTAATAAAAACTAAATTATCCAACAAACTTAAGGCAAACATAATTTAAATTTGTTAGGCAAGTATTTGGAAGAATGAAATCCGAGTGAAGACCTCGTACAAAAGTACAGAAATTTTTGTGAATAAATCTTTATTTTTGCAATAACAAAAACTGTTATAAATTTTTTTGTTACTTATAACAATTTTTTTCTTAAAATACAACATTTATTGTTCTTGTTTTTGTTTTTATCAGGTAAACAAATTTAAATTAGTTTTTTAGGTGCTTTAATGCCTCTGTTTTCCTCTTCTTTAAATCCCCTTTTTTGGCGATTTTTTTTTAAATTAGAAGGCCCAACCTACGTATTGAAAACATTTTGCTATTTAAATATGAATCATACGTCTTCGAGTAACTTAAACAATTTAATAATGGTTTATATTGGGTTTGTCATTCCGTGTGTAAAATGTCGAAAAAATTATTTAAATCCCAACAAAGTATATGTATTCTGGGTCTTGGTAAGATTCTGAATCGATCTAGCTATGTCCGTCCGTCTGTCCGTCTATCTGTTGAACTGCTTTCATAGGGCTCATGTGGTACCACCTAGGGGCCCGAAATTTGGCTCAAATATTTATCTTGTATAAGGTTTGTGTGGTATTGAAAATGGACAACATCGGTCAATAAACCGAAAACTTATGGGCCAAATACTAGCAAAACAGGGTGTCCATTATGTTTAAAATTCATACTTTTTTGCTAATATCTCGAAAATAGGAGTTTTGTAATAGATAGAAACTCGGAAACCAAAAATGGCCGTAGTCCGCCCACTTTATCGACCACCTCCCATATAAGATGAAACATCAACCAAAAAGTTGAAGGACCAATCTAAACTCGGAAACAAAAATGGGCGTGGCCCACTTTGCGGCCCACACCTCATATCAACTGAAATTTTAAAAACTTGGAGATGGTGGTATATAGATTCGGCTAAGCCGAATATAATATTTTCACTTGTTTATCTTTAAAATTTATAAGGCTTTCCTAATAACAAATTAAAATTTTTCTAACATCTTTCAATTTTGATAATGTGGTGGTCCATTTAATATAGAATAATTTGCCTTCCCAACAATTAAACTGAAAATTGAAAATTTTTTATTTAATAAACATTTTAAAATGTTTATATATTGTATGAAAGTTACCTTATCACTCCGTTTATGTTCAATACCATTCACTGTTTCAATTCACATTTACGTACGCAGCATTTGTGTATTTGTGGTCATGTGAACATCAGTAACGTATTTGTGCGCCTTTAAGTATACTTTACTTATTTCATATTAGACGATGTTTAACAATCAAAGTGATACATTTCGTCAATACTCACATTTTAATTTTCCTTTTTTCTCTTTATGGTAGTTAATTCAACAATTTAAGTCCTACACGTTTTCAAAGAATTAAAATTTTTTGTAGTTAAACTTCCATAAAAGTTTACTCGCATGAGAGCATAAAATGTAATTAAAATATCATATAGGAATATTTATCTACATTAACGTCATCTCATTTGAAGTACCACGTTTCTTATTAAAAGCCGTTTGATATAGGGGACATCATTGTATTGAATATTTGTTGTGTGTTATTTGTAATAGTTCAGCATGAAACAACTTCAGTTGTGGTCATTAGCGTAGATAAACCCCGCTGGGTCATAGGTAGTGCAAGGTATAAATAACATATATAGACAAACGATTCTACCATAGTTATTTGGCAAATTGGATGGTTTTTTCAGAAAATCATAAAAAAATAGAAAAAAGAAGGTATAGTCCTACTCCATACTAAATATTTGAAATTCTTTCCGTAATTTAATTGTTCAAATTTCATTAATTGAAAAATAAAGAAGAATATTTAAATTGATTTAATACATAACCACTAAATATAAATATAAACTTAATATTATTGCCTAAAAATGTATACTATGTTATAGTATACTTTGTAAAATGTTCGATTGAAGCTATTGAATTGTTAATGTAATTTCAAGATCTTTTATTTCAGCTCCCATTCCTACCTAAAAAATGGATCTATGACTTTGGTCATAAATTTTTTATTCCTGGTGGTTTCTTCATTGTATTTTTTACCAGTACAATCATATATTAAATCGATTATTAAGCTATTTAGTATTTTGTTTGCGATTTGCCAAAAACCAGAAACTCAATTTTTACGATATACAGCAATTGCATGCCACTAATTTAACCCCAACTATTTGCTATTTATGTGTGAACAAGTCAGAGAATTTTTGTGTGTCTGTATTATTGCTTTGGTAGGGATATGTGCCCATGATATTATGTGTTTAATACTAAATAAGACTTTATTTCATACACAAATACTTACTGTTATTTACGTTTTGATTCTTTGCTGGTTTTTATTTATTTCTTTTTATTTTATATTATTTTAACATTTATCGTTTAATCTCATGAAGGTCTGTGTGAATGTCACTTTGTATGCTGGTGGCATTTATACACTAGACAATAATAAACCAATATTACATTAAATTCACGCCAATAAATAAGATGAACAGCAGAAAAAAGACATAAATAAATTCACACAACAAAACCAAATATATACACAGAGAAAATAGTTACGTTGCGGCAATCGAATTTGTTACTAATCGAATTTGATTGGTTGCACGAACTATCTGATAATTCGATTGGAACAACTATACATATCGGCAATCGAAACTGCTTAGAAAAAATAATTCGGTTAGCACAACTTTAAAATATACATTCGTATGTACATTAGGCGACTACAAATAAAAAGACTATTAAAAATATTTGTTT
This sequence comes from Protocalliphora azurea, assembly GCA_932274085.1. NCBI lineage: Eukaryota > Metazoa > Arthropoda > Insecta > Diptera > Calliphoridae > Protocalliphora > Protocalliphora azurea. Next base: position 82,918,073 of record OW026522.1, on the reverse strand, counting down.
CATATTACACTTTTATTCATAAAATTTCTCATAAATATTGATATAAAATATTGAATATATCATCACCTAAAATGCAAAAGGACGTAACCACAATTTAAAATTTTTTGATTCAAAATTGAACAATTGAATAAAATTTTTCAATCGTTCACTCTAAGCAAAAATAGATAAAGTATTAAACATTTTCCAAACCATTTTTTTAATGGAACAAATTTTACGACTATTTCGTTTTTGAAATTGATGTTACGGCCTCTAAATGTTTGTTAATATTAATGTCAGTATATTAAAATCGAGAAAAAACAACATTTAAGTTTTCAGTGGATATTTTATATTTTAGGTGACAATATGTTAATATTGATATAAATTATTGAGCAATAGTCTATTAATTTTTTAATTTGTGCACTGATTAAGTGCAGTTTTGGGTTTTAGAATATTAATACTAAAATTAAAAACTACATAATTAAAATTTATTATTTTTCAGGAGACCGTTTTTAGATTCTAAATTGATAGGTATTCAATTTTGAATTATCTACATGTAAAAATATATCCGCAATTCATACGAAAATTATTTGGTATATTTTTCAAACCGGTATATTGAATATCGAACAATATAGTAAAAAATAATGGTACTGTTTTTCGCTTTATAGAATTAATATTTATCATAAATTTTATATCATAAAGTTTAGTATAGGAAATATTGAAAAAAACATATGTTAATTTATACATTTCAAAAAGAAGTAAAACCAAATGAATTATGTTATTATGCAGACCATTATCTCCTAAATAATAGTCAGATTTTTGTAAAAAATTTACTCAATATGAGATATGGCAATTCTAAAAATTAAGAAAATGGAAAACGACATAACTTAAGTATTGTAGTTTTTCCTTTTGGCCACAGAATTGTAATTGATAAAAGTAAAAACATACTACTGTTAAGCAAAGTTTTAATAATACTATAAAACATATTTAATTCTTACCGATAAAAAGCATAATATAAAAGTTTGAAAGACATTAGAACCACAATATACGATTTACGATGAATACGATTTTTAGGCCGTCTGTTGTTGTGGTGATGGTTGCGTTACCTGCTTTTAATATTTGAAAATGTTAATTTTTAATGGTACCATCTTCAGTTGACCGTACGTTATTGGCATTGATTGAGATAAAGTGGTTTTTTATTTCAATTTTTCCAATAATATCTGCAAAAGGAAACAATTTTAAAGTTGGTATGTGCATTCACATATTACAAAATACTTATGTAAGTGTAATTTAATATCTGCAAATGTAGTTTAATAATTTGAAAATTTTGGAAAAATCCTTTACGCAGAGAAATTACATACAAATACGACATTGTCACTAAAACAATATTATGTTCTCATTGTTAATTTTCATTAATTTTAATAATAGAATGATCATGATAGCAATGTTTTTGTTTCAGTTTTATCATTCAATGATTTTATTCAATAAAAATTTTTATATACTTAAATAAAAAAAAATTATTATGTTAAATATTTTTACCAGAAGGAAAATTTTATTAATATAAAAAATATCACTACTTCTACAACTAATAAATATTATCAATACTTTTCTTTACTTTTGAACAATATTTTGTTACAAATAAATATGTTTTTTACAAATATGGTTGAAAAATTCATAACTTATTTGTTTTTGAATATATTTTGTTTTTAATAGAGAGAGGAATTAAATTTCGATCGACTGAAAGATTTCTTTCTTCACATATCCACATATTAAAATCAGCTGAAAAGAAAAACGAGGTATTACAGAAGGAATGAAAAGTGAAAGAAAAGTTAAATATTAACAAATAAGATTATGAACTATTTCATTTTACTGAATCTTTCAATTGAAATATTACTTCCATGAACGACGCAACACTGGGTTCAACGTTTGTTTTCCACCTTCATTATAGTTCTCATTTAGTTTGTACATGAATAAATATAAATAGACAAGATTTTTTTATTATTGGTGTGATTCAAGAAATATAAGATATTGATTAACTACTATTAAAGATTTAGTTAATAAAAAATATCTCGTATATCTAGTACAACACTGGTGGTACAAATATACAAAATGAATTAATGAATAAATTTATAAAAGTATTAAATTTGAATTAATGTGGTTTATTGTAATATATGATAAGATGTAATAATATGAGAGAATGGAATCACAATATGACAATATGGGATAATTATATGACAAAATAGGATGGGATAATATGACACGACGAAATAATTATATGATAAGATGGGACAATACTATGATAATTATTTATAATCGTTTTTATTTTTAGCTGTGACCATATTTTTCCCTCACGTTGCTCTCAGATTATGGTCATTACAACTATATTTTTTCTCTGCGTGCAATACTTCATTTTGGAATATGAATTTGGTTCGAATGAATTTTTTTAATATATTTCAACCACCTACAATTAATTACGATAACTGAACTAACTTTTATTAAATTTTAAACATAATTATGCTTTTATAGATATCATAAAATATAATATGTGGAGCTAATAAAATTTTAATAATTGTAATAAAACTTTAATATATTTAATTAATTATCGGTATTTGAGACTATTTTCTAATTGATTTTTTTTCTGTGTGTAGTATATATACACACAGAAAAAATATGCAGTAGGGTATTTAAATAGTTCGGTTTTTCTATTATTCGAACAAAACATATTATTCGAATAATTTAAAAACAAGTCAAAAAATCGACAAAATATGTAAGAGCCTATTTATATTGGCAATTATATTTTACGATATTTGTTTTGAAGTTGCCTCGAAAATACTTCTAAGTTAATACATTTAAATTCAAATAAAAACAACAAATTAGAAAAAAAGAATGGGAATTTTTTAACCCGCTTGCTTTTCTACACCTCTTAATTATAAACGTAAAAGTTGCAGCAATTTTTTGCAGAGAAAATCCCCAATGAAAATTAAAAGAAAATTAAATTAATTTTAGCTAAAAACCTATTTAAAGAATCAACAAATACAATAAAAAGTTTATTTACTTTAAACTATATCTCAAAAGCAAACGATCTTAGAATGACATCGATTCATATTAAACAACCCGTCTTCAGAAGGTCCCTTTTATGCAAGCTGTCAAAAGTTCTCAGAAAATAACTTAAAAAAGAATTTAAATTAGCGGACTTAAGTCGATTTTGTTCTTTTGTTTTTATAAAATTTGACTTTGGAAAAGCTTTTCATTGACGAAATTGCCACTAGGAAAAAATTTTATAAGTAATATATTTTATTTTTAATACAAAAAATTATTCGAATTATTTGTTATTCGAAAAAGACCTTCGAATAATTATTCGGAATAATTGGTCAAAAAATTTGAATGAACATTATTGAATGAATACCCTAATATGTAGCAACAATATGTTGCTTCATATTAGGGTATATGTGCAGAATTAGGTTAGCGAAAATATATTTGCTATAACGGTTATCTTTTTTTATTAAAAAAATATTACCACACATGATAATGTAAAGCCATGTTTTAGAAAATGTTATGCTTTACAATCTTAGACATCAAAATGATAAATTTTCTATCCACTTTCCAGAGCTTAATTCAATTTTGACTTTGGATTTTTAACCACTGTATACTTTTCCACTAAACCAATTTCAGTAAACACTTTCTATGCTACATGGTTATGTTTATATGTAAGTAATAAAATGATAATAAAAATCCTAAAGTCACAAATAACGAAGAGCATTTTACATTATGAATATATATGATGAATTTCAAAAATGTTTGAAACTTTTTGAAACCTAATTTATGTGTCTTGTATTTCTAAAGAAAAACAAAATGCATCAAATTTTGTTAAACCTTAAAAAATAATTAAAAATAAAAAATTTCAGACTATTCTTCTAGAATCTCAAATCTTCAAGGATTTTTTTTTTTGATTTACTTCAGTTTTGCACTGACAACCCATGAACAACTTTTTTGTTTTTGGTAATGGCAACTGCTTATTAAAATAGTTTCTAGGTAAAGAGGCGTCATTATTATTTGCCTACTTAATAGCACAATCATATTGCAATCACTTGGATAAGTTGGCTAGGTTAGTAACCAAAAGGTTGTTGGTTCAACCTCATTCTGATGCTGTTAGTTTTTTATAACAAAATATATAAAAAAATATTTTATATTAAGAAAGCTTTTATCACCTAGAAAATGAAGTGCGAGATGGTGTACTGAATAATACTTTAGTCATTAAAAACGATTGGTTAATTTGTGCCCAAGTTCCAATCTTACTGACATATTTTTGAGCACCCCTCAAAAATATGTCTCGAATAACTAGTTATTCAGGCAAAAATAAATAGTTATTTAAAATTAAACCAAAAATTTTAAATTTTTTAAATTTGCAGTTTTTTTTATTTTTTTTATTTTTTGTTTTGATAGAAAATTTCCGTAAGTGAAATTAAAGTTAGAGAACAGGATTTTAAAGACGAGGTGATTCTCTAGAATTTCAAGTATATCTCTTTGATAACACTTCTTAGACAAAATGGCGTTAAAGATTTTTAAAATACAAAATTTGTATGCATTTTTTAAAATTTTCACCAAATTTTTAAATTTTATTCTGTATATTTTTAAGATGAGATATGAATTTAAATCATCGAAAAGTATCTATAAAGAATCATCTTAATGGTTAAAATTTATAATATGAAAACAATTATGAAAAATCATTTATACCGGTTTCAGCGGCATTCTTATCCAAACACATTTCGCTTGCTGACAACTATCGCGAAGTATAAATTACTTTAATATTTATATCAAATGAACGCACTTTATTTACTTAATACTAAAATTCAAAACATTTTAAGGAAAAAGAGATGGTCTTAACCTCAAAAATCAACCCCGCGAATTTCGTATTATAGTTCAAATTTTGAAATAATAAAAACTACTTTCGATGCAAACCTACTACTAAATTAGATTCAATAAAAAAAAAGGAAAAAATAAAACTAAAATCGCGTTTTTTGTAAAGAATATTATCATGAGTAGTAAGGTTTAAAGGACTAGATTTTTCAATATATAAAATTATATTTTTTTCTTTTTAGCGTATTTCGATAAATATTGAAGATGAAGTTATAGTTTTATGCAATTGCGTTATTTTAGTTGCGACAAAATAATAAAATGTTTTTAAAGTTTCAACTTTAAACTATTACAACTTTTGTGCGCATTAATAAAAATGATTAACGGGATCATACTTTGCATACATAAATATTCTTTAATAAAACCACAAATCATACTTCGTGTCAAAAAAAGAAAAAAAATTAAAAATATTTTTACTAAAAATTTAAAAAAATTTTGAAATTTTCTCATATGTATGTACCTATACACAAGAATGCGTAAGACATAGGTTTGTAAGGGATTAGGTTTTTCATTGCTGTTTATGAGTATGTATTTGTGAGTGTCATTATATCTTTGTATGGGTTAACATATATATGCCACAGGAGATTTCTCTCGCATCAATTTATGATATCCGTAATAAAATTGTACATCTTTTGAGTATATGACACATACCCATCTACTCAGCTCCATGGTTATAGAAATGAATAAATGTATTGTAAATACCATCTATGTAATATGTATGTGTACATGCATGTATGTTACTTACACATTGTTGTTATATTGCATTGTTAGCGGTACATATATCGTACTTATATGAAATGAAATATTTCTCATCTCTTAAGATAAACAATTTAATAAGTTATAACCCACCACAAGATAACCTCTATTCAGGTTGGAAATTTAACTGGTGATCATACACAAGGCAAATATGACAATTGATTTATGATTATATGCGAATGTGTTAGATATATTAAGATAAAATGCAATCATAATTTGAAAGAAATTGGTTAAAGTAAACCGTAAGTTCTCTTATTCGCTAATATTTCGTATAGAGTGGTTTTGATCACATGAGATTTATAACCTTTATACACTGGGTTTGTGTGGAAAAAAATTCAGATCACGATATTTTCAAATCAATTAAAAATTTTTATATAGTATTTTTAACACATTTTGACACTTTTGGATCATATATAACCTTTTTAGAATATAATTGGATATTTTTAAGATATTTTTTTTTTCTATACCTCATAAAATATTTTTTAATTTTGGTGGCACACAGATAGCAAGTATTATCTTACCGATAGAACTTGGCCGTAAAGCCCTCGAAATGGCGAAAGTCAAAATTGGATGGGTAGTATGTCGCTTAAGGCAAAAGGTGCTTGTCAAAAAATGCTTCAGATGCCTGAAATTTGGACATATTTCCTCATCGTGTACAAATCCTCAAGACAGGTCGAAACTGTGTAGAAGGTGTGGAGAAGGTGGACATATTGCGAGGGACTGTACCAAGGATCCAAATTGTATATTATGTAAAGAAGTGGAAAACGCGGATACAAAACACGTAGCTGGGTGCGGAAGATGCCCTGTTTTTAGGCGGGCTTTTAGTAAATTGCGTTAATGAGATTTTCACAATTAAATCTCCATCATTGTCAGGCGGCGCAGGACTTGCTTTCACAAACTATCTGCGAAACTATAGTTGATGTCGCCATTCTTTGTGAACAATATAGAGACATGAGCAATACTGTATGGGTGAAAGATTCAACAGTAAAGCTGCAGTTTGGGCATGCGGAAATAAAGGAATAGAAGAAATATCAGAGTACACAGAAGATGGATTTGTAAGAGCCAAAGTTGGTGGTATTCATATATACAGTTGCTATACCCCTCCTAGTGCAATAATTGAAGAGTTTGAGAAGATGTTAGATAATCTGCTAAGAGACTCAGATAATCATAATCCAAGAATTATAGCAGAAGACTTTAATGCATGGGCTGTTGATTGAGGTAGCCGAAAAACAAATACTAGAGGACATATTTTACCCGAAGCGATTACTAGGCTTAACCTAGTGCTAGCAAATAGTGGAAATACGCCAACATTCTTTAATGGAGGTAGAAGCTCTGTCGTGGATCTAACATTCATGAGTAGTTCCTTGGCAAGGGATATGAATTTTAGAGTCAGCGAACAATACACTCACAGTGACCATCATTATATTTTCAGTCCAGAACTTGCGTAGTAGACATCCATCTCGTGAAGAAGATGCACCAAAATATATTGGTTTGGGCCTCTAAAAGACTTAACAAAGAAGTGCTTACCCAGGAATTTGGAAACAACTTTGAACTGAATGAGAATCAAAAGCGTATGTGACGTCGCTATGCCAAAACGAAGAATGACGAGAAACTGACCCCCAAATTACTGGCGGAACTCGGAAATCAACAACCTTCACGCGTGGTGTATAAGAGCTAGAAGACGAACCAAACGTCTTAGGGGTCGACCGGAGTTCGAAGAAGCGTGACGCGAATTTCAAACCTCAAGGCGAGAGTTTTAACATGCTATTTCAAGAAGCAAAAAAATAGCTTCAAAAATATATGCCTAGAAGTAAATAATGATCCTTGGGGAAAGGCGCACAGGGTGGCAACCTCGCGCCTTAAAGGCGAAAAGTCCCCACAGCCAAGTTGTCCAATCTTACTAGGGAAGATAGCTAAAACTCTGTTCCCGGAACATAGAAGCAATATAAGTACGGCGACAAGAATGAACCCAATAGAATTCATACCGTTGGTGACAGAAGAGGAGCTGTTTCAGATAACAGAGCAAATCGGAGACAACAAAGCTCCAGGACCTGATGGAATTCCAATATTTCTACTCGACAAAAAAGGGAAAATTCTGGAGAAAATCATACACAATCGATTACTACCCGTTGTAGAGGAAAGACATGGTCTGTCGAATCAGCAATTTGGGTTTCGAAAAGCTAGATCGACCATCGATGCAATTCGTATGGTAGTAGATACAGCACGAGTGGCGATAGAAGGCAAGGGAGTCAGTAGGAATTACTGTTCTATCATAACGCTTGATGTAAAGAACGTGTTTAACTCTGCGAACTGGGGAATAATAATTCAAAAACTAAACGGAATCGGCATTCCGGCGTATTTAACAAGACTATTTGACAGACAGAAAGCTCTGTTACCAAACCGACAATGTCACTGCAGGAGTTCCACAAGGCTCTGTACTTGGTCAAGTATTGTGGAATATAATGTACAACGATGTTCTAGAGTTTAACATTCCAGAAGAGGCGAACATTATAGGTTTTGCAGATGACATAGCAGTTACGGTTTCAGCAAGATATAACAAAGTGGAGCTAATCTCGAATGAAGTAGTATGGACTCTTAGAAACTGGATGAAAAGAGTGGGGTTGGAACTTGTCGAGCATAAAACGGAGATTGTATTAGTTACAAGCAGGCGTAAAAAAGAGACCATGAGAATATCGGTTGGAGAACACCAGGTGACATCAAAATCCCATCTCAAATATTTGGGAGTTCTCACAGATGCCAGACTTAACTTTAGGATATATATGGAGTATACTGCTAACAAGGCAGCAAATATTAGAGCCGCTCTTGAAAGAATGATGCCGAATGTAGGTGGACCAATGGTCAGCTCAGTTATACTATACGCTGTTCCCATAGATATCTTGGCTGACGAAGCCAAACGCTTGGATGAAATCAGAAGAGACCCAAATCAACTAGACACTCGTGTACGTAAATTTGAAAGAGAACCTTCTATAAGACAATGGCAGAGCAGATGGGAAGACAGCCTCAAAGGAAGATGGACCTTTAAACTAATCCCGAGAATAAATGTATGGCTAAACAGACGACATGGAGAAGTTAATTACCACTTAATGCAGTTTCTCTCAGGTCACGGAGGATACCGAAGTTACCTGTACGGATTCGGGTTAGATAACTCTCCATATTGCCTTAACTGTCCAAACCAAGAGGAAGACCCAGAACACGTCGTGTACAACTGCGCACACTTTCGCCACGATCGACAGAAAACAGAAGAAGTCCTTGGGTGCTAACTGAATCCGCAAAATATTGTTGACATCATCCTCAATAAGAGAGAAAATTGGGATGTAATATCCTCAATGATTAAAAATCTATGATAAACTTAGAACGGAAGAGAATCTGAGGAAATTCCAGACACCAGAGGTAGCCTAGATAAGGCTCTCCTAGCCTGCGATGCAATATCTTTGTAGACTGATCCGCAGGGATGCTGAATGACGAAGGAGGTGGTTTCATTCGGTATGAATCCGACATAAATACTTCCGAGTAAGTACTACGAATGTCTTAATTTTTCGAACAATATATCGTACATAATTCAATACATTATTGTTGTGTCATCTCATAGGTCTTCTTTTTATTAAAATGTTACGCCAAAATGAGTGGCTCTATCAGATGAAATTTGGCACATAGGACTTTCATGACATAAGGACGAAATTGAAATTGGTTATGATCAGTCCATTATTTCACCTAGCCATCGTGCATATTTACTCCCGGAATAGGAGTTTAACGATCACAAATGCCTTAAATATAGCAATATTTTAATGAAATTGTAAAGAAGTTTTGTACAAGTATCAATCTTTGTACAAATTTCATAAAGATCCATAATTGGCCATAGGTCTCATAAAAAACCCTCTTCCGAAAATCATTTTAACGTGCATAAATCACATATATATCTTAGTATTAGTTTTATATAAGTAGAAATCACAGTGACAAATTTTATTAGGATCGCTCCATAATTTACGATAGCTCAAATATAAGCCCACTTTCGGGTGTCACCCTAAAATGCATACATTCATATAAATGTTAGTATTAACGTAAAATTCTGTATTCGTATATTTTATTTTGCACTTAGTAAAAGTATCGGTTAACAATTGTCCACATGTCTAATATAAAACAGCTCCACGACTTTTGATGGACATACACAATGGTGTGGGGTATCATGACCGACTATATCTTTCTTACTCTTTACAATTAATTAATATTATCATTTTGATGATTAGAGCATATTCAGTTCAAAAATTAACTAATAAAGCCAATTTCGTAATTAAAAGTCATTTTTATTTTTTTCTGTGTAATATATAAAAAAATAAGTGATACAAAAATATATAGTATTCAAAATTAGTTTTAATATATACCGCCTCAGTTCGTTAAAAATCGGTAAGACGCTGAACTTGGAGAAACAAAGCATGAAGATTTGAAAAAGGATATATTGATGTTTCTAAAGCCATAAAAGATTTATTAGCTTTTAAGTTTTAGTATGAGTTAATGATGTAAACACAATTTATTTTTTAAATTAAAGCTACAGAGAAAAAATTTGACCCTTGGTTACCGATTTAGAAAAAATTTGGTGCATTTGTAGAGGAGGATACAGAGGCATGTAAAACGAATTTTTCTCATGTTTATTTTGAGAACTGTGGTAACTCTTTACCTTTGAAATTGATTAACATATTTATTTAAATGGCCATAATTTTTGTTAAATAAAAGATATCAAAATAATGCAGTGGATTTGTCAAAGCTTGTGTTTTAAGATGCAATATAAAATTTTTGAAAATATTATTATTAACATATTTTTTGTAAGAATTTTCTTTAATTACGTGTATCTAAAAAGTTCATCTTTAAAGATTTTTATATTTTTTTGGTGGGATGCCTTATTGGTATACTTGCTACAGAGAAAATTTCAGAGAGGTCAAAATTTTTAAATTTAAAATGAAATTTATATATGCAATCTTTTTGTTCATTTCTGAACTAATAATAACATTTAGAATTAGATGGTGTAAGCAAATAGAATACTAAAATAAATAAATTTATAAATAAAACACTTTATTTTAATGAAAAAGTAATTTTTCTTTAAAAATTTAAATTTTTGTTTTCTTTTTTCCTTCGAAGAGCATATAAACCTAAACAAATGACATCCTAATTTTTTTTTTAGAAATATATGTTAATGGCGAAAATGTTTTCTTTATCCTTGGTAAGTGGTATATTGGAACTCGCAATAGTTTCCCAATTATTCCAAATAATGTAATACTTAATACAAAATTTATAATTTAATTTATGTTGTTTTGTTTATGATAAAAATCACCAATTTCTTCCGTACATCATACAAATTTAATGAAATTTGGTTCAAATATTAACGTTAATTCTACTAATGCAAAGACAACTTTAATACGAATTGTTCAATGGTTCGCGAATTGTAATACTTATAAAAAAATGTCTTTATAAAAATATAAATCAGAAAATATATGTGTATGATACAAGGTTCATTAAGGTTCATAGTTAAAGGTAACAAAATTACCATTAAAATTATACCTGAAAATATTTTTCTCTTAAATTTGAATGAACGAAATTTCATTAAAAACATACTAAGTAAATAATACAACATTTCTCTATATTCTGAGTAAGTGTCGTGATGCAATTCTCAATGGCTTATGTGTTAGTAAAAAAGTCGCATCTAGTAAAGTGAACAAATTCATACTTAAGTATGTTTAAAAATAAATATTTTTGAGTAAATTTTTTCTACGCGCTATTATTCCCAGGGCGTTTTTAAACTATTATGGTAGAAATTTTTATGTTCGTACACAATGGTGTACAGTACCATATATTCGGTCTTGACCGGCTATATCTTTTTCGTTTTTATATATTCTATTGTATAAATATTACATTCTTTCATTTCGAATTTGGAAGGAAATTCCAAAATTTCAGTATAATTAACTTACAATACAAATTCAGCAATGAATTTGTATCTTTGCAGGCATAGATACAAACGAGTTTATTGATAATAAATGAATTTAGTAGCATACTTTGCCAGTGTTGGATATTAAAAGCTCTCACGATGATCTATACATGAATTTATGCGTAACTAATTAAGTTACTTTAAACCAAAGCAATACAGTTCTTGCCTACAATTTGTATCCTCAAACATATTTACGTAGAATCTTGCGAGATAAGTTGCCGCCTCTTAAATCTGCTACAACCAATTCACGAAATGCTGGGCATGCACTAAAGTGTGCCAAGTGTGTACAATTTTTAGAATGTTGTCATTAATAAGGACTAGTAGATATTATAAAAATATACTTGCCACTGAGCATAACAGCTGCTTTTATTTAAATCACATTTTCTTATTAAATATATATTTTTTTAAAATTATATTTTATATATATTTCAAAGTTACATTTTTTTTTATTTGAACATATTTATTATTATTATTATTTTAATGTCAAACATGCTTTTTATAAGCTTTCGGTTGTTAGCAAAGAAAGTTCAACCAATACAATATTCTGTGAAGAATTGTTTCGTTACTGCAACTGAAAATATAGTTAACGTTTAAAAACCAACATTTTGTTTCAAATAATATATATGACAGTTTAGCCTACTGATTTTATTTTTATTAGTTCATGTAATTTTATGATTTGGGTAACTTCAGTTTCACTATAATTATGACTTTTCGACTTTTAGTACAAAAACCCTTTTAAATTTATAAATTTTCCTTAATTAAAATTACTCGTGCATTTTGGATGAAGATAGGTAGGTAGATAGAGAAGGTTGACGTGATACCACATGTACCACATCTCCACCCAGAGACCGATCTCGGTCCATTGTGAGTCCCTTCATTGAAAGCTATAGGATATAGAATACAAGAAACAGAATACAGAAAATAGAAAAATTGGAATACGACGAGAAAAAGTTAGGAATAAAACAGAATCATATAAGAGGATTAACAATGTTGCCAATCCCCCTAGGGGCGTACCCCTGACCCTCCCTTAGACAGTCGATGCCCATGACGAAGCCGATGACGTCTACAATCTCCACGTCCCGAACATCACTTAGCCCATCGAGGAATTGACTGCCCAGGCACTTCATCCTACGATGCTGCAATCGTTGACCATGGCATATAATGTGCTCAATAGAATCGGTCTCGTCGACGTCTCCACACATTCGACAAAAATCGGAATTGCTAACGTCCCATCTATACCTCATCTTCCCTATCAGACAGTGACCCGTTATGGCCGCTATCATTCTTAAGCTCCTCCCACTCAAGCCCAGAAGAGTGCCTGTGCCTGCCTTGTCGAGTGCCGACCACATCGACACCTTACAGTTGCCTGATATATTGCAGTGGCCAGACATCCAGCAGAGTCTCACCATGTATTTTTCCATCAGTTCTCTCAGTTACCTTCTGCAGGCAGCAACTAGCCTGGATTTCACCTTATGTATCCCCAAGGCCTTCAGAGCCACCTGACTGTCCACATAGAGAGTAACCTCGGTACCCCTCACAACGTTCTGCCTGATTAATTCTGCGGCCTTCAAGATGCCGAGAATAGCAGCCAGAAAAACGCTGCACTCATCAGGCAGTCTAAAAGAGCATTTCAGATCCGTGTCCGTAATATAGACTCCCGCACCAGTAGCTCTGTCCATCTTCGATCCGTCCGTGAACACTGCACAACTCTCATACAGTCCCTCATTGCCGGACCAAATCTCCCTATCAGGTATCACCACTATAGGATTTGCCCCAAAGTCCGATTCAGCGGCCATGTAATCTGATGCCCCCATGGAGTTCAGATTAACTTCACCATAACTGATCTCGTATATGACCCTGGAGTGACTTGCTCTCGATGAACCTAAAAGTCCTAATTCCTTAAGTCTCAGCAGACTTCTTGCTGCTATACACTTCACAAACTCCTCAATGGGTAAGAAATGAGGTATGATATCCAGAGCCGTTTGTGGTGTACCTGTCATTGCACCTGTAATGCCAATTGAAGCACACCTCTGTGCCTTCGACAAAAGGTTCCTATTATTCTTACGTTCCAGTGCCTGCCACCAAACAAAACAACCATAAGCAAGAATTGGTCTCACCACTAAGGTGTAAATCCAATTTGCAACTTTTGGTTTGAGAACCCAATTCTTACCTATGGAGCTCTACAAGTATAGTAGGCATTTCAGCCAGTTCAGCTTACTATCGAGGAATACACCTAGATATTTAGTTGAGTCGGAAAGTCTTAGTTCAGTTCAACATAGTACCGGTAATCTAAAACTCTCTATCTTGTACCTTCTAGTAAACAGAACCAACTCTGTCTTTCCGGATTCATTCCCAGCCCCCTACCAGCGGCACAAAAGGAGAGCTCACGCGGTGCGGACTGCATGATCTCACTGATTGTGGGAAGAAATTTTCCCTTTACCAGTAGGACCACATCATCAGCATATGCCACGATCTTCCGTCCCCTGCTGTCAAATTGACGCAGAATCACGTCGACAGCCAATAACCACAGTAGGGTGAGAGGACTCCCACTTACGGTGTCCCCCTAGTTACCAGTTTCCTTAAACATACTCCACCCAAGCTCGAGTTGACAATCCTGTTACTCAGCATGAGGATTATCCATTCGATTAAGAAGTCATGTACTTTAAGATCCACCAGCGCCTGCTTAATAGCGTCAATCTTGATATTGTTGAACGCTCCTTCAATATCCAAGAACGCGGCTATGGTAAATTCCCTGTACCGAAGTCCTTGTTCTATTTAACCCACCACATCATTCAGCGCACTCTCAACAGATTTACCCTTCAGGTAAGCATGCAGAGCACTACTTATGCTGTTGGTGCCAACAGAAGATCATATATAGGTCTATCAGTCTCTCTAATGTCTTCAAAAGAATAGACGATAGGCTGATAGGTCTATAATCCTTGGGTTTCGAGTGACAAGTCCTACCACCTTTAGATATGAATATGACTCTTACCTCTCTCCACCCTCTCGGTATGTGTCTATGTAGCAGACACCCTTTAAAAATATCAAGTAGTAGTAGACGAACCGTCAATGGTGCATTCTGCAACATGGCCGGAAAAATACCATCCGGCCCTGGTGACTTGTAAGGCTCGAATGAATTTACCGCCCATGCGACTTTCTCAAATGTAATCAGGTCTCTCACTACCATTTCACCTATCCCGATGGCGGGCTCTGTGAAGAAGTGCTCTTCATCACCTGATCCTTCCATCAATGGATCCTTTCAACCCGGAAAATGCGTTTCTAAAAGCACATCAAGTGACTCAGAACTAGACTCCGTCCATAAACCATCTGATCTCTGGATACTCCCCGGAACATTAGGATCCTTCGACAATGTCTTTCTGAATCTGGATAGTTCATTGACAGAGTCAATGATCTCTCCGAACTTAATCCACGAGGCCTTTTTAGCTCTTCTAATATCCTTTTTGTACTTATTAAAACACATTTTATAGGTGTCCCAATCTTCGTCCCTATCAGTTCTATGAGCCCTGTTATACGACCTGCCAACTGTGGTCCGTTGAGCTCTCAACTCCTCTGACCACCAGACCAGCTGTTTCCTCTTACCCGGATAGCTCACCATGCAATTGAGCTCAGAGTTACTGATAATAGACCCCGTTAACTTCTCTACCACTTCGTCAATATTATCTCTAGACATAAACTCCATCGTAGCTCCAGCCAGTCTTGACCCCATATCACGCTCGAAAACGTCCCAATCAGTCATTCTAGAATTCCT
This sequence comes from Protocalliphora azurea, assembly GCA_932274085.1. Lineage (NCBI taxonomy): Eukaryota > Metazoa > Arthropoda > Insecta > Diptera > Calliphoridae > Protocalliphora > Protocalliphora azurea. Next base: position 82,902,663 of record OW026522.1, on the reverse strand, counting down.
AAAAAGTTGCCCCTCTGTGCTCAGAAAGTTCAGACTAAAGATTATTCTGCCATGATCCCTAGAGTTAGTCAATGTGATATCTATTACTGAACGTGATATCTATACTGAACGTAGGGGTATCTAACCTATTACAGATTGAAAGATCATTTGCAATAATGAAATCAAATATTGACTCACCTCTCTTATTAATGCCCCTACTACCCCATTGACTATGGTGTGCATTAGCATCGCAACCGAGCAATAGACGTACTCCATTCCTTCTTGCATACTAGGCTAAAGTTCACACCCTGCCATCCGATGGTTCCGTCGCCTCATAAGGCATGTATACAGAGGCCAAGGCCAGTTTATTACCTCCTAACGTCTCTCCCTGGACAACCGTTAGATCTCCATAACTGAAAGAATTAATAAGAATTAACTGGAGTTCAATCCTCACTAGGATACAAGTTCTTACCTTATCGTCAGTGGACAGTACGAACAATTTATATCCTTTAGCCCTAAGACCACAGACCTGGTTGTTATTTAACCAATGCTCTTGTATTAGGGCCACATCCACATTGGTCTCACTGAGGTAGGTTATTAATTCGGTCGAGGCATCTGCACCATCCGCAACCTCTTTGGCTTTGTCATTTTTCGAATATCGAAATTTGACATAGCCAAGCCCGAACGTAACAACCCCCTCCCCCCCCCCCCCCCAAATTGAGTCCAATTTCTTAATAGATTACCTATCTACTGCGAATCGGAAATATTTTCCCTGGTTCTCTTTACAATCACAGTGACAAGTTTGCATTGACTTTTATTGATCCCCCTATTCTGTCCTTCCAATATTCCCAGTATGACTTCCACTGGCTTAATGGGTGGTGGAATCCATATCGTGACTACTGGTCGCAACGGCAATTCCGACGCTGGTATAACCTCTAGTTGCGCATCTGGCCAAAGGTTACCACATCTGCTAATCGCGGCTTTCAGGAACTCAAAGGTTCCTTTATTACCGCAACTTACAGTCTTGACACCCCTTGTCCAGTCTGCACCCATGAAGGCTATTTCATCAGGTCTGTGCCTTACCTGGAAGATTTCGTCCATAAGCCTATCTTCAATCAGCCGCCACATTTCTGTACTGATTCTCCCATCTGAATCAGCACGGTCAATAACTGCTGCTTGAAGAATATCCGACCTGGACGAATCCTTCACCTTTTTGGACGATGAAGGTTGATAATCACCTGATACTACCCGCTTTACTACTCCCTTATGAGAGTTTTTAAACGGGCCACTTGGTGCTTTACCAACCTTCTTCGCCGATGATATCTGCTGGTCATCCCCAGACCTCACTCTTTTTATGATCCCCTTAGGAAGACCCTTAAAAAAGAGTCATGTGGTACATGACCAGCTTTCTTGGAGGTAGAGGGTATCTCATCTCCAGGCAGAGCTCCTCTAATGGATCTAATCTGAGAGTCCTTAGCGGGGCTCTCAAGAGTTTGGTTTACTCTCTCCGCTCTTTTCCTAGTTTGAGTTGTCCCACTTCCAATCCTATCTGACCTGTCGTTTCACTTGTTAGAACTTACAAGATCGCTGGATGGCTTGTGAGCAACTCCATGCTTGCTATCGGCGACTTGTGGTTCCAAAGTACAGGTAGACACAGACTCTTTACTCTTGCAAGCAATTACTGGACCTTCCTCTATCTCCACTTTAAAACCATCGGGATAAGACATTCCCAGGGTATCACCGATGGAGCCATAGGTCCGTTCGCACATGTATATGCTCTTTCGGTGTTTCCTACGAATATACCTTAATCAACTTATTTAGTCCTAACGCCGTTCTTTGCCTTTTCAAACCTCGTTCGACTGTCGGTTGCGGCCTGTACATCCATTCTTCCTGCCGAACAATTGTTTTGGCCAAAGGCCTGGACATGTCTGATGCCCCCTTCGAGCTCTCCTGCTTCATAACCAGTGATGTCGCAGTGACTGCAGTTCCGATCTCCCCTATGTCCGCGTCCGTAGCTTCCTCCTCCCTAGTCAAGTCCCTTCCTTCGGTTTTTCCTTCGTCATTTTTTCCCTTAACCTATTTGTTTTTGTAAATCTTTTTTCCTCAATTTTGGTCCGACGAATATGCACGTAAAATATAGACCATCTCGCGCAGTGACTGCGTACGCGGACTGGGCTGTAATACAACTGAACCTTGTCATCAGCATCAGAGGGGAGCTGTTCTCAATTAGTTTCTTTTCGCACTAACTAATCATTCAGATCCTCGGCACTGCTACCTACCACCTTGATCTTAAAAGTGCATGATACCAGTTTATTTGGTCCGCGGAAAACGTATGGCACCAAGACCGTATCCACCACACACATTTTTGCACATTTTTTTTAACTACAATTAAAATTTTCAGAACTACAAATCGAAATTTCTGAAATGTAATTAGAAATTTCTGAAATACAATTAGAGACTTCTAAATTATAATTAAAAATTTCTGAAATATAATTAGAAATTTCGGAAATACATTTAGAAATTTCTGAAATATAATTAGAAATTTCTAAAAAGTAAATGGAATTTTCTAAAATTAAAATATAAACAGAAATTTCTGAAATACAACTGGAAAAAGTGTACATTATTCACCTTATTTATGAACACGGCTGCCAGATTTGATGATTTACCGTCATTTGACGATGCCTAATAATTTTTCTTTGAAAGTTTCTTTAGAAATGGACCATGAAGGAATGCTGAGAAAATTAATATTTAGTAAAAACGAGAATGAAAGATATAGTCGGTCAAGACCGACTATATTATACCCTACACTATTGTGTATGAGCATAAAAATTCCGTAAGAGGACTTATATTATATCTGTGGCCAATTTTACTAAATGTAAAATATACAAATACTGAATGATGCGTTGATACTAACATCTAGATTATTATATGCACTTTAGGGCGATTCCTGGAAGTGGGTTTATATGGTAGCTATGATAAATTGTGGACCGATTCTCATAAAATTTGGCAATGTTGTTTCTGCTTACATAGAACTTATTCATATCGAATCATTTTTTTTAATTCGATTTATGTACGTTAAAGTGATTTTCGGAAGAGGGATTTATAAATAGGGTTTTATAAATTTGGTACAAAGATTGATACTTGAACAGAACTTGTTTGCACCGAATTCTTATTTCTAAGGCATTTTTTAATATTTAAACTCTATTCCGGGGAGATATTTTTGTATGGGCTAGGTGAAATAATGGACCGATCACAACCAATTTCAATAGGTTTAGTCCTTGTATTATAAAAGTTTCACGTGCCAAATTTCATTCCCATACATTGAATTATCTTTGTGAACAATATTTACATGGACAGCCAACCGGCCAGATGGACATATGGACATCATTAGATCGACTTAAAAAGTGATTCTGGGTCGATTGGTATACTTAAAGGTGGGTGTTGGACACATTTTTCTATGTGTTATCAGCATAAACGCATAATACCCCAACCATCTGAGGTGGTGTAGAGTTTAAAAATGATTTATTTCAGTAATAATCCAACAAATCAAGAAACGATACAATATCATTAATGATGTCATAATTTTAAAATTATATGATAAAATATAAAAACTATTTTTTTCTCTATTAAAAACTTCAAAAATTTTCAATAAAATAAAAATAAATTAAAAAAAATTGTGGAAAAAATATTCTATGATGTGTTATATTGAAGGTCTATATTCAGAACCCTCCACCTCGAAAAACAGACGTTTTCAGGAGAGCAAAAAACTGTACATTTCGCGTATTTTTCAAGTATATATTTTTTACAATATTTAGTTAAAGCCAAGACTAAATCATATATATAATTTATTTTTAATATTATATAATATTGGCAATTTTAAAGAGGGGTAGAGTGTTTTGCACTTTTAAAATATTCAATGTATATAAATAAAATAACTATGTAATTACCATTTAATATTTGATTTGATTAAAAATTTTAAAACTAGTTAGTAATTTGTATATAGAGAAAATCGTATAACAAACAACGTTGCACGACTTTCATCACATGAGTCAACTAACCAAAAAAAAACTTTGCATGAAAACTGAAAAACATTTAAATATTATCTATCAATATGTTCGTGGTATAAACTCTAAACTGGCTAACCTCTATATTGAAAGTCTTAATATATATCACCACATAGTTGTCCTCACTGAAACCTGGTTAAATAGAAACACTTTAAATACTGAAATTCTTTGCAATGATTTTAATATACTTAGACGTGACAGAGAAAATTTAACTACTGGTGGAGGCATTTTAATTGCTGTTTTAAATATTTTCCAATCTGATGAGTTAAAATTTTAACATTATCCCGATATTGAGTTTATATGTGTTCGGATAAAACTGAATAGCTCACATATATTTTTAGCATGTTCCTACATTCCCCTAAAATCTGATCAACTAACTTACATAAAATATTTTGAATCCATTAAAGCTGTTGTGTCTAAAGCTCAACTAGATGACTTCGTTAACGTTTTTGGCGATTTTAACTTGTCAGCTGAAATTTGGAAATTTTTACCAGAATCATACAGTTATGCACCAATAAAATTTGATGCCTTTATTGAAGAGTTTCACAATAATTTATCTGATTTATTTTTTTTTTCAAAAAAAAAAAAAAAAAATGGGATTTGTAATGAATATGGAAACTATCTACATTTGGTTTTTGTGAACGAACTCACTAACTGCACCATTACTCGAGCATGACCAGTTACGAGACCAGAGGATCACTACCACCCTACTCTTGAAGTTAGTCATAATAAGAAGTTATGTTTTAAGAAAACAAATTACGATGACCTGAACTATGACAACCACTAATTGGCTTGAACTGTTATACATTCCGAATGGTAACCCAGCTTCAATTGACTCTATGATTAATACGTTTTATACTACTATGCATAATTTTTTTGAGGAATGTGTGCCAAAACTTTTCGTGATTAAACATTCAGGTCCACCGTGGAATTCTCCGCATCTATCAAGATTAAAAAATGTAAAAAACAAATGCTATAAAAAATATAAGCAATATCGAACAGCTTATGATTATAGCAAATACTGTGTATCTCGAGCGGAATATAATCTTCTCAACAGGAGACTGTATATAAATTACCTTGAGAAAATGAAAAGGAACTTTAAACGTGACCCAAAATCATTTTATAATTTTGTAAAGAGTTATGAAGTATTTAATTAATGAATCTAATATTAATTTCATTAAAAGCAATATGTTTGCCGATTTTTTTGCAACAACATATTCCAACCAACAGTACGATACATTAACTAAATACCCGCTTTCTCTGATGAAACATCAGGCAAAATCATTTTCTTCTATTGATACTTCTCAGGTTGTTTTATCTTTAAAAACAATAAAATTATCATTAAGTAGTGGACCTGATGGCAGCCCTGCTTGCGTTTTAAAATATTGTGCTCATGCCTTAGCCACTCCTTTGGCTATTATGTTTAATGTGTAGGAAAGGAAACAAGTCGCACATAACGAGAGGCATTGCAAAATTGAATGCTGTTCCGAAACTTTTTGAAAAATGCTTAACAGACTCTCTCAGCCACAGTGTATCCTCAATGCTATCACCAGCATGATTTCAGGAAAAGTTGTTCTGCAGTAACAAATATATTACAACTAATATATAAATAAATCGAGCTTTTAAGGATGGCCAACTTATGGACGTTTATACACTGACTTCAGCAAAGCTTTTGACAAAATCAACCATAACCTACTTCTCACTAAGCTGAATGTATTAAGGTTTACTAGCAACACTTTGTGCTGGTTACGGTCGTATCTAACCTGCAGGACACAGTGTGTTCTTTTTGATAATACCATCTCTAAAGAAATTCTTGTTAGCTCCGGTGTCCCCCAAGGAAGTCACTTAGGCCCTTTGCTATTTTCACTTTTCATAAAAGATTTTCCTCTTGTAATGAAGCATTGTAATGCTTTAATGTACGCTGATGATGTTAATATGCTTCTCAGCTACAAATTATCTTCAGATGGGGCGTATTTGTAGTAGGATTTAAATAGCTTTTACGCATGGCGTAAATATAACCAAATGGAGCTAAGCACATGCGATTTCCTAGAAATTACATTTCAATGCTACACTATATCCTAGACGGGTATCAACTAGAGTTAGTTGGAGAATTTCTGGATCTTGGTATTCTACTTGATCCTAAATTAGATTTCTGCGAGCATATTACAATGATGATAAATAAAGCTCGTGGTGTGCTTGCTTATATTAAACGATGGTCTAAAGAGTTTACAGATCCCAATGTTACGAAACAACTATACACATCCCTAGTAAGACCAATTTTGGAGTATGGGTCTATTCTCTGGGATCCTCAAATGCATATTGCACATAGACCGAATAGAATCTGTTCAAAAGCAGTTTCTCTTATTCTGCCTGTGGAGCTCATTTGGTCGTTATTCTGGGAATCTTCATTCGTATACTGCGAGGTTTCATTAATTAAACTACCTACCTTAAAAAGCCGAAGAACTAATTTGATTATTAATTTGATTCTTCATAACATAAGTTTTAATCCAAGACATTTTACCCGACACCTAATACCTCTGCACCTTCCTGTTATTCAAACAAATTATGCTGATCCTTTGAGGAGAATATGCAAAACCTTCAATGAATTGTATAGCTTAATCGATTTTTCTATTAATGTAAATGTAATTAAACGCAATATTATCGTGTTTTTAAATACTTAATATGTCTTAACAAAAAAAAAATTTTTTTTTTTTTTTTTCATTAATAATGCCTTTATATAAAATCTTGTAGAATTCATATCCATAGACTTAATCAAATAATATATAAAAATAAATAAAATAAAAATAATTTAAAAAGCAATATAATTCAAATATGTAATTACCTTTGAGATCGGAGCAGTGGAAATTGTAGCCCCAAACAAACAAAACAATAAATTTCGCACATCTAAAGAAATATTACAACGAAAGTCTTAAAATTTTGTGATACTAACTGTCCCATCAACTTCAGAAAAGACAATAAGAAGAGTAGGCGCAGAGGGGATGGTAGTTCCCATAAAAAGTAAAAATTAGTTATCGCTTAAATGATGAAATATTAGAGCAAAATTTTTAAAATTATATGGGAATAATTTCCTTATTCATAACTGATATGAAAATAGTGCGGGCAGCTCTAGGAGAAATGTTATCCCTCATACAAGGTAAATCTTAATTTTAGCATATCTAGGGAACTATTACTGTCTCGAGATTTTGTAGGAATAATTTTCTTGTCAATTTACACAAATGTGGTGAAAATAGGTATGGTAGATTTACAGAAGGTAGTAGCCGCCATACAAAGTGAACATTTATTATATGTCCAAAGAACTATTCAACTGATTTAATATTTTTAATCAGATTTTTGTTCAGCATGTATAAATTAGTCAGAAGTTATATATTTTATATTTAAATCTTCTAAATGTAAAATAATTACTAAGAGTAATAGAAGGTATTGCACTCAAAAATAAAAATAAAATACTTATTTTATAAGATAGGGAAATACGAAAACGTTGATTAAGTTATATATATAAATTCAACGATATCATTACCATATCATTTTAGAATTATAAATGATGATGATTATCATTTTAGAATTATAAATGATATTATTTAGAATTATAAATGACGCGTCATGACGTTGTGATATTATTACAATATCATTTGGAACGTTAACGGCTATTATTAGGGATTCCATTTTATTTAGTTGAACATTTTTTGAAAATAACTATACTTGGTGGAATAATACAAATAACTTTAAAAAATAATCCGTGAACCCAGGATTCTCAGTGCTGATAAATGAAAATGGCGATTGACGTTTTCGATCATAATATTTTGAAAAACTTAAAAAATCATACCACTTAACAGATTAACAAAATGCAAACTGCGTTTAAAATGCATTGTTGTCATACTCAACCAAAAAAGATTTGGGAAATTATCAAAATTTTAAGATGCAATTGTCATTAACTATACCACCTTGCATTTATATATATGTATATATATATATATATATATATATATACATTAACATTTTTAGAAAATATGAAATTTTTTCAGTACAATGAAAATCAAAATTTTTTGGGACACACTCATTTATCAAGTACGATGTTGATTTCAGAAAATCTGTTCACATATTTTCGTACACAAAACAAAAATATATAAAACATGTTAAGCTTTTACTGAAATAAATGAGCTTTCTTGCTAATAGTTAATTTTCACAGCATCTCTTCACGGTTCCACTCTATTAGACTCGCAACCAGAGGCTAAATTGGACTTTAAAAAAAGTCAGAAAAATGTCCCAAAAAATAAGGCCAGCTGATATATTTTTTTATTTGAAAACTTATTTTATTTCTTATTTGTTGTTCTTATTAGTTTTAAATATTTTTGTTTAAATATTGTAATAAGTTTTTAAATAAAACACAGAACAGCTGTCAACAAAATGATCTGATGAAAAAATTCTTAACAAATTTGGGTTATATTTCGTATTAAAAATGACATAATATTTTGAAGTGATTTTTTCTTAATTCTTAAATTATAATTCCATTTTCACTTTTATATATATTTTTTAAACTATATTCATAAATAGTTTTTATGGCTAATGAAGTTTATTAAAAAAAAAACAAAAAGAAAAATAATTGTAATAATTGATTGAGTCAATAAAATAAGTTGTGTCTGATTTGTAGATTGAAGCGACGTAGGTAGAAATTTTTGTTCAATATAAGTAATCTCGAATTTTTGTGAGAATTAATACATACAAATGCTTAAATGGATGATTCTGAAAAAATTTAAGAGTGAAAAGAAACTAGAAAGAAAGCCAGAAGCTAAAACGACGAAAAGCGAAATAAAAAGTCTAAATTTAGCATCAAAAAAGCTAAACTGGCACATTTATATTATATATTTCAAAGAAAAATTACAAAGTGGAATATATGATATTTCAAATATCATTGATACAAGGACGAATATTGATTTGAATATCCTTTTATTTTCAAAAATTGTATTTTATAAAAATAGTTGGAAACTAGATTTATTAGGTATTATTTTGAGCTAAAGTTTTTCAAATAGGACAAATAGTCTGAAGGTATATGGATTTGAAGTACATGTTTAAAAAAAAAAATCTAAAAAAAGTTAACTTTGAATCGCGATAAAAACTAAACTACAACGAATTTAAAATTTTTGAGAATTTTAAATTTCGTACTGACGTAGTAAGTGTATACGACGAGTTTCATCGAAATCCGAGATGTTGAGATTCTTCGGGTTTTCGAAAATTTTTTCTCTCTAAAGCAACTTTATTTTCAAATTCCCATTGAATTTGATTTTGAAAAAGAATAATTAGAAAACTTGTAGCTATGTTTAAATTTTTTAAAGTTTTTTATTGGAAACTATGGTGAATTTTTAATGAAGTCTTGCAAATTTTTGAATTATGATTTATATTATAATTGTATTGTGATGCTAATTTACGTACCTTTAAGAGACTTCCGGAAAGGGACTTTTTATGGGGTGTGAGTGTTCAAAAATAAGTAAAAACATCAAAATCAATGTTTGAATAATTTAAATTGTAATATTGATATCAATGTAGAACATGATGAAATTTCAAAATTTCATCATGTGTATCTTTTAGTTGAAAAGATATTTGGTTCTAAAATCGGCTAAATTTGTTAAGAATAAGCAAATAATTTTTGTTAGGAAAATTTTTAATATTTCGTCTGGCATTATTTTGAAACGGTTAGATAAATTAATTTTTTTTTATTATTTTATTTGGATTGTATATTCATGTCTAGTCTAGTGCAAACTCTATTTTCAATTTTCGATAATTTCAACATTTTTTTTCGTTATCAAAAAAAAAAAAAAAAAAAAATTATTTTATATTATACCACTATATTGCTAAACCAGCAAAAAATTCCACTTATGTTGGCTTATTGTGCAAGTTACCTTGGCTTATTCCATATATAGTTTAGCTGAAAGAAAGTGCATGACTAGATGTAAGAATGCTTATAATAAAAAAAATCTTGTTTTTTTTTTTGTACTTTATAAAACAAAGTAAAAATATAAATTTGTTGAGGGAGAAGAAAAGGCGAGTTTTAACATACCATAAAAATTACATAAAATCAAAAATAACCAAAACACTAATTGCTCTATGTGTTTTAATTGCTAATGTTCTCATTGTGAATATTCTCACGAAAAAACGCATATGGGCATGATGGTAGAGAGAATTTTAACTTTAATACAATATTTAATTTTATTTTGAATAAAAATTTGAAAGTTTATATTTTAGAAACAAAGTATGAAAATATTTTGAAAATTTATAGACATATGGAAGATACATTTAGATACCCGTCTGAAGATTAGATTTTCCATTGACATTGTTCGCATTTTTTGAAGTTTTATGTCTATAAATTATGAACATAGTGCTACAGTATCCATTTATTTTAAAATTCAAAAGCCTTGAATGAATTTTGCCATAACATGCATATTACATATTTTTTATTGTAACTTCACAAGAAAAAATATCGAAATATTTTACTATTATTTTATGTTTGTCTATAGCAAATTTTGTGAAAAATAACATAAAAAAAGTCGCAGACAAAAGTGTTAACCCTTTCAAAATTTATTGAGTTTTGATTAATCATACCCCCAATTGTGGTCAATTGTGGGCTGATTTTATTTATTTTGATTTCCTGCTGTCAAGCCAAAGACTTAGTGGGTTAAGAATTAAAATATCAATGAAATTATTAATAACAAGTTAAAGCGTTATATTCGGCTGTGCCGTATCTTTTAAACCCTTCACCAGCCTTTTACCAGCAAGTGAAAAGAAATAGCATGCTTTAATATTTTCATATTTATACTCATAATTATTATTATTATTATTATTTCCAAGAAACTACTTTAATAAGTAGTTGCCATTACCAGAAACCAGAAAGTTTTTGCTGGGAAGAAGGTAACCTCGTAAGTCCACCTGATTAAAATTTATTCATGTACATATCGCGCGAAACTCAAATTGTATTTGTATTCGTATGTAATATATTTTCCGCGTTCATTTACTTTTCATTTTCGCTTCCACTTTTTTCATAGCATTTTAACATTATGTGCAGTAATTTTACACTAACAAAATACTAGAAATTATTGTTTCTGTAGATGTATGGACACTTTATAATTACATTATGATTTATACTTAAAAACATACATTTGTTTCACAACCAACGCCTGCTTAAAAAAAAAAACAACAACGACTTATAAGCATAGATAAAAGAAGCAAAAACACTTGACGCATTGTAATGCTTCTATTTACTTCCAACTACAAAACGCCCAAACATACAGACGAACGGACAAACATCATTATATCCACATCATTTCTTACAAGGATTCAGAAAATATAAACTTTGAGGAAATTGTGGAAATTATAAACAGAATGACAAACTTATATGTACCCTTTACACCTGCGGTGCACAGTGTGGTCAAACGCAAATTTTTTGGTAATAAATCTGAATCTCCTAAACTAGTGGTCGGATCAAATTAAAATGTATTGTAGAGTTGTAGAGGAGGACCTAAGCTTTCAGAAAAATCATCTTGTAGTCACCCTGTGATAACACGAGATAAGCTACAGGGTGTCAAAGTTGACTACCTCGAGTATGTAAAAGTTAAAAAAATCGTAACTTGTACAAATGAAGTCCGATTTTAAAGATTTTTATATTTCTGGAAAGTGCTTAGCAAGATAAAGAAAAAATAAGTTCACTCATCTAAGTTATCTCTTACAGTTAAAAAGATATTTACGCTTTAATTTTGAATTTTTGATTTTTTGGCTCGACTTTCTTTCGTTTTTCGGGAATAAGTCCGGAGATATATGAGGAAAAAATTTTTTAAAAATATTCTGTAATTTGCTACATATTTCAAAATAATATGCTGAAAGAATTTTTGGATTACCTCAATTCGTCTAGACGTGAAAAATATTCAAAGTCAGCACTCTGAAATTGGCATGAAAAATGGCAATTTTTTTACAAAAATATAGTACAATTCATTCACTTTTTTCTCAAAGTTCCGTTAATAAAAAAAATTTTTCCTTATTAATTTCAAAAGATAAGGCTCCATAAATGGTTAATAAAGGAATTTTGAATTGATTTAAGTTTGCACCCTACATCCAGCATTGGCCGAAAATTGTCAATTTTAAAAAATAGTTTCATTTTTATCGATTAATAAAAAAAATATCACGCGAGCTTTTTTAAATTTGGTACCCATATTTTTTATAGAAATAGATTTAGAATGATTTAACACTAAACTGCTTCCCGCCCGGCCAAAAACGAATGCAGGAGTGGGGATTTTATGTTAAAAGTCAATTTTATTAACGACTATTTTTAAAAGCATATTAAAAGCATATTAGCATAATATTTTTAATATTATTTCTTATGTAATGTATAAAACGCAAATCAAGCTTTCATTCCTAAAAAATCAATAAAATAGCTCCAATAACCTATTTTTGGTAATTTTTCAAAAATAATTTTTTTTTTTTTTAAATAGCTGAAAATCCAAAAAAATTGAATTTTTTTAATACAACTCCACTAATTTTGCAAATACTTTAAAAATGTTAAAAGAATATAAAAGTAGACTTATCTACCAATTCAACGATATATAAAATATTGATATAGGTCATTTAATAATAGTAATATAATGGCCTCAAAACTACCAAGTCACGTCAAAAGTTGCAAAATTCACTATTTTGTTCCGTATTTCCATATGTGTGTATAAGTAACACTCAACTGCATTGCTTATTTTTGTTACGAGATAATAATATTTATTAATGAATTTATTTAAAGTGTTCATAATTTTTTTCTACTGAAAAGGTTTTTAAAATTACCTAAGTACATAAATAAGTATATTTTCCTTCGTTTTTTATTACATTTTTTAAAGTTTTTAAATAATTTAACTAGCTGCTTAATTAATGTACTATAACAAAAATGATTTTTTTACAATCGCATAGGTACATTTTTTGACGTACCTGTTTAACACTACAGGTCATAAAAATAAACTGAATGAAATTGGGGGTTTTGAGCAAAAATTTTAATTTTTTAATTCATTTTTGCCTGTCACCATTTACCTGATATAAATATTCTTTTTCTATATATAAGTATCCTTATAAATATGCAGATTTATTAGTGAATTTGCCATTATGGAGATTATATTAAAACACTTTTCTATTTGCAAAGTAATCTGGGATAATCTATCTGATATTATAAATCGTCCAGAAAAAATAAGAAAACTCATTGATACAGTAGTATCTTTTGGTTTAACTTTTACTGCAGAAGACAGTTTAAAGCTCGATAATTTTTATAAATCATACGAAAAAAGGATGCAAGCTTCAGATTGGTCAATACCAAAGTTCAAAAAGAAAAATGAAGAGTGGTTGGAGGGAGAAATACCAATTTTCATCGGAAAGCAGAAAAAGGGTCGACCAAAAAAAGTTACGATGAAGTTCAGCTAATAACAAAGAGGACCAAACAGGAATCAATTCTAAATTCACATACGAATGCCGAAATAAAAGATACCTTTAAAGCTTTAGTAACACGTACGCAACCAAAGGAAGTAGAAAAAGTTATAGATGTGTTACCAACAGCTTCTACCAATCGATTACATCGGATAATCCAAAGTATAGTGGCACCGAAATCAACATCGTCCTTTACCTCTGAAGATGCTTTAGCTCTAATATTAAATTTAGGATTATCAAGAAACCAATACGAGATTTTGAGGAAATCTGTTAGCGAAAAAGGATATGATATCTTTCCCAGTAGCAAATCAGTGAGAGAAGCGAAAATTAATATTTTACAGCCTATCGAGCACCCGGTTAATGCTTCTGTTAAAAGTGCTAAAGTTAATATATTGCAATTACTTGAAACTACTGCCTCTAGAATTATATCTACCTTCAGCAATGATAAGATTGAAAAATGCAAAGACTCTGAACTTATTTTAATATTCAAATGGGGCTGCGATGGAACATCAGGATTTTCGGAATACAAACAACTGGATGGAAGTAATTCTGGAAATAATTATTCCTCGCTATTTATAGCGTCTCTGGTACCACTTCGAATGCGCTTAAATAAGACTTCCTCATCGACAAGAAATGACTCGCTTTTTGATGATATATGGATAAATTTAACTCCAGGTTCCAAATTTTTGTGCAGTCCAATCCTTTTTGATTACACAAAAGAAACCACGGTTACAATAAACAGCATTGTCAACCAATTGGAAGAAGAAATTAAAGCATTGCCGCCAATATATGTAAAAGTATCAAACAGAACTATTAAAGTTACATTTCAACAACAATTAACGATGATTGATGGAAAAGTTGCAAACACTATAACAGATACAACATCTACATGGAAATGTAATATATGTGGAAAAATAAGTTCACAATTTCAGGATAATTCTGAAGTCCTTGTTAATAAAAATTCTTTAAAATTTGGAATATCACCACTCCACGCAAGGATAAGATTTTTGGAGTTCTGCTTACATCTTGCATATGATATGAAGTACAGAAATATTCCCGGGCAGGAAAATGCTACAGTAAAAAACAATTTGGAACTTCACGAATTGCGAAAAGAGGAGAAGAAAAGAATTCAATTAGAATTCAAAGAACAACTTGGATTAATAATTGATAAACCTCTACATGGCTATGGAAGCTCAAATGATGGAAATACAGCAAGACGTTTCTTTGAAAATCCGGAACTCACATCCTCAATCACAGGCATTGACTTAAATATTTTGAAGCGTTTTAAGATTATATTGGCAGCCATTAATAGCAAAAAACAAATTAATGCGGACAAATTTAAAATTTTTGCTTACGAAACTAAAGAACTACTTAACATTACATACCCGTGGAAATCAATGACTCCAACAATTCACAAAGTATTGGCTCATGGTAAAGAAATAATAGAAAATAGTATTTTGCCATCGGGAGAGCTAACAGAGGAAGCACAGGAAGACCGAAATAAAGATGTTAAACATTTCCGACTCTTCAATACCCGAAAATGTTCGAAAATAGCGCAAAATATGGACTTAATGGAATATTTATTAATATCATCAGATCCAGTTATATATTCTATAAGAACACGATGGCTACCAAAAATCACTCTTGAAATAGAAAAAGAGGATTCCGAAGCTAAGGAAGTTAAAAATTTTCTAACGTTTGATGTTTCTGATTATTTTCAAGAAAATCTCTAATAATATCTTCGATAATATATTCTTAATAAAATAAATATATGGGATATATGTATAATAAGTATGTAAATATGTAGAACAAATTAAATAAACATTACTCAAATAAAGAATTTACTACTTTATAATAACAAATATATACCTACATAATACATTAGAAAACTAAAATGTTACGTATACACACATATGGAAATACGGAACAAAATAGTGAATTTTGCAACTTTTGACGTGACTTGGTAGTTCTGAGGCCATTATATTACTATTATTAAATGACCTATATCAACATTTTATATATCGTTGAATTGGTAAATAAGTTTACTTTTATATTCTTTTAACATTTTTAAAGTATTTGCAAAATTAGTGGAGTTGTATTAAAAAAATTCAATTTTTTTGGATTTTCAGCTATTTTTTTATAAAAAATGTATTTTTGAAAAATTACCAAAAATAGGTTATTGGAGGTATTTTATTGAATTTTTTAGGAATGAAAGCTTGATTTGTGTTTTATACATTACATAAGAAATAATATTAAAAATATTATGCTAATATGCTTTTAATATGCTTTTAAAAATAGTCGTTAAAAAAACTGACTTTTAACATAAAATCTTCACTACTGCATTCGTTTTTGGCCGGGCAGGAAGCAGTTTAGTGCTAAATCATTCTAAATCTATTTCTATAAAAAATATGTGTATCAAATTTAAAAAACCTCGCGTGACATTTTTTTTTATTAATCGATAAAAATGAAACTATTTTTTAAAATTGACAATTTTCGGCCAATGCTGGAAACTTAAATCAATTCAAAATTTCTTTATTAACCATTTATGAAGCCTTATCTTTTGAAATTAATAAGGAAAAAATTTTTTTATTAACGGAACTTTGAGAAAAAAGTGAATGAATTGTACTATATTTTTGTAAATAAATAGCCATTTTTCATGCCAATTTCAGAGTGCTGACTTTGAATATTTTTCACGTCTAGACGCATTGAGGTAATCCAAAAATTCTTTCAGCATATTATTTTGAAATATGTAGAAAATTACAGATTATTTTTAAAAAATTTTTACCTCATATATCTCCGGACTTATTCCCAAAAAACGAAAGAAAGTTGTGCCAAAAAATCAAAAATTGAAAATTCAAGCGTAAATATCTTTTTAACTGTAAGAGATAACTTAGATCAGTGAACTTATTTTTTCTTTATCTTGCCAAGCACTTTCCAGAAATATAAAAATCTTTAAAATCTGACTTCATTTGTGCAAGTTACGATTTTTTTTAACTTTTACATACTCGAGGTAGTCAACTTTGACACCCTGTAGCTTATCTCGTGTTATCACAGGGAGACTACAAGGTGATTTTTCTGAAAGCTTAGGTCCTCCTCTACAACTCTTCCATACATTTCAATTTGATCCGACCAGTAGTTTAGGAGATTCAGATTTATTACCAAAAAATTTGCGTTTGACCCCACTGTGCGGTGGAGGGTATAAAAATTAAAATATAAGATATTTATATTATAAAAGCTAGGTAAAATAATGAACAGGTTTTGAATAATAGGCATGGTCCCTGGATTATAGAAGTGTTATGTACCAAATTGCATTAAATGATCTTCCAAATCTAATGAAAATCTAAAACCTGTATCTTAAATAGACGTACATACGTACAAAATTAAATTGATTCAGCTTGTGATTCATGTCGATTGGTATATTTGAAGGTAGTTTTTATCCCAGTTGTTAATAAACTAGGATCAGGTGGAAAAAATGTAGAGTGCAATAATGCATTCGATTCAAGTGAGTATCCAGTTGTGAAGATTTTAGAGAAATAATACTGCTTTATAAGCAGGATTAAGAAAATGGACTATTTATAATATTCAAAAATTTTTACTAATTATAGTTCTACATACATGTCCTTAAATAAAAGAAATTCTATAAGGAAATATACGAAAAATTATCTACAAAGGAACACATGCCCGTATTTTTGAGATGTTTTCAAGCTTCCAACTATATAATAATATTAAGGTTATTCATTTTAACGCTTAAGTTTCCAATTTGTGCAAATTTGCGCGACATGTTTCATGAACCCCAATTTCAAATATTGTGCAATAATTCAACAATTTTGTTGAAATCATTGATACATCCAGTGATTTTATTATAATTAATAATATAACTATAATTTTTTACATCACATTTATTAATAATTTTTAGATGTAAACAAAAGGCAACTAATTTATAAATGCACAATTAAACAGCGCTATTTTTCGAGACTAAATAGTAGCGCAAACTTACATATAAGTCGTGTATGAATGATTTTCCATACAATTTTTGACAGTTCATTTGCGAGTGTGCAAACTTGCATACATTACACAGTTTGCGAGGGTCTTGCGCGTTTTTATGAGGACCCTTATTCTTTTTTTTATTAACACTAAAATTTATTTTTACTATTTTTACTTAGAACTTATAAAATTCGATTGCCACAAAGAATCCGTTTTTTCTGAGCAGATATAAAAAATCGCATAATTTTATTGCATTAAATTTGTTTGTGCCATTTTCGATTTTAAAGATAATGAACATTCTTTGCTCATTTATTTTGGAAGACGCCGTTTTATTGTAATGACAATTATTGTAGCATATAAAGTTAGAGTTTTAGATTGTTTGTAGCAGTAGCTCCTCCACCTGCCTCGTTGGCTAATGGAGGATTCGGTGCTGCCTTAACTCGATATTTGGAAAAAAAATTTTAAAATTAATGATTTCAAATAATAGTTGGTTAAAGAATAGAAAGAATATGGAAATCGGAAACATTAATTCTGTACACAATTTATTCACTATATTGCGATGGATGTTAACACAACAAAAGAAATTACCCACACCAACCATGATCATCTATTCTATCAACATATGTTATATTGATCACAAAGAAATCTATAATCAAACAGTAGCTTTAGAAAATCAAAATATCTAAGAATTTATAGTTTCATTCTAACAAAATTTTTTATTGAAAACATACAAAAACATAAATAAAACAAAATTATCCATAACTTTTTGTTATAATGGAAAAAATTATAACTACATTCTAATTTGAAAAGAATCAAAATAAATTAATTTTGTTTTAAATTTGAAAAAAATCTAAAACGCTAAATTAACTGATTATAAGTAAAAATCACATACCAAAAAAAAAAAAAAATCACTGCTGAAAAAGAAAGTTTACACATGGTTATCAAATTTGGTTACCTAAATATTTAAAATAAATTAATAAATTTTAATATAAAAAAAAATATTAAGAAATATAAAAAGAATTGAGGCTCCAGAGAGATTTAAAACAATATTAGGTTTTAATTTATCATAAAAATTTTGTTTTTTTATTATTTTTTTTAATAAAATAGTAATTTTCGTATTTCCCTCTTAAACCTTTTTTTAATAATATATTTTTAATGTTTAATTATTTTATAATTGATTAAAATAAAATAAAAACATGCAAAATATAAATCATGCCTCAACCGTGTACCAAACCTAAGTACGTTCAGACTGATGATATGAACTTATTATTTTATTGAATTTATTCGTTTATTTATTTATTATTTACTTATTTATTTAATTAATTAAAAAATAATAAAAAAAAAAACACAGGAAAGTCATAAAAAATACAAAAATTATACAAAAATATATTCGAGGCATTCGTACTTGGGTACTTTTTAAGAAAAAAAATAAAAATAAAAAAAAAAAAAATAAAAGAGAAGGTAATTATTAAAATTACTATTTTAAAAAATGAATCGAATGAAAATTTTTGATAAAATTGATATTTAAATATTAAATTTATTTTATGTGTATTTTTTTACATTTATAATTCATTTAATAATTATTTCCCTTTTTCTCTTTTTACCTTAAATTCAATATTTATTTTTTATTTTTGTATAGATTAAGAAAAACTTTTAAATGTAGTGAAAAAAAAAAACAAAAATTTCAGTTATTAAAATTATTTAAATGCTTTTGTTGATTTTTTATTTTTTTTTATATTTTGTAAAATTTTTAAAATGCGATGCGGTAGTGATATTATTTCCGCGATATTTTTAAGTATTTAAAAATTAAATGAATTCATCGTTTTATTTTTAAGATATAAAATCATTAACTTTTTTATATTATGTTAATAACATAAAAATTTTGAAATAATGATTTTGTCTCACACAATTACGAATTGTTTTTACTTAACGATGAACTCAAATAAAATTTTTAACAGATTTAAGAAATAAAAAAATAAATAAATAAAGTAATTGACTTTCATATATTTTTGCTTGTTCTCCCTTGTTGAAGGATCTTTCAGTGGCTGGGTTTGTAGTTATGCGGAAATTAAATATGTAGTTATTTTTCATATATATTGTAGAAGAAACTCTTTATAGATGATTTTTTTCAATATTTTTATTTTGTGTGGTTTCCATTTGGAAGGCGAATTTTGTTTTTATATGGTTAACTAATACACCAGAAACCTTCAACGAATTGATCTTAAGTATTTTTTTGTGTACCACTGTAATGTTTAGATAGGCTTATATATAAAACTTTTTTTCTAAAACAAATTTTAACTCACTTTTTATTGCTACTATTTTTTTCACTTGTTAATATTTAAATATATTTTTTATTTTTACATTTATTTAGACTGATTAATATTTTCTCCGATTTTGGTACTTTTTAACACTTCTTTTATATGATTTTCTTAATTCTTCAACGCGAATTAACTTAGTTCAGTGATTTTTGCTTTTGGATTCAGAAAAAAAAATTAAATTTATTTAAAAATTTAAAAGATTAAATTAAAAATATAGCTTATGATATAAAAAAAAAAAATTTTAAAATAAAAATATGTGTCTTGTGATATATATATTGGAATTTTGTTGCGGATTTTAATATAGACAATTTGAAGGCCGATTTTTATAAAATATAAAAATAAAGTACATTGGGTGGCACAAGCAAAGATAATTACAATACAATTACAAATTATATTCTAATTCTAACAGAGCGGAGTAACGAAGAACGTAGCTCGTTGTAGTGAAACACACCAGAGTTTCCCGTGGGAATCGAACCCACAACCCCCAGACTGACAGACTAGCTCACTACCAACTAGACCATCGGGGCACCCTCATGGTAAGTTTTTTCTTTTCTTCCGAAAAGAAAATTTACACTGATTTTTGTTAATTTTTTTGGTTTTGTTTACATATCAATATGGTACTATTTATTCACTTTTCTCTTTACGTGCAATACAATTCTGTGATATTAGTTTTAAGTTTTTGATATATATATATATATATATATATATATATATATATATATATATAATTTTTTGGGATTTTATATTATATATAATATATTATATATTTTATACTATATATAATATAAAAATCAAATTTTTATTTACTATTTTTAGATTTCTAATTGATAGATTTTAAGCACTTTACAATTACCACAAATAAAATTTTTTTAGAAACAAATATCACTTTTCCTGCTGTTGGTTTGTTCCATCAAATTGGATGTTTTACGGGATCAGTAAAACATCTTCAACAAGGAATTGATTTTTCTAATAATCAAAAGCAAACTTTTGGTAGTCTTCAATTTGGGAAATGTTTTTGTTCAGAAAAAGAATGAAATTAGAAGCTAAAGTTCAAAATAATTAGGAAAATACCAATGTCAGTCCAAGATGTTGGTTAAAAGAATAACTTATAGCTCGGATTTTTGGAAAGAAAGCATTTTTGTTCCCACAATTAGGCCTTTCGTACTCCTCACAAATATACAAATTTTTGGAAAACTAATAGAACGCATACTAACATCAATTTGGCATAAATGAAAAGCCACTAACTTCAGTAAAAATACCCAAAAATGCAATATCGTAAATGAAATGCATGAACTAGACGCAGTGTGGTATTTGTACATATATTTATGTTAATTAACATTTGAGGATTTTCAATAAATATCAAAATTTTAAAAATAAAATAATTGTAATATTTTACTAATTTTTTTGCTATATTTGCCTCTACATTATACCATTAGCTATAGGTAATTACTAAGTTAGGCATCTTGTTTTACATGAGTATGGTATCATAAAAGTACCATATCTGTATTATTTTCAGACATTAAATAATCACAACTAGTAATGGTGATTAAAACACTAATCACATCGGAGAGGAAAGTTTTAATAGGTAAAGTGGTAACTTTGTGTATTTCTAAGATAATCAATATAGTCTAAGTTTGTTCATTGTATTCCAGAAATACACACTTTCAAATATTTATAAACATTTTCATTTGTTGATTGACTTACTTATGTTTAAATCTGGGGATTTATTCCTACTGTTCATATACTTTAATTTTTTTTTATTAAAAGGTCAACCGTTCGTATTCAATTGATCAGAACATAGAAAAAAATTTTCCAATTAATTTTTTAATTGTACCAATTACTTAATTGATCAAAATTCAAATATTTTTTACTAAAAATAAAACATTTTTTGGCCTTCAATTACTTTTATTCTTATATTAATAATTAATAAATTAATTAATAAATTAATGAAATATAAATAAAAACAAGTGATCATTTGAATAATTGAATATACAATTTATTGCAAATCTTGAATTCCAATTAATAAAATAATTGAACATAAATTATTCGTAATTGAAATTTAATTTTAGATTTTTATACGTAAAATTTTAATTTAATTTGTTAGAATACTTTGATTTTGAGTAATTTATTTAATTATAAAAATATATGAAATAATTAAAAAATTTCTATTAATAATTTGATTTATATATATTCTGTGTAGATTACAAAAAAAAAAAAAAGTCAAAAATACTTAAGTCAGTTTATTTGTGAATTTAAATTACATCCTTATTACTAAACATGCGAAAATTTTTAATCCCTTTACGACTACAGATATAGGTCTGGCTTGGGTTTCACAAAAGCAAAGCCCATGGTTTTAAAACTGCTCAACTACATTGAAACTATTTTACAGTCAATAAATACAAACCTAATATTCTTATCAGGTTTTTAACTCCTATTAATTTTATTTGCAAAGTAATAATAATTTAATAGTAAAATGTCGTAAAAAATTTATCGTTTTTTGCGTTTGCGTTTTCCCACTTTTTTCATGCGGATGATTTTTATACATTAACCTTTCTCTGTCATTGTTTATGTTAAATTTTGAGTTTCCAAATAATCTTTATTTTCTTCGGTTGTTTTTACTCAATTCAGTCATTTACCAATAAACCATTCCGATGTGTTATATTTATGTGCATGATATATATGTGTGGAATGTTTTATAAATGTTACAGTGTATTATATTATTTTATGGTACTTATCATCAATGTTACCAATTTTTTATGCGTAAAATAAACAACAAAGCACACCAATATACTTTATGATCACGTGAAAGTGTAAAACGGTAAAAAATATATAAAATAAAACGCCAACCACCTCTACATACATATGTATATGTACAAGTATATAAGAGCAAAACGATGGAAATTGTAATCATGTTGTAAATACAAAAGGTTATACTTTGTAAGTCTGATAGGTTAGTCATTTTATTCGTATGATTCTCGGGGGTATGTCATAAATATTCATAATGCCATAAATATTCATAATGCACAGTGGTAATAAAAGGTCAGTAAAGGCTATATGCCCCTTCTGACCTTTTTTAAAGTACAATTTAGCCTCATTTTTTTATCATCTCCTAGAAACCTGTACACAATGTTATTGGCGCTTGTTGTTTTTGTAACGAGATAATATTCGTAGTAAACGATTGGATTTATTAAATATTCTTCATTTTTGAAAAATTTTAAAAATATTGACTTCTAAAGCTTTTCAAATGATTTTTTCAGGAATGAAAGATTGATATTATTTATTTTATACATTACATAAAATGTAATTGTTAAAATATTATGCTAATATGTTTTTTGTGCAATTTAAAAAGACGTTTAAAAAAATTAACTTTTTTCGAAAAATCTGACTTGATTTATACAAGTCAGGATTTTTGAAAATTTTTACATACTCGAGATCGCAAGGTGACTACAGGATGATTTTTCTTTTTCTTAGGTCCTCATATACAACACTTTCATATATTTCAATTCAATTCGACCAGTATTTTAGGAGATATAGCATTGTTACCAAAAGTTTTGCGTTTGGCCCTACTGTGTAACGTTTTGTAACAAATTAACAGAGCTTCTATAAAACGATGTAAAGGCTTAAAGTTAAGATGAATAAAAAAACAAATTTAATAATACCTTTTTAAAAGTGTTAGGTTTATAAGAGAATTTCCAGAGTGTTTAAATTATTATATTTTTTGGATCACCAGAAGATTATGGCTGGCGTTTGGGTTTTCCGCAATATTTCTTTTCCCGGGAAACGGGAACCAAAAAAGCAATTTCCCGGTATTCCCGGAAATTTCTTAAACTGTAGTTATAAGAAAACAGGCCATGATTTCTTACAAAGAAAATTATTATTATTATTTTTTATTAAATAAAATAAAATGAAACATTATAAATCGTATTCAATTAACAAAAATTGAAGTAACATAAAAACGTAACGCTATTTCTAAGCTTTAAAAAAGTAAATATTTTATAGAAATAAAATTAGTAGCTTTCGTAATTTACGTTAAAAGCTGTGTTTCAGATTTTTTACGTTATTGTGTTTTTGTGCTAAAACCTTTTAAAAATATAAACTAATTTGTTGGATAACTTTCATTATGAATAGCTTGCCATGTATTTCAACTTTATTTCTTTAATATATAGAAAATAGTAAAAATTGGTTAGCAAAAATGTTTTTTGGATCAATCATATTGTTCAGAAATAATTTCATATACATATGAATACAACATAGGATTTGTTTTTTATAAATATTTTGAATTTCTAACATTTACATATAACATTTATATATCCACGTCTTGGATAAGAGATGTTGTTTCAAAATAAAATGTTGTGTTAGAATAAAAAATCTCCCAACAAAGTAATTTTTTTTTATAATAGTGAGCATTTTCGAAATTTAACTTATTTAATATGAACTTTAAACCATAATCATAGGTGTTACTTCTGAATAAAATAAAAAATAAAAATACTTTCAATTTTATTTCCATTTTTATTTCTAATTTAAAATATTTGTTAATTAGTTTATTCATTCTTTAATGAAAACAGTAATTATTTCGGTTTTATTTAAGATTTGATTGCAAGTGGTAAATGAAAATAGTTGTACATGAAAATAATAACAACAAACGATTTAAAATATCAAAATTCAAAGGAAAATCTGTAAAAAAAATAATGTTTAGAAATTTGCATAATTTTGCTCGCATTCTGCAGCACATGATTTTGATAAAAAGCGCTTTTCTGTTCTTCTGATCTTTCTGTTCTTAAAATCATTAAAAACCTAAAATTTTCCGAAGAAAACTTCAAACATTTTTTTACAAATTGAAAATATAAATGAAAATTTAAAGAATTTATTTTAAGTCTTCTTGATGTTTGATTCATTTCAAAAAATTTAAAAAAGTGTTAACATTTAAGACATTATTCTTAAATATTATGAACTAAAATCAATGAAAGTAAATTCTTATATTTATGCACAAACTTTTTTCTGTGTAATTGCATTCAAGCTAAAGAAATAAAATTTATTTTCATATTAGTTGAAGTCTTTGGAATTTGATTTAAATTATTACTTATGTTGAACTATTTTCTAATCTGACTTCTTAGCAAATGAAATAATATTTAAATAATTTTATTCCAAATTAATTTCAGGTAACTGAAAATCGTATTATAAAGATTACAAAATGATTTGAAACTATTTTATTTCTAAATATATAAATTGAATATAAAAATAGTTTATTTTTAACAAATACTTTAAATTAAAATATTCATAAAGAACAGCTATGAAATCTATAATAAAACTAAAGTATCTTAAATTTTAACATGACAGAAATAAAGTTAATTTAAAATTTCATATGAAATAACTTGTAATTAAATTCGTTAAACCATAGATAAACAAATACGCGGTTATCTGAGAGCAAAAAAACTAATTCAGTAATCAAAAACCTAACTCATGCAACATTAGCATTCCACTCAAATAACGTTCTAGTTGTACTATATGCGTTAAACTCTTGCTAGTTCACAGTAATATCAATATTTCATTGGCGTAAGTTGTTAAAAGTAGCGAGACGTTTGATATAGAATTTTAAAAGGCGAAATCTTAAAAAAATTCCAGAGAATACCCTAGAGTATTTTTAACGGAAGTCCCGGGAATTCTCGAACTCCAAACCCTAACTATTTATGGCGGTAAATGCTTTTTATACAAACTGAAAAAACTGCAATAAACAAGTTAAATTATTAGTCACAAAATATGAAATACTAACGTGCATTAGACACAAAAAAAAAAAACATGGAATTGCTTATTTCTGGGTTTTTTGTTCATAATTAAGGAAATTTTTTATTTATATTATTTATATTTATATTTTTGTATTAAATTTTTTTAAGTAATTTAATATTGACTGCAATTGTAAGTGTACATTTCGGTTATTTAGTATTATACTGCAAGTATAATCAACACATCACGCTAAACATAAATTTTAAAGTTTCTTTTTTTTTCTTTTTTAATAATTGATCTGTTTCTGCAAACTATTACCGTACATATCTGATGATGACATTTATAGCAATCCACCTCTGCACATGTACTAACTGTTACATGTTACGAGAATGTTATAGGAATGTTGGCTACATGTGTCGTCATGTCGTGTAACTCGAGCATTATACAACTTATATCATTTCCGGTTCTAAACGGGCATTCTTATGTATGTATATTGTAAATATATACATCTAGATAGTACATACTTCACAAATAAACTTATATATGTTGCAACTATAAAAACTAATGCTGCAACCACTAGTTGGGACAACTTCTATTTTCTATCATGTTCAGATGTACTAAAATAGAATAAAAAAGAATACAATTGCACGGGTTATAGTGACCATTGTAAAGAGTTAACTAATGAAGTTACACTGAAAGAATTATAAAAAAATAATATTGAAATTTTTGTTTCCTAATTCTTTTCTGTTATCTTCGGGGTACTAGCTTTCAGATTTTTATAGTTTTTTTTCTTTTGCAAACAAGTAAACAAATGATAAACAAAAATTTAGAATCGATTATAGGGTAGAAGGGGGAGCATTCACCACTTTATTGTTTAAAGTGCTCTATTTTCATAACCGTAAAGGATATCTGTATAATTTGTTTTGCACTAAAGACTTAGATATATTGGCTTTCATTTTGATTATCTCTCCGTACTGTTAATTTTTTTATGAATTTCTGGTGTCAAAAAACGGGTAGATTCTTCAAGTGAGGGGGGCAGAATCGTTTACATATATATGATATTCTTTTATTTTTTTTTTTAATTTTATTTTATTTTATTTTAATATTACAATTTAAAAAAAAAACAAACTAAAATTTTTATGTTTAATTAAATTGTATGTAAAAAAATCCCAATAATAACTCAGGACAAAATTTAGTGCATTGCGAAAATGATTAAATAATATTTCTATAAATTCAGTAAACACTAGTGCAACGGTTCTTAAATGAGGGTCCGTAAGGACATTTGTGTGGGGTCATGAAGAGATCCTGAAAAATATTCTTGAATACACAATCTTTTAAGGTAAATGTTATTTAAAATTTTAAATAAAAATTCCAATGAAAGCCCGAAAATATTTAAAAATGGAAAGACATCTTCCCCAAATTAAAGACAAAAATAAAGCTTTTTTTAATGAGTTATTTTAAGAATCAAATAGCACCAACTGTAAAAAAAAAACAATGAAGGAACTCGTGCTTTGCTTCGACTGAAAATATTATGCTTGATAAAGACAGCAATGACCAAATATAAAGAAAACATTTGTATGTGGCAGGGCAAACAATTAATTAAAAAGATAAATAGTTTACTTTATTTTGATGAAATATATTTTCTAAATATATTATGCCAAGAACTTTTTTATAAAGTTGTTTCAGTTTGCGGGATATAAAAAGAAATTTTGCACAAACGACTTTATAATTTAAAGACGGAAAATCCGTTCAATACGAATATCAAGAAGAATTAAAATGTAACTCATGTGTTAAATTTAATTTTGAATCGACAGATTTCAAAGCATTTTAGTTGAAATATCAAAGTTTTTCCACTTGTTGTCATGAAGAGATCCTTTCACATTTTTCAAAAAAGCCTCTTAATATTAAAGATCTCATTAAGCAAAAACAATGTCGCAATTATTAATATTATTTTTAAATTATTTTACAAATGCTTTCCAGGAGGAGTCTTATGTCCCAAAGATTATATTGTTCACACTTTAAATCAATTTATTAAAGCACCTGTTGTTAGTTCACGTTCATTACTAAAGAATACGAAGAATGGAAAACTTGTGCAAAAAACACTGTTGTAAAAAAAAAAAAACTTTAAGATTGTGTTAGTCAAATTTTATTGGTATATATTAGTGTTGCAACCACTTTCATTACACATTATAAGCACATATAATTGTACAAAAGAGTATTCAAAAATTATTAAATATAATCACAATTATATTTGCAGGCTTTCACAAATTTTCATAATTTGATACGAATTACATCCACAAATATAAATTCAATTTATTGGATTTTTGTTAATGAATATGATAATAATTTAAAATTATTTTAAATTCTGTTTTATTTTTAATACCAAATTTAAATTTCAACATGCGAAAAAGGAATTTCAAAAACATATTTTTTTTTCAGTTTGTGGAAAATAAATAATAAAATATAAATAATAAAAATATATAATAATAAAAATATTGTGTGCTAATAAAAATAATATGTCGCGAAAGTAATTTTCTTAAGTTTTAAAAGAAAGTTTTGTTTATTTTGTGTTGTTTTTCTCTCCCATAAATATGTTGAATTCACACAGAAGTTGTATGTGAGGAGATAGAAGTTTTGTTGTTCGAAAGGGACATTCTTTCCGTTCTTTGCATTCTTTATTCATTATCAAGTTTATAAGACGGAAAAAATCTTTATTAAATTTCAGAAACTAAAAAAAGTTATCACAGAAAATGCCCACAGCGAAATATTTGGGAGATTATTGCAAAAACAATTAATCACGTCTACCTGCAATAAAGAGAATCAATACTTCATTTTCAAGATAATTGGGAACGTAATGGTAGTGCCCCTCCTTTTACCCTAAATTATAAAAATGAGGTATAAGTTTGTTTGTTTGTGTATCAATCACGATTTTCACGATTTGATACGCAGATAGTACAAGTGGCGGAGGATGTTATAGGATATTCTGGAACTTGAGCGGATGCCACGCCCACATTTTATGTCCACTTCTTTAAAACTTAGAAACGGCAGCATTATCCTGTGGTTCCTCAATTTAAATATAATATTTTTTTATTGGAGCAGGGGGATTGGTACCCCCATACAAAGCAAATATTATAACTATTATAGTGGGAGCTTTGGGAACTATTTTCTTATCATATTGCATTGCTTATTGCTACAAACTTTAGTTTTATAAATTTAAATGAACGATTTTAGAATAATTCGCAACGTTTATTTATTTACTTATTGTTTGTCTTGATCATCTAAAAGTTCTGCTCACTCTGATAAAGATTTCGTGAGAAATATTATCTAGTTGGGCAGAGCGTTTCGTCAACTTGCTTATATATTGCTAAGAATAAAGAATACAAAGAATAGAAAGAAGGTCTCTTTCGTATAACAACACCTCTCTCATCGCATACTGTGTGAATTAAACACACTTGTGAGAGAGAAAAACAACACTAAATAAACAAAAATTTCCTTTAAAATTTAAGGAAAATTACACTATGACACATATTTTCACTAGTACACAATATTTTTACTATTTTTTCATGCACATTTACTGCATTTTAACTCCCGTAATACGAATATATGTTTTTGACATTCCTTTTTTTGTATGTTGAAATTTAAATTGAGTGAACAAAATTAAAACAGAATTGAAAATAATTTTAAATTATTTTAATATTCATCAACAAAAACCAAAAAATGTAATTATATTTATATATTTGTGAATGTAATCTTAATTAAAATATGTAAAGTTATGAAAATCTGCGAATATAATTGTGACGGATTATATTTAATAATTTTTGAATACTCTTTTGTGCAACTATGTGTGCTTTTGATGTATAGTGACAGTGGTTTCAGCATTAATACATATAAATAAAATTTAAATAACACAATCTTAAAGTTATGTTTTTTTCTGACAACAGTTAGGTTTTTTTGACTAGCCTTCCATTCTTGGTGTTCTTGGCTAAGAACCCAGTAAAAATTTTTCAAACTAACATAATATTTTGCAAGGAAAGCACACATTTATGCGCTTCGAAATAAGTTTTACTACAGTAGGGTAAGCGAATAAGTTCGTAACTATAAGCAGTTTTGCCAGGAGGCGTGAAATATAGAGGCTAAATTTAACTTTAGAGAAGGTGAAAAAATGCTAACTGTCCAAAAAAGGTCAGAAAAAGGTTAAATTATATTTTTTTTTTTTTTTAATTTAAAAAATTTATTTGTTTTCTTTCTTACAAGTTTTTGATATTTTTTAAGATATTGTAATAAATTTATAGATAGAACAGCTGCGAGTAGAATGACCCAATGACAAATCACCCAAAAATGCTTTGAAGTGATATTTCATAATTTCTAAACTATAATTCCTTTTTGATTAAGCATTCCTAATTTTTATAAGGTTTTTTTCTTTATAAATAGTTCCTGAAGTATATTAAAAAGTAATTATAGATTTAATAATCTGTAGATTTAATAAGTCCATAAAATTTTTTAAGTTGTTTTGATATGGATAATGAGGTGCCACAGGAGAAAACTTTATTTAAATTTAAATAATATAGATTTTATGTGCTAATAAACGCACAAAAGTGTTTAAATAGATGATTCTGTAAAAATAAAATTAATAATTCGTAATTCATTCGTAAGGGAATTTGGATTCGCTATTTTACGTTCCTCCCCTACAAACCAGTTTCGTTCGCGGCTCCATTTTTCTATGAAATTAAACGAAAACTTATTTTTGAAGTATGTAAGCTGATAACAATGTTATATGTTATTTGCAAAAAGCTTTCTTGGTTCTTGAAATTTCTAGATGATTTCATAGGTTTCTTATTAGTATAGCCAATAATATGTATATAAGCAATTACAAAGCATGTAAACAAAATTTTTTTTACATTTTAGATACTGTATATAGTGTACGATTCCGTAAAATCTTGAGAATATTGAGTTTCGAGATATCAACGAAATATCTTAAAAATTAAATAAAAATGAAATAAAATATCAGAAAATAAATTTAAACAAATTTCTTCTAAAAATTTGTAAACGAAAATTTTTACATTTTAAAACGTAAATATTGCAGTTCCTGTAATCAATATGATATTGATCGTGTACGTTTCTGAATCTGCGAAGTCTAGAGATTGCAAACATGTTATACTTTTTTTTATAAAATCCGAACCGTTTATTTATAAACTTGAAAATTGAATATAACACAAAATTAATCTTTTTGAATCCTGCATCAACCAACTTCAAATCGAAAAAAAAGTTATTTTAGCAATTATAAATTCGGCAAATGCATCAAAGAAAAGACAATGTCAATTAAAATATTAGAAAATGAATCGATCGACATTACGACTAGATTTGGCAACGAAAAGTGAATCGGTAAAATGATTCAGATTAAAATGAATGAAATATAACATAAATTTATGTACAGGCCAATACACGTGTCCCTCAAAGAACTTTCATATAATACCAAAATATCATATTACTCATTTGATAGAAATTCTTTGATCCAGACTGAGAGACGATAGCGTCGGGATGCAAAATTTTAAGCAATGGTATACCAAAATGGAATACTTTCATTAGAGAGGAAACAACAAATACAAAAATCAAAATTTATATTAGATTTATTTTTCTAAGTGTATCGCAGTGTCAAGCTTTGGATTATTACATAAAAATAGAAAAGGAACTGTATATATTGTTACGTGTTGCATTTCCAGAATTTGTACGTGGACATGTTTATGACTTTATAACCGTCCAAAAGATGCATAACTGCATGGTAAAAGAATTCACAGGTATCTTGAGCAACTTATAAGGATGTATATGTATGTGTATACAAGCGAGAATGTGTCATAGCTATGTTTATTCTTCTACGTGAATTTGTATGCAATTTTAGCAGAAACAATAAAATTTTCTCATAAACACAGTACATGATTTTTTATTAAAGATATCTGCATTTAATGAGATTTCTTATTTTCTATTGTTGCTTTCGATTTGTTTCTATTCTCTTTATTTTTGTTCTTGAATGTAATTTTTGCTTTTGTATAATGTTTTATGACTTGATTTTAACTTAGCGTTAAGAAAACGAGAAAATAGGAAGCATAAGGCATGAAATGACATTTGTGGTAAATGTATTATTGGTAAGGGTACATATATATTGCATTGTTATATATGGGCAAATAAATTATATTACCACAGCTTTTTTAAAATACATAAATGTAAGAATGAGCAAAGAAAAAGTATATTTAGTCCAGTATTGAAATTTACCGTTTTAGAAAGGGATTTAAAAATGTTTGTTTCTTTTTCATCAACTTTTCCTATATTTCAAATTGAAAACCCATTTAAGATCACTGCCTGATCCCGTTAAGACAAATTAATAAAATTTTCTATGGGGTTTATCTTAGTAACTGTAAACATAAATTCCAAAGATTTTATTTTAGTTTCCGAGATATGGGGTGAACAATGGTCAATCAGGGGTATATATTAGGAGTATAAAAAACGAGTTTTATTATTTTTACAATTGGTATATTAAAAATCAAAATTGGAGGTAGACCATTCCAACGTAAATTTTATTTATTTGGTAGGGCAAAATCTTCAAAGAATTTGACGGTGCACACTGTTCAGAAATCCATTTTTCTGCAGAAATTACAAAATAATTTAAGTAATTGTAAAAAGTGAAAGGAGTTTATAAATCAAGTAATCTAGAATATATATTAAAAAAAAAATGTGGCAACGTTGACAGTCTGACAAGGCATTCAAATTGGTAGTTTAATATTATTTTTAACATTTTTATTAAAATAGAGCCAGAACAATAAAAGCTGTATCGCAATACCAGATAAATATATAAAAATATTGTGAAATGTATACTGTACCCTAGGAAATTACTTTTAGGACCTTCATTTTAAATTTTTTATTTAATTCGTGTATTTGTCGTTATTTTTGATTTTGCGATCATATGGGTTGTTTATCAAGGTAGTATATATGAACAAAAAAAAAAAAAAAGATTGGTTAGAAAACGATTACAATAATGAAAAGTTAACAGTGATACATAACATTTAATTAAAATTACATAAAAATTATATATATTTGAAAGATATTCAACTTTCATTATAAAAAAAAACTTAAATGTTACAGTATTAGAGTTTAAACGATAGTAAACTTGATTATCATTACAATTTTTTTAATTGATTTTAAAAATTGTAAAATGATACCGAATCCGATTTCATATACAAAAATTTATGACTAAATATTGGTTATTCCAATAATTTATTTATTATAGTAATCGAATTTAAGGCTCACAACAAAAAATTTGGTATTTTATTTTTGATACTATATAAATTAATTCGAACTTGAAAATAAAAAAATATTTAAGTAAGCAAAAATTTTAAAGAATAAAATGACAATTTTTGGTTTGGGAAATATATTATATATGTAAAATCCTTGGCATTGGATTGTTAAATTAAGAGTAAGAATATTTTCACATAAAAAAAATATTTCCCCACTTAAAGGTCATAAACATTTCTGGCTCCCTCAAAATCCTAGACTTTTTTAATAACACTTTGGTTTGTTTTGTTTGTTCTGGTCAGTTTGGTCGTTTTTTGCACTGTTGTATCGTACTAAATAGAATGATATTTAATTTTAAACCCTTAAATTGGATGTACATATAAAAATCAAAAAGAATTTGTAATGGAATAAAAGGATATCTGAAAGAAATGTCAAAAGTAATAGGAGAACTCTCTTGAAAAAGTGCAAAAGTACGCCAAGAAGCAAAAAAAAAAACAGTAACGAGAACCATAAAAATTCTGTAATAACAATCGAATCATGGGTTGGTACATGTAAATGAACGAATTCGATGAACAAAAATTCGGTAGTCCCAATGAATCTGTTTTCTCTGTGTAACTTTAAAAGACGAAAAGTTAAGTTTGTATAAAAAATAATTATTCTTTCTGAAATATCGAAACATTTGAAATATCATAGAATTTAATTAATTGGTGGATTAGCATTTAGATATGGTTGACAGGAAAGCTAAACCTTTTTTTGATCCTGCATGCAGGTTCCTTAATCCGATGTCAAGTTTTTTCTAATCTAACTCGTTTTTGATTTCCAAATAGCTCATAGACTATATTTTCTCAGCTCTTGCAATCATGCATCGATTTTTTGCTACGATCTCAGTGGAATTGATGAAATTTTTCCATAACAACCAACACTATGTTTTGCTAAAAGTACAAATGTTAGGTAAATCGATTTTGTTGTACTTAGCTGTGTAAAAGAAATCTGTATCCTGTAGATGAATGCAAAGCACCTAATGCAGTGGCACATGGTCTGATGTATTCCAATTGGACCACAATTTCTAAAACTGGAATACTGTCCTATCAAAGAACAAAAAAAAAAATAGTTTTCTCTCACTTTTTGTGGGCATATTCCCGCATATGATGATTATTTAATCATACTGTGAATATTATCCTGGCTATTGCCTCCTTCCCATCTTATACTAATCATTGATTGTATAATATTTTGTACAATTTGAGCACTCCTTAGCACTTGTTATCTATTTAATTACACTTGATTGAAAGAAAAATTTTAACTGATATTTTGAGTTGCTTCATAGGAGAATTTCTTTTCAAAAATTATGAAAGCATCAGTTCCTATAGTGTTTTTATTTTAAATAAAAAATTACAGCTATTACATATCACCATAAAAACTACAAAATTTATGACTTTTGCGGAAAATAAAATTTAAAATTGAGCAATTAAGTTAAAGCAGTTTCATTCATCCATATTTAATATACTTTAATGTGCTTAAATGATTGATTCTGTAAAAATAAAATTAGTAATAGCTAATAAGAAATGTTAGTATTTTCTTGTTATTGAAATACTAACATTTTATCCTTTTTAATGCAATTTTAAAAATCAAAAAAGCTAGAAACTAAAACGAAAATTTTGAGGCTAAATCTTTTGAGGCTAAACTGGCAACACTACTGAAATGCCTTCTACCAAATACTGCAAAAAGTAGCTCAAAATGTTGAATTAATAAAAAAAATGCTATCATTTAAGGTACCTCACTAAAGTATTTATATTTTTTAATTTTTTGTATTTGAAAATACTCAAAAAACATAAAAGGCCAAAAAAGTTTAATTTTTTATATCAATTGGCAATAGGTATCATTGTTGTGCCATCTGGCATCTATGCCTCAAGATAAAAACATCGTGTTCATTTTTTGATATAAATAATTAATAGAATTTTTAAATTAAAAAGTTTACAAAACTACTTAAATTTGTTTTAACTTTTTTTTTGGCAATTTTTGCTCAAAAAAGGAGAAAGCATTGGAGCAATAGCCCTAAATTCAAGGTGCCAATAAACCTTAGACGATCCAACAGGTTTCAGCTTCTATTTGAAGACGAAGAAGAAGCAGTTGCTTTCAAAGAATATTCCAGCAATAATTGTGGACTCTGCCCACAGTATTTAAACCGCGATTGGATTGGTCGGTGATAAATGAATATCTCTTGGTAAGAAAATTGTACTAAACACGTTACTGCTGTATAATGAAGCGTTCTCGAAGACAAAAAATTCAAGTATTATACGCATGAGTCAAAAGATTCAAAAACTTTTAAATTGGTTTTATTTGGCCTACCAAAACTGGACACATAGACACCTGACGGTAAGTATAAAAGGACTAGCAACAAAGAAATCCAGTGTAGATAACGCACTCTATCTTATCGAGTTTGTCCGTTAAAATGTTTCCAAAAGAGGGGCAGTGAAAATTAGATATTTTTGTAATATTTCTCTGTATTGGAAAAACCTCTAAAGAGCAATAAAGGACTCTCACAATGCACTAAGTGTGCTACGATGGACGTGGTGCTAAAATCGTAGTGTGTTCAGCTTGCGTAGAAAATCACGATTATGCAGTTTGTTCACTCAAGGTAATAGTGACGGTAGTATAATTTATAAGTGCTACAACTGTATGAAGAACTTAAAGAACGTTAACCAAGATGATGATGATTTTCTTGATTTGTCAAGGCAACAATCACAAAATAATGCATGTAATTCTCACGCTAATGGTATTTTGTATTCTAAGGTAGCTAAAAAGGAAAGCTATAAATAGAATAATAATGATGACATTTCGAATGAAAAGGTAATGAAAATGTTTTTTGATGCTTTACAGAAATGTCAGAATAAGTACGACAAGGTACGAGTTTTGGGTATGATATTCACGATGTTCATGTTATACATTGGAATGTCCAAGGCATAAGAACTGAGCAGCTGCTAAGCTGGAATATGTTTTGCACAAAAGGATAATTGGTATTCTCCTTTTAAATAAGGCATTTTTGAAACCGTACTACAAATTTCTACTTGGTAGCCATAAAATTTATAGTTAGAATCGATCTACGCATGCTGGAGAAATTTTGCAATTAACGATAGTATTGAGAATATGTCGTCACCAAAAATAATAATATGTACTGTGAAAGTATTTCAGTATAAGTTATAATTAATAGAAAGACGGTTATATTCACTTCAGCATATAATCCATACAATTTGCCAATTTGAAAGCTAATTTGGATAAATTAACTTTATCTTCAAACGACTATTTTATTTTCGGTGATCTAAATGCCCAATATAAACATTGGAATTGTATGACAGATAATTAGGCTGGTAAAGAGCTCTACAACCACTTCCTTCAACTCAGCTACTACATTTATAACCCAAATGAATATAATCGCTTTGGACAAAATAACAACCCTGTTCAACCATCTACAGTAGACATTCTTTTATCTAACTCGTTTCTTCATTTTTCAAAACTGTATATTGAACAGAACATTGACCAACCTGTTACGAATTGAGGTAATCTAGATTTTTTATCATTAAATTAATATCTATATTTAAAGAAGCGTTTAATGAAATACCTGTCGGTCATAACATTCTTGGCAACGAGAAATCTCTGATATTAGTAAAATATTAATTAGTCGGAGAAATAAATATAAACGTAAATTTCAAAGATGTAAGGATTTTAATTATAAAAATCAATTGAAAAATATTTTGAACCTATTAAATAAACTAATTGATTTCCACCATAATAAACACCGAAATAAATCCTGGTCAAAATCTATTTCAAATTGTCCTCAGGCTCAAAAAAATTTTGGAAAGTAAAAATTCCCTTACAGGAAGCAAAATGTCTTTCACTAATCTTCATGAAAACGTTGAAGTTGTAAAAACTGGCGCTGAAAAGGCCAACTCAATAGCAGATGTATTTGGTAATTCACACACCATTACTTTAAATAATTATTGACTTATAGACACAGCTGTCACTAGATTTGTTCATGATCTTAACGATAAAGTTCGTGGCAGATCGAACGTGGAACTTACCAACTCAGCTGAAGTTAAATCATTTTTACTTTTATTGAAGAACAATAAAGCCTCTGGGTTGAATGGCATTAATAGCATTATCCTTAAAAACATGTCCCATTACTTTTTTGAAATCTTAAATAAACTTTTACCTTTTTGTTTAATAGAAGGATATTTTCCTACAATTTTTAAGAAGGCAAAAGTCATATCAATTATCAAGGCAGGAAGGGATCCTAAACTACCTTTCAGTTATAGACCAATCAGCATACTAAACCTATTGGGTAAAGTTTTTAAAAAAATAATAAATAAGAGAATTTTGGATTTTTCTACTCTAAAAAATATAATTAACCATCAACAATTTGGGTTCCCCACTGTACATCAACTAAAAAGAGTAGTTAATTTTCTTGAAACAAATAAAACAAATCGTAAGGACTCTGTAGTTAGTTATATGTATATATATATATGATATCATGAAATGTCTAAGAATTATTTTAGATAAAAAAGTTCATTTAAACAACATATACAATATAATTGTGAAAGCGCAATTAATTGTAGTCGTTCATAACCTATACCCCAGATATTCTACTGATGTACTGCATAGAAACTTTAACCATAAATGTTTAATTAATTTGCAACGGCGCTGACTATCATATATTGAAAACTTCATAACGTCTACATATGAAATAATAAGACCCTAAGACACTTTTTTACTTAAAGGGTGATTACTAACGGTTGTTTTTAAAATTTCTTATAACGTTAAAGTATGTACAAGTTTTTTAGTAAACTTTTCCTTAATGCTATGATGTTAGTAAATTCCATATTTAATTATTTAGATGTTAATTGCTGTAATACTTTTAAGTAATTCCTTATAACATTGTAGTTAATTATTTTGTAAAGGTTTCAATAAGGCCAAATTAATTTTAAAAAAATCACTGTTGAGCATTTGCTAAATATTTTTTAAAAATTTGGGGTTTAATTTTTGGGAAAATTAAACGAAGTTTCTTTAAATATATCTTGTAAAAAAAGAAATCAGGAATAATCGGACATTTTTCTAATAGGATTTTCAAAGCATAGAACTTTTTTAAATGCAAATATAAATGGACTTCTTCATGCCTTCGAAAAATCTGTAAAAGCTATAAAAGAAGAAATTTTAGCATTAAACCCACTTTAATGAAGTATTGGTTCCAATATTCTATCAACATTTTTAGATTGTGTTTAGCTGATATAAAATTGGAGACTTGGATAACGGCTACAAAAATACAAGGCCATCTGGTTTCATAGCATAAAACGTAATATGAGATGTTTTTTGGTTTCATAACTATAAGTATTTCGATCAATCGGGGCACTATAAAGAGGTAAAAATACCCTAAACATTTAACTAAAATTAAAGATTTTTTAGTCTCCAAATTTAATAATGTCTGTATATCGGAAAGACATTTCTCAACATTGTGAAATAAATTTTTGATACCATAGGTACTAAAATGGGCTTATGATATTTTATTTTTAATGGTGATATACTCCGTAACAAACGACTAGGATGCTACAGATAAGGCATTTTAATAAAAAAATCTTATAAGCAACTAAATACTTATTATTATTATTTTTTCTATAATGCAAAGAATTATCATATTTGTCATATATAGAAGCAAAATATGCGTGTTCTTCCAACATCATCCTTCTAAGATCATTAAATAAATAATTGGACTAAATATTCTCCAAACATTTAACAGAGATACTTATAAACTATTATGAACAAAAGTTACAATACTTTTATATTCTTTATTTTGTTTGACATCTTAAAATACAAAGGTAATAAAAATTCAAATACTTTTGTAAGGTAAATTCGGTGACTTTTCGTATTATTTCTAGAATTTCTTGGAAACAAGTCAATATTTTTGATTGAAGTTTTTTGTATTATGACGTTAGTATATAGACAAACAAAATTCTATTAATAAATGTAAGAATTATTTATATAAATCATTTAATAAAGCAGATTTTACAAAATAAAATTATTATTAAAATATAAAAAAATAAATACTTTTGTGGGACATTGTAAATATTTTATTTGGGTCATTTTAAATGCTAAGTATCAACCTATAACAATAGGGAACATAAATTCATATAAAATGGTGATACAAGTAACTAAAGAATTTTTGAAACAATGAAGAAAATATCAGGGTGAAGAAATTAATGGATTACTAAATTACATAATTTAAAAGCTTAGTTATTATTTTAAAATTTATCAAAATAAATCAAAGCATACTTTATTGGGTTACCTTTTACTTTTATTAATAATGATTAGATCATATTTTTATTAATCACATTTTACAACAAAAATGTACATTTAACTTTTAGTGCACAATTGTGATAAATTTTGCTCTATATGTTTTTTTTTTTTTTTTTTTTGTAAAATGCTATTTTAAGTCCTTTTTATACATTTAGTTGTACGTAAGTTCATATATTTATTGTGGTTTTATATAAAGTTTTTTAACACTACTCAACCATGAATACCTAAAAGCATATGCATTTATGTATGTAGTTTATAGACCGTTCTATTGACACATATAGTTAACTGTCAATTTAAGAAATGACAGTTTGTCAACACGACACAAAATTCATATGCTGACATACATCCATATATCAATCCAGACACCCAAAAACATGCATACGATATGTATGTACATGAAAAAAAAAAATACAATCAGCTACGAGTTTGAAATAAATGAAATAAATAGCCATGTGGTAAAAATTTCAATAAATTTTAAAAATGCAAAGCATTAATTTGACCAAGATGAGCCCATTTCGAATTTTTAGAAATTTTTGTGAGATTTTTTTCCGTTTTTTGTTTTCGTTTCAACAACACTCTCTCTCTCTCTCTCTTCCTTTCTCTAACAATGTTAATGTTGCACGGTCGTTCATATAGTCTTTTTCTGTATTTAGTTTATGTGCCTTTCAGTGAGTTAGTTTGATTTATTATTGACATAAGCCACACACACATACGAATACATATATATGCAAACTCACAGAAATGCCACAAAATATGTGTTTGTATATATATGTATATATAAAGTATGCGATGTTGAAATTGACATCCAATATTGAGGCACAACAAAAAATATGTTGAAACCCAAACCGAAAAAATTATAAAAAAAACTTTATACTTACAGATGTTTTACTATGGTTAGAGTATATAGATAGATGACGCACAGTGGTATTGAAGATTGTATTTAAAAAAAAAAAAAAAAATACAAAAATAATATTCAAATGAAAACCCCAATTTGTTTGCCGCATAAGCCTATCCAAAAAAAGATAATTTTATTCCGATAGTCTTTGACTATCTTACGGCTTTGACTATCTTACTTACGGCCATTATTTTATTTTTTAAAAAGAATTCATATTTCAACGCTTATATTGTCTTCACTGTAATCGGTTAGAGATCGATATATGTTCGGAAAAAAGTTTGATTTTTAGCTTCCTTGTTTATAAAATTTTCCACTGTGTAACCGACGAATGGGATGGCTGTTTGGATGAATGTAAAAAAATAATGTTCAAGTATATGTATGTGTTTGAATTCTTGATTGTCTGTCTTTATGTTTGTTAGTATGTCATTTGATGAGGTCTGGCGTTAGTTAAAAGTTGTAGAAGGAAAGTTATTTATTTATTACCACTAACACAACGTGGCTGGAATAACATAAATTTTTCAAAATATTGAAACACATAAATTTTCTATACATTTTCGCTAAATAAATTTTAATAAATAGTTCTACATTAGGTTTAGTTATTTTTTTATTTTTCTCTTATTTTTTGTGTGTAAAATTTCGAACTACTAAAATAAATTATTTAACTCAAATATATAGAGTCCTTTTTCAAAGGTGTATTAAAAGCTACAAAAAAAATCATATTTAAATAAAGAAGTAATTTACTTTACCTTATATCAAGTAATTATATTAAAAAAAATCTTTTGTTTTTTTTATTATGTTATAAATTCCTTTAGTTTGTCGAAAACAAAAACTTCATTAATTTGTACTTTTAATAATAATAAGTCACAAGAAACATATACATATGCACGCATTTGACAACAACTACAAAAATAAAAGGAAAAAAAAAACAGTCATCATCAAATACGATACGCAGAAGAGAATAAGAAATTACAAACGAACGGAAATAATTACACACTTAGGCGTACTGTAAGTGTATTATGCAAAAAGCACTTTTGCAATCATGGTGCTTGTTAGCGCACTTCCGTTTCCGCTTGTTTTCCTTAACACTGGTATCAGAATACGTAAAAACTCACATACCACCCATCTACTACTATAAAAAAACCAAAACAATCCCACGCATAAAATTGTTATTCAAAATATGAAAAAGAACATAAAATTACCGGTAATACTACATATAATTACAATATAGAAATATTTGAGTCATTTGTAAAATATTACATGTTCGTCTGTTTCATTTGACATTTACTTTTTTTATTTCCCCCCTCAAATAAAAAAATGAAAATTATATATTACATTTGTTTGATTATTATCAAAAGCAAATATTTGAATTACAACAAATGTTTCAACAAAATTCGATCCCGATAAGTGAAATGAGGGTCTTTAGAGATGGAAATACTTTGAACTGTTAAAATTTAATTTGTTTGCAAAATTAACAACGGTAATTTACTTTTAGCAAAATTAAGCTATAGTTATTTCTACGTGGCGTTGCCCAAGTTTCCCGTAAGGTTTGTGCCATCCAAAGTTTATAAATCGGTTAACTGAAAACCCGGTTTTTCGAGAACCAGTTAATTTAAAATGTTCAATTTTGGTTAACTGGTTTATCCGGGTTTCTTGAGTCGGTTAACTGATTTTAACAATTTGGTAAAAATATTACTAATTTCTTCCTTTTTTTACTTTTGTTACGTATTTAAAATAAGAGAAAATATTTTGCAAAAATTCAAAACATTTGCTGTTTGAGTGACAGTAACCAGATAATATAGTTACATTTTAGGAGTTCAATATATTCTAAAAGTATACATATTTGAAAATTAAATCACATAAGTAATCAAGAATTTCATTTGCAAAAACTTTATGAGAGAAATTTTCCAAAAGAAGAAAAATAAAATTAGAAACTTATTATGTATAACTTGAAAGAAAAATAAGATTTCATTAGGATATTAGAAAAAAAAGGAAGAAGTAATTCTAAGAAAGTGAAACGTTCACCATTTCCAAAGTATAACTAATTAAGTGCAGAAAATACACTTTCAAATAATTAATAATTCTTCTAAAAAAAATAAAAATCAATTTATTTTAATTTCACGCTGTTACAGTGAAAGACCACTGTAGAAATAACACAGTATAGATTATATGCCTTCTTGAGGATTTCGTAATAAGTCAGCTTAAAAAATTTGCAATACATCCCCAAAATTTTGAGTTGTTTGCAAAAAACTGTTTTTGGGTAAGTTATTGTTTAAATGTATTTCTAATTCTATTATTCTTTTGTTTATTTTATCTTTTGAAACTTCTTTGGAAAATATAAGAAACTGACTTTTTATATGCAACGGTGTAACAGTATTTAAGGGCATTTTTGCTGTGGACATAACCAAATTATTATTTTTAAATTGGACAAAAACTGTAGAAATTATTCGATTTTATCTGCAATAACTTCTTAGCAAATATATAATGCATACCTAGGAGGAATTTTATAAGAGAGACAATCTGACAGAATCACTTATCAAAGCGCATTAATAATGCATGATTTCTGTTCGAGAGGAGCCGCTTAGAAGCAATCATTCCTGCTTCCTACAGTCGCTTATTTAATATTTTTCTAGTTGCAATGAAATTAGCGTTTATTATTAGCGCATATTCTTTAGCACATAAAAATTCTTTCGTCATGAATTTGTAAGTACATTCAAAATGCAATGTAGTTATGCATTACTAATTGTACAAGATTCATGCTTTTATTTTCACATTACTAAAAAGCTCTAATAATATATTATTTCATTAAATAAAATACACATTTTTTATTAGAAATTAATTTTTTATTTTATATTAATTTTTTTCATTTTTACTTATAAAAAAATTAAATATTTCAAATATAGTTAATAAAATTGTTTTTTTTTATAAAATAACTTAAAACTTTAACTAAAATAACTTAGAAAGTTCAAATTAGACGTCAAATAACTTAGACTGATTATTTTTTAATAAATTAAAATTTGTATAAAATAATTAATACAAAAATATAGACTTTGCATTATTTGTAGATAAATTATTTTAATAAACTAAATTATTGTTATTGGAATTACATAGT
Organism: Protocalliphora azurea; assembly: GCA_932274085.1. Lineage (NCBI taxonomy): Eukaryota > Metazoa > Arthropoda > Insecta > Diptera > Calliphoridae > Protocalliphora > Protocalliphora azurea. Next base: position 82,859,508 of record OW026522.1, on the reverse strand, counting down.
AATTTTCAATAACCAAAATAAATTTCTTTCAAACTTAAAAACATATCAGTTTTCAACAATAACATTTAAAATATGAAATCTTTTTAAGTTTCATTATTAAAATATTTAATTTAATTGCAATAGAATTATATTAAGTGATATTTTTATGTATTCGTTCTACATAAAACTTAAGTACTTTTTGTATAAAAAGATACATTAGTTTTAAAAATATGGAAAAATAATATAATTTTATTGGCAATGTGATAATTTATAATTCTTTAAGAGCTATTCTTTACCAAACCAATATCAATAATAAATAAAGAAAGGTTTAGTAAGTTATACTTACTGAAAACTTAGTTCAAAATCTATATACCTTCTTCCGTATACCTGCTTTTTCCGCAACACTTTTTATTGTGGCTATATAAAATTGATAGAATGCACATTAAAAAAGAAAACTAAAGTATTAAGGCAATCGAAGTTTATTTTTATTACCATTGCATCCATCGTTTCCTCTGAAATATCATCTTCCATCCCTTCTACTTATCCTGATAGTTTGTGCACTTTATCCCTCCAATTTGACTTTAATGTTGCATTTAACTCCGATAAAAGGTAGACAATAACTTTATTATGAAATAAGTTTATATATGCTTTATTTTAGTTACCTTTCGAATAGTTAACTTCGGTTTTAAATCTTTAATATCATTATTGAGAATATTATATTTGATATCTGCTCAACATATTCTTGAATTTGGGTTAATTCTGAAAGCCTGGTAACGCTCGAAGACGGTGTTTGATCCATTAGTTGAACTTTCGTTTGTTAAGTGCCTTTCGTTTTGCTAGAAAATATAGGTTTATAATTCTTTAAGTATATTATGCATTAAAATATATTTTTCATAAATTGAGTCGAAAGATATTATTACATTTTTATATGTAAAAAAAAGCAAATTGTTCTTTTGATTTATCGGCCTTATGATGTAAATTTTTTTATTAAAACTTTATACATAAGTTGTTGTTTAACTAGGAAATTTGATACAAATTTAAATTATTGAAATTTAAAATTTAATACTACTTAACGTTCTAACTTTAAGAACAGTGGACTAATGAAGTTAATAATATTTTACTTTCATATGGGAAACCTAATAATTTTCCAATTATTTAGCTTAAATCAAAAGTATATTCCCGAATTTTGGTCGTACTTACAAGAAAAATTTCAAGTTTCTTAGAAGGGATTGATTGTATATAAAAATTTTCTGGATTAATAAACATATTAACTTGAACTTTTTTATCAATCGTAAATCCAATTATCTTTAAAATTTTTCGCAAAAAAAAAAAAAAGAAAAAATATGGTGTATAGTGAACAACTTCGTGTTCCCCTTTGAATAAAATTTAGTTTCTTGAAGTTATAGCTCTTGTTGCAAAGGCAATTCATAAAAAATAGTTAAATAACTGCTGTTCTACATTCTTCGGCTTTTTAGTTACTGCTTTCAAATATTTCATTATATTTTTAAATGGGAAGGCAGTTATATCAAAAAGTGATTCGACTTGTAAAGAACAGAAATTGTACGCAACTTACCTGCATAAGTCCTAAATATTGTTACCCTGAATATACTCACACCTTTCTTATAACATTTACTACACTCATTTAATGAAGTATGACCGAATTTTTCTTCTATTTTATTGTCATCAAATATAAAACTATAAATTTTTAATTATTTTATTTCGTTTAGTAAATCATGAAAGAATAAATCTATATTATGTGGTTTCTTTATTCCTACGAAGGTCCCAATAAGGAAAACATTAGTATTTGGAATGTTTATAGCTCTGCCAAATATATATATTATAATATTTAAACAGTGGAAAGGCATCGATTCTGAAATCCAAAATTATTTCATTTAGTTTTTCACTTTTTATATTGTAGTCTAGTTTATTTAAGTTTGTATCAAGGCGTATGTGCAAATAAGAATCTGGTGCTACAGTTATTTTGGATATCGTCTGGTTCTTTCCGATTAGAGGAATTTCCGAATGACATTTGTGGTGTAATATTTTAAGCAATGCTGTTGTAAATTTAATAGTGGGTCGATATTTCAAAAACCACTCTTTTAATTTAATTTTATAAAACACTCTCCTTTAAGAAATAGTTTTCCATATTATTACTATTATTATTATTATTATTATTATTATTATTATAATTATTATTATAATTATTATTATTATTATTATTATTATTATTATTATTATTATTAACTTCCACATTTGTGTTAGGTTTTTCTTTATCAACGGAATTTGATAATAATATTTATCTATTACTAAGTGGTAGTAAAATGTTTCAGTGCTTCACAGAAGCTACAAATATTAAAATTTTCAGTATTTTTGATGTTGCAATAACATATTTTTAATGTTTTTGCAAAGTTTGCATTATTTTACTGATTCTTTGAAACAACAATGTAAGTCAAACCCTATTTTTATTATTGGTTACATTCTCATTTTTCAATTATTTTTATTTACTCCCTCTTTGGTTTATAAAAATTATTACTTCAATTTAATTTGACTTATTTAATTAGCGTACATATGTAATGATTCATCACTTTTATTTATTCTAATAAAAAATCCCTTATTTTACTGCTTCTAAGTAAGAAATTAAATGAAGTTTTTGTGCTTCTGTGTAAGCTTTCCAAAATAGCATAGCCGTATTCTTAAATGAGCGTTCCCTTACACTAACGCTTTTCAGAAGCATTTTGTGATAAGTAAGCTTCCTCCGGCTTTCACTGCTTCGAAATCTAATTTTTTTTTTTTGCTGGGTTACTAAAGCTTTTCATACATTTTTAATTTTATCTTCAAAAAGTAAAATCCAGGTAAAAATATAAAAAGTTATTTTGAATTAAAATATAAGAAGAATTTTTTTTAATAAAGTTTAGAAAATGCTTAATAAACTTTAGAGTTTTTAAACAATTGTATTTAGGGATATCTCATTTTATTTTAAACCAAATAACATGAGAAAAGTCGGAAAAATTTATATCAAACTCAAAATTTCGAAAAAGAAAAGGGATATAAATGTAAAAATGGTGAATAATTAATTATTTAATTTCAGTGTATAATATATTTAAAAACTACGTCCGCCTGCTTACAAAATTAATTTAAAAATATTAAATTGACTTAAAATTTGTGAAACTACAAGATCTATAGCGATGGAATACCCTAAAAATGGTTCTCTTCGAAATATTTCGAAATTTAGGAGGTGTTTTTTGAAATTTTTTTGTGATTTTTAGATGAGTATTTCAACAATTTGATTGATTGTATTTTTAAATAAAAGAAGTAATTAATGATATCTCATATATTTTTACCCAATTATAATTTTTTAATTAATTGTAATGAAATTATAAAAATTATTATTATTTTTTTTAATAATATCACGGTGGTACAGTGAAAAAACACTTGGAAACAGTTTATTATTAGGTATGGCTGGGTAAATTATTACAATATTCGGGGAATTTCACAAAAAGAAAAAAAAAGAAGAATGATTTTCAGACTTCGAGGATTCAAAAATTTTTATCTCGAATACTTAATAACCAATTTTGATTTTTTTAATCATCTGCGGATACAGCCAGGGGATAAAAAAATTGAAATATTTATCTTCATGACGGAAGTAATTACAACATCATCAGAAAAGTCAGTTATAATTCATATAATTGTAATACAGTAGAAAACCAACTTTCGATTTTTTAGCGGATTCGGCCTTTAGTATTTTATAGGACGACATCCTCTTCACTATGCTGATAATACATTATAATCTATTGGTATTATCTATATCTTTTTCTTTATCACCTCCAAATCATAACTAAATAATTTAAATTTTACATTAACGGTACTCATTTAAACGCTTAACTTTCCTATTTATGCAATTGCGCAAATTTCATGAAGCATGTCGTGTGCTTTATGAACCCCTTTTTCAAATGTTGTGCATTATTAAGGATAAAAAACCAAATAAAAATTCATTGCAAATAACTGAAAAATTTTGTTAAAATCAAAGATACATGTAATGATTTTATTATAATTAACGTAACTATAATTTTTTACATAGCAGTTATTGATAATGTTTAAATGTGAACAAAAGACAGCTGATTTATAAATGCACAATTAAACAGCGTAAGTTTGCGAGACTAAAAGAAAATAGAAAATAATTTTGAGTCATATTTCCTTTAAAAACCTCATCTAATCCAAAATTTTGATTTTGACTTTCCTGCTTTAAGGTCTAACACTTAACTTAAATTCGTTAAAAATTTTGGAATTAATATTTAATAATTATTATCTTATCTACTATTTTCATTCATCTGTATATTATCAAAAAAAAAAAAAAATTCTTTAAAACAAAAACATCGGTAAAAATTCCTTTTTGGCAGAAGTCCACAAAATTCAAATCTAAGGTACCCCGAATTTATAAGAGATATCGTCCTAATTCTTTCTTACTTTAACTTTATTGTCTACAAAACAGCATAGTTTTATTATAATATTTTTATAATTTAAATTTAAATTAGAGTTTTGAAATAATCATAACAAAATCAACGTTTTTCCAATAAATCGTTAGAAATATTTTCTATTATTTTACGCGGATCAAAGCTTATTTTTCAGTAATTACGGTTCAAATTAGACTAAATATTGTATTTTGTTTCAAAATTTCTAAAAAATATAATAAAAAAATGAAAATTTGTCTCTACGTTGTTCAAAAACATGGTAACGAATGGGGGAATTTTTTAATAACTTTAATATTTCCTAACAGCTTTAACCTTTTTGATCTTGTATGAAAGATAATTATGTCTAGAAAAAGTTAAAATTTCCCACAACACACAAAAATTCTCCTACAAGCTTTAGGGCCGTTGCGGCACGTGTTAGCGACATTCAATCACTCTTATATCTTGCACACTATGTTTTTACACAAAAAAAGGAATAATCCTATAATAATATTATTTATGTCATTTATGTCAGCTTACTTCCTAGAATTCAAAAGTATATGTCATATTTTTAGTGTATGGGGTTAAGGAACAATTATAAACTATATTTGAACTTTCTTTGTTGAACTAATGACGCCTATTTATGTTTTACATAAAAATTACGGCAAATTAATACTCACAATTAAGTAGTATTTCTGGAAAGCCAATTTCTAGTATTTAAGAGCGGAAGTATAACAACCAGTTTTGTCAGTTTAGCCTTTTTAAGGCTAAATCTAGCCTTTTTATTTTGCTTTTAGCATCAAACTTTCCACTTAAAATTCTAGCTTTTTTATAGCCTTAGCTTTTGAACAACGAAGAAAATAATTTCTTATTTGATATTACTAATTTTATTTTTACACAATCATCCATTTAAGCATTTTTTGTATATTCATTTGCAAAAAAATTAAGGTTATTTATACTTAACAAAAAAAATTTCGTCCGCGCTTCATTCCCCAAATCAAAAATGACTCAACTAATTTTATGCTCGTTACATACCGATTATTATAATCATTTTTTAATATACTTCATTAACCATAGAAATTATTTATGAATATATTTAAAAAACATATCTTATAAATGCAAAAAATCAGAAAAAATTGTAAATGTCTCATAAAAGAGAAATAATAGTTCAAAAACGACAAAAAATTACTTCAAATCATTGGGTTATTTTTCATACGAATTATACGTATCTCAAGTTTTAGAACATTATCCGAAATTTGCAGTAGTCTTTAAAAGTAATTTGTTTTTATTATACCAATTTATTTTTTAATCTAAGCAAGAACACGCCTATTTAAATATCCTGAAATTAAAAAATGGATTTACTGCTAAAATACGGGTTAAAATTTTACCACAATTTGTAATTGCAGTTAAATATAGATTATCTATGAGTATGCCAATCTTTATTTTAATCGGAAGAAGAACACCGCTATCTCCTATATATCCTGAAATTGTAAAACATTATTTTCAGCTAAAGTGATGATCTGATTTTTTTTAAGGAGGAGAAAATTGAAACTTGGTACACTCAGATTGAATATATAGAAATTTGAAAAAAATAAAATAATTCAAAAAGAGTATCTAAATTGGAAGTAGGCTTTTTATGGAGCAAGGCCATATCTATCTCCCTTAAACCCTGTTATCTTGTGATATTATTTTAACTTCTTACCTTCATTTTATCGTCAAAAACTAAGTAATTTGCCTAAAGTTGTCCGATTTTCGGTCCAAGGTTGTATTTTCAACATATTTTCGATTCTAATAATTACTATTTATTACAACTTTACAAATTTGGAAATAATTATTTTTGTGGCTACGAGAGGGCGCAAAAGTCAGAGAATTTAAAGCAAATTTTAACAAACAAAAAAGGGTTCTTCTAACAGTTTGAGAAAAAAAATTTCCAAAATAAATTTTTTGAGGGAATGCTTCGTAATATCATTTTAACATCACGAAATATATAAAAAAGAAGAATTCTTAGAATTTTGTGAAGGAAAAAGAAATTAAGAAATTTTTAAAATTATTTTCTTTTTTAGTTGTGGCAAAAAGTAGGAAGTAATTCTTATTTTATTTACTAAAAAACAATACCTGCATACAGAATTAATTAAAAAAATTATATATATATATATATATATATATATATATATATATATTTAATACTTCATCGAACTTATGTAGTTTTTGTATAACAATTAAAACGTATGCTCTATAATTAGCACCATCTTGTGGATTTTCAATGTACTATATTAAGTCAAAATTATTTATCCTTTCTCAGTTATTTCTAAATTTTTAAATTATCGAAGTAAAAATAGGAAATCAAACACATTTTATTAAAGTTGTGACAAAAAATAGTAACCAATTATTTTTGAATCTGTTAGATAATTGTAAAAAGTTACATAAACAGTATAAAAATTATATTTTTTTATAATTTTTTACATCCTTCAGCAAATTTAAGAAATTTTTAGGTTTTAAATAAAGAATATACTTAAATTTGAGTTAAAGTATATGTATATATTGGCAACATTATTTAAAAAATAATATTAGTTTCAATTGGCAAATATACTGATATACCGAAAAAAGAGAACTTCGAAGTATCCTATCAAAATATTATTTTGGAAATTTTTTTTCTCAAACTGTTAAAAAAAACTGTTTTTTTGTTTATTAATATTTGCTTTAAATAATTATATAATTATTTCCAAATTTGTAAAGTTTATTATTTTATTTACTAAAAAACAATACCTGCATACAGAATTAATAAAAAAAATTGTATATATATATATATATATATATATATATATATATGTAATTATTTCCAAATTTGTAAAGTTGTAATAAATAGTATTAGAAACGAAAATTGTCGGTAACAATTCCCTCCCCAGTAAGAAGAGTTAACGGTGCGTCTTACTCCAGCCTATTTAGCTCTCCCCACCTGACCATCCTTTGCTTTTGTAACATCTACAATTTTTCCTCATTTTCAGGTGTTTCTATCGCAATTTTCATCGACCACAAGCCTTAGATCGCTGGGTACATCTTCCTCGCCGAGTCAATGTTGGTAGCATCTCCTTCACAAAACGTCGACAAAACATATTAGAAAACATCTCACTTTGTCGCAGGCACATTTTGTAATCAATATTCACGAATGAGTAACCTTCATACCATTCGAGGTACCAAGAAGAAAATGGTTTGGGGTGATGGCCTTTTAGCCGTCGGTTTCCAGCGACACATATGTAAGGAGTCTTGAGTTAACTATTAGTTCAACACCCATTAAAGCACATCTTAAGCATTCGTCAGAAAACTTTTGAGCAGGAGATATTTTATATAAAATAGTTTTGACCGATCTCACTAATCTCTCTCAAGCTCCTCCATGTGAGGAGCTGCTGATAGATTAAAATTCCATTATATGCCGTCATATGCTATCTCAGTTTATATTTATTGTACTCTATATTTTTTAACTCATCTTTAAAAAATCGATCAGCACCTCGAAAATTTGTACCGTTATAGCTATAAATTTCTGCCGGTATTCCATGCTTTCCAAAAAATTTCTAAAGTTTATTAAAAATGAGATTGTTGATAGTGTATATGAATATTACTCCCCATCGTTTTAATGATTTCCTGCCAAAACTAACTGTAATTGTACTTCTATAAAGGTAAAGCCACTTGAGGTAATATGGGTTTAGTGGCATCAATTTTGTATTGCTGGCAGCTTATTCGAACATATTTATATAACGCTCTTAACTCTATTATAATATAAATTTGACACATTTCATTTATGACTGTCTCGTGGTTTAATTGGTGTAGGCTCTGTGGTAATGCATAATTATGAGTCTTATGACGTGATGTTTACCTGTCAATACTATTAAACCCTTTTGATGTCCACAAGCTAATGTTGCATAATGCGCCCTGTTTTTTAAGCTGGTTGTGTCATCACCATTCACATAAACATTAAGTTTATCAAAAGCACTGCCTTTAATAATGAGTTTACCGCTTTGTATTGCAGCATATTTATCCGCAAAACTTATTATCTGTGTCATCATTAAAATAACCCTCGTTGTTATAACTACATGCGATGAATTAATTCTTTCTCAAATTTCTTGTTGCTTAATTTTTTGGAGTTTTCTCACTACATACAGTACCCAATTAGCCACATCGCGTTTGAGTCGGTACCAACTAGAAAAATATTCAAAATTTATTGAGATTGTTATTGACTTACGAAAGTATATGTTTATGAAACAAGGGCGAGTTTCAGTCATCTATACATCTTCGGCATTTGGTTCAACCAAGATGGACCCCAAAACCACTCGTTGCATTTATCAGTAGCTAGTCTTAGCTATACATCATAATTGGTTGCATTCATAATCGGTTGCTTAGACCGACCGGCGATGGGTGTCGGTAACATTGATGAATTTTAAAATTTCCGCGAATCGAAACATTAAAATCTATTTGTGTTTTATAGAGCCTCTAGTTCACCACGTCAAAACAGTTTTCGAATCGGGAACATTATGTTTCCCTGCAAATTTATGTCGTGAAAAGTAGTTGTCTTCATAAGCCTGGCACTAATAGTTGCTGCTAGCAATTCGAGCCATGGTATGGGAAGGGGTCGAAGTAGGGCTGCCATTGATTTCATCGCAATGAGTATTATTTCAACTTTTTCACAGAATGCAAACTGAAAGTATGAAACGGCTGCATAAGCGTCCTCACTTGCATCAACAAAAGTGTGCAATTCAGCAGAATATTCAGTTTGTTGTAGCGCGAGTGAATAACAGCATGGTATGGATATCTCGGTTATCGTTGGCAAAATTTCAGCCAATTCTTCCACCTATTAAGGAGGTCATCATTAAGAGGTTGGACCGGGTCTATACCGCTTTGCCATATTTCTTGCAGGATTGATTTTAGATATGGCATGAAACATGCCACAAACCCTAAAGGGTCGAAAAGGGTGTTTTTTGAAAGACATTAAATGTTTGTAGATCACTGTTCACATAGCAATTCTACTGTTTTTTTTTTTTAACAGCTATAATACATTTCACAATTTTTCGTTTTTTTTTTTTTTAATTTTTAAATTCAAATCATCTTCTATATCTAGAAATGTTTATGATAGTATTTTGTTAAGCTATGAATTTAAGGTTACTTAAAAAGTTACGAAAGAAACTTGTGTTTTTAAATCAAAACAATTGAAGTAATATCAAACACAAAAAATTACATAAAACAAAACAAAAATAAACTTCTATCAAATAATCGTAGAACATTATTCTTCATTAAAAATTGTCGCTGTGCAAGAAACCATAATACACACATACAACAGCGACAATAACAATAAATAACTATTGCATTTTGTTTGATGTGATATACTACGTTGCCACAACATCAAGACAACAAGAAGCAAGAAATAACAGCAAAAAATTATTAAGGAAAAACATGTCAGTAAAACCGCAACAAAATTTATTTATAAAATTGGTTACCATTGTCCTCGTTTTTCTGTATCTTCAACTATTGCTTTGGTCTACACTTCTACGTCCTGCCATTGATATCGATGTACACTGGGTGCCGAAATCATTTTTCTCCTCAGTGAAACAGTCAACATGCATCATTCGCATGCATCATAATACGACAATGGCTCTGTTTGAATCAACCTTCTTTTCGACACTCGCCTTATTTGGTTACTTTTGTGGCTTTGCCAGCATTGGAGGCGTGGGCAGTGATATTTATGGGAATACTTTAGCAACTTTCGAGCAATCAGTGATGGGCGTTCAGCAAAAATACTATTGGATGTGTTTTGTGCCATGGATAATAACATTTACAGAAAATTGGTTTCAAAATGTTGGTGAATTTCTGATGTTGTTTTGCAGCACTACAGTTTATGAAGCTCTCAATGTTTTCTCGTCCATGGCAATATTGATGTTGTTCTTGTCTGTGCAAGCACTACTTGCCAGCGAAGTCATCTTTATGGCATTACAAGGATGGCAAGCCATGAAGAATATTAACGATGAAAATATGCTGTGGGAACAAAAGAAATGTTTACTAGATGGTGATACTCTAAACACAGTATTTGGTTTGGTGCCTTAAATTAATATGCAAAATAACTTCAAGTATGCAATGCAATATATGTAAAATATCTTGAATGAGTACGACTATGAATGCAGTAGAAAATGAAGTCAATGCTAAGATAAGGGGGATGTTGATTGATAAATATTTTTGCAAACTGAGTATGAGTAAAATTTTTGTTTTTTATACATAATTTATATATAATTTTATTTTACGACTATCTTTTTGTTCTTGTCTTCCCTCAATTGAAATATAAATTCTACATAAATAAATTGAATGGAGGTTCTTATTAAAAAATAACGTTTGAATAAAGTTAAGTCTTGTTAGCGTAGTTGATTTAATATTTCTATGTAAACATTTAATTGGAGAAAAATATTGCAGTTAAAGAAGTGAATGCAATGTATCGGCAAAGGTTTTTAAATAAATATTAGAGAAAATAATGTTTGTGTTATGGTTATTAAGTCTTAGTCATTAAGTCCAAACAATGGTAAGAATTATGCCCATCCATATCCATATATGTATAGGTATATTATAAAAATGTATAAGTTTGTTTGTGTATTAATAAATTTATTCTCAGTTCCATCAGAACCAAAAAGGTCCTCGTGAAACATAACGCCGTTTTCTAATAATTAAGGTGAGTGCATCTGGTTTTTCTTTAGTTTTATGTTCTTCATATGTGACATGTTTTTTAGGTTTAAATTTCTACTAATTCATCAATAGGATATTTCCATATCAATGATATTCATTACAGACAATGCTATTGGAAGTGTTTCTCTAATAATCAACTTTTAGGCTCGAGGCCCTTTCCGGTTCAAAAATATAACGTTTTGAAAATCGGAAAAAGTTAAAAAATTCCTATGAGATTTGTTCCCCCAAGATAACTTTTTATACCCATTTCAATACAAATATTTAGACCTTTTTGAGCAAAATGTACTTCACTAGGGGTATGAAGAAAACCAAAGTGTATCACACATTTAAACGTATTTAAAATTATGAAAGATTGCATCATTTAAAAAATCTGGATAAATTTCAACTTCCTACGATAATTGGAACAGGGTGTTACATGGCCATTTATGTTGATGATTCTAGAACAAGATTGATGATTCATTATAGGTTTATATGTTCCGGAATTGTTTCCAAGAAAAAAGCAATGGGGTGGATAACTTTCGATAACTCTCATAGAAATACCCTGCGAAATCACTTAAACGTTAATAAAACCCATAAAAGTGTCAGTATGGGAATAAAATATGTCAAAAATATGTTCGATTTGAGAATACATTACAATTTCACTCACACACATAACTTTTTGTATGTGCTAGTAGAATTCTTTATATAACTAACTTATACGTGTTAAGAGAGTAATTTTATTTTGTTAAGCAAACTAGGAGACCAGTTGACCTTTCTACAACTAAAGGTGTTAAGTTTTAAAATGACATTTTCACTTTTGAAAGTAACTGGACAAAACAAGTTTGCAATCGCAAATTTTCGTGTTGTCTCTGTGTAGAAGTATCAGAGCAGAGTTTGTAGACTATAATATAATATATAGAATGGAATGAATATTTTCTATGCCGCTACACACTTCATCAGCATTCGTGGAGTCTTATTCATTTGAAACGGAAATATAGGTATAAGAGGGAATGATCTGATATACCAGACTGATATCAATAATTCGACTTTGGATTCAAATATCATCAAAAAGAAAACCTAAGCCGTTGAAAACACATTAGAAACGATATGATATATGTTATGTTTGGCTTTAAACTCTATACATAAAAAAGTGCGTTATTTTAAGGTGTGACAAAATAATAATTTTTGCACTTTTTGAAATGAAATTAACTGTTCTGCGCTTGTTTACTTCCTTAATATACATAAATAAATTTTACTACTTTTTAACATAAAAATTGTTAAAAAAAAAATAGACTTTTATCACATAGCTTATTTTTTTTTTTTTTTTTTTAATTGCAACAGAGTGCAACAAAAGAAAAATTGCCTCAATAATTTCAACGCGGGATGAAAGCGTACCAGTAGGAAAGCGGAACCTCTAAAGGGGTTTTCAAACTTAGTTCGAATTTCGGTTTTATGGAACCTTGAAGTTAGAATTTTTGTACCCATTTTTCAATACGATTGGAAATAAAAGACATTTAAATAATTTAATCCAAATGTTATTACATGTTATTGTTGTTTTATTGACTGCTGACACTATTACACCAGATTTTTATTGGATGCAACACCCTTTTTACGCCCATTTTTGTAATAAAATTGTTCATTTCATTTAAGTTGATATTATGTCTAATCTACTGATCGATTAATGAAAATTTGGCAAATATGTATATTCTTGAAGGAATTACTGACTGAATGCCACACCCACTTTTCTTAAAGGGTTACCTTGCTTCTTGTAAGCAAATTTAAAAGTAGATTAAAATGTTGATGACAATGGTAAAATATATAACACTATAATAAAATTGAAAGAAAAAGGGTTATGGTATTAAATTTTATAATATATATTATATTCTATTCCTTTGGTATGCAAAATTGTATGTAAATTGCCTTAATAGCTTCAAAGAAGTAGAAAAATTTATTTTTGTTAAAAATATGTTAAATCTGGGCTTAGAATTCCACTTATATTTTAGCCCATAGCTTTCTTTTCAAAATACTTAAAATATGTGCTAAATTTCATTTGAACATTCAAAAAAAGAACGGTTTGCAAAAAGTGGATGTGGCATTTTTATTAATACTATATCCCGTATTTTCTTTCGGAGGATGTACGATATATATTTATGAAAAATGTCAATTAAATGGATTGAATAATGTGAGTAATTATATATTTGAAATAATCTAATTATAAAATGTGAGCGTTAAAAGAAAGAAGTTTTGCATTCAACAATATATATATATATATATATATATATAGATATATATATATAGTTGAATATTTAATTTATATATAATAAAAGTCCATAAATTCGAAATTCGAACTAACTTTGCAAAACCCTTTGGAGATATTATTAATCTGATGCTATGCTTTCATTTCGAGTTGGAATTATTGAAACAATATTTGATGATTCAAAATTTGTTGTATAGTGTAATCAAACTTTCTAATTTAATTAAAACCACTAAAACTAAATAAAATATTTTTTACATTTAACATTACTAATTAAATATTAAATATATATTGTTATGTACCTAACGCGTGTATGTGTATTTTGGCAGTAGGTATTCTCACCGTATCCCATCGCATTTTAATTTTGTGAACTTTTTCCGCCTTGTTTAGACATTAAATGCTAATTTAAATAATTTGGAGTTGGAAAACAATACAAATATTAATTATGAATATAACAGCTATATATATATATATAAATATATTGTTGTTTTACGGCTTATAATCGTGGCAAAAATTTGTTCCTAATATTATTTGTATTTCTGCACGTAAACATTTATATGAAATGAGTTCTGATAATACAGCTTATAGTTGAAATAACACCCACACAAACACTTTTCTATATGTACACATCATACACATATACAAACATACATACACACTTAAACAAATACTTATATTTACACTTACACTACTATACAATCATGATTTTTAGTTAAATGCCACCCACAAATATTGTATTTAACAAAAGCTTCTTAAGGACTCTTAAATAGTCAAATTCTAAATTAGGGTAAATTTTTCTACGAGGGAATGACGATGAATGAGAGAAGGAGTAGTTGGTAGTTTTATTTCATTTTGTTTGTTTGTTTTTATTTAGTTTTCCTATTACTTGGGCTGTTAAATGCCGGAAATACTGTTGCTCATTAATAAAGTTTCACACAATGTTTTACGATTAGATGGAGAATTGTAAGTGTTTGTTGAACACACAGTACAACTTACTAAGAGCAGTACTCTTAGTAGGGTAGAGAATAAGAATAGCACTAAAATTTCATTTATATTATGATAAACGCACCTTATAAATAATCATACACATACAAATAAATACATAAGAAAGTGTATTTGTGTATGTGTAAAGAGCTTTCTTGATGGTTTAAATATTGTCAGTAATGAATTGTTACATCGTATATGGGCTATTCAATTAAAATTTTTTCCTAGTAAAAATGCTAATAAAAACGGTGTTATAAGTTTACAACAATAAATAACGAAGTTAAGAGCTAGTATTTGAATAGCATATTTTTAGGATAGTTTTATTATCTCGAAATATGACATTTAGAAATTTCAGGAAACATGACCTCTTATACTTTTTATACAATAAATTTTCTGGTAAAATAAGTCAACATAGATTGGAAATTACTACCTGGTATTGCGAAACAAATTGGAAAATGTAACCAGCACACAGAAAGGACTTCTGTCTATAAAAATGAAAGTCTATACTGTAATACATATGAATTCGTTAAATCCATTATACGACAAAAGACTTAAATAAAATTAGACATAATGAATTAGGTAGACCAGGAACCTATTTACTACAAATGGGAAGTACTTAACAGACTGCTTGACTTTTATTAGATCATTTTATAGAACCATCAAATATATATTTTACTTAAACATCTGTGAATATAGAGTTATATATTGTTCCATATATGAAAAAATAAACATTTTCACAATTTTTAGTGAACTCAAAGTATCGAATCTTTTGCAACTATAAATGTAGTCAGAACTATGTACAATACACCTAGATATATTAATCCATTAAGAGGCGACAAGGTTTTAATTTAAACAGAAATTGTACAACCAATTCAGGCATGACCTCTGTAGTATATTCAATGAGAAAAATAATGCATTGGAGGAAACATATAACACAAAACTCAGTGTCTTATTTGCAATTAGTAGCTAAGGTAATATTGTTAGTCATGTTATGGTTCATGGACTCAAAAACAATAGTAAATACTGTAAAATAGGGTATAGAATTGAAGAAATTTAGGTTAATATATTACCAACATAAGTTTTTAATTATATTTTTTTAACTTTCGTAATTTAGTTAAAATTGAAGTATTTCTTTTAATTTGACTATTTGATTTTAATTATTTAAAAAGAAATAATTTTAGTCATTCAATAAAATTTTTATTTTTTTTATATTTGGTTGCAGCAGCCATCCTGTAGCACTCATCACACCTGTGTTATAATATTTACTCCTAGAGAATCGAAATATCTACATACATATATGTATATCTTTTACCTATGACAAGAACATTTTTGCTGTAAAAATAAATTTAAAACTCGTTCGAGATACGAAGTTAATTAAACCCCTTTTTTCCGAACGCTATTCTAATATTTTCCAAACATTGTATCTAAACAAGAGAACCACAATTTTATAAAAAATCTTAATACATATATTTATAAAGTGTGCATTCGAATAAAACACAACACAAAATTTTCGTAATACCCTCACTGCCATTAATTTAAAATGTATTTACATTTTTTTTTTTTTTTCAGAAGTAAATTAAAAATAATCTAATTAGCGAAAATGTTTATAAAATAATATATCTGAAAAATATTATGTCAAAAAAAAAAAAAAAAAAAACATGTTATGTTTCATTTGAACGCACAACTTATATAGGTACTTACTTAAATATTTATTCCTAAATATTTATAAATATATCATAATTCAAAAAACGGAATTTTTAAGGAGACTTATCTTTAGTTTTTAAATTGATTCTTATTTATTTTTTAAAAGAAAATAATGTTGTGGTCCAATTTGATCACTTTTCTACATAACGACATTAACTGCAAAAAAGCTGCTGTACAACTAAATATCACGTATTTTCAAGTACAGTCAACCGAAAAAGAGCAGTAAGTACTATAAAAAGGGGTGTAGAATTGAAGAAAGAAAACAAAATCATTAGTCAATTTAGCAGACATTTTAATTAAATTCTTGTAAATGAGTTAAATTGACAAAAAATCGTCAATATCACTAATTGATTTAGTTAATTAAAAGGTGGTTAATTTCACAATTTTTTTATCAAATTGGTTAAAATGTTATTCAAATTAAAAAAAAATAATAATACATACATTTGTTTCACAAGCGACACTTGCTTAAACAAAAAAAAAATTACAAACATATGTATATAAATTTAGTAGTAATTTTTTTATAAGTAACTTTATTTATTATTAATTTTGCTTCATGTCTCAGAACCCGAAGCTAAAAAACCCCATTATTTTAAAATGTAAATCTCTAATTTTGTCCCAAAAATAATTTAATACAAAATTAAGTTTTTTAAATTGAATAGATAATTATTTTGGTAAATTCTATTGGGTTTTAGAAAAAAATTAAATGGAAATTGTTTTTAGTTTGTACGGATAAGCCAACAAAATTAATGTAATTTTTCATTAAAAATAACGAATGAAGCAAAAACTACTAGTTTTCGTTTGGTGTAAACGACATACCAAAAACAAATAATAATTAAATTATACATAGAAATCTATCAAATTCATTGAAAATTTCCTTTAGAAAAAACTAGCAATAATCTAGTCTTATTACAGTCCGTGCATAATTGACCGTAGCTCCCATATAAAACCTAATTTCGGAAATCGGGCGCATAATAAATATAATTTAAATTGTAATATCTTCATATTCTGAAGTTTATGTATGAATGTAATATTGGAATGTACTCTATTTATTCAAAAACTTTTAAAACTTCAAGAAAAAAAGTTAGTATGGAAAAAATAAAAATTCTATAAAATCGTGTGATTAGAATATTTTTTTTTCGCTGAGGTTGACATATTTTTAAAACTATTTTTGTATCAATAAATGTAAATTTGTTACCCAACCAATATTATGCAAAAAAAAAAAAAAAAACGCATTTTGAAAAAGTAGGTTTATACGCAGTTATACGCGTCCATACTTCGTTTATTAAAAATTTCATTTCATTCTTACCAGAAATTCAGTTTAAAAAATTTTAACAATATTTCTAAAATCAACTATACTGACGTTCGAATATAATTTTAAAGTTATGAGGTTAACAATATGCAATCCCTCATTAAGTTTCGAATTGTTTTATAATAATTCAAAACTGCACGTCCTTGAGATGATGATCGTGGAACGGGTATTTGATTAAAAATATTTATGGAAATAATTTATATAAAATAAATAAATATACAAACATATATTAATAAATATATAAGTTTTTAACATTACCAAGAAAAATAAGAAAAAGCTTTTAAATTTCCATCCGTTTAACAGTTGTTCAGTTCTCTGATTGTAGTTTAACAAAAAAGGACGCAGGATGCTACAAAATCATATTGTCGTGATATCCTAAATGTTCATACACAAGACTTTGTCTATTAAT
This sequence comes from Protocalliphora azurea, assembly GCA_932274085.1. Classification (NCBI taxonomy): domain Eukaryota; kingdom Metazoa; phylum Arthropoda; class Insecta; order Diptera; family Calliphoridae; genus Protocalliphora; species Protocalliphora azurea. The sequence continues at coordinate 82,841,728 of OW026522.1, read as the reverse complement.
GAAACACCTTACTTGCTATGTAAAAATATCATTTTTCGAAATTTGTGTAGTTGCAGCATATTTTAATATTGATATTTTTATATTTATTATAAAAATATCAAAGTAAATAAAATTTTAATTGAAAAGCACTTGGATTTTGTTTATTGCACGATATTTTTATTAACAAAATTTTTTCTTAATTTTTTAAGGAAATTTTATTCAAATCGTCACCTTTTACAAAAATATGTTCAAGTTTTTATTTAGTCGATATGAAGAAAATCTTTTAATTAGACAAAAAATTCTGTTGATTTGACTATTTTGCTTTCCGTTAAAGATCTATATTTTTTTTTTCTTTTTTTCAATGTTACCTAAGATAATTGGTTAAGTGTTGTATTTGCAAAACTATTGCTGAACAAAACAAGCAGAAACACTTTTAAGAAGGATTTTTTTTCTTTTTGCATGGAACAACCTATACAGTAAAATTGTTTGAATTATTCTGCTAGGTTATTTTCCGCTATTCTTATTAATAATAATATTAGTTATTCTATGCTGTTATCGTTATTATTTTATTGTTATTATGTTAATTTTAATTGCATCAAAAATGCGTAGCAAATAAATACAACTCATGACAAAATTATGTTAGTTTTGAACAAAATGTTGTTACTGGCTATGACCGGAAGTTATAAAATTTGTAGGGTGTTTAATTAATAAGTTTTAAATATGTGAAGATTAAGAGTACAATATCTAAGAAAACAAATATGTATTAACTTTGTAAATTATACACACTCTCTTCTTTTTAAATCCTTGCACAAATTCAAAGCTGTTTTGACGGAATTAGCCATAAGAGTATGAGTAAAACTTACAAACAAACTAATTAATGAAATAATTGTATATTCATAATTGAAATTTGTACCTTTTCGTAAACTAATTATGAGTGAGACTAAAAGTTTCTTTTACTAAATATATGTATAGTATATTTATGGATCAATTTTCGTATTAATACGATTATTAATGTATATATATATATATATATATATATATATATATATATATATATATATATATATATATATATATATATATATATATATATATATATATATATACTAATAATCGTATAATTTTTCGGTTAATTTAATTTTAGGTTTAAGTAAGTTTATGACCCCAAGGTATACGAACAAAATGCTCTACCAGAATAAAAACAAATAATAATATATTTGTTTCATATACCAAGACATCTATTTATTAATTTATATATGTACTAAAAATATACTTATAAATACATATGTATAATTCTATGGCTCTAGGCAATAGTAATATAATTGAGTTGCCTTTTGAAACTGTCAACAATGACAAATATATAAAATACTTACACTAGCCACAAAAGAACAGCAACAAATTTTGAATTTTTTTTTCAAATGTAAAAATATTTTTAAGGTGCGCTTTCAAATAAAACATCACTTGTTTTGTTTTAATAAAAGATGGATGGATTAAGTTAAGATTAAAACTAAATTAACTGCTTGCAGCATTTCTTCCGCAGATTTTTTTGATATATCACTTTATATAAAAATTGATTGGTAACCAGATTATTTTCAAATTTTTTAGGGGTAAAGGTATAAAGTATTTTAATGTAATGTTTGCCGTATCACTCTACAGGAATTTAAAATTAATAATCACAATTGAGCATTGCTGAACCTTCGCTTTTAACTTGGATCCAATTCCTCTACAATTGCCAAAATTCGGGGTAGTTTAAATAACTAATACTATGTGGGATTAAAATAACATGCTTCTACTGTAACGACATAATTCTAAATCTAATCAGGAAATGTTAAAAATACTGTTGCATGTCACGAGTGTCATCAATCTCTAAATGGACTAAAGAAGCAAAACAATCACATATCATGTCGCAGTTTGAGTAAACTTTCCATACGACAAATTATTTTGTAAATTATTACTGTTTTAAGTTCGATACTATTCAGGACCATTTCCTAGATTATTCGGTGTTCAAGGTTCTGAACATGAAAAAAGTCCGCAATAACGTATGTTTTCCAGACATACAAAATATTGAAAATACTTTCATTTTTTTTTATTATTGAATAGCTTTAATCATCCTTTACTTCAGAGCTTTGTTATTTAAAATTGTTTCTTAGTTTTGATAGACTAAAGCTTACACATACCTTTAACATGGCTCATATTTAATTTTGAAGAAGTGAACAAATCGTGCCATTACATGACCGAACATTTTTAGCTCTTAGGTGCTTCTCTATTTTAGGCTTGGAATTCATTCTTGTGACTTTTTCTTTCTCTGCACTAAGTTTCATCTTATTCTTCAGGTCCTAGTTAAGTTTTTTTTATTACTTTGAAATGTAATATTTTTGTCAAAAATTTGTCAAATGTTGATTTAAATTTACTTGTAAGTTAAAAAAAATCAAATTTTATTTTGTACATTTTCCTCTGGCTGCCATCTGCATGCCGGACAAAAAACCGGATTATACGAATTTGATCTGCTGTTAAATCTGACATGTCCCTAGAAGAGATTGTAATCAAGAAACATATTTAAAATTAACGGCAGTAAGAGTTGTTGCGAAAAAAATAATATGTTTCCAAAATTGGGTCGATCGGTCGTAAACCGTACAGTCGACTTTGACTTTTGTTCAGAAAAAAAGGTCTTAAAAAAAACTAAAATCTTTATTGCCCTACAACTCTTTAATTTAACATTTTGCAAAAAAAAAAGAAAAGAAATATACATACATATATGCATTTTTCAATCAAATTAAAAATTTATACATGTACTTTTTTAAAAAGACCCCTGTTTTAATATGGACCTAGCTTGTTAGCAACGGTTTTTATTATTTTGTTGAGTAAGACTTGTAGTTTTTATATATAAACTCATTGTGCCACATTTGCAAACTATTCCAGCGCTGATGAACCAAAATTCGGCTTTGAGGTATCGATTTTGTACTTGTTACATAAATGTTGTCATAAAATGCAGGATTTAGCATGACTTTTTGGATCATTATAGAGAGTTTTCTTTTTTTTAATTATTGCTGGATCAAACAGCCATTCAAAATTTAACTGTTGCTGAAAATCATAAAAGTTGAAATGTTAATATTTTTACAGACAAACAGTTTTTCACTTCTTTTACTTTAAAAATTGACGTGGTATGTCGGGAACATGTAACACATTTCACAATAATTGTAAAATATTTATTTAAATATTTAATTAAAAATATATATATATTGAAATTTGGTACGTGGGACTTCTATGATACAAGGACGAAGCCTATTGAAATTAGTTGTGATTGGTTCATTATTTCACTTATCCCCCATATAAATGTCCCCCAGAAATAGAGTTTAAACACTCAAAAATGCCTTAAAGATAAGAATATTTTAATGCAATTCTCTGTATAAGTATCAATCCCAGTACCAAATTCTATGCAGATCAGTGCACAATTGACCATAGCTCCCATATAAACACCTTTTTCGAAAATCACTTTAACGTGCATAAATCCTATAGGAATGTTAGTATCAAGATAATATTGGACACAAATAGATTTTATATAAGTAGAAACAACATTGCCAAACTTTATGAGAATCGGTCCATAATTTATCATAGCTCCAATATAGACCCACTTCCAGGAATCGCCCTAAAGTGCATAAAATCATGTAGATTTTAATATAAACTCACTATTCTTTATTTGTATATTTTATATTAAAATATTTAAATTACTTTATTGAACAGTTTTACAGCAAAGTAAAGTAAATCTTAAGCATTTAATACGTCATTTTTTATTTCTATCTCCATTAATTTGTATATAACTAAATAATAAAGCGTGATCCATTTCGAGGTTCCCTACTTTTTTAAAGAAAAAAAAAAATACAGAAAATTCAAATTTAATGGGGAATGTTTATTATCATTTGAAAGAACATTCTTTGGCATTTATTTTTTGAAGATTATGTCTATCAAATGTTGGCCGTTGCTACGTCGCAGATGGTCCATCCGCTGAGTCCAATTTTCGATGACTCGTTCGATGTTTTCCTCCAAGGCCTGAATCGAAGCGGGTTTGTCCGCATAAACTTTAGACTTTACATATCCCCACAGGAAAAAGTCTAACGGTGTGATATCACACGATCTTGGTGGCCAATCGACCGGCCCAAAACGTGAAATTATGTGCTCACCGAAGTGTTCTCTCAATAAATCCATTGATTGATGCGATGTGTGGGAAGTGGCGCCGTCTAGCTGAAACCAAATGTCGCCGAGATCACGAGCTTCAATTTCAGGCTTCAAACAGTCGGTTATCATGGCACGATAACGTTCGCCATTGACGGTTACGTTCGCACTGGCATCATTTTTAAAGAAATATGGACCGATGATTCCACCGGCCCACAAACCACACCAAACCTGGATGAAGTGAATCTTTTCAGGTTGCTCTTCGTCCCAAATGCGACAATTTTGTTTGTTTACATACCCATTGAGCCAGAAATGGGCCTCATCGCTGAACAAGATTTGCCTCGAAAACGTCGGATCTTCTTGGAACTTTTCTAGAGCACATAGAGCGAAGCGATGTCGCTTGGGAAGGTCGAACGGCTTCAGTTGTTGAACAAGCCATGCGCCAATCCGAGTTGTTGCGAACGGCGCCGAATCGACTCTCAACGGTCTTCGTGCACACTCTGAGCTACGGCCGCTATATTTTCTTCACAGCGTGCTGGACGTGGTCTATTCGGTCGAATATTATCCAATAAAGAATGCTGGGTCTCAAAATGGGTGATGGTGTTGCGAATAATACGCTCAGTAGGCCGATTATGTTGACCATAAGTTGAGAGAAGTGCACGAAACACATTCCTCACAGAACATGAATTTTCGTAATAAAGTTGAACGATTTGTAAACGTTGTTCAGGCGTAAGTCTTTCCGTTATGAAATGCCAAACAATAGTATACAAAAATAACATAACAGCATGACACAACTCATATGTGATCTGTCAAAAAAGGCTATTAAAAAAGTATCTCTACTTGAATCACCCTTTACAAATCATACTCTACAAAATAATAATAAAAACCTTTATTAACAGATTAGGTCCATATTAAAACGAGGGCGTTTAAAAAAAAACATGTTTAAATTTTTATTTTTTGTTTTTTTTTATTATCAATGTCAAAAATTTCTGTTATTTATTCTTAATAAAAAAGGTTATATAGCTTTTTTTTCGCAAAATGTTAAATTAGGGAGTTATAGCACAATAAAGATTTTAATAAGTTTTAAGAAATTTTTGGAAGCAAAAGCCAAAGATGACTGATAGGTTTACGATAGATCGACCCAATTTTGAACGCATACTATTTTGTAGCCCCATCTATCAGAAACTGCGGGTGGAGCAAGCAAAATCAAAACTTCTGTAAATCCAATGAAATGAAATTTCTCAATATCTATAAAAGTAATCGCTGTCCATGTAAACTAAAGATACTTAAGAAAATCGCGGGATTGTAATTTCAGGATATATCGACATAAATACTAGACAAATAATGAACTTAAGGCCAGATAGTTTTAAAATTCTATCTATTCTATCTATCGAATTTTGGTTCATCAGCGCTGGAATAGTTTGCAAATGTGGCACAATGAGTTTATATATAAAAACTACAAGTCTTACTCAACAAAATAATAAAAACCGTTGCTAACAAGCTAGGTCCATATTAAAACAGGGGTCTTTTTAAAAAAGTACATGTATAAATTTTTAATTTGATTGAAAAATGCATATATGTATGTATATTTCTTTTCTTTTTTTTTTGCAAAATGTTAAATTAAAGAGTTGTAGGGCAATAAAGATTTTAGTTTTTTTTAAGACCTTTTTTTCTGAACAAAAGTCAAAGTCGACTGTACGGTTTACGACCGATCGACCCAATTTTGGAAACATATTATTTTTTTCGCAACAACTCTTACTGCCGTTAATTTTAAATATGTTTCTTGATTACAATCTCTTCTAGGGACATGTCAGATTTAACAGCAGATCAAATTCGTATAATCCGGTTTTTTGTCCGGCATGCAGATGGCAGCCAGAGGAAAATGTACAAAATAAAATTTGATTTTTTTTAACTTACAAGTAAATGTAAATCAACATTTGACAAATTTTTGACAAAAATATTACATTTCAAAGTAATAAAAAAAACTTAACTAGGACCTGAAGAATAAGATGAAACTTAGTGCAGAGAAAGAAAAAGTCACAAGAATGAATTCCAAGCCTAAAATAGAGAAGCACCTAAGAGCTAAAAATGTTCGGTCATGTAATGGCACGATTTGTTCACTTCTTCAAAATTAAATATGAGCCATGTTAAAGGTATGTCTAAGCTTTAGTCTATCAAAACTAAGAAACAATTTTAAATAACAAAGCTCTGAAGTAAAGGATGATTAAAGCTATTCAATAATAAAAAAAATGAAAGTATTTTCAATATTTTGTATGTCTGGAAAACATACGTTATTGCGGACTTTTTTCATGTTCAGAACCTTGAACACCGAATAATCTAGGAAATGGTCCTGAATAGTATCGAACTTAAAACAGTAATAATTTACAAAATAATTTGTCGTATGGAAAGTTTACTCAAACTGCGACATGATATGTGATTGTTTTGCTTCTTTAGTCCATTTAGAGATTGATGACACTCGTGACATGCAACAGTATTTTTAACATTTCCTGATTAGATTTAGAATTATGTCGTTACAGTAGAAGCATGTTATTTTAATGCCACATAGTAGGGCGTTTAAAAAAAAACATGTTTAAATTTTTATTTTTTGTTTTTTTTTATTATCAATGTCAAAAATTTCTGTTATTTATTCTTAATAAAAAAGGTTATATAGCTTTTTTTCGCAAAATGTTAAATTAGGGAGTTATAGCACAATAAAGATTTTAATAAGTTTTAAGAAATTTTTGGAAGCAAAAGCCAAAGATGACTGATAGGTTTACGATAGATCGACCCAATTTTGAACGCATACTATTTTGTAGCCCCATCTATCAGAAACTGCGGGTGGAGCAAGCAAAATCAAAACTTCTGTAAATCCAATGAAATGAAATTTCTCAATATCTATAAAAGTAATCGCTGTCCATGTAAACTAAAGATACTTAAGAAAATCGCGGGATTGTAATTTCAGGATATATCGACATAAATACTAGACAAATAATGAACTTAAGGCCAGATAGTTTTAAAATTCTATCTAGCCTTAAGTTCATTATTTGTCTAGTATTTATGTCGATATATCCCGAAATTACAATTTGCAGAAAGTTTTCAAGACTACATATGTATCGATAGCAGAAATTAGAAAGAGCCTATTGACATTACGACATTAAGTTTTAATGTTGCATCGAAATCCCCATTATTTTTATATATTTGAATTCTTAGTGTGCAACTTTCTAAACATGTTTGACAAAACTCAACAAATCAGAAAAATAAAAAATAAATTTTAAAAAATCCTCTGAAATTTCTAGCTTTGCGATGGCACACATATGGGCAAATATTACCAATGATGGCATCAAATCAGCCAAGGTATTTTCGTATAGAAAATTGGTATTGTTAAAAAAGATAATTTCCTATATATTTTTATGTTTTAGTATTATAACCCACCGAACAAAATTAATGAAAATATACCTAAAGATTTTTTTTGTCTTAATTTTTGTCTTTGGTGAATGTGAAATTAATAAATATTATCTTATCTTATTATTTAATAATTAAAGAAAAATATAAATACATACCAAAAGTTATACTATTCCAAAGTTTACTCACCGTAATAGGAAATTAAAAATATGGCAAAATATATATTATTTTATGCATACCACTGTGTTACCACCGTTTTTGATACCCCTAAAACTGTATAATTTTATAAATTGGGAAGTGGACCAATTCTTATGAAATTTGATAGAGTAATTTATGATTACTAATAATGTAACATTAATAATTTTATCAAAATCTGACAAAATATGACATTTATTGCTGGAAAAGCTTTGTATGTGAACAAGGTGAAATGATGAACAGATCATAACCAATTTTATTAGTAATTTTTCTTGTATCAAAACAAACATGCATACCAAATGTCATCCAATTATTCTATATGTGACTAAAAACATTATTATCTGACATTTCGCATATAATAACTGCATAACGACACTTCAAAATGAGATATTGAAAAACGCAATAAGTTTGAAAGAAATTGTTCATCTTCGAAACTCCAAAACATTTAATTGAAATGGAATTTTTCCGTAATTCTTTTTTGTATTTATTTAAGTACCTTATCCTGTTTAGAAAACTGTATTGAATTTATACCTATCTACGAAAAGTTAGCTGTGAATCAATTGTTTTATTTAAAGTTATTTTCCCGTAGTTGCAATCGCATTAGTTTAAAGTTGTAACTGGACATATAGAATATAAGTTGCAAAAAAATCAGCACATATCACTAACTATTCATATTCTCTGAACCTCAAATTTTGAACACCTCGAGGTTTCTGTTAAAAATAAGCAAAATTTAAGCTTGAATAACTTTTATGTGCATTGTGATACAAATCTTGAAAATATCGGATAATACACATAAAAGTTATCTAACCATAAACTTTGTTCAATTTTGACAAAAACGTCCGAGGTGTCTTACTTTAGAGATCTGTAAACATGAACCCTAAACGATATTGAATCAATTCATATGCTATAAAATGCACGATTAGTTTAATGAGCACCGCAAATTTAAAAAATTCGAAGACATAAAATTTTAAAAACTTTAATTTTGGGTCGAAATTTTTTGGAATTAATCGATACTTAAAATTTATTTTCGTGAAGCTTTATTTCGATACCTAATTTTTTCAAGAATTTCGGAGCTCTGAAATAATTCTCAGAGGCATGATTGATAAAGGTTATGGGTTAAAGTATTACCTTATTTTTATTCAAAATATTGACTACTGTGAATAAAATATATTTTAAAGCTATTTCTAAATCTGTAATGTCAAAATTAGAATTTTGACAAGCTAATTTGGCAAAATCTCTCACTGTGCTGCGTTTATAGCAATTGTTTTATATGTTCGAATTGTGTTTCGATAATAAATTTCAATTTATTATGAGTGAATTTTGCTCAATTTTCAGTTCAAAAAACAAGTTAATAATACTAGCTAAGGTTTGAAGTGTGCATAGATTTTTTCGTGCGCAGTCATTATATGTTATATTTGGACATAAATATCCGTCACATGGATTAGTGAATGGAATGAAAAGTTAATAATCGATTTTCGATTTTTCGATCAACCATTTTAATTTCAATTTTTATAGACGATTAATCGAAATCATAATCGATTTTTTAATCGATTATTTTTAAAATTAATAAAAAAATGAATTAAATTAAATCAGATTATGTTTTAAAGGATCATCAGACGTTTAACTATGCATATCTGTCGATATGTTTCATAACTTAACCAGGGAGTATATATATTGAATACAATGGCCGTATGACTTTTCGTAGAATATTAAAAGATAATAAAGAGAATTGATCGATGTATCTTCCGCAAATCACTCTAATAAATATCTTAAATTTAGCGCCATAGCATTCAAATTTGTGTATTTTATAAAAACGTAGAAAGTAAATTATTCATTTCATCCCATATGCGATGGTATAAAATATTACATATGAAAACGACCATGGAACCGAGTCCGGAATATTTTCTGCTAGACGAGGCATTGGTTTCGGAAGATATAGGCTATCGATTTTTACTTGAACGGTCATGCCACGATTAAGGAGCGGAATTCGTACTGAGCCCGGGTAACAGGGCATTCGTGAGATCGAAATGGCAAATAAGTGCGCAAGAAATTAGTCGCATGCGGATACAACACAAACACAGATGACTGATCATATCCCTCTGGTTAAACTGTTAAATAGAGTTTTGAGAAAAGGATTACTGCAGAAGTTGTTTCATTGAGGAATAGTTACATTATTTATGTGATTTTCTGGCAATGCGGCAATGCATGCTCAATAGATCCATGAAATGTATGGAATTTAAAAAAAGGTTTGATTTTTCTTGCTCCACCCTACCAGTTGTAGATGGTAGATGGGGCTAAAAAAATAATATGTTTGCAAAAATTGGGTCGATCGGTCATAAACAAGCCAGCCGACTTTGACTTTTGTGATAAAAAGGGTCTTAAAAGAATAAAAAAACAGAAATTTTTGATATATAAACTTGTAGTCTACCATGCCTTGTTGTGATGTTATAACATTCAAATTAAAAATTTATACATAGAGTTTTTTAAAAATGTCCTCGTTTTAATATGGATCTAGATAGTTAGCAATGGTTTTTATTATTTTATAGAGGAAAATTTGTAGTTTTTATAAATCAATAAATATTGTCACATATGCAAACAAAAATTCAACTTTAAGGTATCAATTTTGTACTTGTTACATAAATATTCGCATAAAATGTAAAGTATAGCATGACTTTTTGAATCATTATAGCGAGTACTTTTAAACTATTGTTATACTAAATAGATCAGCCAGCAAGTGAAATGTAAGATGAAGATGTATTAGATGTGGAACAGAAGTAACTTATTAAAAATTCTGGTATTTGAATAAATAAATAAAACAGATTTCTTATTAAAGATTCTGAATCTGGAATAAAAAATTATATTTTAAGTGTTCAAAGTAAACCATTACGGAAATAAAATATTTTCTTTTAATTAAACTTTATAATGTCATAAACTGGCCTTGGAGATAAATTATTGAATTAATTGCATATATATTCCTTTTTTAAAGAATACTAAAACAACAGAGAAAAAATTTAGGATGGAATCGAAAATTCATTATTCTATGAATTTTACTCATATAATTAATTTGCTAGTTATTTTGAAAATATATATTGTGATGTGGCTATTTTTTTAGTTTACTAACAATTTTGTGTGGTTGTGGATTAATTTTAGCATTTTGAATTTTTGTTTATTTATTTTTATTTAGTTGGCACTGATTTTTTTTTTTTTGTCAGAATCATTTTTCAAAATTGAAAATTTTCATCATTAGTAATATTTTATTTCAAAACAGTGAAGTTCGCATTATAAAGCAAATTATTTATTTTAAAATTATTTTGAATTGTGATTTTTGTTGTTACTCATTTTAATATTTTTTTTTTTTTTTTGAATTGTTGATGTGGTAAGGAAATTTATTTTTATTTCTTGTGCAAAATTTAGTGTCTCAATTTAATGTGTAGTTTAGTTTTTTCTATCACCATAGATAAATGACTTTACACTTGGGTTGCTATTTTGAAGTTTTGCAATTGGCTCTAAATTTTTATTGGTTGTTACAACATTGGAAACCCTCACAATTGTAGGGCAATATATATCGTTGGGAAGTGCATCTGAAAGTAAGATTGTTCGTTTTTTGTGAGACCAAAAATATTATAAGTTTTGGAAATTACTGATAGAGTCTTCTCCAAATTGGAGAGAGCTAAAATTTATATTAAGGAAAATGAAAAATCTTCAGGTGACCAGATTTAATGAGCAACAAATAGCAATTGTGTAAATTTTATTTAAATTTCAAATTAAACACATTCTTATCAAAGGGACACTCTGAAGAGCAGAGTCCATATTGAACATTTGAAAATCGTCTTATGTACGGTGTAAAGATACCTAAATCTAATATTTAATACAAATTCCAATATAAAAAATTCCTAAACATTTGACGGTTAAATTATATGTTAAAATTGTAAATTTCATTCGGTCACCTATAGTATATTTCTCTGTACTTAAATTATTTAGTTAAAAAAAAAAATAAATGTAATTCACTCAAAATTCAAATATATTCAAAACATTCATTACACTTAAAAACTCGCTCATATGCATTTTCCATTTACATAAATTCTAACCTATAATAATACAATAACACTCAAAATGCTCACATAAATATTAATAACATTTATATTTACTCATTATATGGATTGTATTACGAATAAAAATCATAAATATTCATACGTAACACATACACTCATAAGCAAAATTCAAATTTCTTCTTATTAAGTTTTCTACGTAAATATACTACGGTCAGATGGCGCCTCCTGACATCGTAGGATATAAATATGTAAGTGTTAATTTTTTTTCATTTATTGACAGCCATATTTGAATAAAATTCTCAATTAATCAATTTTTAAAATTTTTATTTAGTATAACATGAATAAATTATAATTTCACTGATTTTGAATTACTCTCAAATGTCAATCCAAAAGCAGTGACCGTATTTTGCTTATTTAGATTTATTCATTGTGCGTTATTTAAAAACACCCTATATTCAGTAAACACGTTACACTTCCACGTCACCAGAATTTTTTTTATTTTTAGTTAATAATTTTTTTATTGATTCCTTAAATTTCGTTCATTTTATAGTAAATTCAATTAATGTAAATTATAATAAATTATAATATCTAAACGAAGTGGCTAAGTTTTAATTACGATTTGAATAAGAAAAACAAATCTATATATATATATATATATATATATATATATATATATATATATATATATATATATTATTGTTTATACTATTTTTAAATTATTACCTTATAATAATTATATATACATAACTTGATAATATTATAATGTTTATTAACATGAATTGTTGAAATTTGATTTTTATTAATTTACGAAAAGTGAAGGTAGAGAGAGGTATAGGTTAGTTAGGAAGTTTTTTTTTATTATATCTTTTTTTTGGGCTGACAACCAAAATATAGCCTTTAGTCAGCAGCTACAATTCCATCACTACGTACGTATATTTTTTGTGCTTTTTTTTCGTTTGTTTTTATTCGCGGGTTATATTTGCTAATGCTACCTAAGCATAAATCCCTGATAACTGATCTGAAATATATACCTATTGGGAACAGAATAAACAAGGCCCCCCCCCCCCCCCACAACGACGAGCACAACCGAATTAAAGGTAGCTTTGTTCCCAAATTAATAACACTCTGCAAAGGATCGTTACAATATATATTATATATGGAATAATTAATATATATTATATATTAAATATTTGCATATTATATATTAAATATTTGCAAGCTATTATGAAATATAGGTGTTTATCTCTAAAAAGAAAATCTTAAAATTATAAAAAGCTACATGCTACGGCTGACGTCATAAACGCAGTTTGCAATGCAACACTGCAAGCAAATGCGTAGACAAGGCAAAGCACTACATTGTGGCAACACTGCATTGTAAAAGAATGCAATGATATTTTGACACATTTATGAACGCATAAATACTTTGCAGTGTGCATCATTTGTTGTGTTTCGTTTGGGTTTACATAAATAAAAAAGAATAAAATGAATCTTAAGGAATCCTGTGCTGTTATTTTAAAAAACGCCCTTCAATTGATTGATAATAACAATAAAAGTAGAGTCACGTTAATTAAAAACACTCTAGTTAAAAGAAGGCGCCGGCGTGTTTCATTATTAATTTGCCAAGATTCAAGAAGAATTGTTCCTAAAACAAAAAATTTTTGTAAAACTATTGCAAGTATGCAAGACGACGTCTTTTATTCTCATTTCCGCATGAAAAACAGTACATTTCAGGTAATTATAACAATTTGTATCTATAATATTATAAAATTATATATTACATTCTTTATATTTTAAGAAATTGCAAATTATGATCAAACCTTGGTGGACTTTACACAAAACTGGTCGTATTGGAATTAATTTACACAAGGCGTTACTAATAACAATTTGGAAACTAAGTAACAACTGCTCCTTTAGAGATGTAAGCGATCGGTTTGATGTGGCAATTGGCCTTGCATATAAAGTATTTGTTAAAACAGTAAGGTTGATATGTCGCTTAAAGGGAGATGTTATTAAGTTTCCGAAGACTGCTGCTGAACAAAAAGAAATTAGTGAAGAATTTTCAAATCTGCGCTACAATCCTTTTCCCTTTGTTTTAGGATGCATCGACGGAACCCATATTCCGATTTCCCAACCAATCAAGGATGAAATCAGTTATCGCAACCGAAAAGGGACTTATTCAATTATTGCACAAGTAAGTAATTGACTTTTTGAACCTGAAAGATTTTTTTGAATTAAATACTTTTTTCAGGCTATTGTCGATAGTCGTATGCAATTCTTAGATGTATTTATTGGTTGTCCCGGGGCATGCCATGATGCATCAATTTGGCAAAAGAGTTCTATTCGCAAAGCAATAATAAATAAAGAAATAAATATTTTGTTCAATTACCATTTGCTAGGCGATGGAGGCTATCCGTTAGAAATGTTTGTTATGGTGCCTTATCGTGATAATGGATTCTTAACACAAATGCAAGCAAAATACAACACAATTCTAAGTTCAACTCGAGTAGTTGTGGAACAAGCGTTTGGTGTTCTAAAAAAGAAATTTAGAATATTAAAGTACATTGATGTTCAACGTCCACATATGCCCAAATTAATAACAATGGCTTGTATGATTATTCACAACATAATAATTGTAAATGAAGGCAATATCGCTGATGAAATAGTAGAAGATAATAATGTTATTGAATCTGAAACGATCGAGGAAACCGTTTTATTAGGACAGCGAGAGGCAAAAGCAAAGAGAGATGCAATAGCCACATTATTATCAGCCTAATATATCAATTAAATTATGACAATTACAAATTTATTTGTTATTTTACATTTTATTAAATTGAATTCATAACAATAAAATTATTTTATAAACAAAAACAAATAAAAGCTATAGTTAAATTCAGGTAAAAAAATTAGGTAAACATAAAAAACGAATTACAAATTATTTTGAGCTTTCTAAAATTTTCTCAAACAGCGTACGAATTTCCTTTAATTCCGCTAATTTGTCCTTCTCCACCGCTATCTTTTCTGCCTCCATATCTAAAAGTCTTTTCATAATTTTTGCATCTGCCTCAGATTCTTTGCTCAAAAATTCCAAAACATCACACCGTTTTCGTTTTACTACACTTCTAGGAGTATTAATATCTGAAGGGCATATGTCCGTGTTCAGCATCGTTGGGTTATTGGGCGTCACTGGGCCATCGCTCAAGTCTCCAATAAGGGTTTCAAGCGAACTCTCTATCATTTCATTAGGCACCAGGACGCTACTACGACTGCCGAAGATTTCGTCCATAATTTCAAAATATTCCCAGTTTGTGGGACTCTCACCAGATGTATTGTTACGTTTTTTAATTCTTTTATATGTCCCCATTATGTTAACAAAGCATCTTGTAGTTTCATCTCTAGAAAATGGAAATGTGCTGTCAACTTCTTTTATCTCTCGCATTATTTGTTCCCAAATTGTATTTCGTTTCTTCTTTTTTGCAGCAAATTCTTGTTCATGTCTCAAACGCACTTCTATTAGCAGCTTTTTTCGTTCGTGGTTCCATTTTTTTTCACTTTGTGCACTAACAAATACAATAAAAATTAAATAATTTTAAAAATAGTATTTAAATATACATTTTACTTACCATAAGTCTGCCATTTTAACCGCCAAGAAAATTTTTTTGTATAAAGCATCACAACTAAAAACAATGCACAAATTTGACAAATGTTGCGCATTGAAAAGTATTGCCATGCAATAATGAACTTGAGGCATTGCCAAAACTAACTTCACTGCGTTTATGAACATTTTACATTTCAGTGTTGCTTTGCAAACTGCGTTTATGAAGTCAGCCTACTTTTTATAATTTTTAGATTTACTTAAATTTTTAGCAACTTTTTGATCCAACAATAATTTGAAGCTACTCAATATAATGATCCAAATACTCTGCATTTTATGCGAATATTACAAAATTGATACCTTAAAGTCTGATTTTGGTCCATTTACCCTGGAATAGTTTGCGTATGTGGCGAAATGTATTGATTTATAAAAACTACAAATTTTCCCTTACAAAATAATAAAAATTGCTGCGAACATGAGTAGTAGGGAAATGGGAAGGCAATAGTTGTTTTTGTTTTTAATGAGGAGGAAGAGGAATTTTGAAGAGGAAATTGTTTGTATGAAATTGAAAACCAATGAATTTGTTTTTGTAATTTTTTCTTGTGAGTGCATTAATAGGAGGAAAAATTGTTTTGCATTTTATGAAATTGAAGACCAATGTATGTATGTATGTATGTATATATGTATGTATTTATGTAATTATGTTAAAAGTACATGCAAACAATTTAACAGGGGAGACAATTTTTATTTATTTTTTTTTTGCACTTTTAATTGTGATGAAATTAAAAACTGATGACTTGTATAAATAGCGTTTGAGTATTTTTGGTTTATTCATCTACATATTTTTATATGGTTATTTTTGTTTTTGTAAAGTGGAAACTTGAGAATTGTTTTGTTTATATGGAAAAAAAATAACTTTGTGTAAGGTTCTTTGACATTAATGAAGATGTATTTTATGATGTTGAGTATGGTCATGATTAATATTAAATATTCTAATAACAAATTAAAGGGAGTATTTTTTATTCACATTAAACATTTTTCATATCTAGAATATGTTTAAAATTAGTTTAATGCTCAATATTTATGTATTTATAATATTTTCTCAATTTGAAATATTAAGAGATATACCCAAATTACTCTTCTTTGGAGATAAATTATATTAGATATAAATAAAATTGTCTGAAGTAAAATTATTTCAATCAGTTAATAAACTTTTTAAAAGGCGGAACAAAAATGGAATCAAATAAGATTACAAATGTTGATGTTGTTGCGGCTTTCAATAAATTAAAAACAAGACCATATCTAGCAGCAAAGGATTTACTACCATCAAAGCCATATAAGGTATTAAGTATGTTCCGCCATAAGAATAAATATGGAAATGTGGTGATGGCAGAGCTTGAAGAGGGAATGTTATATCTTCCCAAACGATATAATAATTTGGAAGATAAAGTAATAGATGGAGTTAATAATGAACAGTTTACTTTAAGGAGGAAGTTAGATAATGGTTTATATGTTTTGGAATTGGAAGAGGTAGTCAGCGAAAACTCCGCTGGAGGAGACGAAGTGGGAGAGTTTTTCATCCCAAATTCTCAACCATATTTCAGTTGGGAAAATAGTAAAATTCCAAGAAATTCTTAATAAAGAAAATTTGTTAATTAGTATATAAGTATCATGATTTTTAAAAACTAACTAATTGTAAAAAGAAAGCTTTATAATAAACATGTTACATATAAAAATTCAAAAATTTCTTCAAAATTTTGATGGTTTAATTTTTGTTGAACATCAAAAAACACTGGAAGAGTATTTGGCACTTATTAATAAAACTGGGAATTATAATGAAGAACCTATATCATCTAAATATGGATTACACTTCAAAAACTGTTCATGGTCGGATGATAAAGCAAACGTTGGTCCTGATACTTGTAACTGTAGAAAGCATATACAACTTATAAACAAAATAGAGGATTTTATAAAAAGATATTATTTATTATCTAAACGTCTAAAATAAGTAAATAGGAAAAATATTTTTAATTTCAAATATGTTAATTTAAAAAAATAATAATAAATAAAAAATAATACAACTTAAAAAAAAATGTTTGTTTTTTTTTACAATAACTTCTTGCAATTTTGAACTTGGTAAGGGTCTTATGAATTTTGAATTTTAGAAATAATTTTAGTAAATAATAGACTATCTATCAAGAACAACATATTCAGAATAATGAATACATTCAACAACACTAAAATTGAATCAAATTATATTTCAAACAAGGGTCAAATTGAAATTCAAGAAATCTTAATACTGCCGCCTATAGACATTCCACTATTCCTCGCATTGCATGATGGTCGTGATAAAATTCTCCTGGAAGTTTTACTAAATGTGGAAAAAGAACTTGGAATAAAAACAAAATAATATATATTTTTCTTATTTATTTATTTATTTATTTTTATTTTCTATAAAAACAAATAAAAGTATTTAAATAAACTTAAAACTAACATATCATTTTCATGTAAATTAAAATAATTAAAAATATTTAAAATTTTATTAAAAGTAAAATTTTTACATCTTAAATAAATAAAAATGCAACAATAAACACCACAAAACATTGATGATTCACTTTGAATTCGCATTTTATTGTAGACAAATGTTTTAGAATTTCGGTTTAGAAATGAAATAAATGGTTTTATTGGAGGTTGACCTGCAGAGCAAAAAAATTCTGCTGGTTTATTTTCAGGGAAATAAAAAGCGACCCAATGCTGTCCAGGCTTATAAGATGGATCAGTGTTGGCTATGTAAAATGATGGTTTTGTAACAGGTGTCTTGGGTAATTTATTGCTCGCAAAAACTCCTTTAAATTTATATTTTGTATAATTATTTGAATTTAAAGTATTTATAATATTTATTGAGTTCATAGCGTTTGAATTATAGTGCGAGACTTATCAATTTCTATTATACTGTCAAATTCACAATATACTAAGCAGGTAATTGCCTCTGTTATGGGTTTCCCGAAACGTCCTTCTATTCGAATAGTTCCTTGATTTATTAAATTTCCACAATTAGAATTATTATTGTGATCTGGTGTTAAATCAAAAGCTAGTAAAAAAAATCCGCTATCAAAAAGTTCCTTTGTAATTTGATGACCTTTATCAAAATGATGGATTCCGGTACCTTTAAATAGGGTTTGATAAACACGAGTGCTTAATATTCCTCCATTGTTGTAGTTAAATTCTATTGGCTGTGCTGGAAATTGTACTCCATTAACAACCAAATTAAATCTTTGTAAATTAAAATGTTGAAAGTTGTATGGATTTTCTTTTCTATCTCCAGTATAAGCTTTGTTCGACACCATTCCAAAAATTAAGAAATTTGGTAATTGTCCAAGTATAACATTATCTAGAGATAATGAATGGTTTCCTGGATGTATAGTGAAGGTCTTAATTTCTACTCTCTTATATGGATAAATTGCATTTTTGCTTTGTAATACATTATGATGTGCCATTAATATACTACTATTGATAGTAAGATGATTTATATATAAATTAGCTTCATGTATTCTTAGATAAGATTCATTTTTATCCCCATTTTCTAAAATATAAAATTCTGGTTTCTCCAAATTTAATGTGACCTTAAGATCAACATTATTAAGCAAGTACTTTTGTTGATTAAATACATCTACATGAAGTTTTCCGAAAAGCTCCACCTTTTTCCCATCCTTAAATAATTTTTTTCTTTTATCTAAACCGGGATTTTCTTTATCGATTAATGAATTAATTTTATTCACATCAGTAGCCCAACCACACGATTCAAGATGGGTAGATCTAGCATCATTTCCATAATTGAGTAATGTTTCCATATATGCTCTATAGTGATAGTTGTTGTCAGGTTGAGATACACTTTTATTATTGAAATGAACTGTACAATTCCTAAATATGGAATGCAACAAGTTATTAACAACGCCTCCAGGTCCTTTGAATTCAAGCACTAGTCTAAGATAAATACTATTAAGATCTCTATATGTTTCACCATTCCCCAATGATACAAATTCAATTGTACTAGAGTTATCCAATGAAGCAATTGGATTATAACATATTTCTTCTGTTTTAATTACACTAGTTTGAATTGGGGGAGATTCAAATAAATCCAATTCACTTTTCATACATTCTATAAATCCCGACATTTTAAATTTCCAAAAATATCGTTAAAGTTCTTTCCTCTACAACGTTTGGATTTATTATGCGGTTTTTGTTTTAAGCGTTTAAGTTTTATATGCTTCCCTTTACCTTTCTGCATTGTTTTTATTTTTTCAATAGTAGCTTCTTTGATATTATTCATAATTTTTCTCCCTTGATTAAATAGAATATCTTTCACAGGTTTTGTTCCGATTTCCTCCAAAATTTCTTTTCCAATGTCTAATGACTTATTTTTTAAATAATTTAATCCTGTTCTCAAGAATGGTTTCAGGTGTGAAAACAAAGATGAAAACAGTGATCCAATACCACGTCCATATTGCACAAACCTTGGTGTATGATATATTTCACCAATATTTTGAACATTATTTCCAGACTGATTATTATAATAATTTGTATACATCACATCCATGGTTATTACAAAAATGATTTAAAATTTTACTAAACATTTATTTTATATATTTTTTAAAGTGTAGAGTACAATAAACTGGTATGAATTCATTCAAACTTATTATTCCTCCTTCATCATTTCGAATCATTATAGATATATTATTAATGTTATAAGATTCAATAGGAAAATATTCAATTCTATTAAAATGAATATAATTTTTCAATGTAGATATTGAAAATATTTTCAAACATTTAGTTTTTTTATTACCTACATGTCGTGGTTTAATTATATCAGTGTAAATAAATACAATTTCATTTATATCTGGTGAAAAGACTTTAGTAAAATAATTTGTCATATTATCTGAAAATTTGGTTAAAGATTTGTGCAGAATGTGGTTTGTTGATGTTAAAATGGAATCCTTTTCAACGTTTTCTAATTCATCTCTACTAGTATAAGAATCAAATTCGTTGACTTTCTTTTCTGTTGCTAAATTTATTTGTGAGGTATCATTCTTTAACTTATTTAAAGGATCTGATTTTTTATCACTTAAATCTTTTTTTTCTGTGGATTCATTACTTTTTGGAGTATCACTTAATTTATTCAAAAGTTTTGTTTTATTATTCAGATTGGGGTTTGTTATCATAAAATCATTAGAGCTTTCTAAAAGTTCGTGAAATTTTAACTTAATGTCTTCATATTCATTATTTGCACTATGCTTCAATATTTTTGTTTTTCCATGTACTATAGCTTGTGTGTCGACATTTGAAATTGTATTTCGTTTTCTACGTTTGGCAATGTTTTGATTATTTCTTTCCAGTAATGAAAATGAAATATCTGATAATCCAACTACCCAGTGATCATCCAAATTTAGAGATTGTGTTAGCAAATTTGTAAAAGTGTTTGGAGTATTTTTATAAATATCCATTGAATTATTACTTAATAAAGTAACATAAATATTTTCTTCTTGTATACTTGAAGCCATCTTTAAAAAGAATGATCAATATAGTATGTTGTTTGTTATACATATATTATTTACTAATATCGTTCTGATGAATCCATGAATTATATTCTTTTCCGAAACCAAGCCATTTTACCAATAGTTTTTCTCCTTTTCGCTTTAAAATTTTTTCTACCAAAAAAATGTTTGGGGCTTTTGTTTTTAACAACTCTTCTTCATAAAATCCACCTTTAATTATATTTCCATTAAAATCTGCAAGTTGATATGTTATAGGATTGGTTACGTAAATTTTGTTTATCTTAAAAACCTCTGTAGACCAATTTGGTGTATATCCTTTCTCAAATTGATTTTTATATTTACTAATGCGAACTAAATCATTTAATTTATATTTTCCTCCTTTGAAAACCTTCAAATTACTGTATACAGTATTAAGAAGTTTCTGTTCATTTTTCTTATTAACAGAATTGGGTGCTGTTTTTATAGAACGATGATATGAAGAATTATATTCTTTCAACAATTTATTTAATATATCTATCCATTTATAATTTCCCTGCATACTAAATTGTTTCCACATTTTATTTTTTAAAGTTCTATTAAAACGTTCAACTATTGATGCCTTCATACTTGAAAAAGTGTTGTAATGGTTAATTTCATATTCTTTCATAAGAGTTTTAAAATAGATATTATAAAATTCTTTCCCTTGATCAGAATGGATATTTTTGGGAGATTTTCCTTTGTTTAATTTTATAATACGTTTTAATGCTTTCGAAATTTCTATTCCTGTTTTAGTTTTTAGTGGTAATGCGTATGCATACTTTGAAAATACATCAATTACAGTAAGCATATATTTAAAACCTCTATTAAATTTTGCATACGGTATCATTTCCACTAAGTCAATCTGCCATGTATCTAAAATACCCTTTTGAATAAATCGTCGGCGCTGAAAGCTCTTTCTCGCTTGACGATGTAGTTCATCAACAAGAATTCTTTTACTCATATTTATATTTATAGAATGTTAATGCTTCACTTCATTTAAATGTCGTGTACTAAAGTGTAAACATGTTTCAACAGTTTATATATCCATTCACTATGATGATTTGTGGTCCCTCTGGTTGTGGGAAATCCACATTTATTATGAATTTGATAAAAAATCAACATTTAATATCTAAAAACATAGATCGTGTTATTTGGTGTTTTGCAGAAAAAAATTCTCTTCCGAGAATTAACAATGTAGAGTTTATACATGGTATTCCAGAGGATTTTGCTACTGCAGAAAATGAATCGGTTTTAATAATATTGGATGATTTAATGCTTGAATCATCTAATAAAAAAGTGTGTGAACTTTTTACTAAGGGATCTCATCATAGAAATTTAGCTGTGATTTTAGTAACACAAAACATTTTTCATAAAGGTGCTTATTCCAGAGATATTTCTTTAAACTCTAAATATATAGTTATGTTTAAAAATCCTAGGGATAAGTTACAATTTCAATATTTAGCTCGCCAAGTATACCCAGAAAACTCAAAAGCTCTGGTTGATGTATATAATAACTGTACACAGCAGGCTCATGGTTATTTATTAATTGATCTCACTCAACAAATACACAACGCATTAAGATTTAGAACGGATATTTTCAATAAAAATCACTATTTAATATTTGCAAATATAAACAATGACCTCGAACCTAAAACTGTTGAAGGAGAACAAACATATTCTTTACGTTCTTAAGAAAGCAGATCCTAAATTACGAAATGCAATACTGAAACATGTTGATGATGTTGTTATTAAAACAATAAATGAAATACTTTTTAATATAATTAATGAGAACCATAAAATCAATAAAGCAGTTTTTGACAAAATAAAACCATATAAAAATACAATTAGAAAAGTTTGTTCACCAGAAACCTCAATGAAACAAAAGAGGAAACATCTAATTCAAAAAGGAGGATTTCTACCAATTATTATTTCATCCGTTTTAAGTGGAGTTATTGGAAAAATTTTAGAAAATGTCAAATAATTTATCCAAATTAATAGTTCTTAATCCATCAACTTACGATACATTTAAAATTAAATATTCTGATTCCAATTTTCTACATCGAAAACTAATACCAATATATAGTTCACACACACTAAAAGATATTAATAAATGGTATTATATTAAACAAGAATTAGCCAAATATTTAATTGGAAGCCAAATATCATCTTCTCATCAAACTAAAAGTTCTAAATTGAGTAACCTACGTGATAATGAAACACAAACTAGGAAAATATATAAGAAACATATTGAAACTCAAACAATGCAACCAGAGTCAAGTAGTGTAGGAACACAATCTAATATAAATTTACCTGAGGAAATTTATACTAATGAAAATTATGATGAAATTGATATGGATACAACATTACAAAAACTTAATCCTACTTCTGCCTCTTCAGCAGCTAAACGACTTAAACATTTTTCAAATAATGGAACACCAAAAATAAGAATATTGTCAAAGGATGAAAATCACAAAAATTTGAAGCAATCAACTTTACCATATCAATATTCTCCTCGACTAACTAGAAATCGTAAAAAGTTAGATTACGAAATAGAAAATGTACAATGGAAAAATATTTAAAAATAAAACACATTTATTATATAATAAAAGACATATATTTATTATTGTTTCATTGTGATAACATAAATATCAGTGTCATTTTCATTAAAAAATATATTTTTTATAATATCTTAAGGAGTTAACTCTATTCAATAGAAATATATACATTTGAAGTTCTACTTATGTAAACTTTAAATAAAATTAGAAAATATGAAAGTATTTAAATTATTAAATGTACAACTTAAACATCTACATTCATTAAATATTCATCATCTGATGAATCTTTTAAAAATTCTATATACTCACTATCAATATTCAAGAAAATATCGTCATCTATCTCTGTAAAAAAGTTATCAAAGTCACTTTGAAGTCTAAAATGTCCTCGCGCATAAGTATTTATTTGGTCAGAAGCAATAATTCTTTTATCATCCGCATAACTCAAAACAACTTTATGTAATTTTTGTGTATACAACTGGTGAAACTTCGATCTAAATGTATGCATTGTATCAGAAATTATTTTTCTTTCAAATAATGACCTTTTGTAGTCTATTATTGATAAATTTTGTATACATGATTTTTTAACTCCTTTAGATTTCTTTACTTCCTCCATGTCAACCGTTTTGAATGAATACATTTTTGATCGAAGTCCCACAAATTCTTTCATAATTTTCCCGCTATTCTCATCTTTCATCATGCCTAGAACTTTCTTATTTAATATTGGGAGTTTAAATATGTTATTGGGATGA
Source organism: Protocalliphora azurea (assembly GCA_932274085.1). Taxonomy (NCBI): domain Eukaryota; kingdom Metazoa; phylum Arthropoda; class Insecta; order Diptera; family Calliphoridae; genus Protocalliphora; species Protocalliphora azurea. Next base: position 82,817,464 of record OW026522.1, on the reverse strand, counting down.
TACTCTGATGTATCAAACCTTGAGGCAATATCTTCACGAATATCACTATAAAAATCATCTGTTTTTATAGTGTATATGAATGAGTCTGTATCCATATAATTCAATGTTAAATTAGACTGAAATTTTGGTTTCATGTATTGATAATGAAAATCATACATTTTCCATTTTGAGAGTTCCAGCACAGCAAAGCCTAAATAAATTGGTTTGTTATAAGTTACTTGCATAACCTTTAACTGAACTGCAAACATGTTTTCTGAAAATTGAGTTATACTCGAAAAATTAGGCTTTGAAATTAATGCTCTAGCGCCTAAATGATTACGCCTTGTTGTTTCCCAATCTGTAACAATTTTTATATCTTTGCGTTTATGAACATTTTCCATAGTTTTTCCATATACAGAATTATTTAATAATTTAAAAAAATCTTTTTCAAAAGCATTTTTTGCTCTTGTTCTGTGGTATGTATTCAAATCTATATATGTTTTTAACCATGGAGATTGTCGAAATTTTAACGCTCTGTGTATTTTTTTTAATATCAGTCCATTCTTTAAACATTGTTTAAGAACTCTATAATGGATCTGATATTTTGTTTTTGGTGTTAGGTCTGCAATCAGCTTCCTACATTTAGATTTACCAACAAATTTATTTTCTGGGCAAAAGGGTAAGTCATTATGAAATTCATGTAAATAGTGTGGATATTCTAAATCTACCTCCAAAAAATATCCAATATCAGATGTATCCGATATTGCAGTTACATCAATATCTTCTAAAGCCGCATCATCATAAATCCACTCGAATTCTCCATATGGGAGATATTCTGACATGGCCCAACCATACAAATTGTTAGCATCTAGGTACATTAAATATTCTGAAGGCTTACTACTATCAAAGTCTTCTAAATATTTATTATTTGCTCTAGAATATCTCTTTGAACACTGTACTAGTCCTCCTCTAATACCGTCTTGTATAAAATTATACATATTGACGTCACTTAAAAGTTCTAACCTTATGTTAGTTGTTCTTAACATCGCATCCCACGATAAACCTGGAGCAGTATAATATTGGCATGGGTCAAGTTTGTATATACTTTTACAGATACTTCTAAAATTTTGAAAAATATCTGTTAAGAGGAGAACATCTGTTTTTAAATATAATTTAGTGTAATCTAACAAGTTATTACATTTAAAAGTTGTCCAAACCGATTTAGCATGATCATAAGCTTCATCAGAACAATGGGAATTATTTAAAATATTATAAAATTTTTCTTTAGCAGGAAGATTAGTTTCATTAAAGCGCTCCATCGAATCAATATAAGAATAAGGAAATACTCCTTTTCTTCTGAGTAAATCAAATTGTTGTTTTTGATTATAAATTTTATTTAGAATTTGAAAATCACTGTCATTTAAATTTTTGGCTAGAGATTCTAAGCTGGAGGCCATAAAACGAAAAGAGTCTAAAAACCGAATTTCAAATCCCTGATTTTCTTCAACTGTTATAAACTTTGATAAAGATATATATAGTTCTTTATTGAGAGGAATTACCCTTATATCTCCCTCAAATTGTGAAAGTTCTTTCATAAATAAGTGACAATCATAGGAGGAAAAATTATGAAAGAATACTGGTATGAATTTGGCTATTTTATAATTAATATTACATGAGCTATGGGCTGCTCCTCTAAATTTGCCAGTTAAATGACAATGATCCCGTACTTTGTCCGCTCCTAAAATTTGCTTACATATGTGACAAATTGTTGAGAGGTTATACAAAATTGTTTCATCATTGGAGAGTGCTGTCAGTGGTACGTCCTTATTTAAATAGTTTCCGTAAATTTCTTTTGCGTCATTAATTAAATTTTCTATGAATATTGTAGGAGCATCATTACCAAAATAAATATTAAACTTATCTAAATTATCATTAAAACTACACTTAATATAATAACTAAAAGCACAAGCTATATGTTTTTGTATATTTACTTGCTCGTTATCAATTTTCTCCAAATACGTCTCAAAATCAGCATATATAACGAACGGTACATCTAACTCCTTCTGATAATTTTTAAAATATAAAATGTTATTATCACCCTCTGGCATTTTCGGTACTACTCTTTTACAGTTAAGATAATGATTTTCCATTATCCTCTCATTTGGAGAGTACTGCAGACACGCGTTGCAAATGAAAACCCGTCCATGGTGGGAAGTTAAACTTGATCTTACTAATCTGAAATATTTGAATAATAATAATTTAATTTATAAAATATGTAGTTAATTTTTATTTAAATTACCTTCCGATATCTTTAATGTAAACGTAGTGACACCATTCTTCGTCCATAAGAAGAAGAAGATTTATGTGGTGTTTCTTTACTGCAGATGTGAGGTAATACCGTCCAACTATAGTATTACCTTCACAGCCAAATACATTTATGCTAACATATTCATTCTTGCTTTCAAATATCTTTATATCTTTTAACTTCATTGGAAATTGAAGTTTTTCAAAATTTAGCACTTCATTTTCCACACATATTTTATCCTCATTTATTTGAATATTTCCAAATCCATTGCAATTCACAAATCCATTTGCTTCATTATATAAAAATGAAGCGATGATACACCACTTGAAACAGTATTCATCATCATTTGGATAGTTGAAACAGGCATCTTTTTTCTTTATCCAATGTGGTAGTGGTATATATTTGGAGCCTCTAATGAATGAAGCCTTATTTATATTTATTTCCAAGTGCTTCATTCGTATTAGGGACCATCCACTATCCCTCTCCTGGAATTCTGACATCTTTTTACATATATACGTGTATTGTGCTTTCAAAGATTCTTCAATACTATCACTTATGGTTAAAAGTGACATTTTTGTTCTATGCGTTATGGTGGTTAGCATTATTTCATCTTCTACAATTTTAATATATTCGCACTCCACTTCTAAATTGTATTTCAATGTTATGTTTTCATTTATAGCGTTCTCCAAAATTTCAAAAATATCACGGTTTACATCTTCTAAAAACTCTTGAGGATGCAGAATTTCCTCTTTTTGGTTTCTGTAGAGGTATGTAAGAATTCTTTCTTTGAAAGCGCTCTTAACACAACTAAATTTATTAGAAGTAGAAGGCTCACTTCTACTACTGACATGGGATGTGCTGGCATGAGTCCTTTCATGCTCCTTTAGATGTTTTTCCTTTGAAAACCATTTCCAGCATTCCGAACAATGAAGAATCTCATGTCCTTCAAGCATTTCTTTTTCCACAAAAATTGATTTGCAATATTTACATTTATAAGAAGGCATATTGTTTAAAATGTACGTCTAATCACTTTTAATTATGTCAACAGACTAATGAAAAATAACATATATTTAAATATTGATTAAAGGTATTTTATGAAATGTCATAATTTTCATAAAAACAAAGCCAAAGACTTTTCAAATTATTTGGAGCCTGCAGATACTTCAGGGGGCGCAACATTGAATTTAGTTCCGGAGTATAAGGAACTAAAACTAATGGAGGAAGATGAGAAACTTCAACTTGATGTCAGGCCATACTCAGTTCCAGAAGAGTATAAAAAATAATGGACGAAGACGAGGATCTTCTTCTAAATTTAGATATATAATAATTTTTAAGTATTATGTAAATAAAATAATAATAAGCACTATATAAGTTTAATATATTTTTATTAAATAAATAAAACTAAAAATAAAAAATAAAAAAACTGTTTTATTTATAAAATTTTAGCTATAACTAAGTTCAAATATTGCAAGCCCATTTGAAGATTGACGACCTTTGTAAATAATAGTCCAGATTTTATCATTCAATTGCGTTAAATAGGGATCCTCCTTGTTTAAAAATTTCACGAATCGTTGCGGAAGATAAAACCATTTATTGTTATTTAAATATGTGATAACTTTTGATCCATATTGTGTTTCTTTCCACTCAAATTTTAAAATTTTGAATGGTTGATGTAAGGGAATATCATCAATTTTTGTATACTCTGCCTTAATACCAAGAGCCAATTTAATAATTTGTTCATACATCTAAAAAAAAAAAAAAAAGTTATAAATACATGAAAAGTTAAATGCATTTTACAATAGTGATAGCTTACCATTCTGCTAACTATACTTTGAAGTATTCCTCAGATCAAATGGTAATAAATATGATTTGATTCCTCTTTTTATACAAATTTGAAAATACTCCTTTATATTTAAATAAGTAAATTGAATACTTTGAGTATTTCTCTTTAATATTTCAAATAGAGAAAATATTAATTTAGCTTTCATATAGAAATATTGAGTTATAAACTAATTATGTAAATAAAATATACTCCCATAGTTTGTTATTAGAATATTCAAAATTAATCATTTCAAATTGAGAAAACATTATAAATACATAAATATTGAGCCTTAAACTAATTTTAAACATATTCTAGATATGAAAAATGTTTAATATGAATAAAAAATACTCCCCTTAAATTGTTATTACAATATTTAATATTAATCATGACCATACTCAACAACATAAAATACATCTTCATTAATGTCAAAGAACCTTACACAAAGTTATTTTTTTCCATATAAACAAAACAATTCTCAAGTTTCCACTTTACAAAAACAAAAATAATCATATAAAAATATGTAGATGAATAAACCAAAAATACTCAAACGCTATTTATACAAGTCATCAGTTTTTAATTTCATCACAATTAAAAGTGCAAAAAAAAAAATAAATAAATAAATAAATAACAATTGTCTCCCCTGTTAAATTGTTTGTATGTACTTTTAACATAATTACATAAATACAAACATATATACATACATACATACATTGGTTTTCAATTTCATAAAATGCAAAACAATTTTTCCTCCTATTAATGCACTCACAAGAAAAAATTACAAAAACAAATTCATTGGTTTTCAATTTCATACAAACAATTCCCTCTTCAAAATTCCTCTTCCTCCTCATTAAAAACAAAAACAACTATTGCCTTCCCATTTCCCTACTACTAACATGCTAGGTTCATGTTGGAATGAGGGCATTTTTAAAAAATGTCCATGTATAAATTTTTACTTTGATTGTTTATGACATCCCAACAAATCATAGAAGGCTAAAAAGTTTAGATGTCAAAAACTTCTTATTTTTAACCTCTATAAAAGAGCTTACATTAAAAAAAAATAAAATTAAAAATTTTGTGTTCATGGATAGTCTAATGCTCAAATATTTTGGTGTCCGTTCTCTTACGAATTTAAATTTTATGTAACTCGTACGTAAAGTTCGTCCATTCTATTTAACAATTATTTCTTCAATTGTATTTTTATCAAATTATTTTAAAGATTTGTTCCAAGAAATATTTTTTATAGTTTTAATTTTGATTTCAAATTTTTACAATTTATTTATAAATTAATTTATAATTAATCCAAGACTAAAAGCCGATTTCTGTATAAAGTTGGCTGCTAAGAATCGATTAGAAAGTAAATGTTTTTTGACGGCGAAATCGGTTTTCCAGTCACTAACATTAATGACTGACTACAATTGTAATTATCAGACTGTCTACATAAGTTTACATTTCCGAGCACATGAAGTTGTATGCTTAGCTTTATAACTTCTAAAAACAAAAAATAAAAATAAATAAATAAATAAATAAGAAGTACATAGTCGATCAAACTTTTGAGTATCCGCATCAAAATTCGGGGAGGGTTCTTACAAAGGACCCGGGGAAAATTGTGACCGGTACTTGTTTTAAGAGTAGTATATATTTGTTTTAAGAGTAGTATATATTTCTATGAAACATACTTATGCATTATATTATATTATTCCGGGAATTCCCGGAAGTTGGCCTTTTATGGGAGCTATGGTCAACTATAAGCCGATCATTATAAAATTTGGCACTGCGGTTTGTGTCAAATATTGACCTGATTCTATCATTTGTGTGGAATTTATGCCAGTTCAAGTGATTTTCTAAGGAGGGGTTAATATGGGAGCTAGAGTCAATTATGACCCGATCTTCATGAAATTCGGATTCCGATTTATATTTATGTAAAATTTTGCACAAAAATTTCATTAAAATAATTATATATTTAAGGGATTTTTGATGGTTAAATCGCTATTTCAGGAGGACATTTGTATAGGGGCTATGTGAAATAACGAAGCAATCATAAGCAATTTTAATAAGCTTCGTCTTTGAATAAAAAAAAAAAAAAATATATATGTGGAGTAAATTTTATTATTTGCGACCCGTAGTTTAATTAAAAGTTTTAAATGGACGGAAAGTGATTCTAAGCTGATTGGTGTAAATTAAGATGGCTCCACTTGGTTTTACTAAAAAATGAAGTATGTATTTACTTTAACCCTAAAGCATTTGGGAGATCTTTTTGGAAGAACTTTACGTAATATCTTCTTTTTATTATTTGGACTAAAGTCATCAGATATATTTTTTAATATCATGTTTTTATAAGTTTAAAGAAAATTAGGCAATAAACAACAACAAATGTATAAAGTTTTAAATTTTTCATTATTTTTATTCTCAAAATATCGCCTCTTTTCGGTAAGGAGATTATCACCTCCGCAATAAATTGATGATATGCCATTGAGATCATCTGGAAAAAATTAATGCAATACTTTTATTTTATTTTTTTCGAATCACTTTCGTATTAGTTTGCTAGTAGGGAATGTATAAATTAAATTGTCTGCCATAACTTTCCGATTTTATAAGAAATAATCTATAATAAACGAAACAGCCTTATGTCATATACTGTATCATACTGTATTAAGATTATGTCTTGCCCTAATAGGTATGTGTCTTTCTGATCATCACTAAAAACCCTTCATCAGAAATTGCTTTATTGTGTTTTTTTTAGGTCTTGCTATAGTGTAATTAGAAACTAATCTAATACTGCAGCTGATTTACATTTTTTCATGTGTGTAGCGCGCAAAACTGTCAAATTGTTTTCTCTGTGTATACATAAAATTATATATATATATATTTATATATATATATATATATATATTACAAAAGCTAATTGTAACGTGTCATATTGTACAGTAGAGTACCCGCTTCTATTAGAGACTTTTCTTCTACAATAGTCTTCTAAGAATTTTATTTCATTTTTTCTTGACAAATTTTGAACTTTTAACTTATTTAGTTAAAATGGTGGCAATGATACACACATGAATATTCTAGTAAACATACACTCATATACATACACTGCCTGCCACTTGAACAAGAAATCACATTTTTTTAACTTTAATTAGGTATATTTCCTAAACTAAAGTTCAGAAAAAATAATTTTTTGCGCAACCAAATTTCAAATTGTTGGGTTTAGTTTCCAGAAGAAATAAAAAATATACATATTTTGTTATACTAAAATTATGCATTTATTTAAAGACATGTATTTCTGTGGTACTTTTTCGTGTGTGTATAATTTTAGTATAACCAAATATAAATATTTTTTATTTCTTCAGGAAACTAAAACCAACATTTTGAAATTTGGTTGCGCAAAAAATTATTTTTTCTGAACTTTAGTTTAGGAAATATACTTAATTAAAGTTAAAAAAATGTGATTCCTTATTCAAGTGGCAGGCAGTGTATGTATGTATGTATTAGATTGCTCTAAAAAAGCTGACTTTCGAATTTCTACCGTAACTCCCCCTAGGATTGTTCTATAAATAATAAGAAATAAATAAAATTCGAAAGTCGGCTTTTTTTGAAGCAGTCTAGTATGTACGCACATATGTATGTATGTTTTTGCACTTGTATATAATGCAAACTTATGCTGTCATTCTATATATGACCGGGACTTTAACTTAACTAAAGTTTTCACATTTTTTATAAGCTTATTATATATTTTTTTAAGTAAACGTATGTAGGTGTTAACAAACTTTAACAAGTCAAGGTTAAAATTACAAAACTTTTATTGTTTCAACTCAAATGTGAAAAGTTTTATTTTAACTTATTCTGTTTTATTTTTTGTTTTCTTTTTTTATATCCTTACATTTTTCTTTATAATTTTCTTTGTTTAACAAACGCACTTTAGCCAAATTAAATATCTAATAATAAAAATGTCAATATATTTACTGGATTGAAGTATAAAAGAAAACAACTTGTAAATTTTGTCAAGTTTATATGTATATCTCTTTATTGTTATTTAGGTGACACAAAGGTAATTTGGCATTAAATGTAAGTTAAAAATAAAAATGTCTAAAGCTATAAATTGAAATAATTTTATATTTGTTGTTTTGTGGTTAACTAAAATAGACTTTTTTAACTGCATCCTCTTCAAAATCAAATAGAATCTATTTTTCATCCAAAAAATTCCATAATAATTTGAAACTTGAAAAACATGCCGATGGCATGTATTTAAACATTCATAATTGTTAGCTTATGCCTTCAATATTTCATAAATAAAATTTTATAAAATTTTCATCTCAATTTGCATAGTTTATACTTTTGAGGCCTTCCACCTGCTAATTGCTGACCAAATACTCATATTTGCATGTTAATTCAATATTTTACTCGACAAATACCCTTAAAATTATGTGCCAAACGCACTTAGTAACTTCGATGTTTGTTTTCTATTTATCCAGCATACAGAGAAACAAAAATCTTTGTGGTTTGGTTACATAATAAAGATTGTGATTAATATTGATTAATATTGATAACACTATGCGACAGTCAAAATCGGGATGGGATGAAACCAACGGGAAATGTTATATCGGTAAAAAAGAAGTTATACGTGTCCCGGCGTTTCGCTGGGTCACGTCTAGGAATCGAGATATATCGATTTGAAGTTAGCAACTATCATATAGGGGAAATTGTGACCTTTGGTGGTCTTTTTTTTTTGACATAACTCGAGAACCACCAGTCCGATTTTGCTGAAACAAATTTAAAAAAAAATTAGGAATTACAATTCCCTTAATTTGTTCATACAACGTTTCGCTACATAAGCAACAGTTTCGCAGTTATAAATAAATATATGAAGAAAAAAAACTATTTTTTGCCTAAAAGATTTAATTTTTTATTTTTAATTCATCAAAAATCCAAAACGATAAAAAAGTTTAAAGTCCTATTACTTTCACGTAAAGTCACATAACCTTTAAACAAAATGAGACATAGATCATGAAAATCGATGGACGCGTTTCGCTTTTATTCACAATTAAGTGAAGGTATCTCATTTTGACAAGAATATTGATTTTATATTTCAATGAATTTGGATAATATTTATTATATATTATTTATTATAATTATTAACACGTAAAATTAAAAATTATCACAGGTAATTATTAGGTTATTACATAGATACATAGGTTATAAAAATCGATGAACGCAAAGCTTATTTTCGTTTGCTTGCGTCCTTTACTTTCTTGCGTGGTGGTTCGCCCACTTGTTCAGAGTCTGTATCGGATGAGGATCTGTCTTCATCTGGAAAAAATCAGATCAGTTAACTTCATTTTTGTGACTTACCCTCGGAGGAAACTCCCATTGTATATTCTTCTTCTTCATCTCCATTGTCGGGATCGTACGTCTTTTGCGACCACCAACAAATTTCAACCACCAGCGAATCGAGCCTTTTGCCTTTATGTCGCGTTTACATTGGCATTGCCACTTAAAGGAAGCGCTCGCCATGTTCATCCGACGCTGAGGCTAGCTGCTTGCTGAAGTATTCGAGATGGTGATGCAATAAGTGAATTTTTAGGGACATATTTACTCCAATTTTCCGGAAGTAGTGCAACATCTTGGTCACAAGAGCGGGGTAATTGTGTGCTCGCGTACTTCCCAAAAAATATCGTATGACTTTTTTCACTGCTCTCCACGCAAAGTAATCATTACCATCTAAAGCACCTTTAAATTCCTTTGATTTCATGAGCTTTCGTATATCCGGCCCATTCAGAACATCTTCCTTCAATTTTGCTTCGCTGATTCGTGGGAAAATATTTTCCAAACAATCAAGAATTTTCGGTTTCTTCACAATGGCCTTGATGAAATTTTTTACGATTCCCAGTTTGATATGGAGAGGGGACATGAGGACGTTCTCCATTGGCACCAGTGGATCATTTACGCAGTTGTGTCCTTTCTCCGTTGGATCTCGAGCAAGCCACTCATGCGTTTCGTATTGGCTTCCTTTAAATCGGGTATTCCAAAGACACAAGAAACACATGTTTTTCGTATAGCCTCCTTGGAGACCTCTTAGCATCGCCACGACTTTCAGATCACAAGTGATCCGCCATATGTGATCAGTGTAGCAAACTTTATCCAAAATTATTTTCATGGAATCGTATGCTTCGCTCATGTCTGTGCTGTAGCCAATGGGAATGCTTGGTTTTTTATTATATTTATGTAGCAAAACGACTTTCAGGCTTGATATCGAAGAATCGATGAACATTCGCCAATCAGCTGCGACATAATTAATGGCCATCGCCTCCATCAGTCCCTTTATATCGTGGCAGTAAACAAATGTGTTCCCTTCGTTGAGTGTGTAGTACCGATAGAATAGCAATTGTCGTCTTCGATATCCGGTGACTTTGACATTAGGCTCCAAATTGTCGCCTTCTTTCAAAAGCTGGGCAAGTTTTTCTGCTTCACATTGAGAAAGGTTTAATTCTGCAACAATCTTGTCCATTCTTTCTTGTGATATTGGAATTATTTTGTTCGATGGGTCGGCTTCTGGTGTTTGTTTATAGGTGAAATCCGATTGATCCATTGTTTCAATAGAAAAAGAAGTTTCTCTGTCAGGACTTGGAAGCGGTGGAATTGGTATTTCATCCGAAAACGGTAGAGGTATTTGTGCACTTTTAACAGATATTTAAACTCTTCGTTTAAGGCCTTTACGATTTATTCCACATATTTTGTTTGCGCAAGCGTAACAGTTGTCGGAATTGTGCTCTCCTGGATCAGTCCAAATCATTGGCACACCAAAACGAAGTGAACTGCGTTTCCCTTGGATCCACATGTTAAGACCATTGTAGCACGTTTTGCAAATTTTGTCTGGGACCCACGAAACACCGCGAATTATTTCGCAATCTAAATAAAGTTTAAAAGCGCGCTCCACTTGCTCAGTGAGTAATGCAGCATTTGTTGAAAAAGCTCTTTTGCCACAAACGTAACAAAATAAATTGATATTTTCTGGAAAATTTGCACTCATTTCGGTTTTATACTTTTATTACTTTTTCGTCACTTTAAAAAAACCGTACTTTACGCGTTCGGAGACACTTGTTGAATGACAAAAATCGATCAGTGAACACCTATAAATACTACGTAAGTTTCAATATTTTACTGAGAGGTACTTATGAATTCGCGCATCTTTTAAGGGTGGCTATAAACCTGATTCGTGTGCGTTTTAAATTTTTCGAAACGTTCTAAAACATGACCACTCATAAATGTGGGTGCAATTTGTGTAAAAAAATCATGCAGGTAGCCAACGGAAAAAACCCAAATAATTAAAAAAGTGCACTTTACTTTTTTCCTTTTAATTGTCCACGCACATTTTTAAGTTTGTTACCGCTACCATAAAAATCAAATAACCTTTTGTTTATTACTTTTTTTTTTTTAATTCTGACAATCATAGAAAAAAGTCATCAATGTTTTTTCCAAGGAATTTTGAGCATATCTCGAGCAAATATTTGAAATTCATACTTTCACTTAATTGTGAATAAAAGCGAAACGCGTCCATCGATTTTCATGATCTATGTCTCATTTGGTTTAAAGGTTATGTGACTTTACGTGAAAGTAATAGAACTTGACACTTTTTATACCGTTTTGGATTTTTTATGAATTAAAAATAAAAAAATTCAATTTTTTAGGCAAAAAATAGTTTTTTTCTTCATAAATTTATTTATAACTGCGAAACTGTTGCTTATGTAGCGAAACGTTGTATGAACAGATTAAAGGAATTGTAATTCCTTTATGTCAAAGAAAGACCACCAAAGGTCACAATTTCCCCTATATGATAGTTACTAACTTCAAATCGATATATCTCGATTCCTAGACGTGACCCAGCGAAACGCCGGGACACGTATAACTTCTTTTTTACCGATATAACTTTCCCCGGTAGTTTGAACCCTTCCCGATCACTGACCCCTACCATTTGTCGCACAGTGTAATGCAATCAAAGTTTCGTTTGAATTGATTCCTTAACTCAGAGTTTTTAATACATATAATTTAATATTATGGAATTATTAATTTTATTGATTTGATTAATGATAATTAAATCTATGTCCTAATACCTAAAGCAATTAATGTAGTAAAAGCTAAATTATGTACTTTACAATTTAAATTTAACAAATTTGAAAAAGAAGGAAAGTTATAATCCACCAATTCCTTATCAATCCCATATAAAGTCAGGAAGGTTCGATAATGTAAATTGTTAAAGCACTATACGCTAATAGGTCTACTTTGATGCTAAGAAAAGGGCCGGCTTTACGAATTATTGGAACCGTCCTCGTATTGGTTTACTGCATGAAAATTTAGAAAGACATTTTTAGGCATTTTAATAATTTTGCTGCTGTAACTAGCTTATTAGTGCATCGAAGAAATGCTTTCTTTATTTATAATTTTTTTCTGTCCGCCCGGCTGTCCGTTCATCTAAAACCATAACTTATGCTTAGTTGAAGTTTTAAAGGTAACTTTATGAAATTTGATATTTTAGCATATTTTGAGATTGTCATTCCATTCACAACATATCGAAGTATTTGTCTAAGAAACCACAAAATATATATTCTTGATCCTCGTGATTCTAACTATGTATGTCCGTCTACCTGTTGAAGGCACGATAGGCTATCAAAAATGGGCAAAAAAAACCAGAAATATTGGAATCTGCGTAACTCCCGTTCACAAATTTTTGTCAATACCTCTTGAACGCACAACTATAGATGGAGAAATTATTTTTTTATTAATCTATAATATAGAAAAAATTAATTGGCCCAAAAAAGTTTTTGATAGAGGTCGGTATTCACAGCGTGGGTCAAAGCATTTTTATTAATCTATAATATAGAAAAAATTAATTGGCCCAAAAACGTTTTTGATAAAGGTCGGTATTCACAGCGTGGGTCAAAGCATTTTCAGAGACAACGAAATTTCGTAAACGCAGAGAAAATACATGGTTACTGCATTCTCACTACAATTATTATGTTCTCATTGCTAATTTTAATTAATTTTAATAATACTGTGTTAACGATAACAATGTTTTTGTTTCAGTTTTGTCATTAAATTTTTACATTCAATCAAAATTTTAGTATAGTTGATTACAAAAATTTTACGTTTTTTAATATTTTTACTAAGAAGAAAATTTTATTAATGTATAATTAATATAAAAATATCATTATTTCTACAACCATTAAATATTATCAATAATTTTTCTTATTCTTAAACAATATATTTGTTTTCAAACCATTATTATTCCCATAAAAATAAAATGTTACAAATAAAATATGATTCTTACAAATGTGGTTGAACAAATTATAACTTGTTTGTTAGTTGTTGAATATATTTTGTTTTTAAAATTTGTTTTCCACTTTCATTATAACTGTAATTTATTTTGTACATGAATTAATATAAGTAGACAAGGTTTTGTTATATTTGTGTGATTCAAGCAATATAAGATATTGATTAGTTAATAAAAAATATATTGTATTATATTCCACAACATATGATAAATAAAATTAGTTAATGAACAAATAATATGTAAATATTTAATATGATTAATAAACGCACAATATGTTAAAACTGGATAATAATATGATAACATGTGTTAATAATATGATAAAATGGAATCATAATATGACAAGAAATAATAATATAACAAAAAGAGAAATAATAATATAATAAAATGAAATCATAATCTGATAGCATGGCATAACAATGCAGTAAGTTGATATAATAATATGAAAAATTCGAACAATAGCATGAAAAAATTAACCATAAAATCGGAGACAATATGACAAATGGACTACAACTATAATTTTTCTCTGCATGAACATTTGGTTTAAGTTTCATAATTGTGATGAACATAGAAGTGGTAAATATTGAAAATCGAATAAAGAACTGTTTATTACCGGGAAAGTCTTGAGAATTTGTGGAAATAATTTTTATATGAAGTTTCGTAATTAGGATGGGTATGATTAGGGGAAGTCGTAGCCCCTACACTAATTAAATATTAAAATCGCATATCTAATGAACTGTTACAGCCAAAGTTTTGAGATTTTGTTTAAATAATTTCCTTATCAAGCTCCGTAACTCTGATGATAATAGGAGGGCTGTACCTAGAGGTAGTCGCAAAAAGCTAGTGTAATTAAAATTAATAATAATACAATTTTCTCAGAATTAAAAAAATAAACAAAAAATAAAAAATGTTTTAAAGTATATTAGAACATAAAGTTTTCAATTCTGGATTAATTTTAAATTTAATACAAATAAAATTTAATTAAAAAAACCGTTTAATAATGACATTAAACTTCCAGACATAAAAGTATTCGACATCATATTTTATTCTTGGAAAACTAAAAAAAAATTATATTTTTCATTAACACGTAGCTTTTTATTTTGACTTTATAAACTGTTTGAAGCGTTTTGATATAGGTCTGACAAGGGTTTTGTTATGTTCAGGATCAATTTTGTTTCATTACACTTACAATATCAATTTAATACCATTTTTATTCGTGGAATTCAATCATCTATTTTTTTTTTTAACAAAAATTCCACAAACGTTCATTTAGATTGATATATGGAGATTATAATGGGTTTTTTTTATTATTTTCGTGCACCTACAGAGAAAGCTAGGCTTAATATTTGACACAGAATGCTTTGGGTTATTATACATAAATTTATCGGAATTTCCTAATTTCTCACAACTTTCTTGTAAATTTTGTTTTAAAATGTCTACAAAAAACTCCATAAACGTTCATTTAGACAGAATTCTTTGGGTTATTACACATAAATTTGTCGGAATTTCCTAATTTCTCAGCACTTTCTTGTAAATTTTATTTTAAAATGTCTACATAATACCGACGATCCATTATTCTATCTATTAATACTAAAATACCTACTCCATACCCTGTCATATACTTCCTAACAGTTCAACCACAGTACTTTACGATATCCAACTTACTTCTATCTTCTAGCACGGTATATGGCTTTCGACAGACTACGATATTCATACTGCATACAAAAATGATTTAGCTTGATCCCAATTGCAAATATTTCCTCCTTTCAGAAGTTTTTCGACTTCTTGCCATATCTTCTTTTAAATTCTAATCTCAATTTTAAACTCTTTTTGAGATGTGGGCGCTATTTTATTCCAGACCTGGCTCTAAAATTATGCATGTTTTTAATATATCTAAATTTCTAGAATGCAACCCATATTCGCAAGTATTTTGCACCATCTTTAGCCACGTTCGATGCATTCAGTTTGTAATTTGTAAATTTAAAGGCTTGCTGATTCAGATTTATTTTCCAGTAAATTTTAGTTTTTATTTTATCTTTTTATAATAGTGGGGTGCGGAAATGAATAATAAACAACATATTGAATATTTTTTTTTGCATCTGAATTCGTGTACTGTTGAAAAAATGGCAGCGCTCAATAAAGTTCTGTGCATTTGGGAGCAAATATTAATCAAAATAGAAGGAAATATATATTTCAAATAAATATTTGTCATTTTATTTGAAATAATTCAGTAATTAAATAAATTATAATGAAATATAAGAAATGAAGAATGTCAAATACTTATTTTGGGCACTCTATATCCTGAAATGAGAAAAACGCATTTTCTGTTAAAATACTGTTCAAAACAGTAACTAAATTTGCAATAACCATATTTTTTATGGGTCAAACAATAGTTGATTTAATAGAAGAAAGTTCATATCTACCCTACCAATATCGAATATTATTTTAAATGCACCTACGTTTCTCTCTTCAGTAAGTAATTAATTTTCCTAAATTTGACCGATCTGTGGCTCGCATTTTGTATATTTTATAGTTTTCAATATTTTGTTAAATTCTAAAGTAATGCCAATTTAAGATCACAAAATATTTTAACAAAAAGAATTATTCAACTTTTGTGTAAGAAAAAGACATTTAGAATTTTTGTTAATTATTTTTAGTTGTGGCAAAAATAGGAAGTATTTTTTTTATACATATTAAAAAACAATACTAAGTTAAAGAATTAAGAAAAAAATATTTTGTATTTTTTTAATACTCTACTGAACTCATGTACAGAAGGTACTTTTGTACGAAATCTTTACTTAGACTCTAGTCTTAAAAATCGCCAAACAAATTTAGGACTGAAAGCATGGATTCCCAAGTGTTGACCTTAAGCTTGTTGGACAATTTATTTTTCATTAGCAGTAATTTCGAAAAAGACGTTTCGAAGAGAAACTGCTGTGAGCCAAAGTAAAGATATATATTAGGATATAAGTTTTCATTAAATCTTTTTTTTTTTAATTTTCCGAATCTGCACCAAAAAGATTCAGCATTTGATGTTTTAAATAGTTGTTCATAAATTTTATCATTAGCTTTAGTCATTAACAGTTTCAGTTCATTTATAAATACTTCGGGGTCTTTTTTTACATCATTGTATTTTAAAACAATCTCAAAATAATTAATTTCTTCGTTGGAAATAGTATGTAATGAGTCGAGATATTTCATACAATTTAGTTTCTCGTCATCTAGAGAAAGAGTCGACTTTTAGTTCAATTTTAAAAAAGGTGGTTGAAATAGGGGCAACTGGCAACTAAAGTTGTCAAACGGTAATGGTGCATACAATTACCAAATTTTAAATGTATAAATTTTCTGAATTAAAATTGAAAAATTGTCACAAACTTTCCAAACAAATCTGGGTTTAGGAGATCTCCGATATTGTAATATTGTACAAACAATTTGAATTTAACTGAAAATCTCCGTGAAAATCGGAAATTATTCCGAAGTAGATAAAAGCTCAACATAAATTTTTATTTGAATCAAAATTATAGAAAATCACCTTTAATTCGATATGATTATTTTTTCCATAGGACTTGTCATTCTATAGCTTTTAAAAAAAAAAAAAAAAAAAAAAAAAAAACTATGCATTGAATAATTGGTTGCTAATTACCATATATACCCTTTTTTACATAATGGTATTTCTTTCAGTGTACTATACAACAAATAAGCATTATTAATTTTTGCATCATATTGTTCAATTTTTAACAACTTTTAGGTGGTCCATTTGGTCGTTTATCTCTTGCTCGTAAGTGTACTTTATGAGCTGTTGTAGCAAAGACCATATTTTGGTTGTGCAACTCATTGCAACCAACGACTGGAAAAATATTGCCTGCTATTTTGCATACATTTTTAACGTATTACAATATTTCATAATAGATATTTACCTCTTAAATGTATGTTTTATAAATAACTATCTGCTGCTAAGCTTATCTAAATTGGGCTGATGGAACTTTGTACCATTTCATTTTTATATTTTTCAATGAAAATTTGCAATACATTTAAACTTTATTGGCGAAAAAAAAAAAAACTATAAATTGAATCGATTCAATTTATGTTATATACATAACATTTGATCACCTTTAAAAATGAAATAGTGGTTAATTTTTCTTAAATAAACAGTTATTTTGTATGTTTTTTCATTAAAATAAAGTTATAATAAATTTTACAATTACTTTAAGTAAAATATATATTTTTTAGGAGGCAATATATGGATAGATAAATTTTGATATTAATAAAATGAAAATTATGATTATGAAATCTATATTATTTTGCAACCTTTTATCACCTCAAACAAATAAAAATATAAATAGAGTTTAAGTCAAATTCTACTCTTAGTTAAACAATTTATATGTATAAGAACTAAATTAACTAAAACTATTGCCAATAGAACAATAAATTTTTGTCATTCACATCAAAACAAAACTAACAAAATAACGAAACATACAAAAATATAAATCTATAAAAAAATTCTAATATTTGTGTAGATGTGCGTTACTTGAGTTTGTACATGTACATAATTTCAGGAATGAAAATAATGTTTATTTGCAAAATTTTACTTAAATTTTAATCTGTGACCATAAATGCTATGTGACTAAGTGCGAGCGATTGTGTATTATGTACGTTTTACTTGCCTGAGCTTAACCGCTCAACATGAAATTATGTAAAAACTCTAGAAATTTTAAAATTGTAATTGCGTTTTGAGTGTTACACATGTAACATGAAATTTGTGTTTCAAATATTTAAGTGTATTTAAATGTATGTATGTGTGAGTGCGTAAATGTAACTGCATATGTATGTATGTGTGAGTGTGCATTTATGATAACACAACTTAAGCTTTATTTCATAATGTGAGTTTCTGAATTTACTATGTATTTATGTATATGACAGTGTATTTATGTTTAAATGCCTGTGAATGTGCATTAGACTGCACCAAAATTTAAAGATTTTTGAATTGATTTGATTTGACCGTAACTCCCATTAGATTCGTCCTTTGAATTGTAAAAAAATTGTTGTGTGAAATATTTCTGAAATCGGATCTGAAATTTTCATCCGTGCCGCATCGGACTTGAAGGGTGCGTTTATATAGGAAAATTTTTGCCCTTTTATATTTGTTAGAAAAATGTAGGTATTAAATATTTTGTTTTTTAACTAAATGTTAAAAAGTCACCATCTAGACATAATTATCTATCAAATCAGACATAAAAAGTAAAACTCGGTTAAAAAATGTAATAGTTATTACGAATTCTTCTGATCACTAATGTGTTTTAGACCACTTATGTCAGGAGAGTGGAACAAATTTTTAATTTGTTCATAAATTTTTAAATAAAATTAAATTTAAAGATTTTTGAATTTTGACCGTACCTCCCCCTAGATTTGTTCTTTGTATTGTATTGAATTCTCCTGATCACTAATACGTTTTAGTCTACTTATGTGAATATACATTTATAAATAAAATGCAATTTTTAATTAAATTTTAACCATATTTACAGAAAGCTATGTTTTTGTTTTTGCAGGACTATTCAAACTCCTTTCCATGCTTTTTTAAAAAATGTTGATTTTTTTTTTTTAAGTCAGTTCCAAAACTCAGATTTCAGACTTTTAAACATTTTTTTATAGACAACATCACAGTAAATAAATTCGAAAGAAAATTGCGTCTATACCTTGCATGTTTCAGCCGTACCTAAGGTTTGAATTCTGCGGATTTCGGCAGTTTTTAGTTTTAAAGTATTTTTTATGAAATTCAGACTAAAAAAAATATTTTACACTATGATAAGTAATATTGCAGAAAATATATTTTAAAGTTTATAAGAGAATTGGACAAATGTCAAAATTTGGAATATTTGAAAGTTTTAAAAATGATAAAAACTTATTTACTTTATATAGGTTTCGTTAAAATTTCACTTAAATATAACTAAAATGCTTTCGCTGACACTAACTGCAAAAAATGCACATCTAGCCATCAAGTGAGTTTGGTGTCATTACTTGTTTTAATGCACTTATTTTTAAATATTTATAAAGTTTGTTTTTGACTTTATTGAAAGATTTATAAAGTAATTAATTAACTACATTGTTATGTAAATAACGAAATAAATATTTTATGGTTATATTTTCTATGCAGTAGATCAGTAAAATAACTGGGTTGTAGGTTATAAATTATTTATCTTGTATTATTTGTAATTTACTTGTATAATTTTCTTGTTTTAGCAGCTTTATAAAACCGGACTTGACATCCGTAGGTCAAAATTGGTCGAATATACATTTCGTAAATAAGGATTAAATTAAGTTTAGATCTTCTGTTGAGTAAAGAGTAAACTGCACGCCCGCATTTGACTTTGTCACAAATATACTTTATGTGTTGTTTAAATGATAGTTTCTTATCTAAGATAATTCCTAGCTATAAGATACTATATATATACTATATAAAAGTGCTTTGCAGGAATACGTTTCTGTGATCTATTATATGAAAATATAATAGCTTGCGTTTTACTAACATTTATTTTTATCATCCATTTATAAAAGTATTTGTATAAAAGCACTGTCGTCAGCGTAAAAAGCTAGTCCTTGATTCTTGTGAATAAAGAGTAAGTAATAATACAGATCCTTGTGGTAGACACCCAGGGATTTGTCTACCACTAGATAGCGTGTTATCTATAGATACAACAAATGAGTGTTGATCTAAAAAATTCTTTATTATCTTTATATAACTGAAGGAATTTAGTTTAAACCAAACCGCAAAAACCAGCCCTTCGTGCCATATTGTTTCAAAAAAAAAGTCTAAAATTCTCTTAATAATTATTTTTTTCAAATACTTTACCCAATAAGCTTAGGATGCTGATTGATCTATAGCTAGTCGATAATTTAGGATCCTTTCCTGGCTTAGGAATTGGGTTAAAGTTTGAGTTGAAAAGTTAACTTAGAGGTTAAAAAAAAGCAATCAGGCATCCTTTTAAGGATAACGTTATTAATTTTCAATAAAAGTACAAACGATTTAACTTCACTCTACGTCAGACCTGTCAATAATTTTATCATTAAGATCATGAATAAATCTTGAGGCAAATGTGTCCATAGGTGATTAAATATTTAAAGTAATGGTGTGTGAATTACCAAATTCGTCTGCTATTGAATTATCCTTTTTAGTGCTAGTTTTTAAAACTTCACCATTTACATGAAGATCAGTAAATGACTTTTTGCTGTTTTTAAGGACTTCCCTTACTCTCCAAAATTTTTTAAAGCTCGGAGGCAAATTTAAGATAAATTTAGACTTGGATTCATTTAGGTCTTTACTAAGGTGGAAATAAATAAGTTTATTCAATACAAGTGAACTGAATATGTCATATTTTGAATATGAGTAGAAATAACGCAAGTTGTTGGTACATGGTCCGACTGTAAAACATTTGGATGTGTCTCAAGGTTTGAGAAAAAAAGTAGGCATGATTTTGCTAAAATTATATATACTGTAGATGGATGCACAGGGTTTATATTTTGTCCAAAGCGAACATATTCATTTTGGTAACAAATGTAATAGCTGGTTTGAAGGCAGTGGCTGTAGAGTTCCTTACAGGCCGAATTACTTGACACAAAATTCCAATGTGTGTGTTGGGCATTCAGATCACCGAAGGTAAAAAAAAATCCTTCGAAAATGAAGTTAGTTCATCCAAATCTGTTAATCATAAATGCTCTCTTCAGTACTCGTTTTGATCTTCGGTAACAACATATGCTTAATATTACCCTTTATTGTAATTAGGACTCTTCCGTCATGCGTCGATCGATCCTCTCCATGAATTTTATAGCCAACAAGTTGAAAGTTGTAGTACAGTTTCAAAAAAGCCTCATTTGAAAGGACAATATCGATTTTCCTTTTATGTAAAACATATTCCAGCTGAGTAGCTGCTGACTCAGTTATTATGCCTTGGGCATTTCAATGCATAACATGAACATTGTGAATATAAGTTAAATTATATGGCATCGACAGCATCAAAAAATATTTACATAAGTCTTTCGTTACTATTCCTATCGTAATTTTTGTTTTTAGCTACCTCAAAATACAAATTACCATGAGTGCGGGAATTACGTACATTATTTTGAGGTACTTGTCTTAGCAATTCAGAAAAATTGAGATCGTCTTGTTTAAAATGCGAAACATTTCTTCTGCTAGTCGCCCTAGATTCCGAAGTCGGATCTCTAACTATTCATGACGACTTGGGCACTTTGCATCATCAGCTATATGGCTAACGTTCTTTAGGTTCTTTTGTATACCTTTGCTGAGTGAGCAAACTGCATAATCGTGAACACACTACGATACGAATACAATTTTTAGCACCATGTCCATACATTGCATTGAGTGGGACCTCTGTTGCCCTTTAAAGGTTTTCTCAAATACACAGAAATATTACTTAACTATCAAACTTGATAAGATTGAGCGCATCATCTACACTAGATCTCATTATTTCTAGCTCCTTTACGCTAACAGGTTTCATATTATATGAACAGATAAATTATTCGCCGATTGTCTTTGTATTCAGTATTGGTAGGCCAAATAAAACCAATTTAAAACTTTTTACGTCCTTCAACTCATACGTTTAAGACTGGAATTTTTTGTCTTTAAGAACTCTCAAAACTTCATTGTACAATGATAGCGTGTTGGATAAAGTCTTTGTGTCAATAGTCATTTCTTTATATATATACTTGTCCCCAATTGATCCAATCATAGTTGAAAAACTTTGTATAGGGTCCACAATTATCCAAATGGGGATAAAAAGAATTTTCTTATGTTTCCCTTAAAAATTTTAAATACTTAAAATTTTGAATTTTGTTATTCATATTCTAAAGCTTATGCTTGTCCAGTTTTCAAAACTTCAAAATATATTTTCTGAAATACTACTTATCATATTGTTAATTTATTTTGTTAAGTCTGAATATCACTTCCAAAAAATTGCCTTTATAACTAAAAAACTTAAAAAAATGCCCTTTTTCCGAAATTCGCAAAATTAAAATCGCAGGTACGGCTTAGTCATACAAGGTATTGACAATATTATTCTATAAAACTATTTCCTGTAGTGTTGCCTATAACCTGCATAGTTTTATTCGAACATTTTTAAAATTTGGTTAATAAACATTTTAAAAGTCTGAAATTTGAATATTAAAGCAGACTTAAAAAATCAAAATTATTTAACCAAGCATGGAAAGGGGTTTGAATTACCTGCAAGGCCAAAAACATTATTCAGTAAATATGGTTAAAATCTACTTAAAAATAACAATTTATTTAAATATTACTTCCAAAATTAAAAATTTGTTTGTACACTCCTTGTATAAAGTGGTCTAAAACACATTAACTGTGGGGATTTCGTACACAGAAAAATTATGACAAATATTTTTTTTTTATTAAATCGTTATTTGACTTTGGAAAAAATTTTACTAAATAAATATATAAATAAAAGAAAAGCAAAAACAAAAAAAAAAAAAAAAAAAAAACAAAAAGAGAGAAAATAGCAGCTTCAATAAATATAATTTTCACTAAAAAAAAAACCAAAGGCAATAGGAAGATGTCCACATAATTTGAAGACTCCCTGTGGTAAATAAGATTAAATTTAGAAGATGCAGTAACAATTTTGCAAATATTTTTATTTTCATATCTAAATACTAGTTATATCACATTAATATACGTTCATAACTTCAAAACTGACTTGGTCACAAACTATCAATTAATCAATAAACTCTTAATATTGGTTTAGCAAATACAGGTTTGCTATGCACAATATATATGTACATAGGTAAAAGATTTAGATATTTTAATTTAGATATAAATTAAAAAAATATATATATTTTTTATCTTTTCAGCATATTATTTTGATATAAAATTAGATCATAGCTGTACATCTCGGGCAATAACATAATCAGGATTTATCGTTAAAGCTAAATTTTTTTATTACATTGAGTATCTGTTAGATTACTTTGATCCTCTGGTTTAATATAAAATTGGGCTTTTAAAATTAAGATCAAGTTGGACTATATAAAGTCCAAAGATAAACCTGTATTTGTAAAAAAATAAAACATATCTTTTAATATTGACTTTATTTAAATAATTTAATTTGAATATTTATTCAAGCTCAAAAATTTTGTTTACTGTTTTTATTAAAAAAATTGTTGAATTTTCTATCATTTCTATCATTTTCGAACATCATGTTTAATAAATAGTATTTTAATAAGAAAAATATTATTATTATTATTTCCAATAACTCATTTACGAATTTGAATGTTTGGTTTTACTAATTTCGTGATTTCAGCAAAAAAAAAAAAAAAAAAAATATATATATATATATATATATATATATATATATATACATTTGAGTTTATAAATTTAGAAATAGAATACGAAATTAAATTTTTTTCTGTGTAATAACTTTAAAAAATTTTTTAAAAAATTTTTCCTTTTTATATCTTTTTTGGTATATAATTATGATCACGATTTTTAAATATTTAGTTACAAAACAAAGTATTAGTAGCCAGTTTTCTAAAAACTATGAAAAATCAAAATTTTCAATATATAAACGCATCCCACAAATTTCAGGACCGATGCGGCAAAAGTTACCGATATTCAATTTCACTAATATTTCGCACAATATTTTTTACAAAGAACGATTTTAGGGAAGCTACAATCAAAATTCAAAATTCAGTAAATTTTGGTGCAGTCTAATGTGGCATAGTTGGTTACAATGCAATAACTAAGATTTTAGTAACATTACATTATTCATACACATATGCAAATATACGAGGATATTTCGAAAGAATATTAAAAACTTTCAAAAATATGTAGTTTGGTGATTTACTGTGAAGTATAAATTTCTTTCTTTCAAACTTGATGCTAGATCAACGCATTGAATTTGAAAGCATTTTGGTCAAATCGATTGAAACTAATTCAGTGCTCTTAAAAATCCCGATCAGCTTTACCATTGAGAATTTTTGAATAATGTCCATAAAAGGGAATTTAAAAATCTAAAGTCGCCAAAAAATGGGATTTTTTCAAGAAAACGGGCCATTTTGCTTCAATACCTAAAATTCGCCTCAAAATTTATTTATTTGATAAAAACAAAAACAAAAATATTGTATTTTAAGAAAAACTACTAAATTCAATTTTATCTGTTACAAAATAATTTATTTATAATAACTTTTATTATTGCAAAAGCAAAGATTTATTCACAAAAATAGTTTTCATTCATTTCATTAATTAAACTCCAGTACTTTTGTACGAGGTCTTCGCTCGGACTTCAGTCTTACAAATCCCCGTCTAACAAATTTAAGACTGAAAGCATGGATTCACAAGAGTTGACCTTAATTTACAAAAAAAGACGTTCGGCCGAGACAGCGCTATGAGCCAAAGTAAAAATAATGTAAATTAAAAATAATATATATAAGTATTCATCAAATTTATTTTTTATTTTCTCAATTCGAATCAAAAAGATCCGGCATTTGATATTTTAAACTTTATCATTAGCTTTAAATTTTAACAGTTTCAGTTCGTTTATAAAGACTTCGGGGTCCTTTTATATCATTATATTGTGAAGCAATCTCAAAATAATTAATTCCTTCGTTAGAATTAATATAGAATGGATCAAGATAGTTTCTCACCATTTAGCATATAGTCTTAAAAAGTCACCATTTAGTTCAATTTTAAAAAAGGGGCCAAAAAAGTGTCTGGTTGAAAAACAGGCAATTGGCAACTAAAGTCGTCAAACGGTAGCGCTGATCCCGATCTCGAAATCAATCTAGTTGGAGATAACACGTTCAAGCAATAAATAGCACACACAGAAAAATATTAATTAGAAAATATTAAAAATAGTTAAATATATTAACATTTTGTTATAGTAATTAAAAATTTATTGGGGTTACTTATTGTAATGAAAGCTGTTTGTTTAAAAAATTCGGGAGAATCAACTGAATTGAATTGACATATTACTATATGTTTTGTTCTCGTAATCAGTAAATAATGGCTATCTAACAAAAGCAAAAGAATTCGGTGTTTCCAATAATAATGATCAAATAATCGGTAAAGTAGTTTTTGACATTTTAACAATATATATAAAAATATAATAAAATAATACTTATTTAACATAAAGCAAAAATATTTAATAATGCGCTTTCGATATTTTATTTTATTCAGAGACATATCAAAGTCTGTGATTATTAATGTCAGTTAGAGAAAAATGAAGATTTGCATCCAGAATATAAGGTAGGAATTTAACTGAAATTAAAAAAAAAAATGGTAATAAATTTTAAATAGCAAGATTCAACAAAAAGGTATTTCAAGATTCAAAAAATTTTGATTGATAGGGATATGTCAGTGAATCCTCATTAAATTTGAAATGTGATGGTAATGTTAAGAGGTAAGTATAGTAGTTGCTATATTGATTTTTGAAACAGTTAATTTAAAAATTACTTTAGAATACCACCGGTAAAAAGAAAAAGAATAAAGTTTGACCTAAGAATTGCAAGAAGAAAAACGAAGAGAACTAGGAACCAGATGAAACCACCGAGCCTTTATACGAAGAGAGATACCAATGATGCCATGAGAAATTATAGAGTAAAACGAATGATTCAATATTTACCAGAAAAAGCTATAACAACAAGATAAGAAATCGCCCTCGATACTTTACAGTTTTTACTTTACTGTGCCAAGTCAAATTGGTTCTAGCCGAGATCCATTCGTTTATCTTCCTAAAGAAGAAACCCTGCGGGGGTTACACGTTGGTTTCACTCTCCGAAAAATCCTTCGCTGAGCCTTGCCAATTCATCGGCCATTTCATTGTCAGACATATTACAATGGTATAGTACCCAGTAGAGTCTCGCCACGTAATATTCCAACAGCTCCCTCATTGACCTATTACAGGTGGCCACTAGCCTAGATTTTATCAAATGCATATCCAAGGCCTTCAGAGCCGCCTGTTTGTCCACATATAGGGAGTAACTTGAGAACCCCTCGCAACGTTCAATCTGACCAATTCCGCTGCTTTTAAGGTGCCGAGAATCTCAGCTTGAAAAATGTTACATTCATTAGGAAGTATAAGTGAGTCTTTTACATCCTTGCCCATAATATAGACACCTGCACCAGAGCCGATATCCATATTTGGTCCGTCTGTAAATAGTGCATAACCTTTGTACAGTCTCTCGGTGCCGGACCGTACCTACCTATCAGGAATCAACAAAACAGGATTTATCAAAAGTCCAGTTCAGTGGCCATGTAATCTGATGCCCCCGTGGAGCTACACGACCCGGGAGTGACCTGTTCTTGATGAACTTAATAATCCCAATTCTTTAAGTCACAGCAGACTCCTTGCTGCCATGCCCCTTACAAACTCCTCGATGTGTAAGAGATGAAGTATGAAGTCCAGAGCCGCCTGTGGTGTACTTCTCGCTGCACTAGTAATGCCGATTGAAGCACACCTTTGTGCCTTCGACAAAAGCTTACTATTACTCTTCCGCTCCAATGCCTGCCACCAAACAGAACAACCATATGTAAGAATTGGTCGCATTGCCAAGGCGTAGATCCAATTCACATCCTTTGGTTTAAGTCCTCAGTTATTGCCTATAGAGTTCCTACAACTATAGTAGGCATTAAGGCTACGCTTGAGTCTCTCTTGGACATTCCTTTTCCGAGTCACTTTACTATCAAGAAATACTCCAAGATATTTCGCTGAGCTGGATAATTTCATTTTTAAATTAAGTTTAGATCTTCTGTTAAGTAAGAGGTAAAGTGCACGGCCACATTTGATTGCTTTATCACAAATATACTGTATGTGTTGTTTAAATGACAGTTTCTTATCTAAGATAATACCTAGATATTTGATGCTATCCTGCAGAGGAATAAAAACTCCCC
Organism: Protocalliphora azurea; assembly: GCA_932274085.1. Lineage (NCBI taxonomy): Eukaryota > Metazoa > Arthropoda > Insecta > Diptera > Calliphoridae > Protocalliphora > Protocalliphora azurea. The sequence continues at coordinate 82,790,139 of OW026522.1, read as the reverse complement.
TAGAATATAAATGTTTTGTAGGAATACGTTTCTGTGATCTATTACATGGAAATATAATAGCTTGTGTTTTACTAATATTAGCTTTTATCTTCCATTTATCAAAATATTTATTGGTAGATTTTAAACTATCTTCCATTTTTTTGATTATTGCGTTTGACACTTTACCGCAGCAAATAAAAGCACTGCCGTCAGCGTAAAAAGCTACTTCTTGATTCTTGCGAATAGTAAAATCGGAAATATATATAAGAGTAGGTGATAATACCGATCCTTGGGGCAGACCCGCATGGATTTGTCTATCACTAGAGAGATACAGCAAATGAGCGCTGATCTAAAAAATCTTTATTATCTTTCGCAATTACGTTGGATAATTGAAGGAATTTAATTTAAAAACCAGGCCTTCATGGCATATTGAATCGAAGGCTTTTTCAATGTCAAGAAAAATAACTCCAGTGCTTTTACGATTTCTATTGTTTGCTTCAATAAAATTAACGACTCTTTTAGTTGATGTACTGTGGAGTGCTCCTTGCGGAATCCAAACTGTTGAGGGTTAATAATATTATTTTGGTTGGAAAAATCTAAAATTCTCTTATTAATTATTTTTTCAAATAGTTTATATAATAGGCTTAGGATGCTGATTGGTCTATAGCTAGACGGTATTTTAGAATGCTTTCCTGGCTTAGGAATTGGGATAACTTTTGGTTTCTTAAAAATAGTTGGAAAATAGCCTTCTATTAAACAGGAGTTGAAAAGTTTACATAGAGTTTCAAAAAAGTAATTGGGCATCTTTTTAGCGATAATGTTATTAATGCCATCTAAACCGGGGGCTTTATTATTTTTCAATAAAAGTACAAATGATTTAACTTCATCTAAATTGGTAAGCTCTACGTTAGATCTGTCAAGAAGAGTATCGTCAAGATCATTAATGAATCTTGAGACGGCCGAGTCCATAGGTGAATAATTATTTAAAGTAATGGTATGTGAATTACCAAATACGCAAATACGGTCAAACGCAAATTTTTTGGTAATAAATCTGACTCTCCTAAACTACTGGTCGGATCAAATTGAAATGTATGGAAGAGTTGTAGAGGAGGACCTAAGCTTTCAGAAAAATCATCTTGTAGTCACCCTGTGATAACACGAGATAAGCTACAGGGTGTCAAAGTTGACTACCTCGAGTATGTAAAAGTTAAAAAAAAATCGCAACTTGTACAAATGAAGTCCGATTTTAAAGATTTTTTCTCATCTAAGTTATCTCTTACAGTTAAAAAGATATTTACGCTTGAATTTTGAATTTTTGATTTTTTCGGGAATAAGTCCTGAGATATATGAGGTAAAAATTTTTTAAAAATATTTTATAATTTGCTACATATTTCGAAATAATATGCTAAAAGAATTTTTGGATTATCTCAATTCGTCTAGACGTGAAAAATATTCAAAGTCAGCACTCTGAAATTGGCATGAAAAATGGCTATTTTTTTTACAAAAATATAGTACAATTCATTCACTTTTTTCTCAAAGTTCCGTTAATAAAAAATTTTTTTCCTTATTAATTTCAAAAGATAAGGCTTCATAAATGGTTAATAAAGAAATTTTGAATTGATTTAAGTTTGCACCCTACATCCAGCATTGGCCGAAAATTGTCAATTTTAAAAAATAGTTTCATTTTTATCGATTAATAAAAAAAAATGTCAGGCGAGCTTTTTTAAATTTGGTACCCATATTTTTTATAGAAATAGATTTAGAATAATTTAACACTAAACTGCTTCCCGCCCGGCCAAAAACGAATGCAGGAGTGGAGATTTTATGTTAAAAGTCAGTTTTATTAACGACTATTTTTAAAAGCATATTAGCATAATATTTTTAATATTATTTCTTATGTAATGTATAAAACACAAATCAAGTTTTCATTCCTAAAAAAATCAATAAAATAGCTCCAATAACCTATTTTTGGTAATTTTTCAAAAATAAATTTTTTTTTTTAAAATAGCTGAAACTCCAAAAAAATTTAATTTGTTTTATACAACTCCACTAATTTTGCAAATACTTTAAAAATGAAAAGAATATAAAAATAGACTTATTTGCCAATTCATCGATATAGGTCATTTAATAATAGTAATATAATGGCCTCAAAAGTACCAAGTCACGTCAAAAGTTGCAAAATTCACTATTTTGTTCCGTATTTCCATATGTGTGTATACGTAACACTCAACTGCACTGCTTATTTTTGTTACGAGATAATAATATTTATTAATGAATTTATTTAAAGTGTTCATAATTTTTTTCTACTGAAAATGTTTTTAAAATTACCTAAGTACATAAATAAGTATATTTTCCTTCCTCTTTTTATTACATTTTTTACGTTTTTAAATAATTTACCTAGCTACTTAATTAATGTATTATAACAAAAATGATTTTTTACAATCGCATAGGTACATTTTTTGACGTACCTGTTTAACACTACAGGTCATAAAAATAAACTGAATCAAATTGGGGGTTTTGAGCAAAAACTTAAATTTTTTAATTCATTTTTGCCTGTCACCATTTACCTGATATAAATATTCTTTTTCTATATATAAGTATCCTTATAAATATGCAGATTTATTAGTGAATTTTCCATTATGGAGATTATATTAAAACACTTTTCTATTTGCAAAGTAATATGGGATAATCTATCTGATATTATAAATCGTCCAGAAAAAATAAGAAAACTCATTGATACAGTAGTATCTTTTGGTTTAACTCTTACTGCAGAAGACAGTATAAAGCTCGAAAATTTTTATAAATCATACGAAAAAAGGATGCAAGCTTCAGATTGGTCAATACCAAAGTTCAAGAAGAAAAATGAAGAGTGGTTGGAGGGAGAAATACCAATTTTCATCGGAAAGCAGAAAAATGGTCGACCAAAAAAAGTTACGATGAAGTTCAGCTAAGAACAAAGAGGACCAAACAGGAATCTATTCTAAATTCGCATACGAATGCCGAAATAAAAGATACATTTGAAGCTTTAGTAACACGTACGCAACCAAAGGAAGCAGAAAAAGTTATAGATGTGTTACCAACAGCTTCTCCCAATCGATTACATCGGATAATCCAAAGCATAGTGACACCAAAATCAACATCGTCCTCTATCTCTGAAGATGCTTTAGCTCTAATATTAAATTTAGGATTATCAAGAAACCAATACGAGATTTTGAGGAAATCTGTTAGCGAAAAAGGATATGATATCTTTCCTAGTAGCAAATCAGTGAGAGAAGCGAAAAGTAATATTTTACAGCCTATGGAGCACCCGGTTAATGCTTCTGTTAAAAGTGCTAAAGTTAATATATTGCAATTACTTGAAAATACTGCCTCTACAATTATATCTACCATCAGCAATGATAACATTGAAAAATGCAAAGACTCTGAACTTATTTTAATATTCAAATGGGGCTGCGATGGAACATCAGGATTTTCGGAATACAAACAACTGGACAGAAGTAATTCTGGAAATAATTATTCCTCGCTGTTTATAGCGTCTCTGGTACCACTTCGAATGCACTTAAATAAGCCTTCCTCATCGACAAGAAATGACTCGCTTTTTGATGATATATGGATAAATTTAACTCCAGGTTCCAAATTTTTGTGCCGTCCAGTCCTTTTTGATTACACAAAAGAAACCACGGTTACAATAAACAGCATTGTCAACCAATTGGAAGAAGAAATTAAAGCATTGCCCCCAATATATGTAAAAGTATCAAACAGAACTATTAAAGTTACATTTCAACAACAATTAACGATGATTGATGGAAAAGTTGCAAACGCTATAACAGATACAACATCTACACGGAAATGTAATATATGTGGAAAAATAAGTTCAAAATTTCAGGATAATTCTGAAGTCCTTGTTAATAAAAATTCTTCAAAATTTGGAATATCACCACTCCACCACTCCACAGATTTTTGGAGTTCTGCTTACATCTTGCATATGATATGAAGTACAGAAATATTCCCGGGCAGGAAAATGCTACAGTATAAAACAATTTGGAACTTCACGAATTACGAAAAGAGGAGAAGAAAAGAATTCAATTAGAATTCAAAGAACAACTCGGATTAATAATTGATAAACCTCTACATGGCTATGGAAGCTCAAATGATGGAAATACAGCAAGACGTTTCTTTGAAAATCCGGAACTCACATCTTCAATCACAGGCATTGACTTAAATATTTTGAAGCGTTTTAAGATTATATTGGCAACCATTAATAGCAAAAAACAAATTAATGCGGACAAATTTAAAATTTTTGCTTACGAAACTAAAGAACTACTTAACATTACATACCCCTGGAAATCAATGACTCCAACAATTCACAAAGTATTGGCTCATGGTAAATAAATAATAGAAAATAGTATTTTGCCATTGGGAGAGCTAACAGAGGAAGCACAGGAAGCCCGGAATAAAGATGTTAAACATTTCCGACTCTTCAATACCCGAAAATGTTCGAAAATAGCGCAAATTATGGACTTAATGGAATATTTATTAATATCATCAGATCCAGTTATATATTCTATAAGAACACGATGGCTACCAAAAATTACTCTTGAAATAGAAAAAGAAGATTCCGAAGCTACGGAAATTAAAAATTTGCTTACGTTTGATGTTTCTGATTATTTTCAAGAAAATCTCTAATAATATCTTCGATAATATATTCTTAATAAAATAAATATACGGGATATATGTATAATAAGTATGTAAATATGTAGAACAAATTAAATAAACATTACTCAAATAAAGAATTTACTACTTTATAATAACAAATATATACCTACATAATGCATTAGAAAACTAAAATGTTACGTATACACACATATTGAAATAATAGTGAATTTTGCAACTTTTGACGTGACTTGGTAGTTTTGAGGCCATTATATTACTATTATTAAATGACCTATATCAACATTTTATATATCGTTGAATTGGTAAATAAGTCTATTTTTATATTCTTTTAACATTTTTAAAGTTTTTGCAAAATTAGTGGAGTTGTATTAAAAAAATTAAATTTTTTTGGATTTTCAGCTATTTAAAAAAAAAAAAAATTGTTTTGAAAAATTACCAAAAATAGGTTATTGGAGCAATTTTATTCATTTTTTAGAAATGAAAGCTTGATTTGCGTTTTATACATTACATAAGAAATAATATTAAAAATATTATGTTAATATGCTTTTAATATGCTTTTAAAAATAGTCGTTAAAAAAACTGACTTTTAACATAAAATCTCCACTCCTGCATTCGTTTTTGGCCGGGCGGGAAGCAGTTTAGTGTTAAATCATTCTAAATCTATTTCTATAAAAAATATGGGTACCAAATTTAAAAAAGCTCGCGTGAAATTTTTTTTATTAATCGATAAAAATGAAACTATTTTTTAAAATTGACAATTTTCGGCCAATGCTGGATGTAGGGTGCAAACTTAAATCAATTCAAAATTTCTTTATTAACCATTTATGAAGCCTTATCTTTTGAAATTAATAAGGAAAAAAATTTTTTATTAACGGAACTTTGAGAAAAAAGTGAATGAATTGTACTATATTTTTGTAAAAAAAAATAGCCATTTTTCATGCCAATTTCAGAGTGCTGACTTTGAATATTTTTCACGTCTAGACGAATTGAGATAATCCAAAAATTCTTTTAGCATATTATTTTGAAATATGTAGCAAATTACAGAATTTTTTTAAAAAATTTTTACCTCATATATCTCCGGACTTATTCCCGAAAAAATCAAAAATTTAAAATTCAAGCGTAAATATCTTTTTAACTGTAAGAGATAACTTAGATGAGTAAAAATCTTTAAAATCGGACTTCATTTGTACAAGTTACGATTTTTTTTTAACTTTTACATACTAGAGGTAGTCAACTTTGACACCCTGTAGCTTATCTCGTGTTATCTCAGGGTGACTACAAGATGATTTTTCTGAAAGCTTAGGTCCTCCTCTACAACTCTTCCATACATTTCAATTTGATCCGACCAGTAGTTTAGGAGATTCAGATTTATTACAAAAAATTTGCGTTTGACCCCACTGTGATACGTCTGCTATTGAATTAGCCTTTTCATTGCCAGTTTTTAAAACTTTACCGTTTACATGAAGATCAGCAAAAGGCATTTTGTTTCCTTTAAGTGCTTTTTTTACTTTCCATAACTCTTTAGTGCCCGAGGGCAAATTCGAAATAAATTTTGACCAGGATTCATTGCGGTCTTTATTAAGGTGAAAAACAATAAGATTATTTAATAGCTCCAAAATGCTTTTCAATTGATTTTTATAATTAAAATCGCTACATCTTTGAAATTTACGTTTGTATTTATTTCTCTGACTAAATAGCATTTTACTAATTTCGGAGATTTCTCGTTGCCACGAATTTTTATAACCGATGGGTATTTTATTGAAAGCGTTTTTAACTATAAATATTAATTTGTTAAAATAAAAATAAAGTAACGGGTTGATCAATGTTCTGGCACTTAATTTCATTTTCAACCCAGTTTCTGATTGCTGACCAGTCTGCGCGATAATACAAGGGAACTGAATATGTCATGTTTTGAACCTGGCCATAAATAACGCAAGATATAGGTACATGGTCTGACTGTAAAACATTTGGATGTGTCTCAAGATTTGAAAAATTGAGACACGAGCTAGATAAAAGAATGTCTACTGTGGAGGGTTGAACGGGATTGATATTATGTTTATATCATTATTATATTATGTGTGTCCATTTGGGTAATAAATGAAGTAGCTGGATTTAAGACAGTAGTAGTAGAGATCATTACCAGCCGAATTATTTGACATATAATTCCAATGTGTATGTTGGGCATTTAGATCACCGAAAATAAAAAAGTATTTTGAAAACGAAGTTAATTTATCCAAATCAGCAAATTGGTAGTATGAACTGGATTATATGCTGAAGTGAATATAACTGGCCTTCTATTAATCATAACTTGTACTGAAATACTTTCAGCAGTACTTGTTTTTATTTTTGGTATCAACGTATGCTTAATGTTACCTTTAATTGCAATTAGAACTCCTCCGCCATAAGTAGATCGATCCTCTCTATAAATTTTATAACCAGAAAGTTGAAATTTGTGGTACGGTTTCAAAAAGGTCTCATTTAAAAGGAGAATATTGATTTTCCTTTTGTGTAAAAAGTATTCCAGCTGGGCAGCTGCTGACTCAGTTGTTATGCATTGGGCATTCCAATGCATAACATGAACATTGTGTCTACCGGTTGAATTATACGGCATGTTTAATCATCATACCCAAAACTGGTAGCTTGTCGTACTTATTTTGACATCTTTGCAAAGCATCAACAGCATCAAAAAAATATTTTCAGAAGTATTTCATTGGAAATGTAACCATTATTGTTATTGCCGTAGCTCTTGCCTTTAGCTACCTCAGAATACAAATTACCAAAATCGCGGGAATTACGTGTATTATTATGGGGTTCTTGCCTTGGCAATTGAGGAAAATCATGGTCGTCTTCTTTAAAATATGTTACGTTAGTTCTCCTGCTGGTCGCCCTAGATTTAGATGTTACTCGATGACGGATTTCTAAATATTCTTGACGACTTGGGCACTTTGGGTCATCAGCTCTATGGTTAACGTTTTTTAAGTTCTTCTTTATGCAGTTGTAGCACTTATAAATTATACTGCCATCACTATTACCTTTACTGAGTGAACAAACTGCATACTCATGGTTTCCGGCGCAGGCTGAACACACTACGATACGGTTAAAATTTTTAGCACCATGTCCATACATAGCGCACTTGGAGCATTATGTGGGACCTTCATTGCAATATACAGATATATTACAAAAATATCTTATTTTCATAACCTCTCTTTTTGAAAGATGTTGACGATCAAACTCAATGAGATAGAGTGAGTCATCTACACTGGATCTTTTTGTTGCTACTTCCTTAATGTTTACCGGGTTTATGTTGAGCGAGCTTACAAATTTTTCGCCAATTATCTTTGTGTCCAGTTGTGGCAGGCCAAATAAAACCAATTTAAAAGTTTTTGCATCCCTCAATTCATGCGTATAATACTGGAATTTTTTGTCTTTGAGAACACTCAAAGCTTCATTGTACAGCGATAACGAGTTTGATATAATTTTTGTACCAATAGACATCCGTTTGTAAGTATACTTATCCCCAATTAATCCGATCACAGTTGAAAAACTGTGGGTAGAGTCTACAATTATTGGTGGAATCTTTTCTTTGATAGCAATTTTTTTTGTCTTTGAGAACACTCAAAGCTTCATTGTACAGCGATAACGACTTTGATACAATTTTTGTACCAACAGACATCCGTTTGTAAGTATACTTATCCCCAATTAATCCGATCACAGTTGAAAAACTGTGGGTAGAGTCCACAATTATTGGTAGAATCTTTTCTTCTTCTTTATCTTCAGACAGAAGCTGAAACCTGTTGGAACTAGTGCTGGGACCGTCTATAGTTTTTGGCACCTCGAATTTAGGGCTATTGCCCCAATGCTTTCTTCTTTTTTGTTTGGTAATCATTGGCAAACAAAAGAAAGTTAAAGCAAATTTAAGTAGTTTTTTTTACACTTTTAATTAAAAAATTCAATTAATTTTTCAAACAAAAATTAACACGATGTTTTCGTCTTGAGGCAGAGATGCCAGGTGTCAAAATAAAAGTTTTTACTTCCAATGGCATTAAAAATTTAAAAACAAAATAAGCTGTGGGGCTATTTTTTCATTATATTATGATAATATTCCTAATTTTGTTAATTATTAAATCATTATGATATTGTTTTATTATAATATAAAAAACGATATCACTACTTACAAAAAATATATATTTCGTTCTATTATTGCATTATATAAGAACGTTATCAACTCAAATTGCACTGGAAATTCAAAACACGAAATAAATTGTGAGCCACTGTAAATTTCATAATCAAACCATAGCAAGATGCTGTTTTGGGTCGAAAATATTAAATTATAACCATAGAATTTCTCCCCGTTGCAGTTAATAGTCCTTTATTTCTATAACTACAAGAATTGTTAAATGTTCCGTATGTTAAAAAGTAAGAAATTTTAGTCGATTATATTTATTTTGTGTAACACATTCCGAACAGTTTCAAATTTCTAATTATCACAACGCAAGGCAATGAAGATTTTGATTTGGCGATCATGCTTATTTTGATATAAGAACTTATTAGATAGACGAATTTTTTAAAATCTACGAATCACAAAGTGCGAAGGGAAATTTAGCCATGTTTAAACAAATTCCCTAAATTCCTTTTAGGGTTTCATTTTCCTGGCAGCCGTAGCTTTGAACTAAGTCGAATTTATTTTTTTTCGCACGTTTCTGATTGGTTTTCTTTATGCTTCTATTAATTTCTTGCATATTCTACTTTAAAACTTTTCTGATTTTTAAATGAAGCAAAAAGAAAATATAAACAAAGTAGTTGTATTTTTAAAATTAATACGGTAGCTTGATTTTCGTAATCCCAATAAACGGTAGAACGTTAGGGCCTGATTCAGTATGACAATCAAATTGTTCGAAAATAAAATTTGCATGAAAACTACTCAAAAAATATTTGAAAAAATGAGTAATTTTCATAAAAATTTTATTTTCAAATAAGTTGATTGTCGTACTGAATCAGGCCCTAACGTTCTAACGTTTATTGGGATTACGAAAATCAAGCCATTAGTATGGTGACGAAGAGGGAGAGTAAAACTACTTCCTTTTTTTATACCATGAGATAATGAGACTTTCACCTATGTCACCTTCCTGCCAAAAATATATCTTTTTTGAACAACACTTCCGTTATAAAGCTATAATTAAAAAAAACGTAAACTCAGTTATTTTACTTGACGCGAAATCATAGCACGATAACACGGACAGTCAAGTTGGGTTAAATCGAACTCTTTTGGAGTAGTCGCTCAAATATATCCACGAGCATTCCCACCACAACTAAAATAGAAAATATAGAAAACTGGTACATACTGTTAGCTCCAGCTATTATAAAATTTAGCAACGACGTGTAACCCGATGCAAAATCAAAAGCAAATAAAATTGTTCGGGTCAAATTGATCCAACGTTACCAACGCCAGGTTAAATCGGCTTAATGTCACTTTTTGACTCGATTTAACAATGTCCGTCTGGCTGGCTGTGCATGTAAATCTTATGCTTTGCTCAGGTTGCATTTTTAAATATATCTAGATAAAATTTGGCACAAATAATTACTTTCGCACAAGAACGAAGTCTATTGAAATTGGTTATAATCGGTTAATTATTTCACCTAGACCCCATGCAAATGTCCTCCTGGTATATGCGTTTTATGGCCACAAATGCCTTAGATATAGCAATATTTTAAATTCATAAAGATCGGTCCCTAATTGACCATAGCAACCATATAAACCTCTCTTTCGAAGATCACTTTAAAGTGAATAAATCCCACACAAATATTAGTATCAAATTAATATGCGACACAAACAAGTTGAAATCACAGTGCCACATTTTATGAGGATCGGTTCATAATTTATCATAGCTCCCATATAAGGCCTATTTTAGGGAGTCACCCCAAAGTGCATTAATTCATTGGTATCAACACTATATTCCATGTATCTGTATGTTTTATTTATTTTACACTTAATACACGACAAAGTAACAGCAGTGATAGAGCAACAGGCTAAACGTATTCTTTACGCGCACACACCATGTCGTCCCCAAGAAAGGTTTAGTATGTGGGAAAGGTGCTAATATATCTAAAAATATTCAACTCTTCTGCCAACCCTACTTGAATCTATCCAATGGATTTAGGAACTAATGCACCACATATAGAATGGTTAAACTCGACTAACAATATAATTTGTTTTTCTTTTGCTTGCTTTTAAATAAGTTTTCAATCTTCCTTCGTACGTAAATACATTCATATACTTGCATTACTAAATGTGCACACTTATGCAAGTAGTTCATAAAATGCAAGAAAAAAAGTAAGAACCAATTTTTTTTTTAGAACTACAAATGAATGTAGTCTCACATATCAGGTGCAGCTCATGCCGTTTTAAAACACGCTAAATCCTATTTCAAGAGCTGTGCGTTTTATACAATATTATGTTGGATTTTTACGAGCACATCATAACCCTAATAATTATGTTCTTCAACATATAACCTATGGCATTTAAGTAAGTGGTACTTTAAACAAAATGTATCGTTTTTGGCGAAAATGCGCATTTACATGAACAACAGAAAGCAAGCTCAAAAAAATGTAAGAATAATAAAAATGCTATTAAATGCCCTATACCTTGTATTGCTAATGCATACTTTACTTGTTCAAGAAAAATTGCTCATAAAGCTAAAATTGTAATTTGGTTCATGGTAGCAGTTAAAAACAAAACCTTAATTTAATTAATTTAAAGTTTATATAATCCATTGAACAAAGTGGCTACTTCCAAAGTTCTTGCAGAAACCACACAGTGAAAACAGTTTGGTTCTCACAACTGAATTTTTTGCCATTCGAATTTTGTCGGTTCTAATATTCTAATTTGTTTTGGAAAACAAAATTACTTACTTTCAAATATTAAATTATTGATAGTTGGAACTACAAAATTAACCGAAAAATTCGGTTTTGACAGAGGAATCATTCGGTTGTAAAAATAAGATTTATCATTATCATTATTATTATTACTATTATTATTATTATTATTATTAATTTTTATTATTATTATTATTATTATTATTATTATTATTATTATTGGTTGGTTTACGTGGTAGCCCGTAACCTTACGGGCAATCAGCTAGATTCGTTAGAACCCGTTTTGATAGGACCACACTACTCGTCAGGTGAATGAGTTGGGTTCAGTCCGTAGTGAGATAGAAGTTTAGGGAAGAAAACTGAGAACATAAATTAATTAGATCCAGCCTGTAGCATTGAGATATCTATTAATGTCAGATATCTCATAGAGGTTGTCTAATTGGTGCCTTCCCAGAAATTTATGTCTGATTGCGTTCAAGGCTGGGCATTCACACAGAAGATGATATATTGTCTCCTCCTTCTCGCGATTGCCACAACTACGACAGTATTCATTGTAAGGAAGATCAAGTCTGCTTGCATGTTTTCCGATCGTCCAATGCTGTTAGTCTCGCGATGTCTTTACGTTTGTATACAATGAATTGCATTGAGCATTTTACGTTGTAGGTAGGCCACGTTTCCATCGCGACTCTACATTTGTCCAGATTTCGCCATCTATTTTTCGCCTTCTCTAGATAGTGTTTTTGGATTCTGCTTTTGACTGATCCTAACGGGATTGCGACAGAAATCGATAAGGAGGCATTCATAGCAGAGCCTGCTCCGGCTAATTCGTCTGCCTGTTCATTACCATTGACTCATGATTCAATAATGTGTAGGTCTATGGGGTGTTAGGTGCAATATAGTGTTCAGAGCTTCTGATAGACTAGTACGTAATGCACCTGCAATGACAATGGAAACGGATCTTTGTATCCTGTATAGTTGATCCACCACGTATCTCTTACTAGTATCGGTCCACTAAACAAGAGATCCATATACAAGAATGGGCGGTGCTATCGCAGTATATATCCATTTTGACAATTTTGGACTCAAACTCCATTTCACACTAAACATCTTTCTACAGGTATAGTATGCTACCGTAGCCTTACTAACCCTATGTTGAATGTTTAGCTTCCATGAAAGCTTAGAGTCCAAAATAATACCCAAGTACTTTGCATTGTACGACAAGGTGAGTTCATAGTTTTCTAACTGTGGTAGTCTGAAGCTTGGAATCTTGGTCTTTGTGGTGAAAAGTACCAGCTCTGTCTTGCCCGGATTTACTCCTAGTCCACATTCTTTGGCCCAGTTGCTGAGTGCAATCAGAGCAGTTGACATGATATCGCTTATCACGTTCAGAAACAGTCCCGGTACTAGTATCACCACATAGTCCACATAAGCCACGACTTTCACTCCCTTGTCGTCCAATTCGCACAGGATGGTATTAATGACAATGAGCCACAACAGCGGAGAAATCACACCTACTTGTAGAGTTCCAAACACAACTTGTTTGGTCTTAACATTGTTGAATAAATTCGCAATGATGTAATTCTCAACTCCTAGTTCGTGCAGAGCTCTCTGTATTGCCATAGTCGTGACATTGTTAAAAGCGCCTTCTATCTCCAGAAAGGCTGCTATTGTGTTTTGTTTAAATGACCCTTACAACCTCCGTAGAGCGATCTTTAATGTTGGCGTGTTGGCTTCCTGAGAGTCGAGTTGTACCCTCCAGATGCTGCCTTATATGTAAATCAATGAGTCTCTCCAGGGTTTTCAGCTGAAAACATGAGATACTAATCGGACGGAAGTCCTTTGCATTCTCATGACTTCTTTTTCTGGTTTTTGGAATGAAAACTACCTTCACTCTCCTCCAATTTCGGGGAACATAGTTGAGTGTTAGGCAGAGTTTAAAGATTCTATGTAGCCAGGGTATGATGTGTACCTTTGCACTTTGTAGCATGGTATAATACCATCAGGCCCTGCAGATTTGTACGGAGAGAAACTATCCATTTGAAATTTTCTCCAAGGATATCATGTTTTCCTTGAAATGAGTATTTTGTATAATTAGTATTTAGTAAAATATCCAAAGATTCCTCCGACGATTCTGACCATGAGCCATCCATCCTTTTAATATAGGATGGATTATTATGACCATTTGCCAAAACCTTACTGAGTCTTGTAGATTCCTTGATATTTTTGATAGATTCGCCATCCTTATTGCTTTCTTATATTCTCTGCGCTTATCGTTATAAAACTGAAGCATGCGTGCCTCCTTGCGTAGCATCGTGAGTTTCTTATCCACCAGAGAGGGAAACTCTTTTTAGCCTTCGTCATTGGACAGGATATGTTATAAGCTTTAACAATTTCCTTGCTTAGGGTGTTCTCAATTTGATCAATACCCTCAGTCGTTGCTTCGACTGGAGGTATTGTTTTTAGTTTCGTGTCTGAGAATCCCATTGAACTTAGTCCAGTTTGTTCGTCTTGGGTTTCTGACGATCGACATTGTTTCATTGCAGACAAGTCCAATATCGAAGAGTATCCAGCAATGATCCGAAAAGGATTTCTCTTTGGGTACTCTCTATCTCTTAACCGATAAGTTAGATCTGTCTTTTGTAAGACTGGATGCATCTCATCTCATCCAGTACGGTTCACCGAGCTCGGAAAAACGAATGTGGGGTTGTTGCCAGAGTTACATATGGTCAGATGGTTAATATTAATGAAATCAAGTAGACACTCACCGCTGTCGTTGATTTCAGTACTACTGCATGACTTGAGTTTGCATCACAGCCAAGGATAATATCATCTTGAGCCTCTATAGAGGCTAGAAACGCCTTCACTGGAGGCGATCAAGATGCTCCTGTTTCACACTAATTCGGCCCTTGTGACTGTCAGGTCTGCTGAGCTATACTGTGAGCAGAGAAATATATTTGTGTGTTTCTTATCAATAAGACAAGATCTTGGCTTACCTTTATCTTTTACATATAGTGTTTTATATGTTGACGTCGGGAACCCTTTGACTTGGAAGTTTGAAACCCAGGGTTCCTGGAATATTGCAATGTCGAAGTCCTTTTCCGCCAAAAGAATCCTCAGATTGTCTGTAGCACATTTCAAATGCTGCAGAATAATTTGCATGATTTTCATCGTAGGTTGTGGGTTTTTTGCATCATCTGCTTCGCCAGCTCCTGGACCTGTGAGACGGAACACCTTAACCTTGGCGTCCCTAACCCCAAAGTACATTTTTAGCCCCGGCTTCTCTAGCTCAACTGCGCTATTTTCTGAGATGGCGAATATAATGCACTTGTTGTTGTCGCCATGATCTTCTGTACGGATGACTGTCCAGTCACTCATGCAGCTTCAGACAATCCAGTATTTTTTGGTTCTCACATCTCAATTTTGGTAACTAAACCTTTGTCCGCGGTCTCATAGAGATTTCCTCCGCTGGTATAAGCTTAAGGCTTAAGCCTTCCCATGCACTACTAATCTTAGCGATGCATTTGCTGAGAAAATTCTTAGAGAATACGTCCAAACATTTGATTATCCTGTAGCTCCAGTGTATCTCACCAGTGTCAAAACGAGGAACTGTAGAGTCTTTATTGGAGGGTGTTCCAAAACGAGTTCACCCAATTTAGACTCTATAGCACCGCATTCTGCTACCACAGGAGTTATATAGCCGCTTTTGTCGTTAGCCAGTGCCATCAGCAAGTGATCTTTAACCACCTCGTTAAATGGCCTTCTTGCTGACGTTATTGTAATAGAAAGAAACGGAGCGGTCGATTTATCGTGCACCTTTCTCCTCTTCGGCGAATTGCTACCCTCAGCTTGAGAGCGATTTCGCTTGGCCCTTTCCTGCGCTGCCTGGGATGTAGATGGTTGGGAGTCCTTAAACTTAAGACACTCTTCAACCACCGCTTGGTATTTGACACGATCTTCCCTATCGCGCTCATGTGGAGTATCATTTGCCTCATTCTTGGCAATTTTTTCCAGTATAAAGAGAGCTTTGACATAACGTTGCCTCAGAATTACTTTCTGGCTCTTCTTTTTTCCGTTTCTCCTTCGTAATCAAGGTTTTTCGACAAAGTTCGCTTGATTAGAGGCCAGAAGGTCTTCATCCGAGGAGATATCCATCTCCAATTTGTTGTTGTTGTTTTTGTTTTTTGTGTCTGATTTTTTCATATGGTTCCCACGAGTAGGCACGTAAGGGGATGGACCATCCATGCAGGGACGGCATACATGGACTAGACAAAGAATAATTACAACTGGCCCGTGTCCTGGCGCCAGAGGGGAGCTGTTAGCGACTAGTCTTTTTTATCCACTCACTAGCCATTCAGGTTCTCAGCACTGCTACCAACCACCTTAACCTTACAAGTGGGGATTATTATTATTACTATTATTATCTATTTTAATTTAATATTTTTTATTTCTTTTTATTATAAAATAATACAAAACTTGTTTTATAAATATTATTACTCTTATTTTTAACCTTGATAACCAATCCAAAATATTTTCGGCTTTCAAAACGTAGTCTGGTTTTATCCTGTTCATTAATAGGAAGCATATGATGCGACAAATTCTTTAAATAAAATTAAAATTGTACATAATGCCGAGTTTATATACCAAATTAATGAGAGTAAGTCCCTCACAATCATTGTTCTATTTGACAATAAAAAAAAGAACAATTTCAATAATGTGTAGGTTTGCACAAATAATATTAAACTTAATCCAACTTTATGGAGTCTTGTGGTACCCTTCCTCTTTTGACTTTAAATATTGTTTTTCAAAGAAATGTACCCACAAATAAGGATATGAGAAACATTCAGTTAAAGTCTTTTTTAATAATAAAATATAAATGTTCATCCAAACTCTAATTTAACAGCGACATAAAATGTGTTAAATATCTTTTTACAAGTCCTTGAGCTTTTAGTTTTTTACTTTTTCAACAAATAATTTATTTTATTTAGTTTGAAGTGTACAAAAAAACTTAACAATTATTTGGTCAGAATACCTAATTTCTTCTAGTTGAGATTTCCGAATTTGTATGTATTATTGCAACCGAATTGTGATAGTTGTTACAATTATATTATTTCATGAACTAAATATCAGTTTATATATCTTAAGAAGATATATTTAAAAGAAATAATTACAATAGAAACACAATTTTGACTGCAATTATTAATATTTTAATTATATATTTAATTTAATTATAATTTAAGAAATTTATTATTGAGCATATATCAGTTGTAAAAACTAATTTAATAATTTTAAGTGTCGAAATGCAATTATAATTACGTTATTACTGATGTAAATGCGGAAAACTTATAAAGTTAAGCAATTTTATGTAACTAAAACAAAAAGTTATATTATTCTATTAAAATTTAACAATCCTAGAGGTTTTCCAAACAATTTGACTAATCTCAGTAAAGAAAATTAAGGATCAAAAACAATGGAGTTCTTAAAGTATCCCGTTCCTATGGAACCATTCTCTACTATGGATGAGGCATGCTAGATTACTAAGTTTGCCAATACACCATTCCCATTTTAACAAACACTGCAGGGAATAATTCAGACCCCAGTGAGAATACAATTGTTAATCTAATTGACCTTTCCCCAAGCGTCTGCTTTTCAATCACATTCGACCAGAGTAATATGAATATCCATCCTTTGTTGCTCCATTCCATCCTCATTCGATCCGATTCTCGCGTACTCATTGAAGTGATAATGTGCTATTTGAGACAAAGATAAAAAGAAATTGAGTATACTTCTCAACATTAACATATACAAGTTTAGGTTCTTAATTGAAAATTAAATATTTACATAAAAGACGGTGCACATCAACGAATACTGAGTTTATTCTAGTGAATATGTTCGATTCGACCGAATCTGTTCAGTTCCGAGTACAATCCTACAATTCGATTCTGATTACATCAATGACTCTATTGTGAATTAATAAAACTTTTTTATTTGACAAGTTTATTTAAAAACATAAAATAAAATAAATAAATAAATAAATAATGGTCAAAATATATATATATATATATATATATATATATATATATATATATATATATATATATATATTAATCTGTTTTTCCTTATTAACCCGTAATAAAAACTCTATATATATATATATATATATATATATATATATATTCGAGAATTTTGCTACTGAAACTCAGCAAGATCGGTTCATAAATAGCGCAGATATGTAAAAAAAACGATTTTCTGAGGTATTTTTAAATTAAAAATTTTTTAAATGGCGTTTGTGAAAAACTTCTTCTTCATACCAGTTTTCGATTTTCTGAAGCCCCTATATAAGTTAAGGACTTCGGTTTTGCTAAACAAAATCGGACAAATTTTTCCGCATTTTCTTGCTGAAGTTGGTCAATTAGTTACCGATATATCGGCCAAAATGCATTTTTGTCCGATATCCAAGTCCTAAATAAATTTATCACAAATGTTTTTTTCGAATTACGGGTTTTTAGGTCAGTCAAGTCGGTCCATAAATTTTGCACCATATACTTTTTTAATTTTATATAATTTTACACCGAAGTATATCTTGTTTAAACATGTGCGAACTTTTTTAAAATTCCAAAGTTCTAAATTTATTATTTACTCTTGCTTTTACGGGTGCGCTTCGCTATCCTGTTTGATGATATAACTAAAATTTACTTTATATTGGAGCTACTACTCCCCTGAAGCTATTCAGCCTATTCGAAATTTAATATGAAAATTACTTTTAGTTAATTAATTTTGATTGAAATAATTTAGATCACATATGTATTAAGAAAAATATATCAAAACTTTAGACATCCATAACTCGTAAACTAGGAGCGAGTGGCCCAAATTACACTTTTATCACAATTAAATCATTATATTATAAAAATTATTTCAAAATGAAGTGGGCTGGTGATCCTAATTTATGACAAAATAAACAAAATTGAAAAAATTACTAAAAGCATCATATGTATTGGAATTATTTTCAATTAAACTTTTTACTACTTAACACATTCTTGAACTTTTTTATCTATGATCAAAACTACTTCACTTACATGCATATATATAAAATAACAATTTTGGTTACAAAAATGTTGATTATTTGTCTAATATATATATTCATCTTAGTTTGCTTTACAATACTCACCAACAGAGAATGTAATAGAAAGTAAAATAGAATTTTTCAATAATTTGTACAAGGGTTAAATTAATGAAAATTATTTTTTACAGCAACTTTGTCAATTATGTAGGTATACCATACTTTTTCCTGGACTTTGAATGAACCAAACTACTTGTTATTTAACCGTTACTAAAGTTTTAGGAATTTAGGAATCGTTTTGTTACAGCATATTTTTTTATCATATTGATTCTAATGTAATATTTTGGACATAGCTGTATATTTTGTCATAGTTTCATATAAAATCCTTATATTCGAGTATATTTTAGTAATTCAAATCATATTTCACTTGTCATATTTCTGTATATTTTATACCTAAGAGCGGAATCTTGAATATTGTACATTTAAGATTAAAATGTGGCTTATTTTGTATTCAATAGAGAAATTTTCTATAATAAATGAAGCATTGACGCGTATAAGGGCATATAAGCCCACTTGCATTTTTTTTTTTTTTTTTTGCATAATATTGCGTTTGTAACCAATTTACATATATTAGTATAAAAATAATTTTAAAAATCAGCCAACTTTACTGAAAAAAGACACGATTTTAAGAAAATCTATTTTTTTGCAATTCTGACTGAGAATATGAAGAAAGCGCTTAAATTTGTGTCCTATTGCAAAAAAAAAAAAAAAAAAATATATATATATATATATATATATATTTATAAAAACAAGTAAAAGGGCATATATCCATAATTTAAATAATATAATAAAATGTTTTTGATGTGGTTTTGTTAATAATTTTAGCAAATTTATTCGAAAAAAAAAAACCAATTATATTGGAATTCTGTACTTTAAAGTGATTTTAGGAAGTTTTTTGCTTATCTTCATTAAATTTGGTACACTGTTTTATGCATATATACAGCTCACTTGGTGTGAGTTATAATGAAATCGTAATTAATGTAAAGCATTACTACTATTGTTCTACAAAAATATATGCTACAAAATTTTGCATCTTGTAGTCCGAATTTTTTAGCGATAGATAGATGTTTAATAAATCTTACCAAATATTGAAATAAATATAAGAAAACAATTAAGTTTTATGACTTTATGAAGGTTTTATCGTCTCTTGTAAAATTTCCTTTATGGTTTATATGCCCTTAAATGCATCCATCTATCAATTTACTTCTTATAAATTTATATAAATTTTGTAATTTCTTAATACAATATATTGATTAGCATATTTTTTAATAATGTGGGCATATTTTACGATTCTAAGAACTTTTTGTATGCGCATAAAATACTTTTCTTAGAGCATATTTTAGTTGTCCAGGTTATAGTACTTCTATTTTTATAAGCTTTAATATTAATAAATATGTCTTCTATAATCTATCATGTCTAAAAGATTTAAAGTTAAAAATATTTTATTAAGATTTTTTGTAAAATAATTGTATGTTAATTAGATATTGTTCAAGTACCAAGTTGCATTCTGAAATCGACCTACTAATTGTCTCTTTTTTTGGCGGAACAAAACTTCAGTAATATTCTTAATGACTTTAAACTTTTGTTTTCTTCATCGTTTATTTTATTGTTGGTAAGTATACACGAGATTTACACAGTAATATAATTATTATTTTAAAAAAAGTTTACAAAAATTAAATTTTATTAATTTATGCAATTTAGGGTGACTCCCGAAAGTTTGCTTATAAGGGAGCAATGGTAAATTATGGAGCGATCTTCATAGATTAAGATTTTTTTATATATTTTATTTCCGATTTCTTTTGAATATATTATTTTTTTTTGCAACTACTTGCGATATGATGTATAAATTTTTCACATTAATTAAAAATCATATATGATTTTCATATTTTTTATAAATGTATTTTTGTTCTTTTTTTCCTTTTTTTAATTTATATTTGTTTTCTTTTTATAACAGTTTTTTTTTTTTTTGTATATTTATTTTTTAGTTATAATTTTTACGCAAATATTCTACGATATTGTTACGATATGCTGTAACAAAACGATTTTTTTTTTTTTTTTTTTTTTTGATATTATTCACAAATTTGATCGCAAATATTTCTTGAGAAAAAAAAATCAATTCCACTACGCAATTATTATATTTTAATAATATATTCTCTTTTTAATTATAACTTAATTTTCTTCCACAAAAGTTAACGTTTTTCTACCGATTACAAGAACTAGCACAACTTCTTCTTTGTGATGATTTTTGAGAAATTGGAGACTAACAAAGAATCTCTCTCCAATCGAAATATATATGAATCTAATAAAAAGAGGCAGATTTTGACATTTTCTTAATTTAGTTTCCATAATTATAATGTTCCCAATTTACGTCTTCTTCAATAATTTCATTAGTCTATAGATGAAAAGTAACCCTATAAATCCCATGTTTTCATAAACAGCAGAAAATAGTAATTTCACGTTTTGTTTAGTTTTAATCTATACACTACTAAAGTTGAAGAAGAGCTAAATTAGGAATATTCTAATTACAGAAACTAAACTAAGAAAATATAAAATTCTGCATTTTTTTATTGTATTTATATATATATTTCATTGGAGAGAGATTATTTGTTAGTCTTCAATTTCACAAAAATCATCTCATAGAAGAAAGTGTGCTACTTCCTGTAATCGGTACTATGTTATAGAATAGTGTAACAATATCGTAAAATAAAAACAATTGTTATAAAAAAAACTAATATAAATTAAAAAAAAGAAAAAAGGAACAAAAATATATTTATCAAAAATATGAAAATCATACATGATTTTTATTTAGTACGAAAAATTTATACATCCTATCACAAGTAGTTGCACAAAAAAAATATATTCAAAAGAAATCGGAAGAAAAAAAAAAAATATATATATATATAAAAACATCTAAATTTAACAAAAATTTTATTTAAAAAAATGTTTTTTGAATAAAAATTAAAACAATCGTGCCAATGTGACATAAAAATGTATTAACAAAAATTGTTTCTAAAGAAAACTTTTGTAAAAGAGAACTTAAAAAAAACACTAAATATAAAAAAATCTGTGTAGAAGAGAATCAACATAATAATAAAGGAATAGTCCAGACAACGATCAACTTTTGGAAAGCTTTTCGACGTCACTGCAAGTAATTATTCAAAAAGAAAAAAAAAACTTATTTAATAAACTTTGTTATGTTTTTCATGAAAAGATTTTTTAAGAATTTTTGTTTTTTCTTCACGGTTTTCTTCTTTAAACATTTTTAAGAAATAACTTACATAAAGATAACTAATGAGTAAATAATTGTAAAAACAATAAAATAAATAAAATTTATAAAACAGTAAGAATAAAGAATCGCAATTTATAATCATGTTGATAAGCGTAAAAGAGATATATATAAGCACGATCTCCGAAAATGTAAAAGAGCAAACAAAATGAAGAAGAATTTTTTTTTATAATTAATTAATAATTGTTTCTAAAATCGCGAAATATTAAAATAAATTTTGATAATATTCAAAAATTTATTATATCAAAAATACTTTTATGATATAAATTAATACAAATTTAGAGATTTATAAACTCTGAAATATATTAAATATTGATTTAAATTTGTTGAAAATTTGAGAAGATTACAAATTCTATATAATTATTTTTCAGTTAAATCTAAATTTTAAGTCTTTAAATATTTGTTAAATTTATAGCATATTTTGGTTTTGAAAAATTTATTAAGAATTTTTTGGTATTTTTCAAAAATTACAAGGTCATAATGTATTATATTCTCTTGTAAATATGTATATTAAAAATTGTATTGAAGATTTAGGATTTTTATTTAGTAAATCTTTCAAATAGTTATTTCCTTTATAAATGTACAATTTCTTTTTATTGTTCAAAATGTTAAAGATCTGAATTTTGAATATTTTAAATAAACATAATGATGTTTGAATAAAATCTTTAGAACTTATCCTTATCCTAGGGTTGAATGAAATATAATCATGCTTTCGGGTTCTTCCTAAATAAAATTAACAGCATTACCTCACTTGGAAAATTGTGACCAGTATGACTTTACTATTTTTTATAGTGGTTACTAAGGAAATAATTAAGAACACTTTGGTACTGAGCAAAGTATTTAGTATAGTGCCAATTTTTATTACCAGTTTGAAAATATTAACTTTTTTAATATTAAAAAAAAAAAAAATAATAATAATAATAAAAACAATCTTAAATGGTTTTAGAAATTGATTTCGTTGCGGAAGATTTTTCATCGAAACAACTTTTGAAAACGGTTTTTAGTATAAGTACAGGCTATTTCGTGAGATACCTTGTTTTTTTTTTTTTTTTTTTTTTTTTTTTTGTTAAAGAAAGTTATTCGGCTGTTGTGGGTCTGTGCGTTACAAATAGCTCAAATGAATAATACCCCAACCCCTTGTAGTGGTCTAGGATATCAAAGTAAATACGTGTGCGAAACCAAAACCCTCATAATTTGATTAAATAAAATTACATAATTATTTACGAAATGAAACTATAGTAAACAAAATCATACAGAACTTATGTGTATTATATCCTTAGCCACAAATATTTGTGAAAATAACAATAATCCAATTACAGATGTAAAAATAATATAAATAATTAGACAAATATGTTGCTTTTTTTATTCGCTTCATTTTAATAAATCAAAAACGTAGAGTAACAGTGTGCTCGTCTTTCTTATCTGATGATGTGAAAGCTTTGATAGTGAGGCAACAAATAACGAATTTAGACGCTAAGATATATTACTGTTTTGGGTGTAAATAGAATATTGTATAAACAACGTTAATGAGTATTCAAGAAATTTCAAACATGACACTCATGTGGTCTAATTAGAGTACCACTATACACAAACGTACATATGCTAAATTTACACAAATGCATAAATAAACTAAACTTATTTCAAAATATACTACCAAACAAATCATATAATACTT
This sequence comes from Protocalliphora azurea, assembly GCA_932274085.1. Lineage (NCBI taxonomy): Eukaryota > Metazoa > Arthropoda > Insecta > Diptera > Calliphoridae > Protocalliphora > Protocalliphora azurea. The sequence continues at coordinate 82,766,535 of OW026522.1, read as the reverse complement.
AAGAAAACATAACCCAATAAATAAATATACTAAATGTAAAAACGGAAGGAAGAGTTTTTAAAAACCGCTATTAAAAAAATTCAAATTAATTTCCAAAATTACTATACAAATATTCAAAAATGAATATCGTCAGTAATTTTACCACCTCCTATTTAATAAATTGTGCAGTTAATATTTATTTTTTCGCAGTTATTTTTATATTAATTAATATGTTGTCTAAAAAATAAGAGAAAAGATCGAGTTTTTTATAAAAAGTCTGCCCAAAATTGGGTACTGATGTCATTCAGAACATGAAAAGTTGGTGTTGTGAAAATAAATATCTGCGATATTTTGATATATGTATTGCGAAATAGTATTTTTATGTCATAGTCATATTTTTAAGATAATGTTCATATATAGAGGTTTTTTGAAAAACAAGTAGTTTTCTCAAAAACCACAAATAAATTTATTTGTTTTTTAATATATTTCAAAACCAAAAAACATCTCGATTCGAATTGTTTAATTATTTAACACACAAAAAACATACTAAATGTCCATACAGGGAGGAAATTGTTAGTATTTATAATACATAGAAATTTGTTGAAAAAAGAATTTGCAAAAATTTTCAAACAGTTTAAAAACAAAAAATGATGTTTAAACTCATTGTGTTTTTCAAAAACTAATGTGTATGAACGTAATATAAGCTTAAAAATTTACAAAAAAAAAAAAAAAAAATGTTTGTGTCTAAAGTGGTACAATTTCTGAAATATTCCAGGTCCTATATTTTGTAACCAAATATATCTAGCCGGCCAAATCGTATGATTTTTGTATAACAATTACAAAAACAAAATTGGTGTAAAATTTCGTAAATTTATCACAACGGAGTCGGGTAGTTGCTGTAACAGCTCTGTTGTTGTTGAAAGTTTTTCCCTGGGGTAAAGACCTCAGATTGATACAGTTGTTGCTGAGTTGCAAATCTTTGGCCGAGTTAAATCCGGGTCATTCCGGAACGTATATCTAATTATCGTGGGAATGGAATTGGGTAATGGTTTTATGGAAATAAAAACTAAAATACGACTGGTAAAAGTTTAATAAGATTCAGTAGAGTGAAGCTTGTACAATCTAATAATATGACAAACATTTGTATATGGGGAATACATGTGTTATTTACAAATACTTATATATGTATATCTAACCATACATAAACAATGTTGAGTTCCATTTAGTAGAGTGTGTACATATAAATTCCAAATTTTGGATAAAAGCCTTCATTTTCATCTACTACGTTCATCTGTAGAACTAAATATTTATTTTAGTTAAATATAATTTTAACACGTTCGTCATGCTCACATTTGTACATCCATTCTAATGCAATGTATTTGTGCATGAATATTTTTCATCTCATAATATGTTTCAAAAGGAAAACAAATTAATTCGTAAAAAAGAAAAGCAAGTAAAACTATGCATCTTGAAAAAAGAAACAAACGCTGCTAATGAGTAACAACAAGTATGTTCAAATTAAAAGCGGAAGCAGAAAAAGTATATCGTTACATTCTTCTCTTTTTATACCCTTCATCATAGGTATCAAATGTATATTTACGTTTGTCATTCAGTTGGTAATTTCAAAATTTTCGTGGAAGACTAATGGTGTCCGCGTATATATATATATATATATATATATATATATATATATATATATATATATATATATATATATTCTCGTATAGCTCCCGAGAATACTGAAATTCGACAAAATCGACTAGAAGTCAAGACCTTCTTGCTTACATAGATTTGTCACTAATATTTTTCCACTTTTTAAGTCAAACAAATTGGTCCATCAATTTCACTCCATACTATCTTTTTTTTATTTTTTATTTTTATTTTTTTTGTTCTGTGGTTGTGAAAAATCACAATAAACAATAGCAAAGACTATATTTATAAACACGGGTGTATAGTATATAAGATTCAGTATAGCCGAATTTAGGGCTAGCTTTATTATAACTTTTTAGTTTTCTTCAGAATTCTTTTATAAAGATACGCAAATTAATGCAAAGAGTTTTTGTGGTAAATTTTTAAATTAGTCTCCACCAGAAACTATTAAGCATTTTGTTCATAAGTTCATGTAAAGACTTTTATAGTTTAAAACGGAGTTAATCTGAAAAGTATTGTTAATACATTTTTGAAATATATACAGTTTTATATAGAAACATGTCAAAATATTATTCTAATTACAACGATCTTCGTCGCATACGTTTGCATCAAATTCAATAAACATTTCAAAAAAATAAATAAATAAAAAATCAGTACTACGAATTTTTTATTATCATAACAAGCTAAAAATTACGAATGTTTGATGCATGTATCTAAAAGAAACTTGAAACATTTTATGAGCAAAATATACTAGACTCTTGATTTTCAATCCTTGGTTTGGACCCGAATTTTTTAATATTTTTTAGTCCTTTTTTTAGTATTTTGCCTGTGTTCAGTGCAACAATATACATCATTTGAGTAGTACTCCAACATCAGAAGTGATAAACTTTTAAAAGCAATACATACCAATTTTGAAAAAATAATTAATTTTCCAAGAAATTTATTAATTTCCAAAAGAAAAAAAATCAAATAAGATACCAATTTTAAAAAGAATAAAAATTAAAAAACACTATTATTTTCAACAAATATTTTAACTTTCAGAAGAAATACTGATCAACGTTACCTACCAATTGAATTTACCCTTGAAAGTTTTCAAAAAGTGACAGAAAATCGGGATTTTTCAGAAAAAAGTGACACGAAAAGGGAATTTTAAGATTTTTGAAAGGCTTTAAATAGATAAATTTAATAATGTCCATAACATTAATCAACGGCATATAATTAAATAATTCTAATGTTAGAAACATAGAGATGAAAATATTACCAAATGGAAAACAAAAATAAACACTAAAGCTGCTTAAAGCTTAATACAGATATATGACAACATATCGAGCCCTATCTGCAAAAATACCGTAAGTGTAAAACACAAAACTTCACAGAAGAAGTTTGTTTACACATTGTTTTACACATGGAAAATGTAATTTAAAGTAAAATTGCTTTCACTATAAAACCTAAACAGGACTTATTACGTTTCAATTTTCACAAAATTTGTATATTTCAAAAAAGCAAAACAGCAAAACAGCAATTTTCAAAACAAATAGAAATTTGCACGAATTAACAAAATAATCAATTAAATAAAAAAAGATACAATTACACTGGTCGGAAATTTTTTTTAAATAGGTGAATTAGAACTAATTTTACGAGTTAAGTAAGAATCTGCTTTTAGACTCTTCGAGTCATCTAAACATAACTTTTTTATCTGCTCAATAGTTTCGGAGTTATTCATTTAAGCCATGCGTCTTCAAAATTTATTCCAAATCTTCACAATTAAGTGGGCACCTATAAACCCCCGATATATTTATAATACCAAATTTATTTTTGATATTTCTGTGGACTATAAGTGCAATTCCACAATTATTTGGAACATATATGAAGAAAAATAAGGCCGTTACTCTGGTGTTAAAATAACGGGACCTTTACTAAGCTTCGAAGGAAATAATTAAAAAAACAAACATGACTTTTTAAAAAATCAAAAATTTTTAGAAAATTAAATTAAATTTTGGAGTTAGGAAATGCTGAAATATTTGGAAAATATTTAACATTTCAAAAAAAAAAGATAAAAGAAAGAAATGTTTTTGATTGATTAAATAGCGTCGGAAGTTATGATGTATACATAATACAATATACAGCCTTCGCTTATTTATACACAATTTTTCATTTTTTGTACCAAAAGTTACATAAATACTAATAATCCTGGGTATTCACAGGAGTATAGTTGATATAAAATGCCAATAACAATAATTATAACCCTTGCTATAGATTTCCTTAAAAAAATGAGTTATTGCAACGAATTGGCTGTTAATAATTATAAACTAGTTTGCGACCGATATAGTGAACTATTTGTATTGACATTTAATAAATCTTGTCTAAATTATTCAGCACAAGACATTCCATAACTCAAAAATATAAGATCATGAATACATTTTTTACGTATTAAAATAAGATAAATTTGATTCCAAATAACTCCGAAAATATATAAAAAAATTGAAACTCTTATTAAGTTTAAATATATTTTTATATGCTTTAGCTTTTCTAAACTTTGGTAAATGTTTCCTTATTAGCTGGCTTAAGCAATCAGCCAAATGCGCATCGGAACTAGCTTATCTATACAACAATAAATTTTAATTTTATTCTTCTGAATTTTTTAATTAAGCAAAAAAAAAAAAAAAATATTAAAAACTCTTTTAGAAAATATATTCCCATAATTTAAAAAATTAATATTGAGATAACACAAAGACAATTTTAGTTGATCTATTGGAGTTTTTACTATCTAAATTGAACAAACCGTTCTCCGATTATACCTTAATAAGGCGGTCAAACTAGTTTGAAAGCAGATTCTTGTTCAATAGGTCAAATACCATCTAGTCCACCTATTTTTCTTTAAATGATGATTTCTTTGCCAACCAGTGTTATTTAAAAATCGTTTTTAAGTAAGATAGGACTTAGGTGAAGGATAGATAAGAGAGGTGGGTACGCAAATGGTTTGAAAGACCAAATTTAAAAATTTACAAAGCTAACGTCGAGCCACACCATATTTTTTTTTATAAAAATTAAAAAAAATAACAAGTATGAAATTATTTATTTATTTTATATACAGAAAAATTTTTTACAACGAATTATTTTATAAAAATTATTGGTATGGTATGACAGGTTGAGATAAAGTTTATTTTTATTAAAGCCAATTTTAATTTTCCAGTTTAGTATATATTAACTAAACTATTGTATAGTATATTATAATATTATTGGGAATAACAACTGAACAATCAAATTAATACATTATCAACCATCAAACTAGACACCACATTGTGACATCATTCCCAATTTAACTGACTGTTTTAAAATTGTTATAGCTTTTCAACAAAATGTCTAAACTGTTGTGTCATTTGTGTTTATAAAATTTTCTACAATAATTTACTAAGTATTTTTACCATTAAAAAATTCAACAACAAGATGTACGCAATATATAAAGCAATGTATGTGCTGAGAGTGTGATATATTCCCGAAAACAATTTAAATCAGCGATCTTTAATTTAATTGCTTACAAATTTCATATAAATATTGGCACATATAAGTCACGTGAAAATATAAATTGTGTCACTAAAAATAGTGATAATCAATTATTAATTGCTTATAGCTCTCATAACGTATTGTCTATACTATACAAAATTTTTATAAAGATAAACGTCAAAATCAGCGAAAATCTATATTAAGTAATCTCAGTTATACAGCTCATTATTATTTTTGGTTGCTACAGCTGTCAAACTGCATATATAAAAAATAGGAATGAATTCGCCTTATTGTCGTTTTTGTGCAACTGTTTCCATCTTCCAAAAATTCGGGTTAATTTTGACATTTTTCTTTTTGAAAATTGTAAAGAGCAAAGAAATACATCAAAAATCGCATGTTTTTTTTAAACCGAAACTATACAATTTGATCTACAGTAGGTCCCTATTTATTGTATTGTAAAAGTCTGTCTTATTTTCCTAGTTTCAAAATTTGAAATTTATATAAATTTTAATTTCCTTCGATCCCTTCTCAAAGTTAACAAAACTTTATAATTTTTCTCAATTCGTTTCAAAAATATATTTTGTAATAATGATAATTTATTGACAGAAAAAACATTTTATTGGTTCTTCCTGTGATTTTTTAGATACCAAAGTTTTTTTTTATAGACCTTGATGAGTTTTTTTAAAGCTGTTTTTTTAATATATCAATTTATTTTCATTATTATTTTCCACTTTCAAAAATCTTTTTATTTCCAAAAGAAACAGTGTTACAGAATAAGAGATCGAAAATATTTAACCAATAAAAATAAAATAAATTAGGATAAAATGGAACAGAATAGAATAGAATAGAATATAATATAATATAATATAATAGAATAGAATAGAATAGAATAGAATAGAATAGAATAGAATAAAATAAAATAGAATAGAATAGAATAAAATAGAATAAAATAGAATAGAATAAAATAAAATAAAATAAAATGAAATAAAACAAAATTAAATTTGAAATCGAGGAGAAAACTTTCGCTGTTTACAGTGGAAATTTTAATGTTCCAGTACTTCGAAAATCAAATAAAAACCAGTAGATAGTTCATATTACATGGAAATAATTGTAGATACCTCAAAAATAAAAAAGCGAAAAAAATTTGTAAGAATTAACTGTTGTCTTCGAAATGTATACCACGGGTAAATGATATATAACTAAAGAATTTAACATCAAAAATCTTTTTACAAATCATCAGATAACCCTTATTGAATTTAATCCCTCGATATATATTTAATATTTGCAATTTTAAAACAAAAAAATAGAAAATGTCGATTAGCGAAGTCACTTTATCAAACCGATCGGAAATATTCAGTTGTACAGGTCCTTTATAAAGTTCTTTGAGATTCATACCCATATTATGCGATTTAAAAAATTAAAATCTATCGAAATTCGAAATGTGTATTGAAAATATTTGTTTAATAGAACTTTTTAGTTAGCCCTCCTATGTACTGTGTATGTAGAAATATCCCCTATAATTCTAACACTTTATAAACCTTTACTTAAAAAACCTACATTCTCTACATAATGAATTCTTTTTTATTCTTCACTATCTTTATGTATACTTAATAAAAAAGAGAAAAATATCTACTCTAGAACACTAACTCACATATAAACACACAGTTACGAGTCCATATTATAATGATACTCAGTGAACATTAAAATCAGTAGTCTGGTGCATTTAAGTATCTTATTTATACTCGTACATAGAGTTACTTTGGAGAAAATGGCTGCCTTACAGTAAAATTATATTTGACCGGTACTTTTTTACACTCTTAATGAGACAGAAAATGCATTTTTACTACGTGAAAGACTGGTAATGAAAATAATGTTCTACTTTTTGTATCATTTTTCTTTTATAGTTTTGTCTCGTGTTGCTTCTACTCTTCATTAGCGTTGTCAGTGGAGTGTTTCCATAATGTACATGTGTTCCATACTCCTCTCTGTTGTAATTTGAGTTGGCTAACAATGTTTATGAGGCATAAAATTACCTGAAATATGTATGTATTCAGTAAATCTGCGATTAATATGTATGAACAACATATTCGTTTAAAGTTGAATGTTAAATCTAAGTAAAGTAATTTTAAATTCTAACTTTTTCCTTTCGATTACAAAAAACATTGTTCGTTCAAGTAATAAATTGAATTAAAAACACATTCATTATATCGTTAGCTATTGTGAATTTAATTTAGTTAGTTTCTTTTATACTAGAATTTTTTATACTCAGGTCAGCTGGGCTGTCACTTCTTTCAAAAAGCTGTAGGCGGCCACTGATTCATTTAATACAGATAATCTCCAGGTTAGAATTTAAGTTATCATACAGCTATGGCTTTAATTACGTATGTCCGAACAAAAAGTATAGTGCTATTAAAATACTTGATAACAGTACTATCAGAGTACTGCCGATACAAAAAAATACATTGCTATAAAATATATATATTTTTTTATTGTAACCATATGTATAATACTTTATATTGTATATAATAGTACAAAATATTTACTTAAAATTATTATTAAGCTACGATTATTTATAGTTTTTAATAGCCTCATAACCAAGGTCTAACAGTTAATGAAGTGCATGCATAAACGAAATATCTTTGCTATTCATTGATTTGTTAGCATATATTTTTGCATAATTTTTGTTGAAAATGCATAGTTTCGCATGTTTTGCCATAAATTTATATATTACATTGTTAAGCCAAGTTATACTTACTGACGAAGCTATAAATGAAATAAGTAAGAAAATATTGTCGTTCAAGTCCGATATAATCTACACCACTGTATATGTGCATCGAAACTTGGAGAGGGGTCTTATATGACACATGTATCTAATTGTGCACCGATGCTACGTATTTTTTATTTCTATTTTTTATTTCTATTTTTTATTTCTACATACCACCATTTATATGCAAACTAACATTTATATGGAACTTATGCACTTTAAGGTAATTCCCGGAAGTATCTTTAAAGAAGAAGTAAGTAAGATGACGTTATATCAATTATTTAAGTAAATCAAATTGAGGCATTATGCACCGTGATTCGAATGACAGCGTCAAATCTCTTATAATCATAATGTCGTTTTATGATTACAATGTTCATATGAACTGATGAGTGCCTTCTTATAAGGTTATGTATGATTTTAAGATTCTTCTTTTGGATAATTTGAATTTTTTTTAATATTAGTCATTGAGGCTTTTTCCTTACACACTTGGTAGCTATACGTCAAAATTGGGCGAATACGATTTACTTTTAAACCTGACTTTTTATTCATTAAAGGATATAGAACCCTTCCGCAATTTGTATCTTTAAGGATTATAATATCTATGTGGTTCATGAAAGTGAGTTTCTTATCCAGAGTGGTACCTAAATATTTTATAGAGTCGCTTATCTCTATTACGTTGCCTATTAGCGGCCTGTTCGGAGTTCGCTTAGGATATTTATTGTATGAAAATCTAATTGCTTACGTCTTTTCACTATTTATTTGTAACTTCTATTTGTTAAAGAATTTCGAGCTTGTTGCAATGCATTTTTCCATTCTTTTTATAATTGCATTATATACTTTTCCTGATGTTATAAGGCACTGTCATCTGCATAAAACGCCACTTCGATGTTGCGTGCAAGAGTAAAATCAGAGGTATATATAGAACACAATATTATAGATAATACGGATCTTAGTGGAAGGCCAGCTTGTATACTTTTATTGTGGAAAAAAAATTATTCGCGTTTACCAAGATCGTTCGTTCGGAGAGAAAACCAAGTAATTTTAATTTATATATAAGGCCTTTGTGCCAAACGGAGTCGAATGCTTTCTCAATGTCAATGAATACAATTCCTGTGTTTCTCACCCTACTTTTGTTCGACTTAATAACTTTTAATATACTTTTAATTTGATGAATAGTGGAATAGTCTTTTCGGAAGCCAAACTGTTCTCTTCTTATAACGTCTGTAAACAGTAACAAACGCTTATATATTATTTTCTCAACAAATTTTAATAATACTCTTAAAATACTGATTGATCTATAGCTTTTTTGTAGTTTTGGGCTTTTCCCTTTTTTGTTTTTTTTTTTTTTGTTTATTCAGAAATTGTAAATATTGCACAATATTTTATATATGTGTTCTGGCGTTTTTTTCAGTAAGATTGGGGTAACTTCGACTATACTTGGCTCTTTATTATTTTTAAGTTGATTTATAATAATTTTAATTTCTAACATATTGGTTAAAGCATTTTCCCATATTTCCATTGCGTTGTCTTTACCAAGTGTTTTAATATATATGCGTCGACAGCACTTTCCACTGGTGAAATATTATGGAATTGATCAAAAACATTCACAATAACATTTGCTTTACTCTTATCATAAAGTGTGGACTTAGTTTTGCTACACTTCATTAAAATATTCATATCTTTAAGATATTTGTGAGTGTTAAAACTCTAATCCGGGAGTACATTTTTATGGGTTTTAGGTGAAATAATAAGTTCTTCCTTGCGTAAAAAAATCATATATATCAAATTTCATCAAATTATCTTAAAAATTGCGACCCTTACTTTGATCTATCGGTACGTAGAGATTCTTTAAAATTTATTTATTTGATAAAAGCAAAAAATTTATTCAAAAAAATATTAATTTTAATTTTATTAATAACAAAACAATTTATTTAAAAAGAGTTTTTATCATTGCTAAAATAAAGATTTATTCATAAAAATAGTTAAAATAAAACTCTTTTTTTATTAATTAAGCTTCTGTACTTTTATACGAAGTCTAACAAATTTAGCGCTGAGGGCATGGATCCGCAAGTGTTGACCTTAAGTTTGTTGGACAATTTAATCAAATCTGTTTTTTAATTATCCGGTCCAAAAAGATTTGACATTTGATGTTTTAAATAGTTGTTCATGAACTTTATCATTAGCTTTAGTTTCTAAGAGTTTCAGTCCATTTACAAATTCTCCGGTTTTTTTTTTATAAAATCACTATATTTTAAACCAGTCTCAAAATTATTAATTTTTTTTTTAATTAATACACAATGGGTCGAGATTCTTTAAATAATTATGTCTCTCGTAATTAAGCACATAGCCTTAAAAAGTCGTCATTTAGTTCCAGGTGATTGAAAAAGGGGTAATTTTCGGCTAATGTCGCTTAACGGTATTGCTGCTTTGCGCACAAGGTTACTTGTCGGCAAATAAAAGTGGGTCTGATTCGAACGGTATACTTTAAGTTGGGATCCAAAGATTTTTTCTGTGCGTTACAAACATCAACACAAACGGATAATATCCCAACCACCTATTGTGATGTAGGGTATAATTAATGCGGTTCAAGGGAAAATTTGTTTTCAATAAAAGTTAAACAATAAGTTGGATAGAAGGGGATTCATTTACCATAGGGGCACATTTGCCATTGCCAATTACCTTGGAAACGAAACATCAATTTTCGTGGCTTTAATTGATTTTCTTTTCTATTATTGTAAATTTTTCATGCAACAAATTCTGATATTTTCAATTTACAGTTGAGAGGAGACACTGCTTTTTCAACACTCTCCCAAATATTTCCTGTGAGTATTTTCTGAAATAACTTTCTTAGTTTTTGAAATTTAATAAAGATTTTTTTCCGTGTTATAAACTTGAAAACAATGAACAAGAATTGACAACAGCTATTTTAATAAATTCATTTAAAGTGGGAAAGACATTATCATTGTTGTATAAGACTCCACCTGGGGAGCATTCGAAAGAATGCTGGTACTAGCTGGTAAACTCGCTGCTGATATTTTACTGTATATATAGACTCTATAGTGTTTATTTAGTGATTTTTAATTTCGAATATACCCCATAGGTAAACTCGCCGTTTTTGGTCACTTCAGAAATTGATAAAAAATATACTTAACGGTCTAGATCAGAAGGACCTATATAGTATTTGGTACAAAAGAAACTTTACAGATATCGTTAACGGTTATAGAAATAGAGAACTTTAACCAAAAACTGGCAAATGCTCCTCCAGTTACCGTAAGTATTGTGGTACATATTTTATAATTTCATACGCCTTAACTATACTTCTCAACTGTGTATAACCTTCCTGTTCCTGCTTTTAACTAACACATCTGATGTTAAAAATTAAAAAAAAAATTATTTTTCTAACGGATTAACTAGTTAATTTTTAAGTCATAAATTCAATTTATATTTTTATGTTATACTTTAGTTACAGTTGAATAAATAATGGCCGTAATTCTATCACGGCCAGATTTTCGTTGTCATGGTGTAAAAGTTAACAATACAATTTAGCAAACTAACACACACATATAAAGCTGACATATGCAGTCATATAATAACGTATTTATAATTGTATAAATATTATTGTACTATGTAGTATTTTAGGGTTACACAGTGGTATTAGAAAATTTTGTTTAGAATTTTGAATAATCAAAATAATTTTAATTTTTTTTTTTTTTTTTTATTTAGCAAAATGTACTTTAATGGATCGACAGACATTGGAATATCTCTATTTTTATTTTTTAATTGGCCCCACTGAACTTTGTTATATAACAAATAAGCAAATAAGAGCAGAGTATTTGTGTCCAGATATAAATTCTGCATAAACATGCATATATTTTTATGCATATGCGAACATACATACATATATGTACATGCTGTTATGACGCTCAGATGAACAAGTTGCAAAGTAAACCTGACGTCAATGCGTAATTTTAACTACTCGCCTATATATTTACATATAAATAACTACACACATAAAAAATATTGGTTGGAAAATAGTTACTATTATAGAAATTCATAGAAAATAAACTAATTTACTTCTCCGTTAATAAAAATATGTAAAACTAACAATATTAATATTCCCGTAATAATATAACTATTCCCACATAGTACAATATATTTATGTCAAATGATTAGTTGGTCATTTACCGATTCGGTTGAGGTAACCAAATTTAATTATTTTAAATTCACTTAAATGTAACGAATTTCAGTAGCTGCAATCACAATTCATTTACATAATGTTTTTTTAGTTACGATTATCAACATTTTATTCCAATATTTGAAAAATTGTTTATGATTATAGAAGAGCATTGTTTGATACTGGAAAAAAAATATTTAAATTTAATAAATTAAATTTAAAAGAAAAACATGCATAAACTTCCTGTCGTTTAAATATTGCATATAAAAGGATGATGGTAAGTTCTTATCATCTTTGAAACTGTAGAAATTGTTAACTTATTTCAATAGAAATTTGCCTGGTAATTCCAGAATTTCAACCATTCCGCAAGCGACAGGGTTCATGGTATTTAAATATTGTTATATTGACATATACTGGGCTATTTTATTTATTTTAATGCAACCGTTATTGGTAGATATCTGCAATTAATAAACTTTGAATTTCCTAGACTATTTTACCATTAACTGTGGGCTAAGTAAGTTCCAAAATGCTGTCATCAATAAATAAAAAATTAATATAAAATATAAAAATGAAAATAAAGTAATAAACTGTTGACAACTACGTAAATAAATTTCTGTTTCAGTTTTGGTAACCGAATTAATAGCTTTCAATTCAGCTATTTCTAGTGTCAGTTTCGTTTCTGGTAACTGAACTAATTTAAAATCGATCACCCTTAAAGTAATTTTGAAGTGCAGTCGAACGAAATATTCGGAAATTGCAACTACTTTTTATGATACAAAATTCATTTGGCAACAAACTAAGTTGTTACAATGAAACTGTTTTCCTTGAGTATTTTAACTCTCATGTTTATTATAACAAAAAGTATTTATTTTTGATGCAATCATAAAAGTATTTATACATCAACTGTTTGTATGGTTTCAATTAATAGGAACTAATATTATCCAGATATATATAATTATATACATATGATCTAGGTATATACTTACAGCCTTTTCATTCTTTCTGCAATATAAATTTAATTTTTAATTCTTTTTGTACTAAAAACATTTGAAAATTAAAATCATGCATGCAGTGGAATTTGATTATTATATTCTTACTAGCTGTAACTGAATACTCCCAGTTAAATTATAATTTATATAACATTTTTAATTATTTTTTAGCTGATAATTTAATGCTTTTTAAACTGTGGGACAAATAATTTCAAAATTTCTATCGAATTCCATTTTGTCTTGTTTTTTACTTCAAAACGAAAAGAAAATTAAACGAAAAATTGTCAAATGTCAAAAAATCGCAAAATATGCAAAAGATCTAAAACACAATAAAAAAAATTGTCAAAATAAAGAGAAAAAAATAGCCATAACGTAAAAAAATTAAAGGGGAAAAAACAAAAATATGTAAAAATCGCCTTAACGCAAAAATCGCCAAAATTGTACAGTAATTATATATGCTAAATTTTATATAAATACTCACCAATTTAAGATATTTATTAGGATTATTTGCGTGTGGACCAGTGTTATCAGTTTAGCCTTTTTAAGCCTAAATCTAGCCTTTTTATTTTGCTTTTAGCCACAAAATAATCGGTTAAGCTTCTGGCTTTTTTTCTAGGCTGTTTTGATTTTTATAAAGGGTGGCCGAAGTGATTTTTGTTATTTTCAAAGTGCAATAACTCAGAAACTAATAAATATATTTTCATAATTCTTTCACAACTAACTGATGCAAGTCCACCTAATATGCGTGTAAATTTACTAAGTTATTACAAAAATCAGAAGAAAGGAGAGAAAAAATTTAGAGCATTTTAGGCAAAAATTATGGTTTAATTTAAAATGGAGCCATTTGTAATTGTTACGTGTACATTTATAAGAAAAAATTACATATTTTAAATTTGCAATAAATTTGACAATTCAACGTAGAAAAATTGTTAATTCTAACTAATTTATATTTGATTATTTGATTATACAAGTTTATAGAATTTGTATAAAAGTTTTTATATTTTTTAATCGATATTGTTAGGAAATTAATTTTCGAAATATTTTTTCACAAACTTGAACCGAAACATAATCACAAGATCATTGTAATATAAATAAAAGTAAATTTTCTTAAAAACTGTATACATTTGTGTATTAATAAATGATCATCTGAATGCCTTCGAAATATTGAACATAATTCAATGAATGATTATACGTTCCTAAATTTCAATTAAGTAGGTTTGATACTAAATGTTGAGATATATTTTCGCTATAACTAAACCATTTAAAGACATTTTGTGCTCCAAATAAATCAGGATTTAGTAGATCTCTGGTATATAAAAATCTCTGTGTAGCACATAGATTAGTATGTGTCCAAATTAAAAATTGAAGTTATGAGGCAAAATCGCAAATTATTCCAAAGTGGATAAAACTCAACATTAAATTTTATTTTAGTCAAAAGTATAGATAATCACGTTTAATTTATTATTATTTTAGTATGTGTCCAAATTAAAAATTGAGGTTATGAATACTTACCAAAAATGCACTTACTAAATCAATTATAATTATTTTTAATATTCTGCACTAACCGAAAACATAATTTAAAAAATCTTCACGTTTGCAAAAATTAAAAGATATAAAAGTCAAAAAATCACCAAAAGATTTTAAAATACTTAACCAAAAATGAATTGTAGTTCAAAAATGTTAAAAAATTACTTTAACTTTATCACATTGGGTCATTCCTTATTAAAAGATGGCAAAAACTAACGAGAACGAGAAAAATAAGTTTTATTTATTTTTTGGTATATTTACCATCTTTTTTAAATTTTTTTTTGTATGACGCTTCTGAAAATATTCTATTCAGAAAACTATTATGAATCTATGGGTACGCTTAAATCGATTGGTATGGGTGCACGAATAATATATTTTTGTGTTACAAATATCAGCACAAAAGCATAATAATACTTCAACTAAGGATAATACTAACTTAAAAATATTATTTAAATCTAATTTTTAATCATTTAAAATCCCATTTATGGATTTTACTTTTTATAATTTTTTTACTTAATATCTCAAGTATTTATCCTTTTCATGTTTAATATGTTGTTTGCATTAGAGAGATATTAAAATTCTTAAAAAATTTTGCAAAGTTCTTATTGTAACCATAATTTTCTTGTATGACAATATGTCTTTTACAGTTGATACTTTTTATCACACCAACACATGAATAATAAAAAGAACAGGTGTAAATATAATTGTATATAAGTGTGTGTTTTGAAATATTTTTGATATACAAAAATTCTGTAAATGCAAAATTTTTAAGATGTACGCTTCAGTGAGTTTGTTTTTGACACTGGCGTTAATGAAATTATTATAAGAAGGGTTTAAACGTGTTTATACTTCTCAATATAAATATTCTGGGGAACGCGAAAGTTTTATCCTTTTATTTTTTTCCTACAATAAATATGAAATTAGTCATGAAAATATTTAAATTTTACGTAATTATTTCATTCTTATATAATTTTTTCTTTTATATTAAAATTTGTTAAGATTTCTGAATGGATAAGAAGAAAACTTAAAATTGGACACAACAGTTACTTAAAAATTTAAACATTTTTATATTTTAGTATTATTTTTGTTGATGAAGGGACTTAGGTCACTTTCAAAATAAACGGCTCATATATGTACATACTGTAGATTATTATCTTAAAAGGTGGAACCTAACATTAACTAATTAAGAGGCAATGTGATATTTTGTGTCCAATAGTATACATAAATATGTCCAATTTTAACAAATATTAAATAAAATTGGTTAAATTCAAAACATATATATAAAGTGTTTTATTCTTGTATTTTTGTATTTAGCATATGCTCAGAGTCTATTTTCGGAAATATAGTAATGTGAATTTTTGCACTATTAGATATTTCTGCAGACTTATGAGAAATCAATATCTATAACATCATTCAAATCGTAAAAAAATAAATATTTTGTTTGAAAGGTATTTATTTACTTGCTGTTATGAAATATAGCACAATGTAACAAGAGAAAATTGCGTCACTTTAAAATGCATAAATCTCATATAAATTCGTATTATAAGCTTTATATAAATATAAATCGTACTTCGAAATTTCACAAAAATCGGTCCACTATTGGCTACAGGTCTAATCTCTTGTCATCTGTGAAATGCTGATAGGGTATCGTATAGACGAGCTAAACTAGCTATAAGTTTCTTACTTGTTTATTTTATTTGCATCAATTTAAAACCACTTTCAGAGATTTTGGGATATCTCGATATCAAGTTGATTTTTTGTAATGTTTACAAAATAAAGCTACATGTTTGGAAAATAAAATAAATGACAAATAATTATAAATAGAATTATATTTAACATAGTTGAGTGATCAATTAATTACAATTTTCAATGAAGGTATTAGGGTGATGGATTATACGATTTTTTGGAGAAATCGGTTTTCGAATAGTTGATATTTTAAAAAAACCGCTTGCTATTTTTTATATTTGGAAAAAACCGGTTAACTTGTTTTCTTCTTTCTTTGTCTAAAAAATTCAACAAATATTGTAAAATTAAAAATAAAATTTATTAAATATAATTATTTTACGAAAAAAATTTTAATTAATTTAAAAAAATGAGACCAATACCCGTATTCTGAACTTTGTGACAATGACAAAATTATAATATGATTCAATATTTTGACATTTTTATATGAAAATTGTTATTATCATTTTGTTTTGTTATAGTTTTGTCATTGGTCTTAAAGTTCGGAATACGGGGGTAAGTTTTATATAATATATACAGAAACTATGGCTTAATATGGAAAAAGCATGCTTCAATTTTTTTCAGGTAAACCTCTTTCAAATACTACCATTAAAAAAAAAAAAGAAATGAAATAAGCTCCTAAAAAGAAATGAATAAGATCCTAAAATATTTAAATTTTTTGTAAGAATATTGCAGGTGATAATTGTAAGATAATTATTACTATAATATTTTCTTAAAATTAATTATTATTCATGAAATTAAGTTCATATATCAATCCGTTAACAAAATATATATAAATTTCACTTCAAATATTAGTATTTTGCACATATGTTTTTTTAAATAAAATGTTATTCTTAGAAATATAACATGTTTCATTTTGTAATCACGAATATTATTTAAAGTTCAAAAACTTAGAAAATGAGCTAAAAATTAGTTAACTTTTCACCATTGTTCTGCAATTTTTGTTCGAAATTTTATACTTTTTGATCTCATTCTATACCTTCTTTGTTATTGTAGAGACTTTCGACAGTTAAATGTAGGGTAGTCGAATTTTGATGACAAATTTTTTGGGTTTTTGGCGGGGTCTGTGCGCCCCTCAATGGAATAAAAATTTTGAAATAGAGATTCATAATTGTTATAATTATGCGTATTCTACGCTATATCTCGTTGATATGCACGAAATAGAAAACGCAGTAGATAATCTCAAACTTTCGAAAACATGAGAGAAAATTAAAAAAAATCAGCTTTTCGCGATGCACATTCAGAATTTCTAATGAAATAGCATGGACTACTGAAAGAATTTATTTTTTTATTACTTTAAACAATAAAATCAGAGAAGCATTAAAAAAAATAATAATTAAAATCTTACGAACTTTTTAAAAATTACACAAAAATTGTACTTTTTGTTCTTGCATTTTTATATAGCAAATTACAATTTGTACAAATCTTCGATATATAGTTATAAGAAAAGCGATAAAGATAATTTACCAGGACCATAAGTTTAAGTCAAATGTCGTTGAGAGTTAAAAACTGGGCACTTTAGTCAAAACAGATTTTGATAAAGGATATCGAATGGATAGTATTAAATTACCAATAATTAGCACGATTGGGTAGTGTTTGTAATGCTTAACGGAAGAATAGTTTAAAAGTTTTATGGACCAAACAAAATTTCTTTTATTTAAAAAAGGATCACCATATTAAATAGCTTTTCTTTGTAATAAACTCTAAGAAATTATATATTCATATAACATGTGGAGAAATATATTGGACTCGAACCTCATTTTTTGCAAAATGTTTAAAAATCGCGATGTTTAGTATAAAGTATATTTTAAAAATTTTAACCCTAAATATAGTATTTTAATACTATCAGACATTAAAAACAACAACAAATGATTAACGCGAAAAAATCTGCTCGAGTCGCTATATATTTATACAAATGAATTTTAGTGTGACATAAAAAAAAAAAAATAAAAAATTTTGTTGAAATTTGTTAACAAATTTGCGATATATGTATGTGAATAAAGCAAACCTGTTTTCCTCTTATGTTATTTAAAAGGTAGACCTGTTGACTTGCTTTATAAATATTTAACACTACCCCTTCCTATTCGGATGGCTTATTACATAATGCAACAAATGTTGTGTCATATATATATATATATATATATATATATATATATATATTATTAAATAATTCTTTTCTTAAAATTTTAAATGAAATTTATCAAATATAAATAGTATTTCGTGGAGAAAATTAATAAAATATAAAGTATAAGTTTTTATCCCACTTTCAATGAAAATCAATTTTACTTCTTTCTTTATGCTACTAAGATAATTCTTAACAAATTTGACATACATTGGAATAGAAAATATTCTATATTATGAATTTTTATCTGTATGGATGGATGTATTGTCTAGTTACAAATATTATACCAACATAATAACATATATTCTAAATAATATAGTAGTTACAATGTAAATATTATAGCCCAGCAAAAAAAAAAAAAGCTATCGTAAAAGAAGAACATCCTTCCAATGAAAACCTTGGGTTAAAAGAGAAACTTCTGCAGATATTTTTCAGTACTAAGTACTTCCTTCCAACGACAACACAATGTTAAAATCATGACTTTTCAGCTCTTTTTCAGTTCTTATTTTGCTGGAAGTAGTTACAATATAACATTATTTTATATTTTATAATTCTTATTTAGATAATGTAAATTTAAACAAATTTGAGCAAGAACTGAGTATCGACCTTTTTGTTCTTTGCTCTTAGCGATCAAAGTATCACTAGACACAATCAAAGTTCTTTACCAAACCGTAGTCGAACCCGTAGTTAGCCGATCGAGAGTCGAAGTAGTTATATCGCCGGAGCGTAGTAATACAGTAGTAGTTAGCCGAATGAGAGTTGAAGCATTTATCTCTTCGAATTGTATTTTGTGACCTAAACCTATAGTTAACCGAATGAGAGCCGAACCATTTTATTTATTTAATCAGAGTTAGTCTTTAATTGAAAAGCTTATTGCACTTAAATCTCTAATCTTAAATCTAACTATGGGTCACAAGTACTTTCCCGTTTTTTCTCCGACCTCCTATTTGTTCAAACTAACTTTTCTCTTTTATTATCTATCAAAATCATCCTAACATATCTCTTTTAATTATTGCTTTGTTCGTATCAATTATAATAATCAGATTGTTCTAAATCCTTTGATTTTTCAACAAATTCTAAATTCCTCCATATTCAAAATATGTGTACGTATTAAACTCCCTTATTAAATATAAGTGCAACGTTTATGTCAATAAATAGTATTTTATTTTTTTTTACAGCAACAAAAGTAGACAAAATCAAAAGGAATATTGCAAAATAAGAAAGAAACAAATCTAGTATTATCTCTATATAAAAATTCAAATGTAATCACTGATTTGGAAACATAATTCGATATAAAGGAATATATCAATCGAATGTAAATTGAAAATGGAATAGTTAAAGTAGAGTAAGAATGTTATGAATTCTACTGGGATTAAAAATAATCTCATATATAGTACTTGAATTTAGTAGTAACAGGCACAACAAAGGGAACCTAACTACTGTTTGGTTATTAAAACTATGATGTTTAGATGTTTGTGTGAAATGAAAACTACAAAAACTATTTTATTACTACATATACATATCTAGCACAAGAGTGTCATGTTACCAGTGAAATAAATGTAAAAGAATCTAAACAACCACACCTAAATCAATTTTACATATATACTACATAAGTATGTATATAAGTATTTAGGTATATAGGGATTTTTTCAAATTCGTTTACTTTTGGGGTTCAAAAAATTTGACATATAGCACATCAACGATATTTTGTGCTAATATTAACTGATTTTAATAAAACACAAATCTATTCGCGTGAATGACTTTCCGCGATCGACGTGAGTGTTATAGAGGTTTAAGAGAAAAAAAAAAGGTAAAAAAAACAGAAATTTTATTTTTAACAATATATAAAAAAGTACCACATGTGTATTACCTTCATCAATATATATAAAAAACAAATCAAAAATGATACGTTATGTTTTATGTTACCGAAAATAATAGCGATCATAGTGATTTTTTAATATTTCATTAAACAATTTTAATCAACAATGTATGCTAAGATTTTTTTTAATTTTATAACATTTTTCGTTATATTTTTTATATCTGACAATAAATAAAATAAAATGAAATGGTATTAATGGACAAGGAATGATGACTTCTTCATATCTAGCCACAAAAAAGTCTTTAAATGATGTTAATAAATAAAAATCTCTAATGTTAATTACATAACTATAAAGTAAATTTTAGATGACAAAAACACTCACCCAAAAATGTTAAAAGTTGCACTAAATTCAAACGCGTAATTATTTTTGAGTGCCTACCTACCTACAGATTAGTATACATTTTTAACGATTTCAGTTAGCGCCTTGGGTGTGCCTCGAAGATTTATGAAATATTAAAAACACCGCGATCTCAGGTTATGAATAATTTCGATGCTATTTTTTTTTGTTGAAACCCATTTTTCGCTTAACTAAAACTGAATAGATGTACTTATTATAAATATCATTTTACATAGAATGCAAAAAAATTCTAATATAAAGCACGAAAAATTTAGAATGATTTTAAAGAGTTATAACGTTTTTACAATTTAATATTTAATCTCGCCACAATGATTTTAAAATATAATTTGGAAATATTGTTTGATTATGCTGTGAGTGTGTTTTGCGAAAAGGCACACATATAACCATTTCAGGTCTTTCAATTTTGTTATTTTACTGCACCAGGTGATATTAACATAATTGCATTAAAAGTTATTTAAATATATTAAATATATATTATTATTATTATTATTATTATTATTATATATATATATATATATATATATATATATATATATATATAAAGTTTAAGATCGGTTTGATAAAGGTAAACTTAAAAAGGGAATTCCCCATATATACATATCTCTGTATTGTATATTTAAAATATCATAAACAACTATGATGATCACATAGCTATTAATGGCAGTTCTCTAGAAATATATATGTAAGTAGACAACTCATATCTACTGCATTCTTATCATGATTATTATTTAACACTATTATGTCATATATATGGTATCAATCTATCTTTCTTACTTAAATCGAAAAACGCTTCAAGGAAGCGTCAATATACTCTCACACACATAAGCATTCTTTCATTTATATAAATGACACTTCTATATGATTGTGTGCGTGTTTAATCTGCTTCGCTACTATGTACTTAAATATCAATTTTAGGACGTGAATGCGAATTCAGATGAGCTGAGTGGAAATAGCAACTTTTGTTGATTTGATGTGGTCCTTTAAGTAGATTTGTTATGTGTATTTATAGCAGGCTCATGCACAACCATTTATGTAATCAATTTATTATCCAATTATTTCAAAGAAATTCCCAAATGAGAAACAATACCACAATAATATTGAAAATCTACAAGCATTAAATTAAATATTTTTCGATTGTACATTAGACCTATTCAGATTTGCATGGAAATATGTATTTTTTTTCAAATTAAGTATTTTGCTATTAAAATTTTATTATATACAAAATTATCCTTATTATCGTTTTATACCTTATTTGATCCCATCTAATCTAGTCTAATCTAATCTAATATAATCTAATATAATCTAATCTAATTTATATATCTATAATTTCGTGAAAGAACGCCTAAAAAGGGCATTTGATTATCTGGTGTCTTTCAATTTCTTTAAAAATTTCTATAGCAAATAGGTCATAAGTATGTAATTTTAAATAGCAATATCTGTGGAAAAGCTTCGTGAATTTTAATGATTTAAGCAGCCTTTGAATATTCCTCGGCTTTAACATGAACATCTTAAAAATAGGATAATTTTTAAAAAAATGCATTTTAATGCAATTGTATTTTTTAAATATATTTTTCGTTAAATATGCTATTCAAAATTCTTGCTTTGGAAGGCATGGAATCTTTATCTTAATTAAAAGATCTCATAATTTTGGGACACACACATCTATTGTGCATAATAAAATTGTTAAAAAATATGTTCAAAAATGTATATATATATATATATATATATATATATATATATATATATATATATATATATATATATACATATGTATACTGAAAAGTCCAGTTATTATATCCAAACCAAAATACAAATGCATTTTTAAATTGTTTTGTTTAAAATAAATTGCAATATTAATTAGTCTAGTTCGTAAAGGTTTACTATACTTAATAAATTTTTAAAAAGTATCCCAATGTATTTTTTAATAAAATATGTAAAACTTCTTATATTTTAAATACAATACCAGAAAAATATAATTTTTATATGTAAAAATATAAATCGGTTTAAGAGAAAGCGAAACAGCATATTTAAAGAAATTGCATTAAAATACAATTTTTTAAATCCTTTTTATTTGTGAATTATTCATGTTGAAATTGATATAATCGCAATTCAAACGCCTTTTAAATCATTGAACTCTACAAACCCTTCTCAGAAATATTGTTATTTAAAGTTATATACTTTTGACATTTTTTAGAAAGGGAAAAAAATGTAGTAAAATCGCAGTTTTTAGAAATTTACGGATTTGAAAAATCAAATCGATAAAGATATCCGTGGCCTATTCGGGGTGCAAAATTTTATGAAAATTGAAGCACGCTCGGTAAAATTTTGGGCATTCTTTTATTAATGAATTTAAAATAAAAAAACAAACAAAAAATGTCTATTTTAACTTAATCAATAAGTATTTTGTTATTTTACATTTATGGTGTTTACCTAAATTTAACAAATGTATTTATCTATGTGATGGTTAAAAATGTATATATTATGATCTAGTGGCAATGTACAGGTATCCTTTCCGGTGATACATATTATGGAAAAGCCGACGTCATTGGTAATCTCAGATAGAGAGCTTTTTAAAGTTGTATGACGTAAAAATGAAGTCCTTGAATCAGCGTACTAACAGATTAAAAATTAAACATTCCAATTGGATGGATACTTATATAGATATATCGGCGTGCAAAATATTGAGCACCAACTGCATCACCAAAACGTTTTAAACGGATTGTCAAAAGTGTAGCTACTCTAACAGCACAATCCAATTTTAAAGAGGAAGAAGCATTTGCTTTAATACTTGAACTGGACCTCAGCCGAAACAAATCTCAAATTCTAACGAAAGCTCTGCTTGAAAAGGGACATTCAATTCTACCATCATACAAGGATATTCAAGAAAAAAAGCAAACTATTTTACCATCTATTTCGGTTACCGAAAAGGAAGCATGTGTAGAGCTATCTTCTTTAATTGAGAATACCACCACCAGGATAGTTGTAGATTTTTCTGCAGATCAGTTGCAAAAAGTAAATAACAGCGACGTTGTATTAATCTGTAAGTGGGAATGTGAGGGACTATCAACCCTTCCTGAATACAAGCATGCTAATGGAAGTAAGAAAAGTTTAAAATATTAGAAAAATTGTCTGCATAAATTTAATGTAAATAAGTAATAAAAAATCGTATTAGAAATAGAATATTTATTAAGGAAGATGATAAATACCAAAAATAATAATATTGATTAAGTTCAAATAGACATTTTTTGTTTGTTTTGTTATTTTAAATTCATTAATAGAAATATATGAATGCTTAGAAAAGGATAAAGATTTACTTAAATTTGGTAAATGTGGCAACTCTATTAAAAATAAAAAAATATTTATTAATTATTTTTATAAAAATATTTTGTGTATAAATATTAGTAAAAGGATACAGAAATATTCATAACTTTCGAAGTAATTATTCACGCAAAGCTAAGGCAAAAGTTGCAAGTTTGTAAAAATATAGTCATATATACAATAAGTTGGAAATATAAAAGTTTAAAGGCGCATATTTCTGAAATGAGGCACGATATTGACTTGATAAGCTTAATGTGGAATACATATTTTTAAAATTTCTTTCGCTATTTAGAAATAAACCAAACAAAATGCCCAATTTGGGGTTTTGAAGAAAATACAAATTTTTTAATTGTAATAACATATTTGTTTATAAAGATATCGTAATGAAGTTTGCAGGAAGTGTGGATCTTTTTAATGTTAATGAAAGCGCGTTAACCAAATTTGGATCACGGGTAGGGTTTTGCCGAATTACCAAAAAAACTAATGAAAATTCCCAAAAATGGGATTTTTTCATTTTTGGCTATAAAATCCACATTTTTCCGAAGTCCCGTAGATTTTGATTTGATTCGTGCTTTGGGACTTGAGAAAATGTGGTCTAAAATCAAAACTTTAATATAAAATGGGTCGAGTTCGAGAGGGTGTGTACCATAACCAATTAAGTTATTGGGCTTGATTTTTATCTTAAAATCATCTCTGTGAAGTTACCTTTCAGAAGAGTCTTTTTTCTTGCAATTTTCAAATTCAAAACCATTTATTTTTGGACTCGGTAAAGATACCGACTTAAAATTTTCTCTATTCAATAAATAATTTTATTCTTTAACTAGTTAAGAAAAAAACTAATAAAATCGGTCGGAAATACTGAGATATATATAAAAAAAACTGGACCAAGAACAAGCAAAATTATAGTGCTTAAAAATTCAAACGATAATAACTCGAAAACTATAAGAGATAAATAGGACGTGTAATCACGTTTTTATAGGTCTTATCAGGGGCTACAACAATATATTTGAAATCGGACGAGAAACAAAAATTTTGCAAGCGATTAAAAATTTTTTATGTCAGAGGTACCTAATTTTGAGCCCTCCTTAGCTCCGCGCCTGGGGGGATTGTTGTGCCCCACTTCCAAACATAACATTATATACTCCTCTTCTACGCCTATATGCTATATACTATACTACGCCCTACTGTGAATTGTCTGCTTACAGTTCACTTCTCTCCGTTTTCTTTCCATTTTCTCAAAATTATTTTTTAAATTTAGTAATTTTCATCTCTTGCAAATTTTTTTTTTTTTTCTTACTAGCCAAGGATCCAGTTGGCCAGACTTTTTTCAATGGCATTTTTGTCAACGATTTCTTCAGGAAATTTTAAAATTTGTTGTCAATGAAATGAATATTGAGGACAAGTCGTCTATATTGGCATATTGTTCTATTTATAAACGACAAAATTAAGAAAATATCCCATATACAGTATCATTGAGGACTTCGTTAATGACAATCATATGCAATTGTCATGTGTTTGGCATACATATGAGATATTGCAGGACAAATGTCTTCAACGTCTATTTTAAAACATATTTTGTGATCAGATGGTCAAAAACATAATTTAAACCATAAATGACAAGATGTTGCTGTAGAAGTGTTTAGCGAGTTTGATTATTCAACTTGGGAAATGTTAAATTCGCTCAGGTTATTGAGTAAAATTTCAATGCCCTTTATTTAAAAAAGCCGACGATATTTGTTTAAATCTGTCGTCAATGTGTCGCACGACAAATCATGGACCCTTTATAGAGAATTATTTCAGGACATGGATAATTGTGGGCACATCTGTTTTTGAGATATTGTTTTTCAATCTCCTATTGTTTTTGGTATGAAGATTCTTTATCGGAAAGCAAAAGTCGAGGTTAAATTGAGAAACATGGTTTTGCTTAAAATCAGTAAAAGGTTAAGTAAAAACAAATGAATATTAAACTAAATATTTAACTTCAAAAAATGTAAGTAAAGCTGAAATATGAATGCAAATATGGACAAAAATAACATTCACCTAATTCGGTTAATTTATTTTTCGTTACGTCGTGTCTATACTAAACAAATTTATATCATACAAAAATTATAGTGGTTTAGTACTTGTGATTTAAAAACCATGAATAAAATAATTGAAAAAAGATAATATTTTTTGTTTTTTTATTAAAAATACTAAATTTCTTTTGAATTTGTGATATAAGATAAGATGGTTTTATGAATGCTAAACTTTTTAGATTTTTTTTTTCAAATGCTTGAAAAATTTAATATTAACTTTTGAAGCAGAAATACCAGGATCGAATTACTTTATTTTAATAAAATGGCAAAATTATTTAGAGTAATATAAAATCCAGTTTTTTTTAAATAAAGTGCTTTTAAAATACTAATCAAACAATCTCCAAAAAAACATTATAAAAACATTGTACTGATCAACATTATAGTACATATATAAGAGTTATGATTTGCGGCGTTATTATAATGCCTACTATATAACAATACTCTGTTAGCATCATAAAGAGTGCTTTTGCAGTACTTCTATGGAGGTATTTTTCGACCTGAACATATGTTTCAAAATTGTTGCCTGTACTTTGTTCACAAGGTTAATAAACGGTCTAGTCAGTTATTACCAATCACTTGGGAAAACAAAATGGCAACCATATGTTAAATATGTAATTTCATCTTTATAATAAATATGTAAATTCATTTCCTTGTTGAGCTTATAATTCCACATTTTGTAATCTAATGTACCCTAGGAAGTTTAGAATTTATTTTATTATTATTTTTTTTTTTTTTTTTTTTTGCGAAAGTTTAATTACATATTTCCTTTACAAATCCCAGTAGAAATAATATAGCATATAAAAAGTCACCTTTACTACTTACAATTTTCTAATTCATTTAACTTCATATTATGTAAAATGCTAGCAAAATAATATCAATTACATTGAAGATGTGAATAAATTGATAAATAAGCATTTTGACAGTTGTCCTCCTCCAAATAAATGTATTTTTATTTCTGTTTCCGTTTTTATTCTATTCATGCTTTTACAATTCTTTTTTCACTTATAGCTTAATATTAAGTAAATGTTAAATAGCATTTAATGCTAATTGCCAGTGTCTTTCGAGAAAACAGAAAAATGAATAAATGTAATTCTAAATCTCAGGGGAATAAAATTGGCTGAAGTTAACATGCAAACATTTTATTTAATTTTTTTTTTTTTTTGTATTTTTATTTTCCTTAAGAGTAGCATTTATTATCCTTCTTCTTCGTTTTTTTTTTTATTTTTTAAATTATTGCCAATTTCGTCACGTTTTATGGCAACCACTATTTTACGTTTTGATGCTTCCCCAGTGTATAGCTGTCAAAATATATTTTTTTATACGTATTTTTTCTTTTCTTTCATTTTTGTTCCTGTGAACGAAAAAAAAGAATGAAAATAATTCTTTTTTTTTCGTTCACATTTAAAACAAATTTTTCATCGTATTGCAATCATAATAATTTCTATTTGGCCACATTACGTGCGTAAATGTCATATTGTTGTATATTTCTTCTACTACTATATTTTGTTTTCGTTATTGTAAATATAAAATATGTCTATCCTTTGTATTATTTAGCATATTAGAAATTTGCGCTTACTTAGGACATATAAAAATATTGAGGCGTTGTAATTTATTTCCGCTTCTGGTTTTTTATGTCTTCTTTAAAAATTATATTAATAGTGAAGTTGTAGAATAGTTGTTTTAGGCTATGCAAATATTATGTTATTACTTTGAAGCAATTTATTAACCCTAGAATACTAACGCTGTTTTTTAATCACTTTAACTATTGCTAATTTATCTGCTAGATGCATTTTATTTATTTATTTATATAGAGAAACGCTTAAAGTAAAAAATACTTTATTAAAAAAACCATAACACTAAAAGTAAAGATTTTATTCATTTAAAATATTGCCAAATTATCTTTGGTGTTCATCATTATAGATGTTTCACGAATATGACAAAATATTGTTGACATTTATTTGATTTTTTTTCCTTTCTTTGTTTTGCATATTAGTAAGATTTTAAATCAGCGTTACCGTTGAGAATTTTCTAAAGTGTTCAAAAAAGGGGATTTCAAAAAAGGGGATCTTTTAAAAAAGGGTCCAACTGCTTCAATACCTAAAAAATTCTAAAATTTGTTTATTTGATAAAACCAAAAACAAAAAGTGTATGTTAAGAAAAGCTACTAAATTCAATTTTATTAATAACAAAACAATTTATAATAATTCTTATTGTTGCAAAATGGTTTCTATGAAGGATATTTTCTGAGATTTTGTGCTGCATTATCTGATTAAATAATTCTTTATATGGAAGGGATTCTTAATCTTCACTAGACATCTATCGACATTACTCTATTGTAAAAAAATCTCAAAACAATTAATTTCTTCGTCATTCAGTAGATAGTTTGAAATGGTGACAATTAATTCCATATTAAAAAAATTGCTAAAACAAGAGGCCAAGGAGTTGAAAAAGGCGTAATTGGCTACTAAAGCCGCTCAGCTATAACGCTGTTTGCAATAAGTTTCCTTCGCTTTTATGAGAAACCTTTTCAATAAATCAGTGAACTCGTTATCTCAATATTTCTTTAAATTGTTCATTTAACTTAGCTGAAAGTTAAAATAGCCGTTAGATCCTAAAAATTAAGACTATGTATGCTATGGCTAATTCAGTTATTGCTCTGTCATTTCAAATTACTTAAAAAATAAAATTGACATTACAAATTTACAATATAGTGCAAAATACGTAGAATTTTAGCACCATAGGTTTCATTTTACAATTAGAATTGTTCCTTAAAATCCAAAAACTTACGTTTACACTTTCTGATCTCAATTGATCTTATGTAAACTAATCCGACTTTGAGGAAAAATTCTACTCTTTCTTTGTTATTGTGCAGAATTTTGATAACAAAATTTGTTAATTTTAAAATTTTTTGGGTTTGTGCAGCCCTCAACGGAATACTAATTTTAAAACAGGAATTGATACTTGTCTTAATACTAAAACTACTTAAATTTTACGTGCTAATTTTTAGTGTTGCAGCTCTTAGAACATGTTATTGAATAAAAATTTTTTATTGCTGCATTTGTGCAATAACAGTATAAAAAAAGTAAAAGTAAAAAGTATAGTAGACTTCTAGGATTAAATCCTTTTTAAATCTTTAAAAAGCCTTTGAGTTGTTAGCATCACGACTGAAATAAAAATCTGCTTGCTGAAGTTGAACAAATTACTATTTATCTGGGTGCGGAAAAAGAGTTAGGGTGATATTTTTCTCACGGAGAAAATATTTATATTTTTTCTGACATTCATAATCTGTTAATAAAAGCAGTTTCTTCCCATAGTCGTCTATATAAGTTTCAGAAAAATATAGGTGATTTAAGCGGGGATAAGACATATGCATCGTCGTTTTCGTTTTATATAGATGCATTATCAAAGTTTTTGGGCTATTCACAGTACATAGAAAATTGTTTGACTATGATGTACTTTTCAATACTTAATACATAGAAAACGAAGTTTTTTAGAACACAACAGTGTGTTTTATTTTTTAAGAATTTCTTTCTCACAAAGTACAAATTCTTTTTTTTTTTTAATTCTTGTTGGTCAAGCGCTAGACCTGATAGAAAATATCTGGTTATATTTTTAATTCAGTATATTGCCAAATAAGTTGAATCAAAAAGTAAGAACAAAAAATAATTACTATTTGTTGAGTTTTATTTTAAAACCCTTAATTGCTAAGGTCTCTGATAAATTACATAAAAATTCATTGATGTCTTTTGAAGAAAAAGAATAAAGGTATCGATATCTCCATAAGGGCTGAATTTCACAAAACAAAAAAGAATCAAGGTATACCAGGTTTTGGACTGGAGTAACTACAAAATTATTTCTAAGGTTGAATTCGACTCTTCACTTCATTTTTCAACACTTGTTCTAGATTTCTATACATGAACAAAACATTTTTTTATATTTAATAACCAACTCATTTAATAAAAAGTGATAAATCGGAATTAAATAAAAAACTGTGTATTCTATGGTTTATGCTTCACCTATTAGGTTAGGACAAAAAACTTTTTGAATTACTTATTGGCAGTTTATTGGTCATTTATATATACAAATATAAAGTTCATTGATACGCAAACAAACTTAAATCTCTTATATATATATATATATATATATATATATATATATTTATCTATATATATATATATATATGTGTATATACATATATATATATATATATATATATATATACATATATATATTTATATATGTTATATATATATATATATATATATATACCAATTCAATTCATTAATGAAATCATCGACTTATTTGATTTGATGAATAACACCGTACCAACAAATAAAATAAAGTCGATGATTTCATTAATGAATTGCATGAGGGTTTTAATTTTCCCGACATTTTCCAACTCACGGGAATCGCAATTTTATTTATGGCATTCTCGGGTATTGGGGAAAAATACAATATTATTTTGGAAGCGTGAAAACTATCTAGAAAAACTATATTTTACATATAATTTGCACGCAAATATATTTATCTACTTTTAAAATAAAAGTATACACTACTGTGCAGAACAAAAGCAATAAAACTAGTTTAAATCTAAGAATTGTTTCATTTTGTACAATGTTTAGTTTACAACAAAAATAGTTTTATGAAATAGTAAACATGTTTAAAGATTAACAAAAACACAAACTTTTAAAGTGCTTTAACTTTGCCTATTAACAAAAAACGCAAATAAAACTCTACAATCTTCATATAGTTTAGTTTTGTTTTATATTCTATATTTTCTGTAAAATTTATCGGTATTAATGCGATCAATTTGTTAACTGTTCTTATCTCAGAATAGTTTAAACTTACGTTTTTTGAACCCACACTTTGCACTACACTAATTTTGAAGCCGCATATAAGATTTTTCAGAAGACTTTGTGTCTAAAAATTTCTCTTACATATATTAAAAATGCATAATTTTTAATTGTGATTCCGAAATTAATTTGTAGAGCTTAAGAAAACAATATCCTCTAGTTTGTAGTTTTTTCCAAAAAAAAAAAAAAAAAAAAACTTAAAATTTTAGATTTAATGCATAGGGATATATTCTGTTACAAATCATAATTAATATTTAAGCAATTTCTTAGTACTCGTAAAAGAAAATTAAAATAAATTACATTCAGATAATTTTGCTGTAAAACTGTCATTAACAAGAAAAATCGCAACAAATTTCAAAAATTTTACACGTCTTTAACATTTGCAAATATTGTTGCTTTTATTGTACTCACCCTTAAACACAGACTATACAGTTTTTTTCGCGTTTCTCAAAGAAGAAGCAGATTCATATCTTCTAAAGTAAAAATTTTTGTTAGTACTCAAATACGTTCAGTTTTTTAAAATCATTTTTCATCAGCTTTCATGGAAACCTATATTTTGTTGTGTATATTCTGCACAGTATTGTATGTGTGAAGGTGATTTTTTGAATATAATAATTATATAAATTGTAATAGGTATTGAAAATAGTCATATATCATCTTATTTCAATAATATTTTACGCAATAATTTCCTACAGTAGCATGAATATTCGTACCAATTCTGTTTAATTGGCTTAGTAAATCAAAGGTTATAGAAATGTTATATTTTAAAGTGGCATAAATTTATTGTAGTTGACTAATATTGCTTATACACATACGTGGCTAAATTTAATATTAAGCACGATGAGCATGATATTTTAGAAGTGCAATCCCCTTTTTATATTCTATATCTACCAGTAAATATTTAGTATTTCCAAACATAAAGAAGTATCTCGACGGAAATGGATTTAGCTCCATCTGAATTATTGAGCAAAAAAAATTATTTTAAAACTTATTTGAAAACAATAAATATTTTCAAAAATCGTACTTAAACTGTATTATCTTAAAAGTATTACGTTGATAAGTAAATAATTTGTTTTCTAAAAAATAGCTCTCCTCCAGTCGACTTATTGATTCACGCTTTCATTTTAAATAATTTGTAAATGCACTTATTATTAAAAGGAATAAATTTTTTTGAAATTTTAACTTATCTTTGACTTTACTAATGCTAAGTAATTACAATATTTAATATACTATACACTATTTAATTTAAAATTTATGGTCATTGTCGTGCGAATTATCTTATTTGTTGAGAAGACACTTAAAATAATATAACTTGTTTCTTTTGTTGATCAATTATGTCTGATCTTATTTTTTTATTTTTCTTTAAAATTAAACTTATTGTCTAAATATAAAATTGCTTACTTTTTACTTATTTATTTGTTTTAAATAATTTCACAATTAATAAAAAAAAAATGCTTAAAGTTCAATAAACTGTTTTATTAAAATGTTTAGTGATCTAGTTTCGTTTCTTTACTTTACAATGCTGATATAGCTATTTAGTCGAGGTGACTTTCTTGGTGGATCTGTTTTTGTTGTGGTTGCAGTTTTAGTTATTTCTGTAATTCCTCCCCTCTTAGTGTGGAGCGATGGCCAAAAGTTTTGACGGTCTGCAGCGATTGTATTTGTAGTAGGAAGTTCATTTATAACGAGTTCCGTTTTTTATTTGGTTACGATAATAATAATTATTATACCAATTATTGCAACTAAGAAAGCGTAGTTTATATGTCTGTGTAGTTCTGTATTATTCGAAATTTATTTTTTAAATGGTACTCCTTAAATTTGGGTATACTCAAGCTTTCTATTGTGGACAGAGGTTTTATGTTTACTTTTGTGGATGGGTTTATAATAAAATCATCCCAATATATGTTTGGGTTATCTCTGTAGGTAATTTCGTTGATTATAAGGTTACAGTTTTTGAAATGTATTAATAGGTTTCCTTCAATAATATGCTTCTTCGAGTCGCATGATGTGTTCATTTCTGTTGGTGGTAAATTTCTTGTTAATACTAGACCTTGTTCGGGCTGTGAGATTTCCGTTATCTCGCCTACATCGTTGAATTTACAGTTGGTTTCCAGGTTATTTATGAGTTTTCCAAAGCATAAAGATTTTTCTATTGTTTCTTATTGTGCAATTTCCTTGCAGTAATACAAGTTTGCAACTTTCTTGCAATAATTGTTGAAATATTGAATTTTCTCATTGTTATAAATTATATATGGTTTTGTTATGACTTCTTTTGTTTTATTAATTGGTATGGGGATTGTGTGGAAAATTATGTACTGATCATGAGGGATATGAAGAATAAGGATATTGAAAATGATATTTGTGTTATTATAATAAGCTTGTAGCTCTAAGAGTTCGTACAAATGTTCTATGGTATCGATGTTAATAGATTGATTTTTTAAGTTACTATCAATTTCTTTTATTTCTTCCGTGTTCAAAATCATTTTTGGTATAATTTTGAGTCTGGATAAGGTCATTGCTTCGGAAATACTTGCGATATGATTTGATAATAAATCAACATGATAGTTGATTTGATTTAGGTATTGAATATCTTTAATAAGTTTGGAATTGGATAAAATGCTATTTTGTGAGTGTTGTAATGACCTAACTATAATATCTTGTTCTTTATTTATATGATTTGTAATGTTTTCCATTCTTTCAACAATTTTGGTATTTATTATACTTTGATTATTTTTTTCAGTTTGTACCCTTGAAATTAAGTTAAATATTACTTCATTAATACGAGAAGCATCATTGCTTTCCATATTTCATGTAATGAATTTAACTGCTGATCCTATATTAACTGCTGATCTTACATTAAATAATCCTCCTTTGTTCCGATATCTAGGTGTTATTGAGTTTAATTTATTTTTCAGATCTGTTAGCTTATATTTTATCATTTCTAGAGAACCTTTGTTGTAATATGAGAGTGTGAAATATTTTAATGATTCTTCAATTTTCATAATATTGTTGCTATATGAATCGAGTTTTATGATATGTATATGTCCGTTATTGTTTTGGCTGTTCCTAATTTTATTTGTAACAAACCCTGGGTATCACTCAGGTTTTGTATGTTTAGTGTTTGTGCATGTATTGTGGTTATTAATCTAAAATGGATATAAAATATTTAATTAGTTTTCAAAATCGTTTTTTCTTTATTTTAGATTTGTGTAATTTTTTGTTTGGTATAGTTAATAATGTTGCTTTATTATTTTGTTTTACTTTGTGCCTAGAAAATCTTGCTGTTAATTTATTTCCTCTACATTCTTTTCTATAAATATAGTCATTTTCTTTGTAATTTAATGGGTACAAGTAGACAGTATTAAGCTTTTCTACGCGTTTGTCCGTATAGGTTTCTAATTTACTCCTAATAGAATCGAAGAGTTGAGTTTGAAATTGATTAATTTTGGAAAGATATTCGTGTTCATTGTTGAATGTGATTTGACGATCAAATTTGTAGGTTCGTTCGTAGAAAAGTTCGAAGGGTGTTAATTTTGTGGAAGAATGGATTGCATTGTTATACGTTATGACGACTTCTGTTAGAATATCATCACGATCCATTTCTAACTTTTTGTCTTTAATTTTTTCTACTATTAATCTGTATGTTTCTGTTAGCGTAGAGTAAAGTCTCCCTATAGGGGCATTCCTGCTTGATTGTTGGAAAGATGTAAAATGCAAATTAATTTGATATTGTTGACAAAAATCTTTAAATATATTTGAATTAAATTCGGTACCTTGATCGCAAACAATTTTGTTAGGGATGCCATGTATGCTCATAAAATGTTTTAAAGATTTAATTACGCAAAGGCTATTTTTCGCTGTTAAGGTATATGCGGCAGCAAATTTGGAAAATTTATCTATAATTATTAAAATACTTTTTTCACTAATTGTATAAATGTGTATATGTAAAATGTCTAGTGGTTTAACAGGAGTTGGGGATTTTTCAAATCTATTTTTTGAAGGGTGTCTATCATACTTTAAGCTTTGGCATCGCAATTCTGTTCAGCAGAGTGAATGGTGCTACCAGAAGTGGCTTGATTAGATAATGCATCAAATGTATTTATATTTAGAATTTCTTATGGGTCAGTTTTTATTCGGCTATGGGCATCCGCGTTTGTATTTAGTTTTCCTTTTTTGTAGATGATTTCGTAATCATATTCCTCTAACTTTAATCGCCATCTAATTAGTTTTGAATTAGGCTCTTTAAGGCTCATAATCCATGTAAGGGGTTTATGATCTGTTATGATTCTGAAACGGTGACGAAATAGGTATGGTCGAAAGTATTTGGTAGCCCAAACTATGGCTAAGAGTTCTTTCTCTATTGTCGAGTAATTGACTTCTGATGCAGTGAGTTAGCGATTTGCATATTGCAAATTGGTTTATCGTTCCCTATGGGACCTTGTGATAGAATGGCTCCTATCGCAAAATTACTTGCGTCCGTTGTGAGGTTAAATGGTTTTGAAAAATCTGGATATTGTAATATTGGGTCATTAGTTAATAGGCTTTTACAAATTTCAAATGTTTTTTTTTTTTGTATTTATCGTCGACTACAACAGCTTTATCTTTCTTTAGGCATGCTGTAAATGATTTTGTTATTTTGCAAAGTCTTTTATAAATTTACAATAATAACCTAATAGACCTAAAAATGATTTTATTTCTTTTTGATTTGTGGGAATTGGAAAATTTTGAATAGCTGATATTTTATCAGGGTTTAATTTTACTCCTTCAGTAGTCACCAAATGACCTAAAAATTCACATTCTTTGTGCAAGAATTCAGATTTGTCTAGTTGAATTTTGAGGTTGGCTTCTCTAAAAGCTTTAAAAACTTTTCTTAAATTTTCTGCATGTTCTTGGAGTGAGGTGGAATATACAATAATATCATCTAAATATATTAAACAAATAGTTCCGATTAAATTTTTAAGGACGCAATCCATTACCCTTTGAAACGTCGATGGTGCGCTTTTATGCCCAAAAGGCATTCTTAAAAACTCATAGTGTCCACCTTCTACTGTAAATGCAGTTTTAGAAATATCTTTCAGATTCATTTCTATTTGATGAAATCCACTAGCAAAATCTAATGTAGTGAAATACATAGATTTGCCGAGTTTGTCTAATATTTCATTTATATTTGGTATCGGATATCTATCCGAGATTGTTTTCTCATTAACTTTCCTATAATCGATAACTAAGCGCCATTTTCTTTTCCCTCTAGCGTCCACTTTTTTTGGGACTATCCATACTGGAGCACTCCAAGGTGAGTAGCTTTCTCGTATGATACCCTGGTTTAACATGTCTGCCATTTGCCTTTGTACCTCTGCTTTATGGATATGGGGGTACCTATACGATTTTGTATAAATGGGAATATCGTCCTTTGTAATAATGCTGTGTTTAATTTTATTAGCAAAGGTAGGGAATTAATTTTCTTGAAGGAAAACATCTTCAAATTCTTTGCATAGCTTTGTGATAACTTTCCGTTCCTTAAAGTTTAAATGGTCTATTCTAAGATTTTCTTGTAATTTAGGGTTTTGATATTCAGGAAAATGCTATGAGTTAATATTGTTAATTTCTGTGATTGGATCTACTTTGATTGGACTTTCAATTAAAATAATTTTGTCCGTATTAGATTTATTATTCACTTCAACAAAACTGTACCAGTTTTTTGCTTTGTATATGCCTGGAGAAATGGTTACGTCGGGCTTAATTATAATAGTGGGAAATCGCCATTTTCTAAATCCACAGGAATTTTAATAATAGTTTTTGTTGTTGCTGCTATTACAAATTTACCTGAAATTTGGTTTAAAAGACAAGAAAATACAAGAATTCTTTGTGATTAATTGTTTTTTCTCAAGGTCTATTTTCGCTTTTAGTTTAGCAAGTATATCGAGTCCAATAAGACCGTCAAAATAGTTGTGGAATTTGAAAACAAAAAATTCTTAGTTTTCATTTTCTTGGAATTCTATGAATGAGGGAATATTAATTTTTGTATTTAATTGGTGTTTGTTTAACACGGTAGTTATTGTTGTTGGTGTACATTTTTCTATATTTAATTGTTTAGTGTATTCTGGATTAATAAAAGAAGCCGATGCACCCCTGTCTATTAGAAATCGGAGTGGATGTCCAAATGGGGATGAAATGTTTATGTAAGGTAGATTGGTACCATGTTTATTGATATCTAAGTATCCTGTCGAGTCCTGGAGGCATTTAATTGAAAATTTCCTACATCTTCAATTTCGTTATAATTGTCCATATCAGGTATATAGCTTGGGACGTTATAGTCTTCAGGGTCAGAATAAGTGTTAAAGTTTTCAAAATTATGATCAATATGATGAACTTCTCTTGGAAACCTTCGTGTTTGTCCACTACTATTTCAAAGGTGAGTGAATCCTGAACTAGTATCCATGGGTTCTGGTGTTTGATAGTTTGTGTTAGTGTTTAACTGTGGTTGTTTTAAATTGTTAAATTGGTTTTGGTTATTTGTAGTTGTATGATAGTATGTTGGTGGATTCAAATTGTGTGCTGATTGAGGTCTAGTGAATGATTGATTGATAGGTAATTGTGGTCTGTTGTAATATATAGGAGGACTGTAATTCATGTTTTGTTGTGGTCTGTCATTACTTGGTAATTGTGATCTTGGAATAAATGGTTTTGGAAAGTAAGGGTAGAAATGTGTATTATATTGTCTATGGGTTTCTTGCTTTTTTACTATGTTCCTATTTTCTTGTTTAATGTAGAACATGTTTTATTTAGTAACACAGTATGAAAAATCTATTGCTAATGTTTCTGGTTTCATAGCCCTAATTGATGAGCCCAATGGTTCTTTCAGACCGGACAAGAATGTGTTTAGGCACATTTTTGCAAAAAAAATCTCGTTTAGCCGTGATTATGTTGGGATCTACTTCATGAATCATTAAATTATTATTTATTGTAGCTTAGATATCTACTACTGAGCTATAAAATTCTGTTTTATTATTTTGTTTCAGAAGATGTAAATCTAGAATCAATGAGGTCTCATTGCGTTTATTGGAATAATGTAATATGAGATTATTTGTATGCTTTGCCAGCTCAAATTTGTGCTGTACATATTTAATATCTCATTTCCATATCCTTCGATTTTGTTATGTATAGATCTTAGGATCATTTTAGCAAATGGAGTGCCATCGATTGGTGACAATACCGAAAGTATTTCCTCCACATTGTTAATAAAATCGTATAACAATCTAGGATTCCCGTCATATTTCGGAAGGTCTTTGACAGCATCTGGGATTCTTAAAGATTCCAGAATATTCTTTACTGTCGTATTATCTGAAGAATTCATTGTAGTATTAATTTGATTATCTTGATTTACACTCATATCAATTTCAGATTCCGGAATAGGAATAAGGGTCCTTGGAATAAGGTAGGGACGAAATTTAGGCATATAATGGTTTTCTTATATTTAGAACAGAAGCATATACTTTAAAAGATTACAGGAGGGTCTCTTAAAAATCGCTGGTCTTTTAAAATAAATAAATTTGTTTAGTTAGTAATATAAAATAATTAATCTTTGAAAAGGTAAAATATTTTATATTTATCGAAATATAGGTTTTTTTTTAATTTAATTATTCTACTATTATTTATCACTTTTCTATTATATTCAATACAATTTTCTTTTCTCTCATTTACTTATTAATTGATTTTTTTTATTTATTTAATTACTATTCAATATTCAACTTACACAAGAATAATTTTAATCTGCATTACTGCTAGTTTTGTTACAACTTTTCACGATGATCCTTCGTAATGTTGCTCCTTTCTCTATTTGCGTTTAGTGGTTCTATTCCAGTTTTTGCTCCTTGCACGATTAATAGTGATAATCCATTTGAAGGCTTTAATCCGTCGCTTTATTTGTAAAGGAACTGCAGGAACTACCCGATTGTGCCAGTTATATTATTTGTTGAGAAGACACTTAAAAAAGTACAACTTGTTTCTTTTGTTGATCAATTATGGTTGATCTTATCTCTTTATTTTTCTTTAAAATTAAACTTATTGTCTAAATATAAAAGTGCTTACTTTTTACTTATTTATTTGTTTTAAATAATTTCACAATTAATAAAATAATGCTTAAAGTTCAATAAACTGTTAATATAAAAGTGCTTACTTTTTACTTATTTATTTGTGTTAAATAATTTCACAATTAATAAAAAAATGCTTAAAGTTCAATAAACTGTTTTATTAAAATGTTTAATGATCTAGTTTCGTTTCTTTACTTTACAATGCTGATGCAGCTATTTAGTCGAGGTGGCTTTCTTGGTGGATCCATAGAATTACAAACATACTTAAGGACATCTTTCTGAAAAAATTAAATGAATATGAATATTGGTTTGAAAAATAAATTCGACTAAGCCTTATAGAACTCGTGATAATATATCTTAATATTACTTGCAAAAAGCGTTGTTTTAGTTTTTTTTAAGTGAATTTTCGCAAAATTTGAAAAATGTACCTACTGAAATGATAAGTTTTACATCAATAATAGTTTTTAATAGTTTTTTTTTTTTTTAATTTTAGGTTATGATATTATTATTATTTTTTTTTTTTCATAAAATTATGAAGCATTAAAATATTTTAACTTCCACTGGATTTTAATATTAAGCTATTGATAGGCTTTCATTTGACATCAATATTAACGTAACATATATTTCGCAGTAGTTGTCAGCAAACGAAATGTATTTGGAAATAAATGCCGATGTAGCTGGTGTAAATGATGTTGTTTCATCGTAATACCTTTTGTTTTATATTTTTTTATTATTTATTTTAATTTTTTATACCTCTATAAATTTTGACATTTTTTTGAATTTTTAATGAATTAATTATCTTAAAGAACTGTAATTAAAATCTATTATATTTTAGTGTCAGAAAGCTTGGACAATTGTTTTCCAAACTATGCTAATGCCATTAGTATTAAGAATCCGTTTCTGAAAATAAATTAATTGTACTCATGTACTATAATCGAAAACACAGGTCCACAGTGCACTTTTTTGAAGGTAATAGTGAAAAAAGAAAATCAATAACTTTTGAATGTGTTAAAATTTTTATCCGCGACTTTTTTATGTTATTTTGCAAAAAATTATCTATCGCTAATAAGACTATAGTTATTACATATTTCCTTATTTTGTTTGTAAGATTACGGCTAAAATTATACAATATGCATATTATGGAAAAATTCATTCAAGGCTTTTAAATTTTAAAGGGAATGGATCGAGATTTTGTGTAACTTATAGACGTAAAACTGCAACCAATGCAGACAATGCCAATGGAATGAGTAAAGAGGTTAAAGACGAACGTCCGGCGGACATAATTAAAACATAATATATCAAATATCAAATGAGGAAAAGAGAT
The DNA here is from genome assembly GCA_932274085.1 of Protocalliphora azurea. NCBI lineage: Eukaryota > Metazoa > Arthropoda > Insecta > Diptera > Calliphoridae > Protocalliphora > Protocalliphora azurea. The sequence continues at coordinate 82,726,186 of OW026522.1, read as the reverse complement.
CCAAATATTATTCGCTATTGTGTTTTACTACATGTCTATAAATCTTCATAATATTTTCATACCTTGTTCCTAAATTATAAACAAAAGTGTTCTGGTAAATAAAAGATCTTCATACGATTTTCACATTTTTATTCAAAACAAAGTTAAATTTATTTAACGAAATTTTCTTTAAATACATATACTAATTGATATTTTGGTTATTTTTCTTTACCTTTAACCAATTTATGTTCTTTCTCCCAGCAAAAACTTGGTAATGACAATAAATTACGGATCTAGTTACTTTTAAAAGACAACAACATACCTTATACATTGCAAAGAAGAAGAAGGTAATGACACGTAGTTACGGATCTGGTAATTTTAATTGACAACAAGATACCTTCTATATTAAAAAGAAGTAGTTTAGCAACTATTTGTTTATAACCCAATATGCAGTTACTTATTTATGATCAATTTTTGAACATGCAAGACAAATATATGAAAAAGTGTAATTTGAATATGCATGCAAATATATACACAATTGCAACTTAAAAATATTAATTGGTATGCCAAAAAACTGTTTTTTTTAACCTCTAATTAAAATGTATGAAATCTTTTTACGTTTAAAATAAAAATAAAATAATAAAAAAAAAAAACAATAAAAACACCTTCTTCAATAGCTTGGAAATAATTCTAGTTACCATTACTATCTGGTGAAAAGTTATGCGATGACAAAAAAAAAAAAAATAAAATAAAAAAAATGAGACCAAGTTGACGATTTTTTTAAGTTTCGCAGTTTTTAAATTTCATTAAATTTTAGGACAGAATTTAAAGGACCAAGTGACTTTTCACAGTTTGAGATATATCTCGTTGGTAACAGGAAACCATGTATGGGATCGCATTTTCACAAATTTCAATCTAATTGGCATAAGTATTGATAAAATATACGTTTTCGTTACTTACAAATATGGAAATTGTGCAAAATGTCGCTTTAATAGAATTTCTTAGTAAATGACAGCTCCGAGTCAAATGGACGTAAAAAATTTTTGAAATACAAAATTTTTTTAAAAAAATTTTGAATTTTATTTCGCATTTTTATACCTCACACCACCATAGGTGATTGGTGTATTATGCATTTGTGGTGAAGTTTATAACGAAATTGGTTATGATCGGTTCATTATTTCACCTAGCCCCCATAAAAATATCCTCCCGGAATAGGGGTTTAACGATCATAAATGCCTTAAATATTTTTTAACAAAATTCGATGCAACGAAGTTTTGTATAAGTGTCGGACTTTGTGACAAATTTCATGAAAATCGGTCTATAATTGACCTTAGCTCCCACATAAAACCCTCTTCCGAAAATCACTTTAACGTGCATAAATCATATACACATGTTAGTATCAAGTTTATATTCGACACAAATAAGTTTTATGTAAGTAGAAATAACATTGACAAATTTTATGAGGATTGCTCTATAATTTACCATAGCTCCCATATAATTTACCATAGCTCCCATGAAGAAATGAGTAATTTCCATACAAATTTTATTTTCAAACAATTTGATTGTCGTACTGAATCAGGCCATTAAGGGTTAGGTTAGAATTAGTAATGTGAAAAAAATTGAAGAAATTAAGTTTTTTAAGGATACTTTCACTTCATTTATTGAAAGTTTAGGGTTTTATTTAAAAAAAAGAAATCACTTAATAAAATCGCGCAATAAAAATATAAAACCGAACTATGGATTTTTTGTGGGATCAAAAATAAGCAAAAACATTAAAATCAGTGTTTCATTAATTTAAATTGTAATAATGATAATGTATAACATGTTGGAATTTCTAAATCTATTGTTTTTATTGTGTCTCTTTCAGTTGAAAAGATATTTGGTTTAAAAATTGGCTAAATTTAGTTAGAATGAAAAAATAATATTTGTTACGAAAATACGGTACGCATTATTTTAAAGCGATTAAACACATTTATTTTTCCTTATTTTTTATATCTATCTAGACTTTCAATATCGCTAAAACCAGAAAAAAGCATTACAAGTTATTTTGATTTGTTTCATACATAATTTAGCTGCAAGAAAGTTCAAGACTGGATGTAGGAATGCTTTAAATAAATGAAAAAATCATGTTGCTTTGTACCAGCAAAAACTTTGGTTGCCATGTAATTTGTTAAGACGCTAATATAATGACTCTTCATTACCTATACATTAGCTGAATAACCCATTATTTTAAGAGGGTGATGACATTAGAGGCAACTACTTACCACATATTATTACAGTAAGTATTTTGGAAAGTCATTACTTAGATGTCATTACAAGAATTATTTCCAAGCTATTGAGTAACTTATTGATTTTAAAATAAGTATAACAGAAGTCATTATTAGTGAAAATAATAGGAACTAGTTACATTTTAGATTACAAATACCTAATGAAATGTCGAAATATAAAAAAGTGTTTTTTATTGGTATTTTTTATTATTTTATTTTTATTTTAAACGTAAAAAGATTTCAAAAACAACAGTTTTTTGGCGTACCAATTAATGTTTTTAAGTTGCAATTGTGATTATATTTGCATGCATACGTAAACTACAACATATGAATTTACTAAGTCTTGTCTCAAAACTGATTAATGGTTTGTGTGTAAGAATGTAAATTGTGAGTGCAAAACTAAAATTAAAAAAAAAAAAATTCTAGAAATTTTAAAATCAATTATTATATTTTTTAGCTCTAAATAGCTATAGTTCCGTGAGATTTAACGTGAGTGACCTAAAATTTTAGCTTTATTTTTTTTTACAAAATCTATAAAAATTCATCAACAGTTTTCTTATTTTTGAAACAAACTTTCGAAATACAAGACACATAAAGTCGATTTGAAAGATTTTCGAAACTTTTTGAAATTCCTCATATATATGTACCTCCACATGGGATTATTTTTTAATTTTTCATTATATTTATTTTGTGTCGTTTACTGAAAGAGTATTGAATGAGTATTTGTTTTTGTTTTTATATCTACTAGTAGTTAATATTACGTTGTATATTCGGGACAATGTTGGCGTTAATACTCTACTTAAAATGATGATAAACATACAATCTGCGTCTTAATTACAAGAAATGTTGCATGTTTGTGCGTATGTGTAGTTATGTGTCTGTCCACAATAGTGTAAACATGTAGAAAACTTATACATTTACGAGTATAAACTTTATAAATGCTACATATACAAACATTCACTTCAAGAAAAAAAAAATAGTCTGATAATTAAATAAAATTATTTGGCTTGCTTATGTATGTTTGCGAAAGTATGGTGGGATTTGTTTTATATTTCAATGAATGTGTATGTAGTAACTTGAATGCGAAGAGATTAATGTAATCAATAAACTTGCAATAAAGTTTTTGATAAAATTGATTTTGTTCTTTACTTATTTCATTATTTCGTTAAAAGTTAACAATAATAACAACAAAAATAGCAATCATACACTAAATGAAATAATTATAATGTTATACTCATTGACTTCGTGAGTAGAACTATGTATTCGTTCTGATATTTGTAACGCATAAAACATATTGGTCCAATAGCCACATTTTGGGTTAATTATTTGAATGATTTAAGCACTACTATCAAATCTTAATTTTTTATTTTTTTGCTGTCGATTATCAGGTATAATCAATACAATAAATTTTTAGTAGAACCACTCGTAAGGAGCAATGCATTGAATAATTAAGATATCTAATAAAATATTTGACTGATTGTGTTTAGGTCTCGACATTCACATAGAGAATTAAGAAGTGTTGCTTCCTTTTTTGTGGTGAATGGGGGATTTGTTATATTATCATGTTTACTGATCATTCAGTAGACTGTTAATACTGCCATCTGCCTCGAAATGTCTTTTCGCTTATGGATTAAACTTTGGGTATAGCGTCTCTTATTACACAAGCTTGCATGTAGTCAGATTTTGACCAATCTATAGCGAAAAAAGTAAAAAAATTAATGATAAAGTGTTGAAATTTTATGTGTAGCAAGTATATGACGTTTTTATAATTAAAAAAATTATTCATTTTCTTATTCGATAAAACAATCTCCGTCCATCCATCTGGCTAGCTATCTGTACGTGTGAAACTTGGAACAAAGTACAGGCTGCAATTTTTAAAATATCTTGATGAAATTGATTATATTCGGTCCATTATTTTAACCAGATGTCGTACATATACCATCTCTGAAGACGGTTTCATGCCCATACATCTTTTAAATATTTTAATAAAATATGGTATAAATAAGTTAACTTTTATCACAGTGCTAAGTTTTATGAAGATCGATCTATATTGCCTATAGTTTCCATACAAGTTTAAAGTGCATACATCCCATATTAATGTAACTAATAAGGTGATATTTGTGACAAAATATATATATTTTTTTATAATAATAAAAGTGTTCTAGTATATGTATCATTATAAAAGTTGGAAAATGACTTTAAAATACTATGTAAACTTAATACATTTCGGAGATAAATTTTAGTCCTTGTTAGATACCGTGAGGGCTTTCGGTAACTACATACAGATTAGTCGAATTTTGATGTTAACATCAACGCCCCTCAACGGATACATATTTTGAAACAGGGGTTGATACTTGTTGTTATTATTCGTGTTTTGTGATATATCTCGATGATGTGCCGTAAGCAGTTAACGCAGTATATATTATTAATGTTTGCAAAACAAGAGCGATTTTTTTAATCAGTTTTTCACGAGCCACCTTCACAGTTTCTAATGGAATAAGATTTGGAAAATTATGCAGAAATTGCACTTTTTTTTGTATTTTTATATAGCAAATTGCAATCTATACAAATCTTAGATATATTGATATAAGAACGGCGATGAATATTGTTTTTTTTTTTTTTTATTTTTGCCTTTCTAAAAACATTAACTTATTTCCTTTAAATAACCAAGATGTTCTTTTTCTTGCAATATTAAGACGTCAGTTCAATTTGTTTCTATTTTACGCCTTAAAACACATATTTTATATTACTTAATTAAACTGTTTTCAAATTTACACACAATGGCAAATTTACGACTCAAAGATAAAATTAGTTTCGGTCCAGAATAACAGCGTAATGAAACAAATTTTTCTCTTTCAAAAAATTTTGACTAAGAATAACTGCGCACGGCGCAGTGCACTAATTCAATGATATTCAGAGTATACATAAAGAAAACAGAGATAGAAAATGTTTACTATTGCCTTTCATTCTGACGAAGTTGTTCACTTCGTTTTTGTTTTGATTATTCGTTCTTTTATCCCCTTTTAAACATATAGCGTGTTACTTTAAAACTCATTTTGATTATATTTACAATCATATATCCTTCTTTTTCTTCCGCGAAATTCCAAACAAGCTAATTTTGGCAATTTTCAAGAGTTAATTTTACGATTCTTTTCTTCTCTGTAGTGATGTCAACTTTTAAGAAATGTAGTAAATTAAAGTAAATAAATAAAGAAAATGCAAAGTCAAATATTTGATAAAAACTTAAATTAGTTTTGGTTTTGAGATCAAACTAATTAAATTCAATAAAATTTGAAAAGTTTACTCTAAAAATATTTTACGTTATTCCAAAAATATTAAACTTTAAGACTATCAAAAACAAAATAAAATAATATAATTTTTCTATTTATAGTAATTATGGTATAGTTGTTTTTCATTGTTTATTTAAACAAATAATTGTTTTTAATATTACTGTTAAAGTAAAGAGATTACTAGTTATACAAAATTAATATTTTCTGTTTATTAACGTTTTTAATAAGCTTCGATTACGATTTTATTTTTAAACGTATGCAACACTTTACACTTTTTTGTTTACAAAAAACCAAAAGCTAGAGAGAAAAATCTAGAGAATAAGAAAAGTCGCTCTGAAAATAAAATAAATTCTATTCTATAACGACACATAGTGTGGTAGAAAAAATGGCGCTTAATTCAGGGGAGGTGTATAGCGCTTTGTTTATAATTTTGTTGAAAAAATACGTCTGTCCGTGCAGCAATAATTAGCCTTAAAGATAACTTAATGAAACTTGAAAATTAAGCCTTTTTTGGACCAATAATCTAATACAATAAAATTGTTTAAATTCAAAACATTATTTCACTCAGCCCCCATAAAAAATTTTCCTCGAAAATAGTTCAAATTCTCATAAATATCTAAAGTATATTTACATATTGTAAAATTTTATGAAGATCGGATTATAATTCATCACAGCTCCCATACACGATCACCTACCGAAGTTACTTTTACGTCAAAAATTTCTATATAAATGACCGCTTAAATACAAAATTTGGTAAAAAAATAACTTTTATTAAATTATTAGTCTTACAACCAAATTTCAAAAGGATTGGTCCATAAATGGTCATAGCTTCCATATAAGACCCTGGCACTTCAACTCAAATTCACAATTATTTTTACTCATTAAAGTAACAATAAGGCAAAACTTGGTTCACTGTTACTTTTCTCCTTAATCTAAGTTCTTTCTTCTTAAATAAAGCATACAATTAAGTAAATTTATCGTTTATTTTAAATATTTATTACTTTAATTTTACTTGGTTTTTGTTTAGATAACAAGTATATTTACTGTGAAAGTTCTTAGAAAATATTTTTTTCTTCTAAATCGCGAAAAATACAAAAAATGTTTTTCTGGATTTTTATGCTACACATATTAAGTCAAAATATACAATTTTTATTTTCACCCAAACTTTTTGAATTTCTTTATAAAAGTAAAAAATACCGTTTTTTAGACTGATATAAAAAATATATTAAAAATATTTCTGCAATACTAACTTAAAAACAAAATACGCAAATATCTGTCTAAATGGTTATGCATAACAACTTCATTTTAAAAATACTACTCCTTTTCTAATAAAATGCAAAATTAAAAACTTGAAAAAACTAAATTTTCAGTTTTTACCACTGAGATTAAAAATTTCAGAAAATCTTTTACTTTGATAGCACACTACAAGGAGAGTGGTAAAAGTTGTTGGAATTTTTAACAGATAATAATCCATCATTTTATTTATTTTTACCCAGAATCAATTATTTTTTTCAAAATATTAATTTTCATTTAATCTCCATTTTTCTAAATTTCACCAATCTGTGCGACAGTTAGCAGGATAGTTACCTGTGAAAATTGTATGAAAATGATCTTGTCGCTGTTTCTCTGGACTTTGCGCTGATGTTCTGCAAACTACAATTGCTTATATAGTATAGTTATATTCTACAACCCTGCCAACATTTTCTATCCAAATTTGCACTAAAGAGTAACCTCAAGTTGTTTTTAACAGTCGAATATGATATCATTTTCTTATCCAGGAAGAGTCACCGTGCGGGAAGAAGTGTGCAGCAGTTCTAATACTTTTTTAATGACACTATTAAGTGCTTCTTTTATGTGTCAAATTGGAGTCATTTTGAGGAGCAGAAAAAGTCGCTATTTCTGTCGAAATTCTAACTTAATACTATCAATATTACTATCCAAAATTTGACTAAATAATATCCATATTTATTTTAAAATATTAAAAGAAAAAGAAGTTATTTTCCTATCGAAGATGAGTCATCTTTTGGGCAAAACTGTATCGCAGTTTGGATACTTTTTTAATGACACTATTGACTGCTTTTTTTGTGTGACGAATAAAGTCATTTAGAGTTAGGGTTAGGGAAAATTAAAACAACTTACCTTAGAAAAAAAAAATTATATATATATATTTTGATAAATTGTAACAGAATATTTTTGATTTCAAAGAGCCTAGCAATTTTAAAAATTTAGTTGAAAGGTTTGATGAACATGCATATATGGGTTCACTTTCACTAAAAAAATATACATATTTTTATGAGCGAAACGCAATTTATTTCGAAATTTTATATTATTAAAAGCAAGAAATAAATCCAAATTTATTTGTTGTCCTCAAAATGAATTTTCGCTTCATTTTACTGAATAATATTTATTTTTTATGGTCTGATTAAGTAGGACAATCAAATTGTTTGAAAATAAAATTTGTATGAAAATTACTCATTTCTTCAAATATTTTTTGAGTATTTTTCATACAAATTTTAATTCTAAACAATTTTCTTGTTGTACTGAATCAGACCCTTAAGGCCTGATTCAGTATGACAATCAAATTGTTTGAAAATAAAATTTGTATGAAAACTACTCAAAAAATATTTGAAAAAATGAGTAATTTTCATACAAATTTTATTTTCAAACAAGTTGATTGTCGTACTGAATCAGGCCATTAATTAATTTAATTTAAAATTTCAAAATTTTTTTTCACAATATTGTTTTCATTTTCTCTTCATTATAAACAACATTCACTTTATATATACATATATATTAATATATATATATATATATATATATATATATATATATATATATATATATATATATGTATTTATTTTTATCTCATTTTATCACTCTTTTTTTAATTTTTTCTTAAAATTTTTAAAATAATGATTGCTTGCCTTTGAAAGTAACATGCCAACTAAGTGCCATCGACTTCTTCACATTTTTTTCTTTGAATTTAATGGTTTTTTATTTTCGGAAGGCCGAAAATTTTAATTAATGTTATTTGTTTTTGTAAAATTTTTCACTATCAGGAAAATAACATCTTGAGAACACTAATGGGAGACAGTTTTTGGTAATTTTATATTTATCCAAAAACTAACTTTTAGTGACTTTTTCGATAATTTAGTTGGTAAGAAATATAGAATAAGAAGATCAAAAATCGAAATTAATGTTATTTTTTTTTGTAAAATTTACTAACAGTAAAATAACATCTTAAGAATTCTAGAAAGAGTCATTTTTCTGATAGTGGATAAAACTATCACCTAATTGCTGGCAGGGAATATTCACTAACACACAAACAATCGTTTATACCCTGCCATCAATTAGTTGATAGTTTTATCCACTATCAGAAAAATGACTCTTTCTAGTATTCTCAAGATGTTATTTTCCTGTTAATAAACAATTTTACAAAAGCAAATATTATTAACTTCGATCTTTTATCTACCTATTCTACATTTCTTACTAACTAAAATGTCGAAAAAGTCACTTAAAAGTTTAGTTTTTGGATAAATATAAAGTTACTAAAAACTGTCTCCCATTAGTGTTCTCAAGATGTTATTTTCCTGATAGTAAAAAATTTTACAAAAACAAATAACATTAATTTCGATTTTCGACTTTCTGAAAGTAAAAAAACCATTACAATATTTTTAAATTAAAAACAAAAAATGTGAAGAAGGCAATGGTACTTAGTTGATGTGTTACTTTCAAAGGCAAGCAATCGAATCTGCCGTAAAAATTCTGCTTGTCCACCACGTTTTGACACAATTCTTTTTTCGATTTCTTTTTTTGGAAAAAAATTTTTAACTTTTAATCGCCTGGCTGGATTTACATAAATTTTCACATAGAAGTAGCAGAGGAGCGTATAATTTTTAGTTTGGATGGAGACTCCATATGCCCCCATATAGGGCATATAAGGCATATAGGTCTCAAAATAGGTTTCCTCTGACATAGAAAATATTTCATCGCTTGTCAATTTTTTGTTTCCCAGCTGATTTCAAATATTTTACATCTTATTAAACTTTAAAATAGTGTAAATTCTGTTCTGCAAAAGATGTTGACTTAAATTTTTATGTACATAATGAAAATTATGTTAGCTAAGTAACGTAATTTATTTGAGAAAAAAACATGGCTTTTGGAGAAAATATAAATATTATATCTGTAATAAAATCTTTATTAGTTAGGATATCTTAACGAAATTTTCGTTTGTTATTTAAAATGAGAAATTGTAAAAAACTTTAAGATTTTTGTTGAAGAAATCCCACATTTCAAACAAAGCAAAAAAGAAAAACTGAGTGATTTTTCGTTGTAGCAGAGTGTATTATTTAATAAATATGAAAATTTTAAGTATAGGTTTGTTATGGTATGGTTTGTTGTGGTAAATACCATTCCAACCCCTGTGGATTCGCGCATGATTTCAGTACTTATATTTTTATCATCAATTTGGCGTAGTTTTATATTTAAAAATTATTCTCTTAAATTGAATATTTAAAGCCAGATTTTCCTAAGCACAACTAAAACCGATTTTGAATAACCCTAAGTGACTCTAATTTGTCAAACTGCGATACAGTTTTGCCCTAGCAATGACTCTTCTTCAATAGGAAAATAACTTCTTTTTCTTTTACTGTTTTAAAATAAATATGGATACTATTTAGTCAAAGTTTGGATAGTAATATTGATAGTATTAAGTTAGAATTTCGACAGAAATAGCGACTTTTTCTGCTCCTCAAAATGACTCCAATTTGATACATAAAAGAAGCACTTAATAGTGTCATTAAAAAAGTATTAGAACTGCTGCACACTTCTTCCCGCACGGTGACTCTTCTTGGATAAGAAAATGATATCATATTCGACTGTTAATAACAACTTGAGGTTACTCTTTAGTGCAAATTTGGATAGAAAATGTTGGCAGGGTAACAGCTCATATAATACATGTTTCTTACCAATATTTAAACAATAATTTTTATAGCTTATTCCACTACGCAACACGAAGCAGCGACATTCATCGTTCTTATTGTTACAACAGCAAAAACAATGGCTGTCGCTGCGCAATGCCACCTGGTATGAACCTGGTCTTATATGTATAATACAAATTTCTCACTAATACATAAACAAGTTAACAAAAAGCTCTCTTTGTCGTTATAGCTGAGACTTCACATTTTTTTTATTTGTATATTCTGTGTATAACTCTCTCTCTATCTCTTACATTGTACATGGAAAAAAATTTTAAATTCTTAATTTAGTATTTTCATTTAAAGAAATCGATTGCTCTTAAATAATTTCTTTACTACAAGTTAACTAAATAATCATTTTTCTACATCTCATTAAAATTCTCACAGTTTGAAAGCTCAAGTGAGGCTAGCTGATTTCTTAATTTGTGAGATCATGAGGTGTGAAAATACTAGGAGAGCATTCGTACATTTGCGCCATTTCGCCTGACACCAGTGTGACCATTTTATCATTTTTGCAGCTAAATTTAGCATTTTTTACTCCGATTTGGCCGCAATTTTTTCATTTAGTATTTGGCATATTATTTAGCAGGTTTTAATAATATATTTAGCATTTGTAGCATTTTTTTAAATGAGGACAACATTTAAATATTGAAATTAAAAGTTAATACTATTTTCTGCAAAATATAGACATTAACGAAAGTAGTAATTTAAATACCAGCATCAAATTAAAAAAAGGGGGTAAGTACTAAGTGCTTAGTTCAAAAGATTATTTTAGATCGTTTCGTAAACTTAATAAAAATGAAAATGAGAAAGCATATTAAATGTAATTAATGTAATCCTTAATATTATATACTATAAAATTTTTTAATTGTTTTGAAATAGAGGTATATTTACTTGATATCGCATCATTTAGTTTTTAAACAAATCCGTATTAATATTTTAGCATGAACTTGAAGATATTAATGTAGTAAACAGAATAGTAAACAGAACCGACCACGAAAAGTAGAACAGTAGGCAGGATGTCAAGGGTTTTATGGATCGGTTTATATATAGTAATCTAACGCATGAATAAAAGAAGTTTAAAATGGGTAATATCACGGGACATTGTTCGATCATATCTAGGTTAAGTAGATGGGACAGCGTCACTCCAGATTTTTTTAGGTTACGTGAATATATTAAGGAACTGTAAGAGGTAGAATACCTTGAATTAGACTGAGCTCAGTACCACGACGGTTTGGGTGATCCACAGTTGTGCAGAAACACAATTTTATGGAAATAAATCTGTAATTTCTAATCTGCTGGTTGGATTTACATAAAATCTCAAATAGACATAGCAGAGGAGTGTACAATTTTAATTCTAGAATGGAGGAGACATACATACCCTTCAGGAGAAGATCTATTGGCGTTCAAAGTAGGGTACATCTGACATAGAAGATTTGTAACCGCTTGTCAAATTTTTGTTTCTTATCTTATTTCAAATACTTTTACATCTTCTTAAATCCCTCGAAATGTGCTATCTCTTAGAGTTTTCAAGTTATTTGAATTTGAAATTTCAACTATTTTAATTTTACCAAATCTTGATCCAATTTTTTCAATATATAGCTCATTATTTTTATCAGATTTTCTAAATTTTTTTTTAGGTAAAGAACAAAATTAGCCATCAAAAATCTTTATTTTTTCGATTTTGGAATTGAAAATTAAAATAATAATGATTTTTTTTTTCCGAAAAAGTATTTAAACTTTTTTTCTCCAAAATAATTTTTTTTTAACAACATATAGTAATTTTATGTTTCTCTGAAAGGTATTTTCACAGAAATGATTCCAAAATTAAAAGCAAACTCAAACACCTAATAGGACTAAGTACACACCTTCCGGAATTTGACCCATATACAAATTTTTATATAAAAATGTTTAATTTAGCCTACATGTTCTGAAATTTCGTTAGGATATCTCAACTAACAAAGATTATATTAGAGATAAAATATTTAAAGTTTCTCCAAAAACCAATTATTTACAAACAATTTACTTTAGTTCCAAAAATCATCAAAAATATGGACTCCATTCCAAACATAAATTGTACTCTGCTGCTATGCCTATATAAAAATTTATGTAAATCCAACCAGCAGATTAGAAGTTACAAATTTATTCTTCATCTTATATTATTTCCATTCTTCTGTTTATAAAATCTGTTCAGTTTTTGTAATTACATAAGGTCAACTTTATAAAAATGAAAAAGAAATAAAAATGTACCATTGAAAAAAGTACTTTATTAATTTAGCATTTTAAATAATTTTTAGCATTTTTTAGTTTAATTTTAAATACGATTTAGCTGAATAATTTTTTTACATCTGGTCACACTGCCTGGCACTGCATTATGGTGAGCATAACTCTGTTAGATAATTCAGATAAATCAAAATTCAAAGAATTTAACCAAATTTAAAAACATATTATAAATTAGAAAGTTCGAATACGTTACAAACTAGAAAATTTTTAATCGTTATTTTAATCTTATAAAACTAAATTTCGTAAGAACATAAATGATCGACACCAAACATTTAAGGCAAGACATTTTTCTCAGGCATATTGCATGGACAACACAAAATTAACTATAATTGGCATAAATAATAGGTAATAAACTTGAATAAAATATATTTTCGTATAATTCAAATATAATTTCGTATTTTTCAAAATTTTAAAAAATCGCGATTTTTAGTATAAAGAAAATTTTAAAGATGTTACTCGGAAACCCTAAAATATGCTAATTAATACCACAAAACATTGAAAATATCATATGTTTTCTTTCAATAACTCAGTAGGATTTGATAATGCTTGTAATATTTACCAGCATATAGGTTTTTTTATGCTCAACTTGAAGCCGCTATAACTTACGCGCCCCTTTCGCGAAATGATTAACGCCAACAGATTCTGGATATATCTGTTGGAATGGATTTTAATGTGTCATCAAAAAAGTCTCAAAGTCGACCTGTGTTTTTCATGTCTCCCAGAATGAAAGTAGTGTCGCTATAAGTACGTTTGCTTTGTCAGGAATATGGTTTGATAGTCTTATTCAAAGTTCTTCTTAAAATACCTCAGAACTAAAACCTCATTTCATCTTCAATCCTTCGATGTCTCAATATAATAATGAATTTAGAAAATACATACCTAGAAATCAATAAGATATATAATTAATATAATGACAAAGAAACTGTCTGTATACAAATTAAAAAAAAATCTTTCTTTGTTGGTTGTAAAAAAAAGTATACCTAGAATTAATGTACTAAGTGTTAAACTCATTGCAAAAGCACTCTTGTAATTACTTGTTTCTGCAACTTTAAGAGTTAATACGCCTGCTATAAACAACATTTAAGTTCAAAATTACCAATGGCTTATGTTTGTATTCAGTGGATCAATAGCAATCAGTCTGTCAGTCAGTAAGGCAGACAGATACATATGTATGGTTCTGTGGCAAAAAGCACCAACTACCTAATTGATGTTTATTACTTTTCCGGGGATCATTTTTAGATTTTAAATTGAAATTAAAGGTCGTAGGTATATAATTTTGCAATTTTTGCAATTTGTACGAAAATTATTTGGTTTATTCTTCAAACTGATATGTATATTGACTTTCGACAAATATAGAAAAAATGTAATAGTGTTTATAAAACTAATATTTTGTTTAAATAGTATTTCAAGTTATATATATATATATATATATATATATATATATATATATATATATATATATTTTAATGAATTTTTAATATATATCTTTAATATTTATGTACTTATTCAATTTCCAAAATAATGTGCAAATAAAATTTATGTCTTAAAAACTGCATGTTTTAAATAAATATATTAAGTTGAATAATGAATTTTAATATAGGAAATATGGAGAAATATTATATGTTAATTTATACAATTGCTGCACTTCGAAAAAAAAGTAAACCCAAACGAATTATGTAGTTTTGCTGACCACATATTTTTTGTAAAAACTTTCCACAATATGTAATGAAACACGGCAATTGTAAAAGTTAAGAAAATTGTAAATGACATAACTTAAGTTATGTAGTTTTTCCGTTTGGTCACAGAGTTTATATATGTAGATATATAAACATACGAACAAATGCATATATTTACTTGAAGCACAAGTGCTCTAGCTAACACGTGTTCATGATGTTTTATGTTGAGACAACTTTACAAGTTTAGAATATTGAGTGCTGGTCAAGAAGACACGTTTGTGTGTGTATGGGAATGTGTTTGTTGGCATCTGTGTAATCGGAAGTCATCACTGTTATTGCTTTTAACCACCAGCACTAGCGTTAATATTACTGTTGTTTATTTTCGTTAGAAAATACTTATAATTGTAATGAGATAAACAATCAAACGAAAATCTTAAAATCCAATATATAAAATACCTACTAACACATGTCGACACATGACTTTAAAGGTACTTACACAAACGTTTGCAGTCATGCGACAGCGAGAAGCACACGGATAACTTCTGAAGAACGAGATTGATGTATTAGAGGTTATATTTTATTTTTTTATTTTAATTAAATCCTTTGCTTACAGACAATCTCAGACTAATCCAAATTATTAAATTACAATTATGTTTTAAATCAATTAAATTTATAACCCATATTTGGTTGGATGCAATTTTCCAAATAAAAATTCATATCAATATATATCAATTGACTTATTATGATATGTCGGTTTAACAGTGAATGTCCAAAGTAAATTCTTGTTCTTAGATTTAATTGAAAAACTTTACTGTTTTAGTGTACTATTTTTTATGCAATACTGTAGCTGTATCTTCATTGGTCTATATATTCTTAGTATTTACCGTTTGTTATCATATATAGAACAAAATTAAAAAATAAAGCCAGTTAAGTCAATATGTTGCAAGATTTTTAATGTTGTTTTGGCGTTTTATATTGTATTTATCAAAAGGTAAGAAAAGTTGAAACCACCATCCATTTCATTAGTCGATTGTTATTCACATTGCGTGAACTTTATACGAAATTAATCGTGAAAGTTTTTGTTTCAAACTTTCAACAAACAACTAAACCACCCACATTTCTTCACTATAACTACAATGACTCTTTCCACATCTTAAGATAATTTATACTAAGATCAGGGATGTAAAATTAAAATATTTTTCGGCATCAAAAAAGAGTATCATTTCTTGTAGAATCAATATCAGTTTTATATCCAAAATGCAAGATGAAAATTCGACACCAAGTCATTGAATCCTAATATATCCTAATATTAAACAAAAATATATGTATATTTATTTTTGTTTTTATTCAGGGAAAGTAATGTTATAAAATATACAAAAATTTATACAAGGTCCTGTTTTTGAGTTCAAAATGAATAGATCCGAAATAAATTTTTAAAGCTATATTTCTTTGAAACGCGCTCTTATGCTCGTTCATTCCTATTTAAATAATCGATAAAAGCACAGATTTTGTATAATTCAATTATATAATAAAATCCTATGTACATAAATAAACTAGAATTAGATCAGTTGTGTTGTCTTCTTTTTTTAATTGGTAATAAAATTATTCAAAACGCACAATAATTCAGAATTGAAATCGTGAATATATAAGAAATAAATAAATAAAAATTACTTATTATCGACATTTTAAATAAAAATTAATTAATTGAAATTATCTTCAAAATACATTGTAATTTGAAAATGTTTAATTTGGAATCAAGTTGCAGAACAATCGATAGTAAGACTATCAAATTACTCGCTAGAGTACTACGGTACTTTTAAATATTAAATAGTATTAACTTTTCCATTCTTCACTGAGATGTCAAAGAACAACAATCTGCCAAAATGACTAGCTCTTAGAAGAAAGTCAAACCAAAGCCAACACACATACATATATTCAACTACGTTCCCAAGTTTGACATGTATCAGAAGTATAAAAAAGTAATTTTGCGGCATTCCATCGCCTCATCAACTATTTGGAAAATTTTGCAGTCAAACCGAGTGATTGATGAAATACGCTTGCGGTTTCAAGAGAAGGTGACTAATTCTAACGTCAAATGGTTAGATAGAGTTTTATATAATCGAAGTATGTGAGTGCGTAAAAGTGTGAATGAGAGCGTGTGTGTATGTGTGTATATATAGTTATAGTTTTAGTACTAACTGTGAGAAAAAGCATTATGTGATAAGCTTAGCACTGTAAAATGAACGAACAAAGGAAGAAACTATAATGAATATTTCTATCTAGAAATTACTATCTGTAGGTTTGTAATTTGGTTGCAGTTATGTCAGCATAGACATTAAAGATAAAATAAATAATCATACATACATATACACAAATACTTGAAGCTTTTTCAGTGAACTTCAAAGTTTAGTCAAGTATGCTCTGATAAGAGCTCAAATATGTCATTCTTGATTTTTTTAATTACATTTTCTAATCTTTAGAGGCAACTGTATAAATAAGAGTGCGTTTTATGGTATGTCTATGAGGTGTTGATGTTTTTAATTGAAAAATATAGTGCTGTCAATACAATTAAATTTATAACTTTCTGTATATATTTTTTTACATGAGGAAAATTTTATCAATCTCTACGTAATTTTTTTAAAGTTTAATATGTCACGAAAAATGGTACAAAGTATTGTACTGTTATAAATATATAAACACAAGTAAGTAAATCACTTGTTTTCGTAACTAATATTTGAAGGTGTATGCAATTCTTCGCGACATATTAAAAAAGTGACGTAGTTTTGGTTTTAAAAAGATATTGATTTGAATCTTTATTCATGCACGTAAATACTTATATTGACTAGGCAACATACAGTCATAGTCATATATATTTACACTTTTTATAAATTTTGAAAAGAATTCAAATAAAATATTTTGAAAGAATTGTTTTGCTGTTGTAATGCCTGAAATGTGTAGAGTAGACTGTTGTAATTTCTGAACAAGTAGCAATATATATTTATTGGTACTTTAACAAATTTTGTAGAGTTACTAAGTCGATTGTTATAACTATTGTTTAATATACTTCATAAAAAATTAAAAAAGTATTGTAGTTTAAAAACGTCGAAAAATCACTTCAAAACATTGGCTAATTTTTCATACGAAATATATAATAGAATTTTTACGGGATTTTTTTTTTTTTTTTTGACGAGTTTTCATTGAGTCATTTTACTGGGTGTTATTTATAAATCTATTTCAATTTCTTTAGAAAATATCAAAAACTAATGAGAATGAGAAAAAAAAAGTTTCTAAATTTTTAAGAAAAAAAAAATTAACTTTTTTCTGTCCTTAATTTCAGGAATATTTAGCTTTTTTCCTTTTTAAATTTCCATTTAACCTCTTTTTTTCTCATCTCCTGGCAACACTTATAAGAAATTTGAAAAATGAAAATAATTATTTGTAATATTGTGAAATTTGAAGGCATAGATTAATAACTAGATATTTATATGAAAGAAAAAAAACCTGATTCAATTGTCAGAAATCTAATTCATGCAACAATAAAATACATGTTGTCACATATATTTTGATTTTGTGTTTGAAAAACAATGAGTTACTTTTTTGAAAATTTAGTTTGAGGTGCCTCTCATATAAAATTCTAGTTGTATTCTATGTTTGAGGGGCTCTTTAGAACATAAGAGTTGATAATTTAAAAACCAATCGAGATATCGTTTTCAACTAAGCGTTATATTATGAAATATGAGTGTGATATAAATCCAAATTTTAATTATCAGCTTCCGAATGTTTAACTTTAAGATAAATCGAGACCTACAAGCTTTGAAGAAATATATTCGAAAAAACAAGGTTTTGTAGATGCAGTATAATAGAAAATTTCGGAAAAACATAGTGCGTTATAAAATCAATGAGAATGTATTTGCTAATCATTGTATGGGGCTAATAAAGTAAAGCTTGTGGACTATAATCAGACACCATCAGAATGGAATACACATTTTCTGTGCCACTACACGCACTATCAGCATTCTTGGCGCCTTATCTATTTACTCTTTACCACAAGGGTTATTCCACATAAAAAAACTGAAGTAGAGGAAATTAAAATATTGTTATACAAATTTTTAAAAACGCGAAATTCCTCGCAGAGTCAAAATTGCCGAATAAAAATAATTTAAATGTTTTTCTTTTTTTATATATTTCTTATGATTTTGCTTAGAATACATTTCTTAGAAAAAATATGACCTCGTAAAATTGACATCATTTTGAATAAATTCTATTATAGCTCATTTAAATGTTTTAAGAAATCAAATCAAATGACGAGAAAAATAGACCGACCGAAGCTGCTCAATAGCTTGAAAAATTCTAAAAACAAACATTATAGAAAATTCAAAAAGTTCGGTTTATCTATTGATTATATGAGATATTCCATATCGATATCTATTTATAATTAAGAAAATATCCAAGGTTAAAATTATTATATTTTTAAGATGAAAAGAAACCTTAAAAATAATTTAAAATATTTTTATGAGTTTATAATTTCTAAGAGTCGAGTCTTTGGATATAAGTCCATTATGAAATTTGTAGATAAGGAATCCTCAAACGATGCAGATATTTGAGATATATTTTCCGCTTTCTTCTCATCTGTCTATTCTAATGACAGCTGTACAGAATTTAAAATATTCTGATAAATGTAGACCTGACGGCGTTGCAAGCTGCGTTCTTATAAAATGTTTACTTTCTCTTATAACTCCAATAAGCTACTTATTCAACACACCAATTTTTAATGATTATTTTCCTGAACTTTGAGAAAATCTTATAGTATACCTTTGTTTTAAATACGGAAGCAGATTTAACATTTTCAACTATAGAGGAATTACTAAACTGTTATTCCAAAACTTTTCGAATATAGTTGTTTGTAATCTTTCCCCATTCCAGCATGGATTTAAAAGAGGATATTCCATTAATACTAACCTTCTAGACTTCAGTTATAACTGCATCTGATTCCGCTTTAAAGGCATACACAATATATACAGATTTCAGTAATGCTATAGATAAAGTAAATTACGATTTTTTATTTTTTAAACTAGTTAAACTCGGTCTTTCTCCTGTTTTCCTTAAGTGGATTTCTACACATCTTAAAAATAGATACCAATGAATATTATTTAGAGAATTGAAATCGAAAACCATTCCTGTTTAATCCGATTTACCGGAAGGTAGTGATCTCGACTCATTATTATTCCTAATATTTATAAATGATTTACCAGCTTTCATTAAGAATTCTAGAATATTAATGTATGCTGATGATATAAACCTATTCCATAGCGTTAACGATTCCTGTCAATTTTACTTACTCCAATCAGATCTTAATAATCTTTACGACTGTTATATGATGAATCTAATGGACCTGAATTTAAGAAAGTGTAAACACATAATGTTCTACAGAAGAAGTTCAATACTCTGTAGATATGCAATAATTGAATATCAAATTCATCTAGTCGATGAATTTTTTAATCTGCGTGTATTGATTGATTGTAAGCTATCTTTTAATTCCCACATTTCACAAATCGTCAATAAGGTAGAAGCAGTTCTAGGTTTCCTCAAGCCCTGGGGAAAAGAATTCAATGGTCCTTAAGTTTCCAAGCAATTATTCACATCTCTCATAAGATTAATCCTAGCATATTCTTCCGTGATCTGGATATAATTTCTCTTATTTGTCTTCGTAATCCCCCATGGAATCCTAATATTAATTTACCATCATATAAAAATCGATTAGAGCTTATTGGTCTATCTACTCTTGAAAGTAAGAGAAAATATATGAATATGTCATTTGTAAATATTTTAGAAAAATATAAATAATACTCCTTTAAAAATTAAATATTTTCGAACGAATTATGCCGACTCTGATTCCAAGAAACATTTTTATTCATATAGTAATTTCTCAGTAAATCCAATCTGCATTAAGAGAGGTATTTGTAACTTAGTTAAATATCAAGCGTTTATTATTGAATGATTATGAAAAATATGTTATTGCTATAGCTTTAGGAATAATATACATGCTAGCCCAAAAAAAAATTTAATTCCATTGGCTATTAAATAAAATAAATAAAACCTCTTTTTTTAATTTTCTTAAAAAATATGAGATCGTAATTGCAACATATTCTTTTCAACAAATATTCCATATTTTGTATTCCAATATTCCAAATTTGTATCAAACTAAAGAATAGTTACTTTGTCCACAGAAAAAATAAAAGTGGATTTCTATTACGAAGTTGCTAATCCAAATCCAATTACCAAAATGATAATATTAGTTAACCAGAAAAATTGATTTTGGATTAAATTTCTATTAATTTTTTAATCAAATTAATTAGAATTATGACTGAATGTTTGCCTAAAATCAACTAAAAATTTTATTGATTCAATTCTACAATTTGTTTAATGCCCCCTTCAACAAACTCACCGATAATCACTAATCACGTATAAGTCAGATTTTTGTAAGCTTTGACCTCGAATATCTCATGAAATTCTCATGTGATTAACGGTGACTTTTGAAAGGATTTATAAGATATATGTCAAGTTTCCCTCCATTAAGGTTTCACAATAATGTCTATATATGTATATATATATATATATATATATATATATATATATATGCGACCTAGGATGAGATATCAATAAAAATATGATCAATATGAACTGATCTTATATACATATGTATATAAATAATCTTTCATAGAACAGCTTTAAACAAACTGCGATCCTGAAATTGAATATAACCTCCGGTACCAATGACAGGAACATCTACAATAGTATCGAAAAATTAATAAATAATCTAATCAAATATTTAAAATTCGTACTTACCAAATGATTATTCATTAAACACGTCACCGAAGACTGGGAAACTCATGTAAACCTCTCGCATTACTGTTTTCTTTAACGATAAATAGAGTCCAGACAGCTGGAAACTAAATTAAAGTTATTTTAGTTTTATATATTTTATTGTCACGTTTTTCTTTATATTTTTTAAGAAATGTCTATTTTTTAGACCAATTAGGATGTTTATTACATTAATTAGTAATATAATTAAATTCCAATATATAATTAATTATATTGTTAAAAAATTATTTGGAATAATTTTTCTGTATTCGTAACTGGGATTTATGCACTTTTGGACGAAGTGGGTCTTACATTGGAGCTATGGTCAGTTATGAACCGATCTTCATGAAATTGACACAAAGATTTATACTTGTATAAAACTTAAATTCATTAAAGTATTTATGCATTGAAATTTGTATAAGGGCGAGGCGAAATAATTGACCAATCATCATAATCAATTTCAACAGACAAAGACAACTATTCGTGCGAAATTTCTTAAGATATCTTCAAAATTTCCACCCGCAAAGTTGGAAGGTTTACATGGACAGCCAGCCGTACATCAATAAAACGACTTCAATAGTCATGCCGTTCGACTTTAAGACTGGGGTTCGAACATTTTTTCTGTTCGTTAAAAACATAGGCATAAACTTATTATACCATAACCACCTATGATATAGGGCATAACATGTTAATTTCATCAAGTTACTTTAAAACTTATACATAACCTAAAGATTTTTTTAATTTTTAAATAAATGTACGTTGGACATCTTTAAATCGAGTCAGTCAGGAATTGTGATTCGAATGGTGCATATGTGGTTGGTTGTGGAACTAATAATTTTGAACGTTGCAAACATAATTACTACTCCTGATATGGAGTTCTAGTTTATATAAATTGTGTTTAAATACACTCTTAAAACCACTTTATACAGTTTTGAAAGCAATTTCTTTATTTTTTTTAAGTCGAAACAACAGAATACTGTATGCTATTTATAAATACTATTCGTAAATTTTAAATAACTTATGCTATGTAACTTATTAAAATAAAAAATTGCAAAATTTTTCTCATAATAATGTACACTTGTCTGAAAAACCATTTATTAAGCTCATCATTTGTTTTTTAATTTCAATATATATTAAAAATATCATCTTGATTTTTATCATCAACAATCATCACGCTCATAGTGTGATACTTGAGCAAAAAATAAAAATATAAAAAATAAACATCAATGCAATTTCTTGTGCGCTATATTCCTATTTTGTAAAACAACACTAGTTTGGCTTCTTTCCAAGTTTGTTCTTATTCTGTTGAATATCATAAAGATGGATTATGAATTTTTTGGCATTCATAAGCGAATTAAGGCCAAGTGTTTTTCTTAAACATTTTTTAACGTTTTTGTTTTACAATTCATTATTTTAGTGTCTAAGATGAGTATAAATAGTTTTACGATGAATTTATGCATACACGAGTGAGTATTAGTTTATAAAACAAATATTTGAGCATTAATTTTTTATTGAAAAAATATTACAGTTCATTAAGTAATTTGTGAAGCTAGTTTTATAAGAAATCTAAGTTTTTTTGTCTGAAATGTGTTTAATTAAGAAATATTTTTATAAGTGTTTTTTAAATAGTACATGTAAAAATTGTAAAGTATTTTTCTGGTTTTTTTATATTTATTTAATTAACATAATTTACAAGAAAAATATTATTTTGTATAATTTATTTCATAAAGTTCCGAAAGCTTAAACATACAACTTATACACTCAAAAAAGTTTTATATTAACTGATTGGAGTTTGTTAAAAAGTTTCTGTTAAGTTAAAAATTATTGAGAATATTGTTATTTCACAAAAAAAATTATTTATTTTTTTTTAACTTTTCACACATGTTGTTCATAAAACAAATAACCATAAAAAACTGGTTTTAGTTAAAGTTAATATTTTTAGTAATTTTTTCTTGCCTTATCAAGACTAATGCCCGCATTCTCTATCTCGATTTTTAATTCCTTCTATAGACGGAAAGCAGTCACAAATGGCATTCTCCGACATTAGCAGCGATATAAATTTAATTTTTTTTTTTTTTATTTTCATAACTTTACTTTTTGTATATGAAAAAAGTGAAAATGGAAAAGAAAAACAAAAACAAAATAATCTTTATAAATATTAATATTATAAATAAATTATAGATTATTTTGCAGATTTTTCATATTCCTATATTCTTATTGTAATTGTTTGTCCTTAATAGCTACAAAAATAATTGTCGTTAACTTTTAGAAATGAAAAATTATCTAAATGGTGTCAAGAAACGAATAAATGTTGAATACCTACTTCTCCCAACAAACATTTTTTGATATAAATCTTTCACATGAGCGAAAAACTTTTCTTCTCTGGATATATGGAATGGAAGCTTGAGAAATAAATATTTACTATTACATTCTGATGTTTGTGTATGCACAAATTAATAAAAAACATTTTAGCATCCATGATGTTAATGAATATTCGACATATCTATAGAAAAAACCCGTTCGCCCGGTCCACTAAAAAAAAATCCGCAAAAAAAAAAAAATGAAAATATTGTAATATTTTATTTATTTAATTTTATGTTCCTAATTTTGAGAGAGAGGGCCGGCAAAGCAAAACAAAATAAAAAAATTTAAATAAATAAATAAATTATTAATAAAATAAGAAAATGAAAACAACGTTATTAATAAAAGAAAATAGTAAACAAATAAATTTTGGTAAGTCTGAATTCACACAAGGAAATTTTTCTTGCTGAAATTCTGATTTCGTGTGAGACAGAGAGCAAGAGTAAATATGAAAGGGAATAAACTTGCCTATGAACGTAAATACAAGTTTAAAAGAAAAAATAGAAAAATTGCTGTGTGTCAACTTAGACTAAGTTTTTGGTTGTCGGTAATGGCAACTAGTTATTGAAGCATTTTTTTTTTTTGTAATGAGGCGTTATTATTATTTGCCGACTCTATATTACATAAGTACTCAAGAGTAATATTGGAATCATGTTGATCAGTTGGCTAGCGCATTGGATTAACAACCCAGAAGGTCTGATACTGTTAGTTTTTTTTTTAACAAAATGTCTAAAAAGATATTTTATACTAAAAAAAAGTTTTTGTTACTCAAAAAATTAAGTGCGATATGGTGTACTGAGTAAGACGTTAGTCAATAAAAACGAATGGTTAATTTGTCCCCAAGTTCAAATCTTACTGACAGACAAAATTTTTGAGTGCCCCAGAGTCTAAAATAACTACATGAATTTGTGGACAACTCGAACAAAAGTAACTAATTATTCAGGAAAAAAATAAATAATTTGTTTTTGTTTCCAATTATATCTGCTAGCTTACCAGGAAAGCAAAGGTTTTGCTGGGTAATTTCAGAAAATAATAAGAAATAAATGTAATTCAACATCCTGTTTTACTCTTAGCAGGATTACTAAATCTCTCAAAACCGGACAAATTGGAAGTAAATACTATAAAAGCATGGTAACCTAATTATAATCCATTACTAATAAATATTCATAGACCACTATCGTTTACATTTCTCAAGAGATTTTTATATTATATTCAGATGAAATTCATATTATGATATTCAGATGAAATTCAAATTTACAATAAAAATAAAAAAGTAAATGCATAAAATATGCTTTTTATATTTTTAGTTCTATCGAATGAAAAAACAATAGTTTTTATAGAATTTGATTAAAATAAATTAGTTAATTTTACCCACAGTTCTTCAGTTCTACATGTCTTTATTCAATTTGAAGATATTTAATCATATATATATTGTTCAGTCTTTAAGTGACCGCGATCGCAATCAGATGTATTTAGTGTCATTCTTTTGAAAACAAAAAGTGAATCCCAATCACAAATATTCTGGAAAACAAAAAAAAAAAAAAAAAAAAAAAAAAACTGTTAAATATCAAATACTTATATTTTTTTTTAACATACAAAATTTGTTAAACCGAAATTTAACAATAAAAGTTTTACTCAAATCCAATGTTTATAAAAACAAAATATTTGAGACAACAATAACTTAATATAAATAAATTAAAACAACCAAACAAAATATTTCTTAACAACAACATTGAACACACAAGCAGTGTGTAAATCACAAGTGCATATTAAAAACAATCATTTTTAAATCTATGCATTACAACAAAAATATCACATTACCAGTATGAATACTGGTGAGGTAAACCTTAGTGAAGATGGCAGTGGCGATGATAATGATTCAATTTGGCAAAGTCTACCAACAAAACGCAAACAGCTTGAATCTCCAAAACTACAACAACAAAAAAGAAGGAATTTGTTCTGTGAACCAAGCATTTCAGCAAATAACAAATATGCAGCTCTTAGCATTGATGACGATGAATGTGAAACCAATGAATCTACACCAAAGCCTCCACCAATTTATTTACCAAATGTTCAAAACATCAGTATTATGTTAAAAAAATTTAATTCTTTAATAACATCTAAAGAATTTAATTATAAATCTTTAAAGGAAGGTCAGGTACGCTTAATGATTAAATCTGTAGATTCTTATCGAAAAATTATTAAGTATTTAGAAGAGTCAAAAATTAGTTTTCATACTTATCAATTAAAGCAAGAAAAGGCGTATAGAATTGTAGTTAAAGGTCTTCACCATTCAACACCAATCGAGGACATAAAGGCTGAACTACTGTTACTAGGCCATCAAGTCAGAAACGTAACTAATATTAAAAGCCGTGTAACTAAAGAACCTTTATCTATGTTTTTCGTAGATTTAGACCCTAACCCAAATAACAAAAGTGTATATGATATTAAACATATAAACAATGCCTTGGTTAAAATTGAACCACCTTTAAGAAATAACGATTTAGTACAATGTCATCGGTGCCAACAATTTGGACATACCAAATCATATTGTAAAAAACCATATAGGTGTGTTAAATGTGGTATGGATCACGCCACATCTGAATGCACTAAACCCATTGAAACCCCACCTCGTTGTGTTCATTGTTTAAATAACCATACAGCTAATTATAAAGGATGTAGAGTGTACCAAGATCTTATTTCAAAAAGACCTCAAAGACAAACTCGTTTCATGTCATCTCAAAGACCCAATCAATTCAATATAAATTCAGCAGAATATCCAAATTTAAATACGAATAATCTACATAACAATCGCTATTATCCATCCTACTCCGAAGCTGTTAAATGCCCTGATGCGAACTATATATCTCGTTTGGAGAAATTAGAAAACATGATGGAAAATCTCATGAACATGATGTCAATGATTATGACCAAATTATGCAAATAAATTTTAGGATAGGAATATGGAATGCCAACGGGCTTTCTAATCATAAAAACGAAACTGAAGTTTTTCTTAAAACCAACCACATAGATATATTTTTAATATCTGAAACCCACTTTACGCCCAAGAATTATTTTAAAATATATGGATTCGACACCATAAATGCTTTTCATCCGGGTAATAGAGCTCATGGGGGAGCTGCTATTCTAATAAAAACAAATATAAATTATGAAATTTTGGACCCCTTTGAAGAACCTTATTTACAAGCAGCTGGTGTTAAAGTCAAGTGCAATAATTATGACCTAAATATTTTTTCAATATATTGTCCACCTAGACACAGTATTAAATGTCAGCAATACGATGATTTCTTTAGTAGAATCGGCCCGAAATTCATTGTTGGTGGCGACTTTAATGCGAAACATCCATGGTGGGGTTCACGTTTAGCCAACCCAAAAGGAAAGGAACTATATAAATGTATTTTAAAGAATAATTATACAACACTTTCTACAGGAAAACCCACATATTGGCCAAGCGACCCTACTAAAATACCAGATCTTTTAGATTTCGTTATTTTTAATGGTATTTCTAGATCTCTTTTAGATATTGTAGACAGCAATGAACTAAGTTCGGATCACACTCCAATTATCGCTTATTTTAATAATCATGTTGAACTTGAGGCAGCAAATCAAAATCTATTTACCAACAAAACTGATATTCTTCAGTTTGCGAATTACATTGAAAACAATATTAATTTGAATATACCAATTAAAAACGGGTATGAATTGGAGGATGCTGTTGAATCTTTTTCTAGTCTCCTATGTCAAGCGGCTTTTGTATCCACACCAGTAACTACCCCTCAAAACGGAAATATTGTAAGAATATCTGGAGAAATCAGAAATCTCATATTGAATAAACGATACTTACGAAGAATATACCAAAGAAATAGAAATCCCTTAAATAAAAATAATTTAAACAATGCGTCAAATCATTTAAAAAGGCGGTTAAAAGAAATTAAAAATGAATCTGTTAAAGATTTCTTGAACAACTTAGGTCCAAATCGAAATGATGACTACAATCTATGGAAGGCGACAAAATACCTCAAACATCCAACAAAAAAACATATTCCTATTAAAGATGCTAACGGAACCTGGTGTAAATCAGACCAGTCCAAAGCAAATGCATTTAAAAATCACTTGGAA
This sequence comes from Protocalliphora azurea, assembly GCA_932274085.1. Classification (NCBI taxonomy): domain Eukaryota; kingdom Metazoa; phylum Arthropoda; class Insecta; order Diptera; family Calliphoridae; genus Protocalliphora; species Protocalliphora azurea. The sequence continues at coordinate 82,698,353 of OW026522.1, read as the reverse complement.
GAAGTTTTTCATCCATTTAATCTAAATCAACAAGTACAAAAGATTGAAATCGAAAATTTCCTTGACGTTGCGTGCCAAATGAGTTTTCCAATAAAACACGTTACATTGTCAGAAGTTCAGAAAATGGTTATAAAACTTAACAATAAAAAAGTCCTGGTTATGACAGCATTTGTTCCAAAATGATTAAGTTCTTACCTAGAGAAGGTATGATCTTTCTAACCACATTATTTAATTCTATTTTAAGATTGAATCACTTTCCGTCTCAATGGAAGTACGCAGAAATTGTTATGATTCCAAAACCAAATAAACAGGAACACTTAATTAGTTCTTATAGACCAATAAGTTTACTGCCAATAATTTCAAAATTGTTTGAAAAAATATTACTGAAAAGAATGTTGCCTATATTAGAAATGCAAAACGTAATACCAGAACATCAATTTGGGTTTAGGCATAAACACGGTACACCCGAACAGTGTCACCGAATTATTGATGAAATTTCTAACGTTTTAGAACGTAAACGTTACTGCTCTGCTGTATTTATAGATATACAGCAGGCCTTCGATAGAGTTTGGCATTCAGGACTTCTATATAAACTGAAAAAAATCCTTCCGGCTCCTTTTTATATTCTTTTGAAATCGTATATACACGAGAGAAAATTTTATGTTAAAGTAAATAATCCAAAATCAGCATTTGGCTTAATTCACTCTGGTGTTCCACAAGGAAGTGTTTTGGGACCAGTTTTATATACTATTTTCACATCGGATATGCCTGTAACAAATGATCTTACCATTGCAACATATGCAGATGATACTGCTATAATGGCTTCCAATGATTCTCCCTCTGAAGCTTCTAATATATTACAAATTGGACTAAATGTGATACAAGAATGGCTAAACAAATGGAACATAAAAGTGAACACAGATAAATCAGTTCATATAACCTTTACATTGAGGAGAAACAATTGTTCCCCTATATCTCTAAACGGAATAAATCTTCCACATTCAACTAATGTAAAATATCTAGGACTTTGTCTAGATAGAAGATTAACGTGGAGAGAGCACATCAAAATGAAACGGAAACAACTAAACATTAAGACAAAAAAGTTGTACTGGCTTTTAGGACCAAAATCTTCACTTACATTAGAAAATAAAGTTATATTATATAAAACTATAATTAAACCAGTTTGGACTTACGGTATACAGCTTTGGGGAACTGCTAGTAACTCAAATATTGAAATTTTGCAAAGATACCAGTCCAAAACTTTGAGATTAGTTACTAATGCTCCCTGGTTTATAAACAATGAAAATATACACCGCGATCTTGGTATACCTACAATTAAGGCCGAAATAAATAAATTCAGTAACAGATATCTCCATAGACTAAGTAATCACTCAAATATTTTAGCTATTAACCTTCTGAATTATAGTGATGAAATAAAAAGACTAAAAAGATATCATGTACTTGACCTTCCTTTCAGAAAATAGAATAGAAAATATATTTATTGCGATTCCTATACTAGTTAATTTAAGTTAACATATAAAAATTGTAATTTTTTTAGTTCATTGGAACTTAAAAACCTAAGTTATTTTGTAATTTTTGAACAAAATTTGCTTAATGTTTCTCTGGGAAATAGATCGCAAATAAAATAAAAAAAAAAAAAAAAAAAAAAATATATATATATATTGTTGTTGGAGATAATTTTGGAGATAATTTGAAGAAAAACTTTTTTAATTTAAATATATTTTTTCGAAATTTTATTTTTAGCTTCTAGCTTTTTCTGGCATTTTCTTTTGATTTTTAAAATTGCCTTAAAAATGCTAAAATATTAATATTTCAACTACGAAGAAAATAATTTCTTGTTTACTATTACTATTTTTATTTTTACAGAATCATCCATTTAAGCACTTTTGTGTATTTATTCTCACAAAAAAATCTAGATTATTTATATTTAATAAATAGTTTGGTCTGTGGCGCTATATTCTCCAAATTAAAAGTGCCTTAACTAATTTAGTGGAGAAACTAAATCGATAATTAAAATTGTTTTTTAATATACTATACTAACAATAGAAACTATTTATGAAAATTATTTAATTTTTCATATGAAACATATCACATTTGTATAAAAACTTTTTGGACGATTTTTCATTGAGTTATTTTGCTGAGTATTATTTATAAATTTATTTTGAAAAAGATCAAAAATTATTGAGAACGAAAAAAATATGTTTCTAAATTTAAAAATTTTTTTATTGGCATTGAGCTTTTTTTGACCTTTTTGAAAGTTCAATTTAGCCCCCTTTTTCTCATCTTGTAGCAACACTGATCACCATATATAAAAAGACTCAAAATATTATCATTATTAGTTCAGTTAAATCGAAAAATTATTATTTTTTTTATAATTTTTACACAATTTTTAAAATACTCGTAATATACAAGATACCAAGCACAAATTAAAAAAAAACTATATATTTTGGTAACTTTAAGATTTGTTATTTAGTGGTGAAAAAAATGAAGTTAGTATCTTTAATGATTTAAAAGTTTCAGGGGTTTAAATCATGCAAATCCTTAGCTTTTCCTAAAATTTTTTTCAAATATAATATATAACTTAAATGCGCTTGTTCTCTTATTTTGTCTGCTTTCTTTACTTGATTGCGACTGGTTTTTTTATCTTTCCTGGCAATTGGTCGTGCGTCTTTTGATATCCAAAATTTGATATAGAGTACTAACTTGCCAACAAAAAATCTTCTGTTAGAATTTTCACACGAAAATATTTTCAGGATGTTATTGACGAACGTTCAGCGTCCTTTTTAAGTTCTACACGATATACGTTGAATTGTTTAATTTTTAAACTAGTTTCGAATTAAGCTATACAAAGATAGCCAGCGACTTTTTAGATCACTCAACAATATGTTTTAAATAAGATTCTATATAATTTTTGAGATTACGTCAAAGCATTTTTGTCCATAAATTCTACAAACGTCATTGTAGAATTTAATAGTTCTTAGGTTCGGCCTCGGATATTCTCAACCGAAAAGCGAGTAGTTTTCGGCCAAAACCGATTTATTTTGACAGATAAAAAACTATAATTAAAATAAACTACAGGAAGTAATCCAATATGATTTATCTAATTCTAAGAAAATTTAGCATCCAAAAATACTGAAGTAAAATCTGAAAATTTTCAAAAATTTAAAATTTCTGGCGTAGAATTATTTTAATGTAATATTTTAATGCAATATTAACACAATTCACGTAGGAAACCGATTTTCTGAAAGCAGTCCTGAGGGAGTACTTGGCAAAAACCTGTACTTTTTTCAAAATTCATATTCATTTTCGTTATTCACGAAGGCGCATTAATGAGATATCGCACAAACGAAACAGAATTACCTTGTTTTTATATATATGACATTAAATTATACCTTCATCGAGGGACGCACATAGACTCACCAAAGAGTAGAAAAATATTTAAAAAAAACTAAAATTTTATTTTCAAGGTTTGTCATGGTATAACTTTTGACCGAATAACGATAGATTCATAACATATAAAGTATTACTGTTCCTCTATATCCGGAAAGCAGTTCAATTATACAATAACCAAAAATTACACCAAACATTTGAACATCGGAATTATAACATTATCACGGTTTAGTTTATTTTAAAATTCTTGTGTTTTCGCACATAAAAATTTTCATAATTTTGAAGTTTATATATATATATATATATATATATATATATATATGTGTGTATATATATATATGTATATATATAAATATAAATATAAATATATAAAAATATAAAAATGTATAAAATTTGATAGCCACTTTTCTGCAAATGCTTTACTCGATGGTCGACTGCGATAAAAAGTTTTGTTTTCTAAATAATTGGTTAAAGATATTGGGCTAAATATTAAAAAAAATACAAAGTTTTGCAAAATTGAGATAGTTGAAATTTCAAATGCAAATAACTTGAATAACATAAGAGATACATAATATATGCAACCATGTGTTTCATAGGTCCTATCGAGGGTTATAACAAAATGTAAAAATATGTGAAAGCGGATAAGAAATAAAGGTCTGCGTGACCCTCTTATAATTGTACACTCCTCTGCTACGTTTATTTGAAATTGCTTGTAAATCCAATCAGATTTTTTGAAGTTGCAGATTTACAATTTCTCAACTCGTGGGTATTTTCACTTAATTATGAATAAAATCAAGATTTGTGCATAAATTTTGATTATAAATGATTTTTTATGTATATTATTTCCAGCTTTATGACAGAGGATTAAAAACTGTACATTTTTCATTTCTGAAGAGAACATTTAAGGAAAAACAAATTTCAAATTTGCAAGAAAATTTGTTTTTTCCGACACTGATTTCTGTGTAACTCCAAACTATTGGGCAAATAAAAATAGTCTTAGAAAAACTTGAAGAATTTTCGTTTGCATCTTTTGGTGTTTCATTTATCTAAATTGTACTAACGGTTCTTGAATTATGGCGAAATGTACCCACGAAATTGCCTTATTAATAAGGAAATATTAAAAAAATTAAGACCTAATATAAAAAATATTAAAGTCGATTTGTATTCAGCACATCAAATTCCATCTAGTACAAATACTTTTGTTTAAAGAAGGACAGAAAAATATTTTTAGGCGACCAGTATTATTAGCTTGCACAAAATGTACGTTTCATCAGCATTCGTTTCGGTTTTTGTTTCTTTTTTTTTGAACTCTCCTGAAAAGTTTAAAAATTAAAAAAGGCTAAGGAAGTAATACTTATGTATAGAGAAACAGTAATTTTCACTTTACCTAAACAATATGAAAATATGAAAAAATGGAAAATTTTTAGATTTTCATATAAAAAATTTATTTTTGCTCCTAAACACGAGTGATATAATCACTTATTTACAAGGATTTAAATGTTATAACTATATGAATTGTTTTATATATTTTTTTTACATTAAAAATCGATTTTGGCTTCGAAATATTAGTGGTTACAATCGGAGGCCCTTTTCTAATTTAATCGCTAATTTACATAGTTATAAGGGTTTAAAATTTTTTTATATATTTCCATGAAAAATCGAATATGGGCCAGATATATTAGTGATAGCAAATGAAGACCCATTTCTCATTTTAATGCTTATTTGCAAAGTTATAAGAGTAATGAGTTTGATCACCCATTTCTCATTCTTAATTGTCAAAACATTTGAGATATATTCTGCCTATATAAAATCCTTCTAATGAGGTATTTTTGACAAAATTGAATATATATTGTGAGTGCAAGAGGAGACACAAAAAATCGCATTGCCTATAAGTATATAGATATTAAAAATGGTATATTTTCAAAGAAAATTATTATTATTATTATTATTATTATTATTATTATTACTATTATTATTATTATTATTATTATTATTAATATTATTATTATTATTATTATTATTATTACTATTATTATTATTATTATTATTATTATTATTATTATTATTATTATTGTTATTCATATTTTTGTTGTTATTATTATTATTATTACTATTATTATTATTATTATTATTATTATTATTATTATTATTATTAATATTATTATTATTATTATTACTATTATTATTATTATTATTATTATTATTATTATTACTATTATTATTATTATTATTATTGTTATTCATATTTTTGTTGTTATTATTATTATTATTATTATTATTATTATTATTATTACTATTATTATTATTATTATTATTATTATTTAATAAGTAAAGGTAGCTTTTGGCCGAAAATATAAAACTAAAATTCATAATTCCATCTCAAGTACATCTCCCTACAGCAGTGCAAAAACAGATTTAATTGTAAAATACTATGGTTTCATGAATTATTCTCACAAGTCCAAATAAACAGTTGAAAATATATTTGACTCCTTACTACTAATTTTATTTCATATATGTATTTTAAATAACGTACTTATGTAAATATATTATTCATTTCTTAATTAAACACGCATATGAATTCTGGACGAATAATTAATTTTAATTAGTAATTGATTAATAAGTATACGTACGTATGCACTTCGTTAAAAATTAATGACCTAATTTTATAAATCGCCACACCTCACTTTTGTGAACTTTTTCAAATTTTGTACTTTATGAATCTCCGGGATGACAATGTGTTCACCGCAATAGGCGTTACATTTTTTAAAAAATATTTATAAAACACTAATATATAAAACACATTGGTGAAAATTTTATCATATTTTATGTCAAATTTAACACAAAATCATTTTGAAGTGTTGTTTAAAAAAATTAATATTTTATTAAAATTAGCAAATAAAAAGGGGGAAATAATGTAAGTACATATAGTTAAAGAGCAAAGGTTTTTATTACTGAAAATAACTAATTTAAAAGGACCAAGAAAGCAACAAAAAGCAAGCAATTTACACTTTTAACCGAGATGATGCGAAATGGCCCTTTTCTGTGTAGTTAAAATATTTCTGACGATATTGACAATATTGTTATGACAACAAAAGTGATAACATAAAATTTCAATGGATAAATGAAGTGATTTATAAAATTTTATTTTTTCGCGCAGGGGGCGATTTATAAAATTAGGACATAAATATGAAGCCAAAAGCTAAATACAGTGTACACTGGGGTAGCCCTGAAAAAAAATTGTATTAGGTAAACTAGTATTTTAGATGGTAGAAAAGAGGAAGTGTTTGAGATATCAAAATAAGAAAAATAAGCTTGTGTTCAAGCTAATTTTTATTGCAGATTTGAAAAAGAAATTAATTTATATCATTTCAATGAAAATGTTTATACCTTACAACACCATAAGAGGTAGGGGTAATAAGCGTTTATTCTGATGTTTTGCAACGCATAAATAAACTAGTGCAATACTCAGCTTAAAGCATAAACTTAAAATCGTTTCCTGGGTCAAGATAACGATTTTCGTCCTTCCGTCTGGCTGGCTGTGCATGTAAACCTTGTGCAGGTCCAAATTTTTAAAATATCATAATAAAATTTGGCACGTATATTTATTTTGGTAGAAGGATGAAGTGGACTGAAGCTTATTAGGACAGCTCCATTATTTCCCTATCAAGCATATAAAAGTCATTCCGAATTATGATTTTAAGCTCTTAAATTCCTTATAAATTAAGCATAATTTAAATAAACTTCAGCAAAAATATTTTTTTTATAAGCATAAATAAGTGTGCCAAATTTCATGAAGATAGGCCCGTAATTAAACAAAGCTCCCATACAAGCACACTTCTAAAAATCGCCATAATTTGAACGAGAGTCGAAGGCCAAATTTAACGATAATCGGTCTTTAATTGACCATCGCCTGCATGTAATACCCCAATCCGAGAGTCTTAGCAACATTTCTAAAAATCATATAAGTGCCACTATTATGGTAATATTATGCTTGCAAATTTCAAAAATTTATAAAAAATAGTAAAAAGTTCATATTGTTAATTATAGTATTAGAAAGACAAGAGTATCCTTCCGTTCATCAAAAAGAGGCAAAACATATAATAATGGTCGTTAAGAGGGTAAATATACTTTTCAAAGTCGAATAAGTTATTTGGAATTTATTAAAAAACAGTATGATAACATTTCGCTAATTATCAAAAATTTGTAAGCGCGACTTAAAATAATGTCATTATATTTAAAATAGTCATAAGTTAAATATAGAAAATACAAATTTTTAGAAAAATTACATGCAGTGATGTTTCTTTTAAGTTTAAAAATAATGATATTAAATAAAAAATACAAACATAATATACAAAAAAAATATTAGTTTTGATGCCTAGCACACGAGTCAATATAGCATAAACTAAAAAAGTAATTACGGCATTATAGAGAGAAAAGTCTTAACTTTTCAGTCATGTTAAATTTTTTGCTAAAAACTAATAATTAGCTAATAATTTAATATTAAAGGGGACCCCTCTGTACAGTGTATAGAAATACTGCGAAGAGATAAAGTTCGAGTTGGAGAATTTAAACAAGACTTTATAATTTATCTGAACAATTTAAGTAAAGCTTTACTCTATAATAAAATTGGAATTTAAAATCAATTTTGTACTTAATTATTCATTTGTAATATATGGTTGCCTGAAATGTACGAGTACTATTGGGAAATTATTATAAAACTTTTATTTTAAATTACAAAAAATAATAAAATAAATAAATTTCAAAATATTTATTAATCACAAATACTTATATTTATTTATTTTGTATAATGTTTATAGATTAACGAAATATGGCCCTAAAAATAACTAAAATTAATAATTAATTAATTTTTACACTATTACTTCCTTATAATGAACCAAAGAACAATTGTTATGTGGCTATATTTTGTCAGTTTGGTTTTTTTTTTACACAATTACACATACATTTATATTCCTCATTACTTGTCCATTTTTGCTGTCAATACTTTTAGAAATTGTCCTTTAGTGTAGCCAAAGCTTTTGTTCTTGATCTAAATGTAAATGTGCACATATGTTAAAAAGTACGTAAACACTTTTAGTTCTTAATTTGATAATAAAACACAACATTAAGAAGTTTTTAAATTTCCTTCTAAATGTAATTAACAACTCTATGTATAGGTATACATAATAATTTTGTTGGGTTTTTTAAATAATAAAATATAAAAACACTTAGCAGAAACAATAAAAAGCTCAAAAGAAAACAATAACAAAGGCGAAAATAAAAAAATAAACAAAAGAAAAAACTAAAACAGAAACAGAAACAGAGGAAATAGAATCAACTTAAGCTTCAACTTTTATGTCTTCATAAAATCCCAGACAAAGGGAGAAAAAGAATTAAATAAAAAATAAAATACAAACAACACCAGCAACAAAATAATAATAAAAAAACTTTACTTTTTATAGTTTTTTTTTTTTACCCATGTCCTCACAGAATGGATTGGCATGGCAAGGAAAGAACAGAATAAGTCTGTATATTGAGTTTAATATTAAGTTTGTAATAAATCTTTGTCTCGTTATCGATTTTCCCATCAGTTGCTGGTCTGGGGTAAAAATGAGGGATTAAGAGGAAACAAATAAATTTATATTAATTAAAGAAAAATTGTGAACAAATTATATGGATGGGAATACATATTATGATTTTGTACATTAATAAAACAGAACGAGCAACAGAGATGGTCAGTGACTTTTGCTTTAAGGCTTGAAATATTTGAGGTGGTTCCCAAACCACTAGAGTTTTTTTTTTTTTTTTTTTTAAATTACCCTAACATAGTAGTAATAAAATCTGTTAAGCCAACAGATAATTGTATTTTATATAAACATAATGGTATATATACATATATGCTGATAGGCTAGCAAAATAATAACTTTACTACACTACATTTCGCAATGAAATGTAGTGTAGTAAAGTGTAATGCTTCTTCTTTTTAAACATACATATGCATTATAAATATTATACTGATATTAACATTTTTAAGGGATTTATTTACCTTTAGGTGATTACCGGAAGATTGACTTATATGGCAGTTATGATCAATTACGGACCGATCCTCCTTAAATTTGGCTCTTATATAGAAGTTATTTGTGTCAAATATTAACTTGATACTTGTATTCCTAAAGATACAACTTAATTGTGCCTACTTAACAATGCCGATTTTCAGTAAAATATTGCTATATTCATGGAATTAATGATCGTTAAAATTCTATTTGTGGATTACACTTGTATGAGGGCTAGGACCTCTCAATTAATCTCAATTGCTTTCGTCCTTGTACCAAATTAAAACTCATACCAAATTTCTTTAAGATATCTTTAAAATTGTGGCCTGTACACAAGGTTTACATGGAGAGACAGCCAGCCATCTAGCCGTCCAGTCAGATGGATGGACGATCGAACGTACTTCGTTAGAAAGCGATTCTGAGTCGAGCGGTATACTTTAAGGTGAGTCAAAAAGTATACTTAAAGGTGAATTGGGAATATTTTTTCTGTGAGTATCTGTGCGTTAGGTGGTTAAAGATATAAAAAGGAAACATATTAAAAGCGAAGTAAGAAAGATATAGTCGGTCAAGGATGACCATATGATACCCTACATCACTGTGTATGTACACCAAAATTCGGAGAGCGGTCTTGTATTAAATTTAAAATAAAACGGACGCGAAAAGATATCGATTTTTTTCCAAAAAATAAAATTAATAAATACTAAAAATATTGAAAATTAAAAAAAAAATTGCAAAGTAACAAACTAAAGGTACTCATTTAAATGCTTAAGTTCCGTATTTGTGCAATTTTACAAATTTACTCACCATATTTCATGAACCCCCTTTTCAAATGTTGTGTAATATTAACGATAAGAAAATAAGAAATCAAAGATATGATTTTATTATAGTTAACGTAACTATATATCGCTGTTTTTAATAATATTTAAATATAAACAAAAAGCAGCTGATTTATAATGCACAATTAAAAAGCGCAAGTTTGCGACACTAAATATTCGCGCAAACTTATAAGTGTTATGCAAATGATACAATTTTTGACAGTTCATTTGTTTTGCGTGTTTTCATGAGGATCCTTAACAAAGCGGTTTTTTGTTCTCCCGAAAAGTAGTCAAAAACATGTAAGACATTTCGTCAGCGCACCAACGATTTGTATTGTTTCTTCGACTTATCAGATACTTACAGTGTTGAGAAAAAAGAGGATAAATTGAATTTTAACAAAGGTCAAAAATGCGAAATTCCCTAAAAAATTAGGTGAGAAAAAAGTTGATTTTTTTTTTTAATTTAGAAGCTTATTTCTTTTTGCTCCTCCAGTTTTTGATATTTTTGAAATTGTAATATTTTTATAAATAACACTCAGCAAAATGGCAATGAAAAATTGCACAAAAAATTTCCACACAAATTTCGGTTATATTTCATATGAAAAATTACCAAATGATTTGAAGTGATTTTTTGATATTTTTGAAATATAATAGTTACCTTTTTGTTTATTTTTTTTTTTAATTTGGAGAATGAAGCACCGCAGGCGAAATTTCTTATTAAATAGTATAAATAATCTCGATTCTTGATGCTAATAAATGATACTTCTCTAAAAATAAAATTGGTAATAATTCGTAACAATTAGTAATAATAAATAAGAAAATATTTTCTTCTTTGTTGATATATCATTTTTGCCTTTTTAAGACAATTTTGAGAATCAACAAAGAAAGCTGGAAGCTAAAAAGAAAATTCTGAGGCTAAAAGCAAAATAAAAAGGCCAGATTTAGCCTCAAAAAGGCTAAAATGGTAACACTGGATACTTACTTGGTGCATTTTTGGACGGTTTATTACACTTATCAATTCCTATCAAATTCAGTTAGAATGAATTCATTAGATTTAATAAAAAAGGTAAGTCCGGTAGAAGAAAAAATCGAGATACAATTTTGTATAATATACATGAAAATTCAAACTCAAGGTAGGTAAAGTACCTCGGGACGTAAAAGTTTCAATAAATGCAGTTGTGAGGGTTTTGTGTCGATACAGACAAAGGGTCTGCATAAAATATGCACATTTTTAAATTTAGACGTCTGAGACACAAAGAGATTCTTATTAATTTATTTACTTTAATTTATTTATATTAATAGCCAATGAACTTACAATTCCTTACAGGCTAGCAAATATATTATTCTTAAAGCTATTTACAATAAAATGTTGTTCATAATCATTCAAAAATGAAGCCTTATTGATTTCGTATCCGCTGGACATACAACGTACTGGCTAGCTGATTCTAGAAAAATTGCTGACCTTATAGACTTTGCCATATCTAAAAAATATAAACCGAAATTCAATAACTACAGAAATTTCTTACAACTTCTATGATCATTCTCCTATAAAAGTAACATACTACGGAACTTATGAAATTATTCCACGAATACTTACTATAGGACAAATTGGTTAAAATATAGAAAATATGTAAGTAATCATATCATTACTTCCAATACTGAAATTGAAAAACTTCTCTGTGAAAAAAGAAAACTCAGAAGAGAATAGCAACAAACCAGATCACCAGCTGCAAAGCTGAGGCTGAGAAGAACCCTTCAATTAGAAAGTACAAAATACATTTAAAGCTTATCGAATAATAAAAATACTAATTTTTTAATAAGGAAGGCAACGAAAGATATTAAAGCACTGGTAGAGGTCCTATAGTGCAGAAGATAACTCCAATTTATTTGCATACTACCTAACCCAATCCCCAAAGAAATGACTTCATATAGGGAGAGACACTTGACACTAAATTATTAATACATGGTTGTTGTTAACCTCTGGGTTAATGCAATCATAAAAGAAATTATAAATGTATTAGAAAATTAACTGGATATGATTCAATAATACCATTTATGATTAGAAACCTACTGAATGTGGCAATAATTGTGATAGCAATAATTTTCAACGCGATCTTGAAACTAGGAGTCTTTCCTAAAATTTGGAAAACTTCTCGGATTAAAATCATACCAAAGCCAGGAAAAGATTCCACTATGACATCTTTATATAGATCTATTACTTTACTTTCTTGCTTGTTGAAGCTATTCGAAAAAGTATTTTAAAAGAAAATTCTACCATTCTTGAACGATAGATATATCATCCCAGTTCACCAGTTTGGTTTTCGTGAGAAACACGGAACCATAGAACAAGTGAATTGTCTAACTGGAGAAATAAGGAAGTGTTTCGAATTAAAGAACTATTGTTCAGCTATCTTCTATAAAATTAAACGTTTATTACCACAAATTGTTGGAGTCCTATCTTTCTGACTGTATATTTAGGGTAAAGTATAATGACCTTGTGACAGAAGAATTTGGAATAAAAGTCGGTGTTCCACAGGGGAGTATTCTTGGACATACTCTATATCTAATTTACACCTCTGATTTGCCTGACCATTTTAACATTTTCTGATGATACTGCAATACTCAATTCTCATGAAAGCCCACAAAAAGCATCTAGCCAACTAGATATTTATCTCCGACGTGTGGAGACAAGATTGAAAAACTGGCGTATTCGTGTAAATTAAGTGAAAAGAAACCATGTTACATTCACTCTGAGAAGGTCCTCGAGTTACACTTAATCATATAAATATACTCCAGTCAGATCATGTTAAATACCTTGGAATTCATTTAGATGGGAGACTAACTTGGCGTCGTCAAAATTTCTTAGGACCATGACGGATGCATCATGGTACATAAGTCCATAGGAACTTAGAGATACTTACAAATGGTACAATGGAGTTTAGGAAGCTCAATGAAAAATATGTTCTCAAACTAGAGACTTACGCCAATCCACTCGCCCATCCAATGATCTCTATAGAGATTGAATAGTGTTTAATTATTAGCTTTTTAATATTTTAATACATATTGTGAGGTCTAAAATAAGACAGATTCAAATATAAAATAAGACAAAAACAAATAATACGTATAAAAATTTAACTATTTTATTTAATATATGATTAAATCATGGGATTAAAGTTGATATAAATGGTTCGCAAATATTTGATTTTTAAAGGAGTGCAATTTCTAATTAGACGATTTGCGATTACGAATTCGATCTCACGAGGCAGGAACTCGGAATTAATTGAACCGTTTACTAAACTAATTACAAATGAAATATATATTTTCCCATACTTTCAAGAGTAAGAAAAAAATAAGCTGTAATCGAATTTCGTATGATGGTAAATTAATATCCGGATTTCATGGAAGATTACGAAGACAAAATAAGAGGAATTGTTTCTGGACCGATTCAATTTTCTTGATATGAACTTAGTATTGAGGATCCCAGACCACGGAAGGATCATTAAACCCTTTTCCCCAACGCTTCAGAAAACCTAGAATTCCTTTTGCCTTATAAACGATTTGCGAAACGTGGGAATTAAAATATAGTTTACAATCAAGCAATATATTCAGATGAAGAAATCCTTCGACTAGATCAAGTTGATATTGTTTTATTGTGTATCTACGGATTACAGGACTTCTTCGTTAGAACATCATGTATTCACATTTTCTTAAATTTAGATCCATTAGATTCATCATACACCAATCATAAAGATTTTCAAGATCTGATTGGAGTGAAGAACATTGATAGTAATAGTTAAAGATATAGAACAGCTTTACACCATCAGTATACATTAATATTCCACAGTGCACAGTGGGGCAGCATCGAAATTTTTTGGAAATAAATCTGTAACTTCTGATGGGCTGGTTGGATTTTCATGAAATTTGGTACAGGCGTAGCAGTGGCGAAGCTAAAGGGGCTCAAAGTTAGGTACCTCTGACATAAAAAATTTTTAATCACTTGCCAATTTTTTTTCTCGTAAGATTTCAAATATTTTTATATATTGATATAGACCCTGATAAAACCTCTAGAAAAATGCTTACATGTCCTATTTATCTCTTATAGTTTTCAAGTTATTTGCGTTTGAATTTTTAAGCACCATAATTTTGTATGTTCTTGGTCCAGTTTTTTTCATATATATCCTAGTATATCCGACCGATTTTATTAGTTTTTTTCCTATCTAGTCAAAGAACAAAATTATCTATTGAATAAAAAAATTGAAGTCGATATCTTTACCGAGTCCAAAAATAAACGATTTTGAATTTGAAAATTGCAAAAAAGATGACTTTTTGTGTTTTTTTAGCCGAAAAAGTATCTACACACTTTTTTTATCTAAAATAAAATTTTCTTTAGCAATATGTAATAATTTTACACTTTTCTGAAAGGCAACTTCACAGAGATGACTTTGATATAAAAGACAAGCTCAACAACTCAATTGGTCATGGTACACACCCTCCCGAATTCGACCCATTTTATATGAAAGTTTTGATTTTAGACCATATTTTCTCAAATCCCATAGCACGAATCGACAAGCGGAATATATTTTAAGAATCTTCAATATGTTGTTAAAAGTTTTAAATCAAAATCTACGGGACTTCGGAAAAATGTGGATTCTATAGCCAAAAATGTAAAAATCCCATTTTTGGGAATTTTCATTAGTTTTTTTGGGAATTCAGGAAAACCCTACCCCTGATTGAAATATATTTGTATTAATGAATTAAAAATAACAAAACAAACAAAAAATGTCTATTTTAACTTAATCAATAAGTATTTTGTTATTTTACATTTAAGGTGTTTACCTAAATTTAACAAATGTATTTATCTATGTGATGGTTAAAAATGTATATATTATGATCTAATGGCAATGTAAAGGTATCCTTTCCGGTGATACCTCCTGCAGCATTTATCTATTACTTATGGTTCAAAATCTATATTTTTATGAGCTAGTGATAATGCACAGATAATATCCTTTCCAGTGATACCTAACAGCAACATATAATATCAATGAATTCGGTATAGGTACTCTCCCAAATTGACTCTTTCAGATATTTTACCTGATGAAAATTCACAGAATACCTGTAAATATTTATACCTGTGCAATATATCTAATATATATATATAAATGCGCAGCTAATCCTTATCACCATCATAACGAAGTTGATTACCGTGGTGATTACATTGAAACAATAACAATTGTGTTGTGTTCTGTCGAGTTTATCTAAAAATGATCTTAATCGTTTAGAAGTTATAGTGGAATTCATAAAAACTACATATCATGCAAAAGTCGACGTCATTGGTAAATCTCAGATAGAGAGCTTTTTAAAGTTGTATGGCGTAAAAATGAAGTCCTTGAATCAGCGTACTAACAGATTAAAAATTAAACATTCCGATTGGATGGATACTGATACAGAAATATCGGCGTGCAAAATATCAACTGGAGCACCCTGCAAGACATATGATGATTTAAGTACAAGATTTAAGAAGGAAAGACTGGCCCATAAGCTTTCTATAATTTCGAATGAAGAAGTTTTTGATACATTCAAAGAAATGTTAAAAAAGGAGAAGCAAACTAAGAGTGAAATTAATATTGCTGAAATACTGCCAACTGCATCGCCAAAATATCTTAAACGGATTGCCGAAAGTGTACCTACTCCAACATCACAATCCAATTTTACAGAAGAAGAAGCAATTGCTTTAATGCTTGAAGTGGACCTCAGCCGAAACAAATATCAAATTTTAAGAAAAGCTCAGCTTGAAAAGGGAAAGGAAAGCAGTCTTCATCAAAGTGTAAAAACTCATTTGAAGATATATGGCTTAACACCACTTCAGAATCAAAACATTTTTGCAGATCCATTAGGTTCGAATACACAAGGGAGTCGAAGACAACAACAAAGGATTTAGTATAATATATTAAAGATAAAATAAATGATTTACAACCTCTTTCAATAACCATAAATCGATACACATTCGACATATCCTTTCAATTTAGTCCAACAATGATTGATGGAAAGGTCAGTAATGCCATTACGGAAACATCTTCTTTTTGGAAATGCTCACTATGCGATGAGATGAAATCAGAATTTTCGAATATTGGTAAAGCAAGAAGTGTTAATGAAGAATTTCTGTCTTTCGGAGTATCTCCACTTCACGCCAGAATACGGTTCATGGAGCATTTTCTGCACATAGCATATGATTTAAAGTATAGACGTGTGCCAGAAAATTTAATAAAACCTAACAGAAACAAAAACACTTATCATATCCAGGATGAATTCAGAGATGAGACGGGATTAAACATCGACAAAGCCCTGCCGACTGGTGGTAGTACAAATGATGAAAACACAGCAAGAAGGTTTTTCGGGAATTTCGAAGCAATATCAAAAACAACTGGCATTAATAAAGAGTTACTTGACAGGACTAACACACTATTATTGGCAACTTATAGTAAGCACAAAATTAACTCTGCTCGATTTGGAGAATATGCAACAGAAATATCTAAACTACGTGTTTCTCTATATCCATGGAAAGAAATGACACCAACAGTACATAAAGTATTGTGCCATGGCGAAATTATAATTGAACGAAATATTCATCTACTTGGAGCGCTTACAGAAGAGGCTTAAGAAGCAAGAAATAGAGATTTTAAGCACGTTCAAATATTCCAGGAAATGCTCCAGAACGTCACAAAACGAGGATATTTTTGATAGCCTATTGTTATCATCAGACCCTATACTATCATCAGTGAGAAAACGTTGGATTTGTTATGAGCCTTTATCAACTCAAAATACTGAAGACTTGAAGGACCTTTATTATCTTTTAGATATGTATACAGATACAACAGATTATTTTATAGAAAATAAATAGTATAAGTTTAAAATATTAGAAAAATTGTCTGCATAAATTTAATGTAAATAAGTAATAAAAAATCGTATTAGAAATAGAATATTTATTAAGGAAGATGATAAATACCAAAAATAATAATATTGATTAAGTTCAAATAGACATTTTTTGTTTGTTTTGTTATTTTAAATTCATTAATAGAAATATATGAATGCTTAGAAAAGGATAAAGATTTACTTATATTTGGAAAATTAGGCAACCCTATTAAAAATAAAAAAATATTTATTAATTATTTTTATAAAAATATTTTGTGTATAGATATTATTAAAAGTATACAGAAATACTCAATATTTTCTAAATAATTATTCAAGCAAGCCTAAAGGTAAAAGTTGCTAGTTTGTTAAAATATAGTCATATATACAATAAATTGGAAATATAAAAGTTTAAAGGCGCATAATTCTGAAATGACGCATGAATTGACTTGAATGTTTTTGCAAAAAAATCGGAAATTATATATATATATATATATATATATATAGGATAAGCTTAATTTGGAATACATATTTTTAAAATTTCTTTCGCTGTTTAGAAATAAACCAAACAAAACGCCCAATTTGGGGTTTTTGGAGAAAATTGAAATTTTTTAATTGTAATAACATACTTGTTTATAAAGATTTGCAGGAAATATGGATATTATTAATATAAATAAAAGCGCGTTAACCAAACTTCAATCAGGGGTATGGTTTCTCATAATTCCCAAAAAAAAAAAAAATAATGAAAATTCCTAAAAATGGGATTTTTTACATTTTTGGCTATAGAATCCACATTTTTCCGAAGTCCCGTAGATTTTGACTTAGGACTTTTAATAATATATTGGAGATTCCTAAAATATATTCCACTTGTCGATTCCTTCTTTGGGATTTGAAAAAATGTGGTCTAAAATCAAAACTTTCATATAAAATAGGTCGAATTCGGGAGGGTCATGGTAGTTTTGTTCTTTAACTAGTTAAGAAAAAGGACCAATAAAATTGGTCCGAAATACTAGGATATATATGAAAAAAACTGGACCAAGAACATGCAAAATTATAGGTCTTATCAGGGTCTACAACAATATATAAAAATATTTGATATCGGACGAGAAACAAAAATTTGGCAAGTGATTAGAAATTTTTTATGTCAGAGGTACTTAACTTTGAGCCCCCTTAGCTCCACCCCTGAGGTGTTTGTTGTGCCCCCCTTCCCCCTTAACATTGTACACTCCTCTGCTACGCCTATAACAAATTTCATGAAAATCCAACCATCCGAGAAGTTACAGATTTATTTCCAAAAAATTTCGATTCTGCCCTACTGTGTATTCTAGCATTCTTAATGCAAGCCGGTAAATTATTTATAAATATTAGAAATAAAAAGGGCCGAGATGACTTCCTTGCGGATTACCAGATAAATCAGGAATGGTTTTCGATGTACATTCTGTAAATAATACACATTGTTATCTATTTTTAAGATATGTGGAAATCCATTGAAGAAGACAGGAGGAAATCCGAGTTTATCTAATTTATATTATCGAAAGCTTTACTGAAATCAGCATATATTGTGTATGTGTGTAAACTGGAATCAAGTGCAGTTATAACTGAGGTTGAGGTAGCTAAAATCGACTTCTAGGAAATTGCATTTAAATTGGAAGCATTTGAAACATGACGAGGTAGAATAAAATTATTTAAATTAGGAGTTACAACAGGAGCATGACTACTACTTGAATCTGCGGTTGGTAACGGTATAGAATCACTAGGTATAATAACCTCTGTATTTTTAGGAATATAAGGGGGTGTCGAATTTAGAAAAAAATTTAGAATGTAGAAAAAAGTTCACCGTATTTAGTTAGTTTTCCTTGTAGAGAAGAAAATTCTTTTTTAATTTCTTCGAACACAGCTTTATAACTTTTGAAGAAAATATAAAATTCAATGCCAATTACCTGCAATTTGGACAAGCCCACTGCAAAGTTTTTGGCGTTGCCGGATAATGCATCAGCATTACGAATTTTGGGGCCACTATATTTTAAGTTTTAGTTTCCCAAACAGAAGCAACCATACGTTCTTCGCTGAAAATACTATAGTTTTTATTCATACAGTCCATATCGAACTATTATTAAGGTTCAATGCAATAAAAAAAAATTGTAATTAAAACATAATTGCAAACCCAAATCAATGAACTTCAATATTCACTAATTATGATATATATGTGGAATACTTATCTTAAATGAAATAACCATTAAAGACAATTATTAATGGTGTTTTAAATTAAAACAGTTTTATAAAATCGCAACACAAAAATTTTCACAACCGAATTTTACAAGGTTACCAAATGATTGCAAAAGGACCAATAAACACCAAAATTTATATCGAAAAGTGTTTACATAGAAAAAGTCACCAATCACAAATCACCAAAATAATTCATTTAATTAAACATTCTTTAAATTTTCACCTCTCACCAAAATGATTTTATCAATTACTAGTAATTGAAAAATAACAAAAAACCGAAAATTTTTTCCAATTAAAAAATATATTAAATCAGGCAAGTAGATAATTGAATGAATTAAAAATTTAATATATATTTATTAAATTTTGATATAAAATGAAACAACTGTGTTAATTGAAAAATATAAGATATTTTTTTGTATAGAGAAGCCTATAAAAACATTTATTCAACAACACAATGGTTACGTATTATTTTAGACCACTTTCTATGCAAAAGACACAATGCAAACGCAGTGCACTAGCGGAAACGTGAACACTTGGACGTATGAACCATCCAGAAATATGTTGTATGCATTATTGCCTGTTTTGCCTCTTTGAGGTTAAATTTGTTTAAAATTCTTTCTAGACGTCTCCGACTTTTAAAAATAAGTTAAGTACATCAACAAAGAAGAAAATAATTTCTTGTTTGCATTTACTAATTTTATTTTAACATAGTTTTCATTTAAACATTCTTGACTATTAATGCATACATATGTGTATACGATCGACGAAGTTCAGTACATTACACAATGCGGTTTTGATATTTTTAAATATTTATTCCTTTTTTAAAGATTCTGTTTTTCAGTAAGAAGTATAATTTTAAAAATTAAAACTAGTGGTACTGTATCATTAGTATTATTTGGGTACTGTTTCAATCACTAATGATTAGCAATAGTAGTCGTTTCATAATAAAATTCTTAAAAAAATAGATATGAGAATGAAGGGACATTCAAGCTCGTATTTCTTATCAGCAACGAAGGAGTTTTTAGATTATATAATTGTCTAGTTAAAAGATAGAGCAAATATGTCAATTATGTCTTATAAAGGAGAAATAGTCCTACAAATACGTAGTACCAATTAGATATACAACATTACTCCCTATCAGTTTTTTTAAGTTGAAAAAATTAAAAATTTCACTTTTAAAACGTATATATCCGTGACAAAATGAATGTTGGGGAAAATTTGTATAGAACATAATTAATCTATGATCGTAGAGCATTAAAATTACATTGCCAAAAAAAAAAATTCTTTAAAAATTTATAAAAAAGCGTTAAGGACCCAAGTTTTTTTTTTTTTTTTGGAACAACTATTATATGGGTATCAAAAGTAATACAAATTTCGAATTCGCTTTGGTGGAAAATGTATGATAGTTTTTTTTTTCTTTTATCAAAAATTTATACTTATGACCATTCAGAAAAGATTGCGATTTATCCAATCCATAGCAATTATTGAGAGACGACATCAATGCAAATTGATTATTGAAAATAGAAAAATAAAAAGAAAATTAATGAAAAATAATAATTTTTAAGCCTAATATAGTGCATACAGAAAATGGATTGTTTGGAAAACGGTTACTATTATTAAAATTCAACTGAATAAATAAAAAATTGTTTACAAATATAAAAAAGAATATGTATTCAAAACGATTTATTTAACCATAAGAGTAAAAATATTAATATGATCCATTATTCAAGCTATACGTTTATTTTTAAAAACAAATATACATATATTTAAAGATAGTCCTTATCACGATCTCTAGAATTCCAAAAAAATTTTTGAAATAGGTATTCGTCTTCCGGAAATAAATATCTGCTATACAAAAATATATATATGAAATCTAATCTGGGGTATATCTGAAATACGTTTCAATTTGTATTCGGTGTGAGTTTGAGCGATATCTATATTGTGGCAAGTGGGGGTTTTAAAAAGTCATCAACAGCGCTATCCATAATACGCAAGTGTGTGCTAGCTAACGCCATAAGTACTTTTTTATATTAATTTATCTCCTATTTGTTAATATATCATTTTTAAGATAATAATATAAAAAGCATAATGAAAAAAAATAAGGGTATTAATTGGCAAAACTGAAAAATTCAATTGTACCAACTGATATTTTTAGTTTTACTTACTGAATTGATTTTTTTTTTTTTTAATTGCCATTGGTTCAGCAATATAATAGTCTTTGTAACTGAATTTAAGAATGACTAATAAACAACAAAATTCGATTTTCAAAAAATGAATCCGTTTGCTCTGTGTAGAATTAAATTGTTGAAATATTGTTAATAGTATTTGTTGTTCAGAAGTTAAATAATATTCTTTATATTTTTTTAATCTTGGCAATCGAAAACATGAACAAATTCGAAAGCGTCAACAGCCTTGATAAAAAGTGGTATTAAGAGATATTGGATGCAGATGAAAACCCAGAATAAGTGGCGCAGAGCATAATATAATGTTGGTGAAAGTTCTGTACAAAAACTAATGAGTAGTGACAGGAATATGGTCCGAAAATTTTATGAAGACAAATTACAATAACATAATTTTTATTTTATATTTAATGCCAATATATTACAATTAAATTAAATTAAATTATAGTTGAGATTTAAATGTATGTAATCATTTTAAATATATTTGCGGGCAAAGAGTGGCTAATTTATGTGATCTTTAGAATATTTATCATTAAATTATCTGTACACCAGCACAAATACATTTATTCTCTCTACCGACGTTGATGAGATAATATTATTAATATAAAATGTATCTCTAAAAATATACAAGAGAAATTCACTTGCTTGTATTAAATATCCAATGTATTAATTTCGTACAATTATATCACTAATGTTGTCGTTCTTTGCCGACTTCAATTTTCTCAAAAAAAAAAAAAAAAAAAAAAAAAATCCATTAAAACGGATTCTTAATATTTTAAATTAAAACGTCTGTTTCTTTCAATATTTTCGTAACCAAATAGCCAATGGTCATAAGTCAATGTAGTTTGAATTGCGTGACAAAAGAACATTCATTTATATTAAAGTCTTTAAAAACTTCAATGGCGCCAGAGGAAAAGGTATACCACTTAAGCAACATAAATAAGTATTGCAAACACATACTTATTTTGCTGCCATTTAAAGTAGTGAAATCATTTGATGCATAATAATCAATGAATTGATATACCAATATATTTATTTATTTTAATTATAAAATTTTCACAGTTGGTTTCAGAATGGAATTTTCAAACAGTTTAAAGGGAGTTCTGCAACAGTTATGTATTACGTTCTAGATACAAATACTATAATCATATTCATAATTATTGTTGAATTCTGAAGTACTATCGCAATACTACTTATAAAAGGTTTTCTAATAGTGACATACCTATGAGCCAGTTTTTATTTCTCGAATATATGCAGAATCAGTGCACCTTAATCATTTCGTGTAAGGGGCGCGAAAATTACAGCGGTTTTAAGTTAAATGTATAGATTTTTTGTTACGCGTAATATTAAAACCTACTGAGTTATTCAAATAAAATTTATGGTATTTTCAATGTTTGGTGGTATTAGTGTAGCATATTATAGGGTTCACTAGCAAAATTAAAAAAAAATCTTTATACAAAAAATCACTATTTTAAAAGTTTTTGCGAAAAATTAGATTTGAATCTAAGTTACTCCTCCATATATAATACGAAAACATAATGTATTAGAGTTTACTACAAAGAAATGCTATATAATATTGTGATCCTTTCTTTTTTTTTTTTTGTTCCATAATTACGCCAAATGTGGTCAATTTCTTTTTGTCTATGCAATGTGCCTTAGCAAAATGTGTTTTGACAGAAGTGAGCGTCATCACTATCATCGACATTTGAGTTAAATTTAGTCTCGCGATCAATTACTTTCATTGCCGCTCTTATATTTATATATCCAAAATTTGTGGAATTGCAAATTTTTTGTAATTTTTAAAAAGTTCATACAAATTTATAATTAAACCAGTTTCAATCGTTATTGTGATGAAATCAAAAGCTAAATATAATTTGTTCGAAATAATATAAATATTGTTTATAGCCTGATAACGCAATAGTGTTCAAAAATCTCTTGATTTTGGTTTTGAAACAAATTCTAATACAGGGAAAAACAATTAGGAGTTATGCCTATTTGGACACTCTTCCTATGTCAAATAGTTAAAATTTCATCCTTCGTGGTTATTGGACTGTTGCACTTTTCTACTATTGAAAGTTAATATTAAAGGAAATACGTCTATATAAATAGTCTAAGTTCGAAATATATGCGTTTGGAGCCAGATTAAATCAAGTTAGCGTAATAGCATTTCATTTCCTTTAAAGAATACTCGTTAAAATAAGAAATGGCCTGTCCAAAAGTAAAGTTTCTAGTTGAATTTTAGTAATAATATCGAATTAAAAAATATGATTATAAAATGTATCATTCCTTCTGAGTCGATTTAATTCCTTTACATATCATGTTAATATTCTCTATATATAATTTAGGGACAAATGTGTTAGCTGTATGTCTATGAAATGTAAATTTTACATGCAAGTGTTGATGTATATATTTGAACATTCCTTGTTTCTGTGTTGTGAAGACTATTCTATTTATTTATTACATTTTACATTCATTATATTTTGAGAAACAAACATTCATACGTAAATATGTGTATGTCTTAAGTTTTGGGGTTTAAATAGCAAATAACAACTAAACTTAAATAAAAGACCAGACCAAGAACAACCAACATATTCACTCATTATAGTAAAATACAACACATCACACTAAAATGTCATCACATCTAAATTGAAATGCCATTAAGGTTTCTCAAATAACCACGTCTGCATGTACATATATTCGTATATTGTATCCCTGTAAACATATCATCTTGTGGTCACTAAGTATTTTAAGTGTTATAACAGTGACTTTCACGCGGCACTAGAGGGAGTAACCTCTTTGCGGTTTTTAAAAGTGTCATAAAAATTTGAAAGCTTAAAGTATAAATAGCGTTGCCAAATTCAAATTGTAATCTAACTTGATATTCCTTGATTTCTAAAAAAAAACTTAACAATAGCAAAAAATATTTTATTTTATGGAAATACATGTATACAAATTTCTGTGCAATAGGAATATAGGTTTTATTATTATTATTATTATTTTTTTTTTTTCGAAAATAAGAGTTTACCATAATTCTTTTGTTATAAGAAATAATTATAATAAAATAACATTAATTTTTAAATATAGTTGCAATTTCATACCATAAATTAAATAAAACATTTTTATTGATTGCGAATCTTTTTGAAAATTGCAATAATAATGCAAAATTAAACAACTTTTTACTCAGTTTAAAACATCATAATATGATATTATGGGCCGTTAATTTATTAATTTTAAACTCAAAGTTTAATCCTAATTGTAAACAAAATGATCAGTTTGTGTGAAAAGAATGTCATTTTATATATAGTTATTCTTTAATTTGTTAATGTTTAATGTTTTATTTTAGTTTTTGTAATATTATTTTAAGTCTTTTGTTATATTTTTAAATTATTACTATTATTTTTTTTAAGCATTTTTCGAGAATTTTAGGTTTTGTTAAATAATGGTTTTTGAGTGAAGTGAAAGTCTGTTTATTTAGTTAAAATTATTTATAATATAATATTTCAATTTCATTTACTTAGTTAAAAAATCGAATTTTAATAAAAATTTAATTTGGTTCGTTTAAAGAAAAAATTTTTTAAGCAATTTCATAAATATAATATAAGCACGGTAATCCAGATATCGTTTCTTAACTTATCATTTCATAACTCTGTAATATGGACTAAATAATAAAAAGTCTTTTCTTATTAAAATTTTAGCATAACTTGGAAAATTAAATAATAACTGACATAGCTATTATATAAGACTTAATTCCAATTGAATTCCTTCATTTTCAGTTAATGTTTCTTCCAAAAATTCTTCAATAAAAAGATTACAAAAAACTTAATACATATTATTTGACGAAAAGTTTAAACTTTATATTCTAAAGCTATGTTCACATTTAACAAATATTTCATTAAAATTGCATGACCACTAGTTTTATAAAAATATTGTTTGATTTTGCAAATGTTTGATAAGAGAAAACAGTGTTAAAAAAAAAATTCGATAAAATGTCTGCTATGATTAGTGATAACTAAAAAATCGTTTTCCTTTAAAAAAAATTGAAATTAGGAAATATTTTGAATAGTGGCTACATCATTTTGGTCAAATATTTGACTAGCCTGAACATACCTTAAGTGTTTCACATATTAAATAAAAGATATATTGTAATAGTTTTTTAACAAAATTGGACCAGAGAAAAGCCTAGATAATCCGGATAATTCGACAATCCAGATTCAGTTCTGCAATAATTATCCAGATTCTCGAGTTTATACGGTATCAATTTTAGAAAGTGTTTTTATTATTTTCTTTAATGTTCCTTTAGCTTTAGCCCTGAAAATAATTAATATATCTTTTTTTTAATACGTTAAGTTTCTGTTATTATCACCTTTTTCTAGTACGTTTTTTATTTTTATCACTCTCCAGCATCTTTCTTTGTAAATTCTAGAAGTTTTTCTCACTTAGGTTTTGGCAACACTGACGGATATACGAGTATATATATTATTTTTGCAGCATATATATTATATT
Organism: Protocalliphora azurea; assembly: GCA_932274085.1. Classification (NCBI taxonomy): domain Eukaryota; kingdom Metazoa; phylum Arthropoda; class Insecta; order Diptera; family Calliphoridae; genus Protocalliphora; species Protocalliphora azurea. The sequence goes on along the minus strand of OW026522.1, from coordinate 82,672,262 downwards.
AGTATATATTTTTTTTTATTGTTTTGTAATAATTTTAAAAACAATTCAAAAAATCAAAAATAATTTATGCACATGTTGCTACAGCTACATATATAAAAATAATAAAAAAAATTAATAATAATAATTATGAACATTTTTTAAATATTTATAAATACATTTTTGGAAAAATCTGTTACAAATTGAAGAAGGCCAGAAGTAAGATTTTGAATTTAGTAAAATGATTCGCTAAGCAATGATTGTTATCCTTCTATTAGAATCGAAATTCTACTGGCGATTGTATTATCAGCACTGTAGAGTCGTCGTGTCGCTGGGTCATATGATCCGTTGAAAAAAATATGTCAATATTGGCCAAAATAAATCGTTACATACGCTCTCCAAAGTGCTTCGGGTTTATACATACAGTTGTGATGTTTCTACGGATCATACCTTTCGTTAACATAAGGATGTTGGCTGATTAAAACTTAAGTAAGAAGAATGACTACTTATAGATTGTCCGTAAGAGAATACCGATTTCTATAATAAGATTGTTGCTGAGCAGCTAACATGTCTTTGAAATTACAATTTTTAAACAACAAATGCTAAGCATTTATTATGGAAGATATTAACTTGATATTCTTCACGATTAATTTTATAGTTAGTAGATTCAGAGCACTTTACGGTTGATGGTACACATGACTTAATACTTCATTTCTTTATTAGCATATATAAATTGTAAAAGATATATACATATTATAATTTTTTGCTGTTTCTAACTTTTATTTGAACATTTGGATGGATGCTAGAATATTAAAGAAACTGTTATGTTGAAGATACTGATATATCGCTATTTTATTTTTATTTTTACATCCGGTATTTCATTTATATTCTCTAGTATTAAATCGCTATATACGTACTATATGTCTGCAATACATACATATCGTTGGTTCCCTAGTGAAATTCGACCATCTGAAATTAGACCATCTGAAAGCTTTTAGTTTTAATATATTTTTAAATATCTGGATTAGTTTCAATGTTATCAATTGGATTATTTTTTTTTTTTAATTATGTTTTTTCATTTATAAAAATATTTTTTTTCTTAGATATTCTGTCATATGATATTTCATCAGTGCATCGACGATATATTTTATCAATAAAGAATAAAAACAATATCAATATCAATACTATATATATCAACATTACATTAAAATGCATTAAATTTAACTAATAATGTATATAAAATTATCTTGGGCTATCAAAATATCAAAACATCATCATCATTAATAAAAGATTTATAAATTTATTAAATATCCTTAAATTTTTTATTATTATTTTTATTATTTTTAAAATATAAATTGTTTGAAAATTTGTTTAAAACCAAATATTACTTTATTTGCTTTCTTCAAACTTTTCTTTAAAATTTTGAGAATTTTCAATAATTTGGTTCAGAAATAGTATAAACATTTTATTATAGAAAATAATATTTGTTTTCTATGAAACATTTATGAATTTTAATGTTTTATTTTACAATTTCAGTGATGGGTCCAATTTCAGTAGAAATAGTAATTAAGTTTAAGAATTCTGTAATAAAATACGAAATTTGATTTTTTCTGTGTAGAGATTTACAAGGCCTATCCATATCTAAAATTCTTTTACATTCACGTCACAAATGATATTTTTTTTTTATTTTTTGGAGAATTAAAAAAGAAATGCATGGCCGAGGCGACCAACTTTAAAGATCTACTCTCTTTTTCCCATGACCCGTTAGGGGCCAGTGCTCCCCCAAATCTACTTGAAAACACCCTCAGCTGTGACCATGTGAAACTTTATTTATATACCTCCAACCGGTTCATACACAGAAAAAAATAAACTTTCGTACTCTGTTACTAAATTTATAAAACCCATTATATTTTTTACTTAAATCGGACCTATCACTGAATTAATAAAATTAAATATTCAAATAAATATTTTATTGAAAAAAAAAATAAATAGTTTATAGTTTTTTGTTGAACTTTTTTCATATAGTTATTTATAGAATTTTTATATGCTCGGCTTAAGTTCATTGTAATTGTAGAAGAATACAGTGTAAAAGTTTTATTGGACACTCGACAGAATGGAATGCATTTTCTGGTCCGCCACGGCCTTCATCAACACTCTTCAGCCTTCCACCGTGGTGTTCGCTGTAAACGCCATCTATTGTAAGTTAACAATTTACAACTTACATTGTTATTAAAAAAATTAAATTTTTTTCTTATTAAAATATTTTTACTATTTATAAATTTGGATATTTGAAAATTCTTAAGAAATTCAATAATATGGTTTATTAAATTCAATAAAAATAATATTAAATTTTTTGCATTTTTTCAAACAATTTTTATTTTTTATTTAATATTTTTTTTACATTTTCTATAATATATACAATAATTCGGATTGAATGTTAGTATTGTATTTTATCATGTAAATGCATGTATGAAAATTTGGTGTAGAGAAGCGAAAATTTTATATAATACTAACTAATTAATGGAGACTTTTTTAGATGAAATATAGTGTATAGTATATAGATAATGTGTAATAATGCTGGTGAGAAATAATGGTACCATAACTAATAGTTTATGTATTCATGTATAGTAGTATATAAAATACAATAGACCCCATCATTTATGCGATATATTGCTACATACATGCATATTTCATATGCTTTTGATTCATCTAGAAGATACACAAAAATAAATTGTTACACATATTTGGTAATGCAATATATACGAAAATTAAGGTAACTTATCTCTGGAATACTGAAAATGATGGAATATATATATATATATATATATCTATATATATATATGTATATATATATATATATATATATGTATATATATATATATATATATATATATATATATATATATATATATATATTTATTTATTTATTTATTTAATTGTCAAAAGACAAGAAATTGTTTTTCGTATTAGTTTAGAATGAATTTACAAACAATAAAATTGTATATTAAAATCAAAAAAAAAAAAAAATATAAAATTTTATTTAAAGTTAAATAATGATTTATTTAAAAAATTCTCGTCATAATTTTTTCAGTGTAATCAAATAGAATATTAAAATCAAATATTATTTTTTATTAAATTTAATTTGAATCCAAAAAAACAAAAAAACAAAAAGCGTTTTGGGACCACTGTGCATTGGTGTCTAAGGTGTAATATTAATTATATAGTCCAAATGTTTGATGGGATATATTGAATTGTTTATTTGTTTGTTCCTTCATTCGTTTTAGTAAGTGAGTAGGAGAGTGTATCCTTATGTGTATGTTTTGTATTTAAATGTAGTAAAAATACATACGTGCTCACTAAGATTTTTGTGTTTACATACCCATTCCCTACAACCAAAATAATAGAAAAATGAATCCATTTCGTATTGCTTAGAAGGAAGATTTTATTGCCGCAATAATCATATTCGTATTGCGGATGTTTCTCCCATCGGGAGAGTTTGTGAATCACAGGTAATATATCTAAGCATTAGAAAATCAATACGTCTAGAAGAAAAATAGAGAATACTGCTAGATAATCATCAAGGTTAAAAAAAGTAGACACTGATATAGATAATCTTCTAGAAGATATAACAAATATATAGAAAAATTATCACTAAATATATCTTGAAATAATATAATAAGGAAAATTTTTATATCTTGTACATAAATCTTACAAAGTATATTATTATTATTACTATTATTATTATTATTATTATTATTATTATTATTATTATTATTATTATTAAACTATATTATAAAATACGACAACTAAAACACTCACATTAAATGTCAATTTTTTGCTAAAAGACAAATAAATTTCTTCAATATTTTTTTTTTAATTTTTGAATAATTTTTCGACAACTGAAAAAATTGTGACTGGAAAATAGAAATGAAAAGTCAATAGGACATCATCAATTTATTGCCGAAGTGATAATCACCTTACTGAAAAAGGACGATATTTTGAGGATAAAATAATAAAAGAAATTAATATTTTTTATGTGTTTTATTGTTTATTGCTTTGATTATTTTCGTTCAAATAAAAAAAGAAGATATTGCGAAAATTGTTTCTTGGAAGATATCTTCCAAATGTTTGTAGGGTTTACATTTAAGTGTGAATGAATACAAGAAATAACACATGCGTTTGCATTTGCTGACCTTAAACAAAGAAAACTGATTTCATTATATTTCAATACATGTGCATAAAAGAACATTCATATATATATATACATATAAACTTGTACAAGTTTTGATTATGATTTTAAGATACATCATACAGCCGCATTTGAACTTTATAACTTAGTGCTGAGATTTGTGTTTTATAATGACAACAAAAGAGATTTACAAACAAATTTAAATTGTACATAGTTAATTTATTATAGAGAAATTTATGGAATACAAATTGGGACTTTTATATTATTTTTTATAAGGTTTAAAAAAAAGATAAATATATTATTTATATATTTTAAATGCTTTCAGCAAAAAAAAAAAAAAAAAAACTTACAATATAAGAGATTTAAAAACATATTGAATTCATATTATACATAATTAATATAAAATAGGAAAATTTATAAAATACATATTGCACTTTTAAATTTTTATTTTTTATAAAGATTTAAAATTATTATTTTTGTTTTAATGCTTTGAACAAAAAATCTTATTTAACTTGTTCCATTATACAACATATACGACCAAAAAACGTAAAAGTTATTAAAGAATAAAATTAACCAACACCTTTATTAATATAAATTTATTAAAATTTTTACTCGTTTATATTTCTATGTACTTCTTTACTTGTAAACAAGACTTGTTTTATTTATTGGTGGTCCTAATATGAAACATTCATAATGAAATATTTATGTAAGATTTATGTAAGTACTTTTACTTCTTTCTTAATTTTAACATCATCTACACTTTTAAAACCCACATAATAAAACCTTGAAGAAAAATACAAAATCACTTTAACAGCTTATAGTACTTAGAAACACATTTGGACAGATTTATATATAGAGTTTCTATCATAGTTTGATTTTTTTAAGGGAAGTTTTCGAATAATCTGGATTTAAAAACTTAATTGTGTTGTTTGCAATACCTCTTAAGTTCCTATATTTATCAAAATCAAAAGCGCTAAATTTAATCGAGACACTGAATAATCCATTGAAGCCATAGTTTTGGGATATAAAGTCAAACAATATAAAAAGGAAGCATATCCACAACGTATATAGCAGGTCAGATCCGATTATATAATTCATTATTGCTCGAGACAGCTAAATTTCTTACATAATACGAAAAGATGTATTAAAGTTTCATAATTGTTTGTTAATATTTATAATTATTTGTAAATTGTTCAGACTCAAGTTTATTGAAATAATTATGGAAGAATATTTTGTAAAAGTTTATTAGACACTCGGCAGAATTAAATGCATTTTCTAGTCAGCCACGACCGTCATCAGTATTCTTCGGGGTCCCACAGTGATGTTCTCTATAAACTATTGTAAACTATGCAAATCTATTTAAATAAAACTTTTGAGAAATAGAATTACTGTTTTACTACTCCACTATGTTATTGAGTTAGATGAATGGTCTACGATAAAGCTTTTTAAAATTATTTTGTTGTTGAGTAGGTTCTTTTATAAATATTTTCTCTAATTCTATTATTCCTTTTCTATTTCTTCCTTTTACACACTTTTATGTGTTTAAGCATTAAACACATAAATCTTTAATCTTTAAACAATATTTAAGGAATAAAAATTTTCCACAATTTTTCAAGTTTATTATAAATTTTTTATTATAAATTTTTTTACAAAAGCTAATACAATGATGCAATGTAAGAAATGCTAGAATTTGTGCTGATAATAATTATTTTTTTTTTAACATATCATGAACTATTGTGTGAATATATTGCAAATTTCTAACCAAAACTTTATGGAATATGATTTATACCACTTTAGATGAAGAACTTAGTACAGAATTAAATTTTAGGTAAAAATTTAAAAAAAAATAGAACAATTTTTAAAATTCTTATGCAGATTATATTCAAATATTTACTGACATCAATATAAAACGAAAGATTGGTATCTTGTATAATGGATTTTTATACCCTACACCACCATAGGTGATTGGGATATTAACGAATGGAAAAATCTTCGCAGCCCCACCTTAAGTACACAGAACCAAAACAACATTCTGACTCTATTTACCGATACCCGTCCGTCCGTGTGGACAGTTGTGAACAGAATAACTAAATCTTGATGAAAATTGGCATAAATAATTATTTTGGCACAATGCCAAAGCCTATTGAAATTAATTAATAATCGGTTAATAATTTCATCTTGCCCCATACAAATGTCCTTCCTATATAAGGGTTTATCAATCATAAATGCCTTAACCCATTTGCTACCACTGTTGCGTTTTCGCATCAGTAACTTATATATCGTCTGATTAATTAATTAATTATGCAGTTAGTTGTAATTTGTTTACAGTTATTTTTAGATTAATATGTTGTCTTAAAGATAAGATAAGATAAAAAATTAAGTTTTTTCTAAACAATGTGCTTAAAATTGGATATTGAAGCCAATTGGATCACCTAAAAAGTTGATGATGAAAATGGTCATTTCGGCGTTATTTTTACATCTGCTTTTCGAAAAAGTGTTTTTATGCCAATGACTTATTGTAATGGTAAATAACTATAAATTTATGCAAAAAATTTTTTAAAATGCCATCCAGAAGAATTTTCCGGATCCAAGAATAGTACGATTTCCATAATTTTCTATGACCTGTATTTCGGAACATAAAACATTTAGAGGCCCAAATATTCTGAATTTGTCATCACAATAACGAAAACAAACTTAATGTTAAATTTTTTGAAGTTATCTCAATGAAATCGGGCAGAGGTCGGAAATAGGTTAAATATAGCAACATTTTAATAAAATTTGTGCCAAATTTCATAAAGATTTGTCTGCAATTGACCATAGCTCCCTTGTAAACCCCTATTCCGAAAATCACTTTAACGTGCACAATTCCCATTCAAATGTTAGTATTGAGTTAATGTTTGACAGAAATAAGTTTTATATAAATAGAAATCATAGTACCATAGTACCCACATAAGTCCCATTTTTACAAAACAATTCCAAAGTGAATAAATTTATATAAATCAATGTATTGTTCAGTATTGGTATATTTTATTTTACACATAATACAAGTATCGGTCTACAATTGACCACAGGTCTAATACACAATAGTGTAGGGTATCATATCTTTTTACTTATTTAAATTTTATTTGCAGATATCTGCGGATAAAGCCAGGAGATAACTGAACATTGTATCTACACCAGTCGCTCGGACGGTCGTTATTATACCACCAAATTTGTTTAAAATAACATGGCAAACATATTTGTTATTCATCGTTGTAATTGTAATAGTTCCGTAAATTTTCATCATGATTGATTTATTAATAAAAAAATATACCTAATATCTAAGCTTTTTTTGTACTAAATATTTTGATTTTTTAACTGTTTAAAATAAACTTACTTAAAAAAAATTTATTTACGAAAAAGCACCTCTTGGAATCATTCACGTTTTTTTCCCAATCTTGAGGGCTCATTAACGAGATATATCTCAAACGATTCATAATTATAATAGAAATAAATAAAGGTTCTTCAGTTTGCAATTCTCGGAACGGCGTCAATTTTCTAATCTAAAAACTGCAAAATTTTTATGTTTGATCTTTTAATTTTGACTGATTAGCGGTACCACATGGAACCATTTCAGGCCTGAAATCAAAAGTTAATTTAAAAAATCTAAATTAAAAAAATAGGTTAGGTCTAACGCCGATTTTTTAGAGGCAAACCTAAAAAAAGAGTTCCCCATATAGGGGTAAAGGAATTTACTATATTAAAAAAGCTATGTTATTCTGCTTTATAAATAAATTTTAATTCTTAAAATTGACCTAAAATTTTATGGATGACAAAGAACTCCCCAAAATGACAATTTTAAATGTCAGTTAAAAGTGCCATTGTATAAAATCTGTTTCCGTTAAGGTTTAAAGGAAAATTAGTTTCATAAGCAATCTAATTTTAAAGGTTATTTCGGAGCTTCATAAAGAAGAATAAAAGACAATATATCACAACTTTCAAATATTTCTCACTATCACTATTTTGCGATAGTCTTCATGATTATTTTTCATCCTTCAAGACATTTTTACATCCTTCAATATTGGCTGTGATTTTTATGACTTCTTTTTAGTTTTTTATTATATGACATGTAAAAATGTCGAACATTTTGACTCTAAAATTACACACAAAGGCTCAAGTTGTTGATATTATATCCGCTATTCATGCCAGGTCACATAAACTTTCGATATTGTAGCTCATAAGTTGACAGTACGCTGTGCCATCACTGACGACAACATTATTTTGGATTATAAGAAAGTTATAATCAGGCTTGAACAATTTCCGAAGAAGAACTTATATGCAACTTATGCTCAAATGTGGATCAAGTTCTTAGGATTGTAGAAGCGTTATAATTCAGTTTGACCGAATTTGGAGAGTTTTCTATATGAAACCTGTGTTTTATTGTGGATCAAGTCTTGTTGTACTTTGTAGAATCTTATATGTGCAAAAAATACAGTGTCTACCAATACTAATTTATGCACTTTATAATGCTCTTCCGAAGTGATCCTTATATGTGAGCTATGGAGTTTTGAGGAACAACCTTAAAAAAAACATTGCTATTGTGTTCTTTACATTTATAAAAATTATTTTATAAAATGAAATTGGGTTTTAACGTATACAAAACTTGTATATGTATTAAACTATGTAATTTCTATTTGGGCCAGATTATAGTAAGTAACCATTGTCAACTAATTTGAAGAGATTTCTTTCCTGTATCGTATAGGCCAAATTTCATCCAATTATCTTAAAAATTGCGACTTGCAGCTTCATTAAAAGTTTAACATGGGCGGACGGACGAACATCGTGAACAGACTCAAACAAGTTTTTTCTACGTATAATAACCAGTTTACTTTTAGATTTATAACTATTTAAATAATACTAATAAATAATTAACATAAATTTATAATTTTTTGTACAAGCCCAACGAAAAACCCACTAAGGTACCGAGGAATCCTGGGTATTGACTAATATTACTTTTTTTTAGTATATATCGTAGGGTTAAAAATTGAGAATTCTTTCAAATTTTATAGTATTTCTCTAAATTCAACAAAATTTGTTAAGATTTCGGTAATTGTGGTAGAGTTTTTAATAAAAAAAAAGCATCTATGATATATGATATATAGAATAGTAGTAAATAACACAAAATGTGTAAATATAAGTTATTTCCCATAAACTTGGGAAAATATCGTACTCTAAAATTTCAGGATATATGAGGAACGTGAGACCATGGTTCGTAGTTCATATAGTTTTTTCAATCTAAGACGTCTTCTTCAATTTTTGACCATTCGTGATAAGAGAATAAATTACTGTATATCGTTTGAAATACATGAAATAAGTATATATCTCATTTTTCATCGTAAAATTGAAAATATGATAACTCCAATGTACAACGAGATATATATTTGTTCCAAAAAACACACGTGATACAAAAAAACTAAGAACATCTGAGCATCATAGTCATCATATTTCTCCTATTTTGGTTAAATAGAGGATTTCTTTGCAGATGAGTATAATAGTTTTTTTTTTTTTTTTTTTTTTTGCAAATATCTCGATTTTTATACATCGCACATGTTTCGATGTCATTACAACAATTTCCCAAAGTTTAGCTGAAGTACATTTTTATATACCATCAGTTTTAGAGTTGCAAATAAGAACAGAACAAATATTATTCGATTATTCGAGGAACAAATTGTTTATTCTTTTCGAGCGAACAAAAGTTTTAAATTTAGAATAAGAAATTATTCTATGAATTTTTAACGATTAATCGAATAAGTTAATAATTTTTCAAAACGAGTTTTTGTTAAATTATTATACCTTTTTGAAATTATAAGTGTAAACAATTTACTTGAAAATGATTGAAAATTTCGTTAGAATATATATATATATATATATATATATATATATATATATATATAACCATTTTAATATAAAAAAATGGAATGGGTTTTCTAAAGATTTAATCAAACGTCTTAAAGTTAGATTAAACGGGAGACGTATAAGTTTTATTAAGTTCTGTAGATTTTCCAGCGCATATTAATCGATAACCATACATAACGATGGCTTGTTAACTTAACTCAGTCAATCAATAAATAATACAAAAATTTTAAAAAAAATGATTTCGCAATATTGATGATCACTTACTTTATCATCTGCTTTTAATAAAAAGAAAACAATAATCATTTTAAAGCCAAAATGTTTAATTATGTTCTTTATGAATGATAATTTTAAAAGAAATTTAATTTCATTATATAATTTGTCTGTAATTTGAATATGATCTCAATTTTAACATTTTTTTTTTTGTTCTGTGTTAATGAATTGTTATTTTTATGTTTGTTTTATATTAATTAAACCAAGAATGGATTTAAAAATACCAGTTGTTGCAATTTTTAACTTGTAGTTAATTACTCGAACAATAAATTTTATTCTTTGTTCATTCGATTAATGAAGAAAATTTAAATTTTATTCGATCACACGAATAATTTAAAAAAATTATGAAATTTTGTTCGATCAACTTCAATATCCAATAGCTGGCAATCATAGCTATAACGCATTTTAAGTTCGATTTAATTTTTTGGTCCCAGCTACATATATTTTCAATTCTTATAACATCATGTGTACCCTTTTTAACTAAAACTGATATTGTAAAAGCTCAATTTCTGCAATATGAAATTAACACTCCAAAGATAATTATATAAATAATATAATAAGTGCTTTCATAATCATCTTAACTATCACTTTAAAACATTTTATACTGATTCCTTAAAATCGTTACACCTTGGAAGAATCAGAAGTAAAGAAACCCTATTAACCCTTCTAGCCATTTACGATGTCCAAAGAAATATTAAAGACTACAATAAGAAAAGTAAGAAAATAATATATTTACATTTAGTACTTTGAAGCAAAAAAGTCAAATGTCACGAAAGCATCATCGTCAACATCTTTGCTCTAAGTTATTGCTGTTAATGCTTGAGCTGTTGCTATTTGCATTACTGTTGCTACTTCTTTTATCGTGCCGTCATTCTTTTAAGGAAAAATAGAAAACCTACGTACATACAAGTACTTGTATACAAATTTTTAAATGAGACATCAAAAGGATTTTATTTGTCATTGTTTAGTGTTGTAAATGTAACAACTATGGCTGGGCTAGATGGCTGAATGACTGACTGACTTTTTGGTCGGTTGATGTTGGTTACCTCCAAAAAAAAAAAAATAATAAAATAAAATAAAAACAATGTAATTTGCTGTGTTCTTAACTGTTGTTGTCGTTACTGTTTTTTTTGTCATTGTTGCTGCTGCTTCTGCCATTGTAGTTTTTCAGTATTGTTCATGATATTGTAGCCATTTTATGCCATTGTCATTCATGATGTTTCTTAGATTTTATATTATTCCATTAGGGTATCCATTCGAATAATGTTCGAATTATTCGTACAAATAATTACGAATAATTATTCGAAGAACTTAATTTAAATTTAAATGGCATTTTCGAATAGAGAATATTTCAGATATTTTTATGTCTAATATTTTATTATAATTAAAAAAAAACATATTTCTTTGTGCTAAATTTAAATAAATGCATATTTGACCATTTATAAATTTATAAATTTTATAAAAATAAAAAAGAACGAAATTAACTGAAATCCATTAATTTAAGTTTTATTCTTTTTTTTAAGATTTCGACAATTGCGTATCTTTTGAAGACGGAGCGTTAAAACTAATCGGCTTTGGAGATACATCACTTGGAAAACTATCTTTCCTAAAGTATTTGCTTTTTGGATCTAGAAAATTTTAAAAGTGTCAACAATATTTTCGAAGTTAATAGTCTTAGAAAAATATCGATTAGTGTAAACGATGAGTTTTTAACATGTTAATTTAACGACTAAATAATGTGATCTTTTGTAATAACAAAAATTGATCTCTAGTAAATATATAGTATCTATGATTATCTTACTAAAGAATTTATAAATTTTATTTTTAATATACGCAGCAAAAACAAAAGAAAAACGATCAAGTGGTTACAAAAAAGAATATTTTCACCCCTTTAAAAGTAAAACTAAGTACATAAGCAAGAAGCATAAAGAAGAACATCCTAGCAATAACAACCATGGGTTAAAAAAATGACTTCTGCAGCTCTTTTTCAGCACTAAGTACTTCGTCCAATGACAACCCAATGTTAAAATCGTGATTTTTTTCATCTCTTTTTTTAGTTCTTGTTTTGCTGCGCATATATAGCATTTATGCTGTTTGTTTATAGGTATTCTAACTTAATTGTTATTTTTTTAAACATCAGTTTTAATTAATTAAACTTACACAAACCTTAATAATTTTTTTTTATTTTATTCTGTTTCAATTATTCGAATAATTCGAACTATTTTAAATTAGTGATCTAATAATCCGATCATACTAAAATATTTTATTCGAATTATTCGTTTTTTTTTTCGAACAATAGGAAAACTGAATAATTTGAATAGCCTAATACATATACAATGTTGTAAAAGTACTATGTATGTAAGCAAATGTTTTAGTATGTTTCTATAGCTCTAAAAAGTCCTCTGTATTTTACATAATACTTCTGCACAATCTTTTTTTTTTTTTTTTTTGTAATTGTAATGGTTTGTTTGTAGTTTCTTTTGTTCTTTGTGTTTTATACTATTATTACTTTTCTTACTTTAAGATGATGAAAAAGACGATGATAATTATGTTGAGTATAATGTTGATGTTTATATCGTAACAATTTTTATTATTTTAATAGAACAAAATACACAATATTGGCCACTACAATACGATGTCGGTTATGAGTATTGTTGAGTGTTAAAAATAATTGTTTCATTGCTCGTAAGCTTAATTTGATTATATCTTTTATCATATGAAGAGGAGAATATACTTAGTTAGTGATATCGTTTGTGATAATTTTTAAAAGAAAATATTTTGTCCAAATATGAATTTATTCTCAAGATTTGTTTTCTAAAAGGATATTTTAAATAATGCGCCCAAAAATAGCCATCTTCCACTGTACTCGATTTTGTGTTATATTTCTAAGCCGGTCCCAAGCGTAATCATTACCTCTTTGGTTTGTCCGCCTTCAAGTTGTTCTAAGTCTACCGAATTTTCATCTAAAATGCAGAAAGGGGTTCTACACTAATGCTTGCTTGGCGATGTTATCATCGTTTCGGCTGAGTATATAACCAATTCACTGCCATTTGCGTTTACACATTCTATATGACGCCAAAATCCTAAAATCAGGTCTAGCTTTATTGATTTTTTCTTTGCCTTTGGCACCTCCATCCTCTGAGACTATGCGTCTAATGTAGCAAAATTGCATTGGGTGCATTGCTTTGGATCTTAAAACTTCTACCAATCAACTTCGGCTGGAGATCAACAACGGACGCCTCATGGTTACTCACACGGTGCATCGAAATCTACAAATAGTAAGTGTAGTTCTGATATATAATCGACGAATTGTTCGATATCTACACAGAGGATATTAATATAAGCGGCATATGAAAAAGCACAGTGAAACCCCGCCTGTGCTAAACTTATATAGTTTTTCAGATGATCCTTTATCAGGTATGATTTTTGATATTATATTTGATACCACTATTACAACTTAAGCATGTAACGACAAGAAAAATAAAAATAATAAAAGATGAGTATTTAGATTTTTCAACTTGTTCACAGTAGTTTCTCATAATCCTAGTAAGATTAACTTAATCTACAAGTTTTTTTTAGTGTTATATAAAAAATAGTACAAAATTAATATAACTAATAAAAACAAAATTAAAATTTCGTTTTGAAAGCAAACTTAAATTTAATATAATTTTTTTTTTTTTTTTGTTTTTTTGTTTTTTGATAACACTCAGGAATAAAACAGGTATTTAAAAACAAATTTGTAAATAAATAGATGAACAAAAATATATTAGATGGTCTAATAAAAAAAGTGAAATATTATATATAAGACATTTTGTCAGCTCCGCGACGATATGTAATGAATTAGTTGCTTATAAATTCGATTTTAGAACCGTTTTGCTTTTCGTACAATAATATCTTACATATATATATATTTATTGTAATAAAATTTGCAAAGTTTATCATTCAATAGTAATTTATAGTGAAAACTATAAGCTGTGAAATGTGGCGCATACTTTACTGTACGTAATATCAAGCATACGTACAGTTGTTCATATAGTATAAACATTTATTTTATATAGGTGTTTTCGGTTAATTGTGAATAAAATCCTTATTTCTTCATCAATTTTCCTTATATTAATCATAGTGTACTTAAGATTATGATGAAGGGTAAAAAATCGCATTTTTTAATATTTTAATAAGTTTTAAGGAGATGAGTGTTTTCAGAAAGGCATAGAAATTTGGTTTTTTCACCACTTATTTCGGAATAACTCCGAAACTAGCGGATAAAAAAAATAACGTGAAGGTTACTTGAGCTGATTTTCGTCAGCATCTCTTAGAGTTTTACTCATAAAAAAGGAAAGCAGATTTTGTATTTACCATGCTAATTTTCATCTAGTCCATATATTTTTATTTAAAGGGGAACAGAAAATATTTTTTTTTTCTTTTTTGGTTTTTATCGATGACTTTAAAAAGTGTATATCAGACACAAGGATGAAGCTTTATCAATTTCCGAGCTTGACCGATTTTTCTCCTAAATTTACGAGACTATATAATGACTATGTAAAATTAAAAGCAGTTGTTTTAGACTTATAATAAATTATTAATATTTAAAGTGCAATATTTTTTACAAATAATTTATATAATAAAATTCATAAAGTTTCTTTTATTTTGTATAATTTAATCACAATTATGTAGCAGAATTAGATAAGTTATTTGGTCCCATTTTAATAAAGAATTGTTTTGTAATAAAAATTTTGGACAGTGTTTTACTTGCTCGATTATGTATCAGAAGTTTCTTCAATTTGCAATTGTAGCCTAAGCATTCAACTACATTAAAAATGTTGCATTTTCGGAGACTCTAACATGAACTAGGAAGAACTTTCTCGACAACTTTCATAATAAAAAATAGGTACATTTTTATGGAAAAAAAAGGCTTCCCTCCAACAAATTCCAAGGTTGAGCTATTTTCTCGGGCTATCAAAATATTTAAAAATTCACTTTTCTATTGCAATGTCAAAATATTGTATCAAATGCTGTAGACAAATTTCTAAATTCTAATAAATTTAAGAATGATCAACTTTTTTGCTTAACATTATCTGCCAGGAAACGTCAAAACATGTTTGTAAAATTCGATTGATTTCTACTAAACTACTACGAAATTAGTTTGCTAAGAAAATATTCCTCAATTATGCTTAACATTATCTGCCACTTCCTATATATTGGTAAAAAAGAAAACGTCAAAACTTGTTTGTAAAATTCGATTTATTTCTACTAAACTACTACTAAACTATTTTGTTAAGAAAATATTCCTCAGTGTTATACTTTAAATGCGTCATTTAAAACCAAAAATAGCTCCAACATTTTCATTCGAAAATTATGGAGCGAATAATTTCTTACTAATAATTTAGCTTTTACCAAAAAAGTATGTTGTCATTAAAATATCAATGTGTCTCCAAAAACCCAGTTTAAATGAATGGTATATATAATTCGGTACGCCCTAATATATCATATGAATTAAAACCTCTCATTTTTTATTATTGTTACTACACTCTGGCCTCAATTTGAGTCGCTTTAATTTGCGTCGTACAGAGCTATGAAATTGAGAAAAATGGTGAATAATTGACAACTGAAAATTAATATTTTGAGAAAGTAATTGATTCTAGCTAAAATAGATAAAATAAAGCATCATTATCTATTAAAAAATCTTAATTTCTTTCATTCTCCGTGTAGTGCATTGTCGAAGTCACATATATTTTGCAATTTTTAATCACAGTGGTAAAAACTGAAAATCTAATTTTTCAAGTTTATACTTTTGTGTTTTATTTCATAAAAAGTAGTCTTCTTACAATGCACATGAGGGCAACTGTATAGATACCACTGGCAATAAATCAAAAATTAAAAATACGTTTTATGATACAATTGTTATATAACTTTAAAAACCCAGCTAAAAACGGTCATATATCATTATACTAAGTCTATGTATGAAAATTGATATATTTGGCTTTATGTATGAAACAGTGAGGACTTGTAAATGGAATTTTGTGCAATATATGGGTCCATATATGAAAACGTACAGACTCGTATATGAAAATTTGTTTAATATATGAATTAATATATAAAATCATTTATAAACAATTTTGTCATATATAAACCTAAATATGAAAATTTTTTTCCATATATGGTATCATGTATGAGAAAATTTTTCATATATTATATCATAAAAATCTTGTCCCAATATTAGTCTAAAAATTAATCATCGGAATTTTATGAATTATTTAGATCCTTATTAAGTCACCTTTATAGTTTAAGTTTTTTTAAATGATATTTATTATGCATTGCCATTTCTGAAGGCCATTTAGGTATTTTTACCATTTTTTTAATCGTTTAGGTTTGTACTTTTAGAGTTTTAATATAGGCATATATTCTTTTTAAGAGCTTCTTCAGTCTGTGAAACAGTGACATAAAAATCTTATAGCAAAAGTATGAAATTTCATAACAATACAATACTGCATATTAAAAAGTAATAAAAAAAATAAATTTACTGCCTGTTTTTATAACACGAGCGCAAAAACGACTCGTCTAACTTACATTTAAAACAAAAACAAAATTTAATAAATTGAAAAAGCACTTTGTGAATATTTTTAAAACAAAACAAAAAAAAAAAAAATTTTTTTGATAATAATAACATATGTAAATTGAATAAAAATATTTAAAAAATAAATTCCCAGCAATCGGTTGGTCAATTAGTGCATGTTTACCCATTAAATCCATTAGAAGAAGAGAGGAAGATTAAGACAAGAATATGAAAGATCGTATTTATTGTCATTTTTTGCATATATTTTTATTGGTTTTCTTTGTGTTTTAAATAAAATTAAAAAAAAAACAATTTTGATTCACAATAGTTTTTCAGATATATATGAATATATTTATATGGTTATATATTATTATATTCCCTAAATTTTCAGATCCAAACATATACGAAACACCATATGTGCATAAATATATGATCCATACATTATATTTTTAGGTAGGAGGACATGCTTGTCCATAAAATTTTTCGTTAACGCTTATTTGTGACAGAACTCCAAAGTGAAAGAAAAATTAAATACTTTTAAATGAATATTTTTATTGTTTTCTTTTGGCATACACTAGAGTCAGAAAATATCATCTGACATTATAATAAAAATAAAGAATTTGTACTAATTATGATATCAAATTTTGTTGAGAAGTAGTGTAAAAACTTTTTTACAAAACTGCAGTCCCCGCATGGTTAAATTGACATTTTATCAGTAAAGTATAATTACTATTATTTTTGCTTAAGGTTTAATATTTTTAGAAACAAAAAATAATATAAATATCCAGAATTTCTATAACTTTTACATAGAACTTATTGATGAGAATGTCCAGTTTTATATTCTATTTTAACATTTTAAAAATTTTTGCGAATTTTTTTTTTTATACTTGCAGCTCAAAAGTTTGAAAATAATTGAATGAATTTTGGTATCTATAGTTTGTTTCAAAACAAGAACAACGACTACTGAAATTAGTTATCATCGGTCCGTTATTCTACAGAGCTGCCATACAAAGATTTTTCCGGAACAAGAGTATAATGGTTACACATAACATAGTCAGATTTTCATAAAACTTAGCAATACTACATTTTTGGTAACCATATATTACCCCAACCAAATTCATTGGAATTGGTCCACATTTGACCACAGTGTCCGTATGTAGCACTTCTCGAAATTCACTTAAAGTGCATAAATCACACGATAATTTTTATATCAGTTAAAAATTTGGCACAATTAGCTTTTATTTATAAGATTATACAGATTTAGGGGTATCAGAAATGGTCGCTACGGAGTAGTATACTTGGAAAGAAATATATTTTCTCAAATTTATAATTTCCTAATATGTTGAATAAACTTCAGAATATTATAATTTCGAGCACGTATTTATAGCTTTTCTAGTTATTGAATAATAAAATAATATGCATAAATTTCACGTGCACTAAGGAAAAAATTAAGAGAATAAAAAAATCTATATGTATATTTCATGGTTTATTATAAAATTTATAGAAAATTATCTTTTCAACGATACTTATATTAAAATATCGCAGTTTATTTAACGAACATTTGGTATGCCTTTGGCCCTATGAACAATAGAGTTTTTAAACGTGTGTATTTAGAAACATATTTACGTATTTTTTCTTAACCCAATTTGACCTAACGCAAACTACGGCTACATAGAAAGCTATATAGCATAGTAGATATTCGAAGTTTTGAAAATAATCTTAATTACATTTCATCACATGGAAACTTGTTAATAATATTAACCTGATGGAAGGTCATTTATATAATGTGTTTGGAAACCCTTAAAAGATTATTATTAAAAATGTAAAAAATTAACGACATTTAAGAAAAATATTTTATGATTTATATATAACCAAGTAAATTATATTGGCATAAATCAATGAAATATATAAAATATTTTTATCCAGTTTTTTATGAACTATATATAGGCGTTATCATATGGGTGCGCCAAATACAACATTGTATTTCCCTTTGATTTTTTCTTTTTTTTTTTTTTCAAGAAATGTATTTTTTTATAAAACGTTTTTTTCTGGAAAATGAGCCGTCATTGAAGCTTTGAAGAACTTGAGTCCGAAAATGATGAATATGTCTGAAGGATTTTTATCGAATGGCCTAAAGAATATACTGATATTAATGACGAAGGCGATGCCGGTAATGTTTCTAAATTAATATTCATCGTTTGGTCATTGAAATATTTGAAATATATTTTAAATATGGTTGTCTATCATATTGAATATAAAGCAGGAAAATTGTTGAAAATTTTGGTCTTAATTAGTTAGAGAGAACCACATAAAATTTTCCGAAAATTCTTGAAGCAAGTATAAAAGTAATAGTAGAGCAAGTTTTGCCATATTGAGTCACTTTAATGTGCAAACGTAAATAAGAATTTGTGTTAAGGTGACAGGGTCCTATGTGGAAGCTATGGTCATTTATGGACCGATTATTCTGAAACTTAGCTGTAAGATTATTACTTAAATGAGATTTATTTTTACTAAATTCTATATCTATGCGTTCATTTATGTAAGAATTATGAACGAAAAAGTAATTTCGGGAGGGATTCCTATATGGGAGCAATGGTAAATTATGAAGCGATTCTCATGAAATTTTGTAGAACGATTTTCGTTTAAACAAAATTCATCTATAATGAAGTTTACTTCAGTGTGATATAATGATAACATTTTAGCCAATTTCACTGTGTGAAATTATTGGACCAAAATAGGGTCAAGTAAAGAATTCATGAAGTTATCTTTTGATGCACAAACTCCCGGACGGACAGAAGTTTACGTTAAAAAAAATTCAAAATTCAAAATTCAAAATTTTTTTCTCGATGTACTTACGAGCTAACTATTGCAACAAAATTATAAGCAAAGCGTTATAAACGTACCTTGAATTATGCGCCATTTTTGGCGATTCATTTTGCGTCGCTGTTTCAAATTTGAATATTTCGATTTGTATTGTTATAATTTTGATTTGCTTCGCTATGATTTCGACTTGTGTCGCTATATACAGCATATTTTTTCTTTGGAAGTTACACAGAAAAAGTAACCAATCACCAAAATAATTTATTCAATTAAAAATTGTTTAAATTTGAACCTCTCACCAAAATGTAAAAATTACTATTACTAATAACTGTAAAAATATGAAAACCAGAAAATTTTCTCCAATTAAAGAATTTATTAAATCAATCAAGTAGATGATTGAAAGAATTAAAAATTTAAATGAGAAAAAAATCTTACTTGTATTTTGTTTTTACTATGTCTTTTGTTTTATTTTTGCTTGAATATGTTAATTAAATTTTGATGGAAAGTAACAATTGTGTTAACTGAAAAATATAAGGTAATAATTTTTCCTATGTAAAGTAACTTAAGTAATTTATAATTATATATATAATTTATAATTTATTGATTCATGGATTTTCTTTAGTTTCTTTTCAGAAGGTAATTTTTCATTATAAATTTTACAAAATTTATGTTATAAGTTTCAGAATTGTTCATAATAGAGGTAAAGTTATTATAGAAAATTTTGATGGAAAAAATTGGATTAAATTCTTTGTGTTTAGTTAGAAAATCAAAATAGAATTTATATAAGCATTTTAATTTCACCTTTATATAAAAAATATTTATTTTTTTATAAAGATTCACTTCTCTTCTGTTCAAATATTTTTATCTTCGAACCAATTAGTAAGAAAACAGTGTAAATATATAGAAAATAGTGATTCGATTTGTGTTGTTTCAGATTGCGTACCAATTCTCCGGTTATCATTAATGACGCAGATCGGGGCCCCAGTGTATTAATTTTTTAATAGAACTTTGCTTTTTTACATGTAATTCAAGGTTTATAAAATTTACATAATGATACATAGATCATAAACAACCTGTGATTTTTTTTACCTTACTACTTAATTTACGTTTTGCATCTCATACATTTCGTAGGTGGTCCAATGAACTTGTATACGTCATATCTGTGTATGTATGTATATTAAGGATTTTGAATGTCACAGATTTTTCATCATTTTCAAAGCACCTTAAAACCATAAAGTAGAGTATTACCACGGTCATCACTTTTTTAACATAGTTCTTATTGTTGCGTAAATTTCCATTTCTGTTAAAACCTTTTTTTTTAATTTTCTAAGCAATGGAAAATGTATTTCCTTCCATCTTAATGTTTACAATTAAGCTTTGTTTTTTAAAAGGTTTTTCTATTTTTTTAGCGTTTTGTTAATGCTTCTATTGTATTTTTTATGCTTAAGCTACATGAGGAGTCACATTTTTTTGTTGTTACTGGTGCTGCTACTATAGTTGTTGTTTTTGTGCTTAGTCATCTGGTTGCCTGGTGGTGGTACTTCTTGTAATACACAATGACAACAATGAATTCAGAGAAACATGACATTTTTGTTGCTCATTCGCTGAAATATGAAAATACACGTTTGTTTCATACAACATTGTTGTTGCTTTTACATGCACAAATGTGTGTATTTGTATCTTCGTATACCAATGTGTGTGTTGAATAATTCGTACGTTGCATGAATTGCTCACATTTGTCACAATAGTGGCAACTGTCATAACAATTCTTTTGTTTTATGACAAGATTTACCATTATTTTCCTCTTGCTACTCTCGTACATTCATCCAATGTTAATCTTGACAACAGACACTTGTTGATGTTAAATACAAAATAATTTTGTTGAATGTTTACATTTACTTACATATCTGGGACATTGGGTTACAACATTTGTAGTCGGTCTTGCAACATTTCCAAAAGTGTAAGCAAAAAAAGATAGAACAAATAATGCAGCAAGAATATTTTTTTAAATATTTAAAAACAACTATTAAAATTATGTAATTTTTAAAGAGTTATGCTTCTTTAAAAATGTATTTTATTATCTGATGGGTTTGTAATTGTGTAAAGATTTTAATTGAATGCTTACAATAAAAATCATAAACATGTGGGTCAATTTTTACTACTTTTTAATTTAATTTTTAATTTAATAAAGTGATCAGTAAGCTAAATGTTTTTTTTTTCTACCTCTTTTTAAAATTTTTGCTAACGGGCACCAGAATGTATTTGTTAATACATAGGAAAGACCTTTGTACTATGAATCTTTAGGAGCACTAAAAAAATGTATACCTTTCAATAATGTAGGAAAAGAAATCATAAGCATGTTGAAGAACTTTTTTTAAATATTATTAATTTTGTTCAGATCTTGTTTTTATATATTCAGGCCCATTAGTTTGCCTGACTTTTTTTTAGCCGTAAAGCAGACTTAAAGGGAAGAGTGTTTAACATAGAATTGTTTGAAGATTAAAATCATCGCACCAGTGACAATTAGACAAGCCGATCTCTGCCATTTACTCTGAGAGAGATGTGTGTCTTTGAATGCACTACTTTCCCCCACACAAGTCCTCTGTAGGGAAGAATAATCACCGTTGTATACTTCAAATGGAGATTATATGGTATTAGACCTCATAAGTTTCGGAAAATTTTCTTACGTGTGGAGACGGCACATAGGGTTTTTTGCATTCACCTTTCAGCATTCGTTTCCACGACAGCGAGGTACTCTGAAAGATGGAATTTTATGGTTCCTAGTAAAAGTACTAACACGGTGTTTGTTGAATTAACTATACAGAAAAAAGAAAAAAATTTTCCAAAAATGATTTAATCAATCCACAGATTTTTTAAATTTGTTCCTATACAGTGCTACCATTGAGAATTTTTAAAAAGTGTCCAGAAAAGGGGATTCCAAAAAGTAAAGATGCCAAAAAGGCGATTTTAGAAAAAGGGGCCAACTGCTTCAATACCCAAAAAATAAAAATATTGCATTTTAAGAAAAACTACTAAACTAAATTTTATTGATAACAAAACAATTTATAATAATTTTTAATATTGCAAAAAAAGTATTTATTCATAAAAATAGTTAACATTAAAGTCTCTTTTTATTAATTAAATTTCTGTACATTTATGCGAGGTCTTCACTCGGGCTCCAGTCTTACAAATCCCCATTTAACAAATTTAGGACTGAAAGCACAATACACAAGTGTTGACCTTAAGTCTGTTGGAAAATTTATTTTTCATTAGTGATAATTTAAAAAGAGACATTCCGTCGCAGCACCGCTATGAGCCAAAGTAAAAATATAAATTAGGATGTAAGTATTCATCAAATCTATTTTTAATTTTCCTAACCCCATGCAAGAAGATTTTGAATATGTTGTTTTAAATAATTGTTCATAAACTTTATGATTAGCTTTAGTTCTTAACATTCATAAACTTCATTGTTCATAAACTTTATAATTAGCTTTATCTCTTAACATTCTTCGGGGTCCTTTTACATCACTATATATTATTAAACAATCTGAAAATAATTAATTTCTTTGTTGGAATTAATATATAATGCTCCTATCACCGAAATTATATCAATCACTAAATATTGTAAAAACTAAAAAAAAAAAAAAAATCCACCTCTATTTTTATAAAAATATTGTTTGCCGTTATTTGATCTTGCAAATGTTTTGCAAGAGAAAACAATGTCGGGCAAAATTCGATAAAATGTCACCTATGATTAATGATAAGTAAAAAATTGTTTCCCATTAGAAAAGAGGAACTAGGAAATATTTTATATAGCGGTTATGTCATTGTGGTCAAATATTTGACTAGTCTGAACGTATCTTTAGAAAATAATCGTTAAGAAATGTGTAGATTTGAAAAGTTCACAGATATCGGGCTACCTGTGGAGGCGACAAATAGTATTAAATGACGGTGTTTTTTTTATAATATAATATACATAAATAGATATCTAAAATTATACTTATAAGTTTACAAGATTTTAGGCCCTTTCGTTCCTCTCTATTCCCATTTTAAACCCAAATTAGCTTCTATCAGACACCAAATTTATTTTAAGTATTGTGTGTACCATCACAAAATCACCAATGAGCTTAAGCACATACAAATCATAGAAAAATATGGCATATATTCCTTCCTTAGAACTTTTCAGCATTAACAGAAAATCATTCTATACTTAAGTTACAGAGATATTATAGGACATATACGTATACACAAAATATTAAGAAAATTGTTCATATTTTTTAAATATTTTTCCTTATATTTCATTTATAAAATTAAGCAGATGTCAATATTTCTATTTGTTTTCGAAAGCATTTACAAACCAATTAAGCAAATGTTTGAATCAATGAATGTTTTAGTTAAATTTTAATATATAGAACATGTGCCTAACGGTAACTAAAATTAAATTTTTCCTAAGGCGAAATAATTTTACAATATTGTTGTACCAAAAGAAAACTTTTCTATCACGACAAATTTTGACAATACTACAAGAAATTTAAGAAGATTTAACATTTAATTAAACATTTATATATTTATTTTAATCAGAAACAAAAATTTTATGAAATAAACACTAAAATGCACAAATACTTTTAAAATATTTTGTTATAATTTACTTTTTTTTTTTTTTTGTTTATTTTTCGTTTGTCTGAATTTTCTATTAATTTGTCCAAATTTTGTGTAGTCCTTTGTTTGGGCTAGTAAAATTTTATTCACCTCATATTTTTCAAAAATTTTCTTCCTACAAATTTTTCTCCCACACGTTCATAACCAGAAAATGTCGATAATTGAGAAATGTATACGACATCCTTGGTTTCTTCCTCATTAAGGAGAATAAAGTTTTAATAATTCATATTTTCTCTCATTGTATGTTTTATTTTTGGAGTAAAAACAAAAAAAATTTAACATCGTATGGTTGGAATGACCCATTATAATACTCGATTGCAAAAATTTTAAAGAGTACTTAAAAATTTAGCAAAATTTTCAAATTTTACTTCAGCATTTTTTATTGCCAAAAAAATGTCTTCAAATTATGTAGCACTTGTGAAGAATTGCTGCAATTTATTTTAATTCTTATTTTCCTAAATTCTCAAAATAAATTAGTTTTGACTGCAAACGAAATACTTTAATCTAAATGAACTGACTTGGAAATATCCAAGCACCGGTGTAAAAACTATCAAAATGTAAATCATTAGTAAGCTTTTGTCAACATTTATCCTAATATCAAGGGCGCCTTAACAATTATGAAGTTTATAGAATTAAAGCACAAAAAAAAAAAAACGATGAAATTGTATGTAAATAAGTGAAATTCAAAATTTTGAGAATTTTTTTTAAATTCTCAAAAAGCTCTAAACCACGACAATCTAAAGTGATTCACGCCAATGAATTTTAAACGCTGAAGTATTTATATTCATTCAAAGTGCTGTTAATGTTCCGAAAAAGCGATTTACATGAGAGTTTAATTACAAACTCTGTTATTCTAAAAGAGTTTTGCTATTTATTAAACAGATTTATTTTCTATGGTTCCACTATGTAAATAATTTTGGGTCGTCAGATGTTACTCAATGATTCTAACGCGAAATGAAAGTATATCATCAGATTAGTAAAATCCTCAGTAGGTTTTGCAAAGTTATTTCGAATTTCGGTTTTATAAGCTCTTAAAGTTCGGATATTTTGAAGCACTTCATTCTCTATGTATGAAAATGAAACAAATTAAATTTCAATAAGGGTATTCATACAAACGCTTAAGTTGCCCATTTGTGCAATTCTGCACATTTATGATACATATTTCATGAACCACTTTTTCAAATGTTCTGCAATATTAAGTATAAGCAAATAAGGAATCATTGCAAACAATTCAAAAAATTTTGTTAAAATCAATCGCGCAAATTTATAATTGTTGCGCGAATGATTTGCCTTACTATTTTTGATAGTTCATATGCTCGCTTTCTTGTCTGCCCTTAATATATTTGTAGGTACGTATTATTTTACAGAATGAAAACCTTCTCTGAGGCATTATGTACGATTTTTATTAAATGCCCCTGACTTTCTGCGCTCAATTTTTCATGATAAGATTGTTTGCAATATATTATTTCTAGCATTATTCAACCGATTTAACTGATAACTCACACGTATGTATATACGAATTTCTTCAAATTTGTTTAATTTTGGGGTTCGAAAAAATTTGTATTTTTTTTTTAATGGCACATCAACTCTATTTTGTACTCCTATAAACTAGCTTAAGCGAAATATAAATCTGTTTACATGAATGACTTTTTGCGAACGACGTCAGTTTTATGGAGATTTAAGACAAAAAGCCCAAAAAAATTGACAAAATTCTATTTTCGACAATATGTATATAAAAAATTGCCACATGGATGTTACCTACATCAATATGCCTAAAATACAAATTAAAAAAGATACGATGTTGTTAATGTAACGGAAGATAATAACGATAATATTGATTTTTTAATATTTGATTAAAAATTTTAATCAACAAACTATGCATAGATTTTTTCGTTTTTTAATTTTATAAAATTCGTTGATATATTTTTAATATCTGAAAACCAAAAAAATTTTAGTTTATAATAATGGACCAGATATGACCGCTTATGATATGGTAGTTAAAAATCAGAAATTTTAAAATTTTTAAAAAATTCTATTTTATGCCCAATATCAAAAATAATTGCACTTATGTGACCCATACAAAGGTATACAAAATAAAAATTACAGGAGAACCGATACGTTTTATAATATTGAACATAATTCTTATTTAGCCTACCCTTAATAACATCGAGTAAAACGCAAATTGCATTTAATTCGCTGATGTATTTTTCACATCTAACCACAAAAAATAAAAAAATGAAGTTAATAAATAAAAATTTCCAAATATTAATTTTATAATAAAATAAACTTTTGGATGACAAAATTAAGCAGCCAAAAATATTAAAAATTGCATTAAATTCAAAAGCGTAATTATTTTTGAGTGCCACTAGCTTCCGATATAAGCTATAATAAGAATTCGCGCCTTGGGTGTGCCTCGGCGATTTGTGAAATATTAAAGACACAACGATCTCAAGTCATAAGTATAATTTTACATAAAATGTAAATCACTTCTACGTAGAGACATCTGGTGAAGTTAATGATAATTAAGATAGTAGACGATGATTAGCTTAGACTTTTTTCTTGCAAACAATATTCAAAGACGGGAAAATTTAAGCTTTAAAATCGACTTATAACTATTGAGAAAAATTTTCTATATTTTTATGCAACTTCATTAATACTTATTCACTATTGTTACAATAATAAATGCATCTAAAATTTGTTAAGTTAGGTGATGAATTTCTGGTCGAACTTTCTGGATATGACATATATTAGGAACTTCTATGTATTATGATATAATTAATTTTAACATAAGCCGGTATAAAATATCACTACTTTTACTAGCAGGTGATTTTCCCAAGCGATTTTGTTTGCGGATACTTGAAGGTGGAATAGGGATTTTGTGTGCATAAACCAAAAACGAGAGCAGGAAATAGAAAACCCGAAGTGCTTCGGGGTGCGATTGTTGTATGGAATTCTCAGATGGGTTTATGTTATGTTAAATTAGGTACGCCAGGTGGTAGTTATGTACTACGTTTCACAATTTGAAGTAACAATCAATAAAATATAATATTAGCACGGAATTTGTAAGAAGAAAATAAAACCTTTGCACTCTTCGAAGATAATCATTCTGTGTTTTAAACATTTATCTTTCACTGAGTCTCCATGTGAACTGGGCCAATTAAATAGTTTCAATAGGTTTGAATAAATATACCGTAGTCTTTACAGGACTACCAGATTCTGAATATTTTATTAAAATGAAGAAATATAATTTGCTTAAAGTATTTACTTTACAAAAAAATATTAATATATATATATATATATATATATATATATATATATATACATAGATAACGTTGAATTAAAAATACACCAAAGTTCCTGTCTCCAAACTATAATATTTGTTTGTTTTAATAAAATTCAAAAATTAAAAATGTTTGCAATGGTTTTAATGTAAGGGAGGATAACATATTATAGATATTGAGGTCTGCAAGAAATAAATTTAAATTTTTACTATTCCCTTATGTTTATACGCCCTCTCTCTCTATATATATATATATATATATATATATATATATATATATATTAATATTATATATATATATATTATTAATAATATATATATATATATATATATATATATATATATATATATATATTAATATTTATATATACATATATATATATATATATATAGAGAGAGAGAGAGAGAGAGAGGGCGTATAAACATAAGGGAATAGTAAAAATTTAAATTTATTTCTTGCAGACCTCAATATCTATAATATGTTATCCTCCCTTACATTAAAACCATTGCAAACATTTTTAATTTTTGAATTTTATTAAAACAAACAAATATTATAGTTTGGAGACAGGAACTTTGGTGTATTTTTAATTCAACGTTATCTATGTATAACGAATTATAAAAGTGCATTTTAATTAACGTTTACGTCAAAAATGTCTTCGTATATACATCTCAGTGACGAATGTTTTAAATCTTTTATATTAATATAATTATAAACATATAATATATAATTATATAATTATAAACATATAATATTATAATATTAATATAATTATAAACATAATTATAAACATGAGCATCCTATTTTTGTTTTTTGCCTTAGTGCTATTTTCCACTAACACCAGAAATGTGTTTGAAAGACCAAAAATTAAAGAGATCTAATGCATGTATTTTCAGGAAAGAAATATAAAAGTGAACATTGTGATAAATAATTATAATTTTAGTTTATTTTTATTCTTGTTAAACTTCCCAGCAAAAACTTTTTGGTTTTCGGTAATAACAACTACTTATTAAAGTAGTTTCTTGGTAATGAGGCGTCATTATTATTTGCCTACTCTGTATTACATTAATAAGTACTCTATAGTATAATAGCGCAGTAATACTGCAATCACGTGGATGAGTTGGCTAGAGCGCCGGATTAACAACCAGAAGGTTGTTGGTTCAACCCCATTCTCGGAAGCTGTTAGTTTTTTATAAAAAAATGTCTAAAAAGATATTTTAAACTAAATAGAGTTTTTGTCGCTTAGGATGCTATGTGCGAGATGGTGTATTGAGTAAGACGTTAGTCAGTAAAAACGAATGGTTAGTGTGTGTCCAAGTTCGAGTCTCACTGACGGCAACATTTTTTTGTTTTTTTTTTATTTTTGTTTTCATTTAGGTACATATTTTTGAGTACCCCTAGAGTCAAAAAATAACTACATGAATTTGTGGACAAGTCGAACAAAAATAACTAGTTATTCATGCAAGAAATAAGTAGTTTATTTTTGTTTCCAATTATACCTGCTAGCTTACCAGGAAAGCAAAGTTTTTGCTGTGTTAACTATATAATATAATTTAAATATAGTTGAAAGGAATTATAAATTTATCCTGTAAAAAATTATTTTTTTTAGAATCTAATATTTCTATACAAATATAAATGGCATAAAATAAGCTACTATAATTTGGTTTCTAATGAACTGCTAAACTAAAATGGAAGTGTTTTCTTTGAAGATGAAATTGACGATGTTATAACGTTGTTTATTAAAGATGTTCTTTAGGGTTCTAACTAAAATTGGCAACATTAGAAAATAGGTTTTGGAAGGGTAAAGAGCTATGACAGTCTCAACTTTTCCTTAGAGTAGTACAATTTGTTTTTCTTGTTCATAAAGGTAGACTAATCCCTTTTTTATCCTTTTACCTAGTTAAGTGCATAGTTTTTTTTTTTGTAGTAGCTAAGTATTTGGTGTTTAATTTATTTTTTTTTATTTTATTTTATTTTTTTTTTTTTTTTTTGTACTAATCATTCTTAAATAGGAGGTCCTCAAAATTATTATTGTAATACCTAAATTCACATAAGAGGAAAAGTACACGAAACACCCCCCGATTGATTAGCTAGCATGTTAAAGGCTCCCTCGTCCTTTTCGTCTGTGTAGTTTATGTGGTTTTCTTTTAATAAGTGAAATGGCGAGAGCAAATATGTTAAATTTACGCAGTGAGTTTGGAATATATAATACAATACAAGGTGTACATTACAATACTTACACAAAACTTATTAATACCAAATTAAAATCAAAATCTGGCGTTTATATAAAATTGCGTATTAAAATGATTTTCACGAGTTTATTTTACATGGGAACTATACTCAATTATGGAATGATTCTCATGAAGTTTGGTAGTTCGATTTACAGTTACATAAATTTTAATTTTTGCAAATAAAATCGCAAACTAAATTGTTCATATTCAATTTATTCGTGTAAAAATTACATTTCGGAATAGTTGTTGTATTAAAGGCCCATCTTTACAAAATTTAATAACATGATTTGTACTGAAATACAGAATAATCATGCGAAATTTTATTTCGATACTAACATTTTTATAGTATTTATGCACTTATGCAAGCAAACTCTTAAAATGGGATATTATGTCTAATGCCGATAAAAATCGCATCTACCTCGAGTTCCATATAAATATTTGCATATTGAAGCCAATTCCTATGACTCATTTCGGGGAAACATTTATAAATGAGCTTGGTAAAATAACAGACCAATTTCAGCAATATTACAGCATATATTTCGAAAACGAAATTTACATGAACACTGACAGAGCATTTTAGAAATTGTATAAAATTTGAACTGTTGAAGCTAAAGGGAAGAAGTGTGGGATTCAGAAATTTCATTATGATGTTATTAAAAATAATATAATTTTAGAATAATTTGTTAGAAAACATTAAGGATATTTAAAAATAAAATATTTAGAGGATATTTTTGTAATTATAGAGGTCCGAAAGTTTAAAAACCAATCTGATGGAATTTCTAAATTGTTAAGCAAGTAACATATTTTAAAATAATTCATAAAAAAAATTATTCATTTTGATATTTCCAAGTCATTTTAAAAGGATATTCGAACACGAAATGAGAAACTGAGTACGCAGTTATATCATGAAATGTTCCCACTTTCATGTGTATATGATTTGGTTCATCTGTGAAAAATGCTGTTGTGCGGTGTTATAAGTTGAGCAAAGAAATTAAACTCAAATTTAACCATTAAAAGTAAAACGAAAAAATAAAAACCAAAAATAATCATTATTTGTTGAGTTTTATTTTAAAACTCATAATCGTTACGGTCTTGACATTTTGAAGTTAATTTTATTACAAAGAAATTGCTATAAAAAGAAATCCATATTTTTAGATGTGTTTTAAAAAGCGATCCAGCTCACGTAAATTAAAACATTCTTATGTAATATTCTGGGAGTCACAAAAGAACATACAAATCTTCATTTCTAGACAGCTACGTTTGCAACATTTTTTCGTGATGCACTCTAACCTACATACAAACATACATTCATACATACATACATAAATACTTACATACATATATACATACATACATACATATATACATGCATACATACATACATTCATACATACCTACACACATACATACACACATACATACATGCATACATACATACATACATACATACATACATACGTACATACATGCATACATATATTAAATTAAAAAATTTAAAAAAAAAGTTTTTTTTATGAAAATTTTATTTATATTTAGTAGTAAAAAAATTGCTAAAAATAGTATCTTTGGCAATATTTTTTAATACAAAATAGATTAAATTCAGGATGCGTACCAATATTATTTTGTTGAAGTTGTCTTCTAACTTATAAATGAATGAAGAATGAAGAACTTATTTTTGGACGAAAAAAAATCAACATGTTGTTATTCTTTTATTTACTTAGAATAAATATGAATGTGTATTTTATTTACGAATACTAATAATTTGTTGTATAATGAATTTCCAATAAAATCAAAACTGGGTCATATAAAAGTGAAACAATGTATTCTTAAACTGGGAAATGCAATTTTTCAAGCTCTAACTAGAAGCAGAACTGTGGCAATTTTTCGCCAAACATGGTGATTTTTAATTGTTTTTGGCGACAGAATTTTGCGTTTGGTGACATGGCGAATTTTTTGGCGATTATAAACAAGGTGGCGCATTTTAGGCAAATTTTTTAAATTTTATTAATTAATTTTATTTTTGTTTAAAATAACTACTATACTACATTCATATTTAAGGGTTTTTAGTTTAGTAGTGGTTTTTGAAAAACACAATGTATTTAAATACTACTGCTCACATATCACTTTTTGGAGTTTTACAAATGAGATGTTTTCTAGTTGTCATATTTTTTCAGAAATCAGAAAATAAAATGCAAATTACTCACGCCTTTTATTTAAAAAAAAAATTATACGTTTGAAAATGTGTTACTTAGGAGAAATATAAATTTTATTTTATAATTACGAAAAATATTATATTTTATAATTACGAAAAATTAATTCAAATTTGTGTGTTTAATTATAAAACCATGATATGCCGCATAGAACAAAAACATGCTTTTGAGAAAAATGAAAAACAAAGTTCGCTTGTATTTTTTATAAAAAGCACACGTCGAAATTTTTTCATAAATACTAAAAAAAACATTTTTTTTAACATATATTTTTTAAAACTTTTGCAATTGAATTAAATCATTTATTAAGATTTAAACAAATAAACACAAATTTTGTTTGTACGCATATCCTATACCGAAGCACAAGCATTTTTTTATGTCCTTTCATGTGAGTCAAATAGAAACAAAATACAATTACTTTTAAGAGTTGCCAGCCGAAGCACGCATGAGAATCTCAATTTACAAAAATAGCGTTTAATATATGTATAAAATAGTGTTTAGTTGTAAAATTTATGCTCTTATCTTTTAATATATTTGAAATAACGAAAAATGGATTGTGGATTAAAAAAGTTCATATGAATTATACATAATCGATATCTAACAAAATTTTTACAAAAATGTTCTATGCAGCATATAAGTAATGATGTGACGATTTGTTAAGGAAGTTGATTACGTTTTCTTACTAGCAACAAATTAAGAGCCTCTTAATTTATAAATAGCATCAACAAAAAATATTTTAATACATTTTTAAAAATTGTTGTCTTAAAATTAAGCTATATATCAAAAAAGGCATATTGGATGTTTCCGCATCTCCGATTTCAGATTTTGGCTATTGGAAGTGTTTTTTTAAATCATAAACTTTTCTGGTCCAAAAATATGACGATTTATAAACGAAAAAAGATAAAAACTTCACAAAAGTGTACTTGTTTAATTGCTAATAACTTCTAAACTATACATGGTAGATCTCTGTTTTAGTTTCACATTAAAGGCAAAGATATAATTCTTAAAAAAGTATATAATGTTGATATAACTTTTATCCGTACATGTGTAAAATTTCAAGGTGGACACTTAATTGGTTTAGAAGTTATGATTGCTATCCGTTTTGACATGATAACCCTATTTTAAGTTATAATTTTATTTTTTATTCAATTGCTATCAGCTACTGCAATTATCATTGGCTTTATTGAAGCTAAATTTATATTTGATAAATATTAATTAAATTTTTTCTTTGAAGAACCAAATAAATTTGAAATTTGGAGACTTCTGATTAACAATTTGGCGAGAGAAGCTCAATAAATCTGACAACACTGACTGAAGAAATAAATAGTATATCAGATGAGAAATAATTAAAAACATTTGAAAAGTTTGCTTGTCAGTTTGAGACCACATAGCTCCTCTCCTAAGTGGTCTGTTGGGTTCGATTTTATGGGACCAGTCCACAGTGATTTTATAGGAAAACAAAAAAAAAATGGGTAAAAATCAATTTAATTAAATAAATGCAAATTTTTCGTCTACTCCCTCTTTTTGTACCTCATTTTTCCATGAATATGTGTGGGTTAAAGGGAAATTTGGTAGATAGGTACTACATTTTTATATTACTATTTCCCATCTACTAAACACTTGCTATATTTGCTTTAGCTTTTATAATTATATAACTTAAAAACTCAATGGAAATGCTTATTTTCTTTGGACGACAATGGGTTAGATTTGAAATGCGATGGAATAAAACCAAAATTTGTCTCTTAGATATCATATTTTCTCTAAAGCTTTTTGTAGTATTAAAAAAAATGGTGAATTTTATATTCTGAAACTTAAACTTCTCCCCTGTATATTGTGGGTAAAAACGCTGATTTTGGACACAATTTCTTCAATCGTTACCACAATAAATTGTAGTAAGAATGATCATTATTCATACAACAATTTCAAAATGAACCAGATAGTAAGGTGTGTCCGATAAATAGTATTTAAAAAAAGTATTAAAAATAATAGGAAAATTTAGTATTTTTGTGGAAACATAGTATAAAAACATTTATTTTATTACTTTCAGTTTGGCTACTGAGAAACTTCAAAGTGGTTATATATACCACAGAAAAATGAAATAATTGGGTTAAATTTTCTTCTTGTTACCTTTTATGGAATGTTTTATTGTTGTTTCCCAAGAAATAAATTTTGTTGAAAAAAATTTATAAATTTAAGAATTTAAATTGTTTTAATTAAAGATATGTGACAACTTTAATGTCTGATACCTTCTAAAGGGGAAGTTACATAGGGTGATCCATTTCGAGGTTCCCTACATTAAAAAAAAAAAAAAACACACAGTAAATTTAAATTTAATGGAGAATGTTTATTATCATTTGAAAGAACGTTCTTTGGCACTTATTTTTTTAAGATTATGTCTATCAAATGTTGGCCGTTGCTACGTCGCAGATGGTCCATCCGTTGAGTCCAATTTGCGATGATTCGTTCGAGCATTTCGACTGGTAACTGGCGAATAACACGTGTGATGTTTTCCTCCAAGGACTGAATCGAAGAGGGTTTATACGCATAAACTTTAGACTTTACATATCACACGATCTTGGTGGCCAATCGACCAGTCCAAAACGTGAAATTATGTGCTCACTGAAGTGTTCTCTCAATAAATCCATTGATTGATGCGATGTGTGGGAAGTGACATCGTCTTGCTGAAACCAAATGTCGTCGAGATCACGAGCTTCAATTTCAGGCTTCAAATAGTCGGTTATCATGACACGATAACGGTCGCCATTGACGGTTACGTTCGCACCGGCATCATTTTTAAAGAAATATGGACCGATGATTCCACCGGCCCTCAAATCACACCAAACCGTTGTTTTTTCTGCATGAAGTAGCAGTTCTTGAATCTCTTCAGGTTGCTCTTCGTCCCATATGCGGCAATTTTGTTTGTTTACATACCCATTGAGCCAGAAATGGGCCTCATCGCTGAACAAAATTTGCCTCGAAAACGTCGGATCTTCTTGGAACTTTTCAAGAGCCCATAGAGCGAAGCAATGTCGCTTGGGAAGGTCGAGCGGCTTCAATTGTTGCACCAGCTGTATTTTGTACGCTCTCAATTTAAGATCTCGACGTAAAATGCCCCAGGTCGTTCCATACGTCAGACCGGGTTGCTGCGAACGGCGCCAAATCAACTCTCCACGATCTTCGTGTACACTCTCAGCTACGGCTGCTATATTTTCTTCACAGCATGCTGACCGTGGTCTATTCGGTCGAATATTATCCAATAATGAATGCTGGGTCTCAAAATGGGTGATGGTGTTGCCTCACAGAACGTGAATTTTCGTAATAAAGTTGAACGATTTTTAAACGTTTCCATTATGAAATGCCCAACAATACTAAACAGAAATAACATGACAGCATGACACGACTCATATCTCTACTTGAATCACCCTTTAGAGGCAATATTTTTACGCAGTTTTTCTAAGAAAACATAATTAATTTTTTTAAGAGAATTTTTCGGGCACCCTAATATCTACGCGGTTCATTCCGAATCCATTGCTTATCTTTATTAAAATATTCGGCGGTATCGACTGATAAAATCAAGTTTACAATCTCAACATTAAAAATCTTAAACTTATCATAATATGCATATAAAAATATTTTTAAATTTTGTTTAAAAAATTGCATTTTTTTAACTTTAATCTCTACGCGGTGTATTCCGAAAGTGTCGGTTGTTGCTCAGATAGATAGATAGATAGAGAAGGTTGTACCACATCTTCACCCAGAGACCGATCTCGGTCCATTGTGAGTCCCTTCATTGAAAAGCTATGGAATACAGAAAGCAAAATATAGAAAATAGGAAAATAGGAATAGAAGAGAAAAGAATAGGAATAAAAACGAATCATATAAGAGGATTAGCAATGTTACCAATCCCCCTAGGGTTGTACCCCTGATTCTGCCTTAAACAGTCGATTCTCATGACGAAGCCTATGACATCTACAAGCTCTACGTCCCGAACGTCACTTAGCCTGCTGAGAAATTGGTTGCCCAGTCATTTCGTCCTACGATGTTGCAATCGTGGACAATGGCACATAATGTTCTCAATAGACTCGGTCTCGTCGACATCTCCACACATTCTACAAAAATCGGTATTGATAGCGTCCCATCTAGACCTCATTTTCCATATCAAACAGTGACCCGTTATGGCCCCTATCATGATTCTTAAGCCCCTCCTATTCAAGCCCAGAAGAGCGCTAGTGCCTGCCTCGTCGAGTGCTGGACATATCGCCCTCGACACCTTACAGTCCTCTCTACTCTCCCAAGCCGAATTGGTTCTGACCAAGATCCAATCATTGATCTTCCCATAGAAGAAACTCAGTCGTGGTTTCACATAGGTTTCCCTCTCCAAGACATCCTTTGCTGCGCCTTGCCTTGCCAGTTGATTGCCTGATATGTTGCAGTGGCCAGGCACACAGCAAAATCTCACCATGTAGTTTTCCATCAGCTCTCTCAGTAACTTCTTACAGGCAGCAACTACCTGGATTTCACCATATGTGTCCCCAAGGCCTTCAGGGCCGCCTGACTGTCCGCAAAGAGAGTAACTTCAGTACCCCTCAAAACGTTCTACCTGATTATTTCTGGTCTTTCAAGATACCGAGTATCTCAGCCTGAAAAACGCTGCACTCATTAGGGAGTCTAAAAGAGCCTTTCAGATCCGTGCCCATAATATACACTCCCGCACCAGTACCTATGTTCAACTTCGATTCGTCCGTGAACACTGCACAACCTTCATATAGTCTCTCAGTGCCGGACCAGATCAGGTATCACCACGACAGGATTTACCCCATAGTCCGATTCAGCGGCCATGTAATCTGATGCCCCCAATGGAGTTCAGATTAACTTCACCATAACTGATCTCGTATATGACCATGAAATAACCTGCTCTTGGTGAACCTAATAGTCCTAATTCCTTAAGTCTCAGCAGACTGCTTGCTGGCATACCCTTCACAAACTCTTCAATGGGTAAGAGATGAAGTATGACATCCAGAGCCGCTTGTGGTGTGCTTCTCATTGCACCTATAATGCCAATTGAAGCACACCTCTGTGCCTTCGACAAAAGATTCCTATTACTCTCCGGCACGTTCCAGTGCCTGTCACCAGACGGAATAACCATAAGTAAGAATTGGTCTCACCACCGAGGTGTAAATCCAATTTACAACTTTTGGTTTGAGCCCCCAATTCTTACCTATGGGGTTTCTACAGGTGTAGAAGGCGTTGAGGCCACATTTGAGTCTCTCCTGAACATTCCTTTTCCAGGTCAGCTTACAATCGAGGAATACCCCCAGATATTTCGCTAAGTCGGAAAGCCTCAGTTCACTTCCACTCAGTACCGGTAATCTGAAATTCTTTACCTTGTACCTTCTAGTAAACACAACCAACTCTCTCTGACTGCATGATCTCACTGACTGTGGAAAGACTAGTATGACCACATCATCAGCATATGCCACGATCTTAGATATAGGTCTACCAGTCTCTCTAATGTCTTCAAAAGGAAAGACGATAGACTGATAGGTCTATAATCCTTGGGTTTCGAGTGACAAGTCCTATCACCTTTAGGTATGAATACGACCCTTACCTCTCTCCACCCCCTCGGTATGTGTCTATGTAGCAGACACGCTTTAAAAATCTTTACCACCAACGGTGCATTCTGCAACATGGCCGGAAAAATACCATCCGGGTCAGGCGACTTGTAAGGCTCGAATGAATTCACCGCCCATGTAACTTTCTCAATCGTAATCAGGTCTCTCACCACTGTTTCAACCATCCCCTGGCGGACTTTGTGAAGAAGTTCCCTTTCTCACCTGATCCATCCATCGATGGATCCTTACAATCCGGAAAATGGGTTTCCATAAGCACATTAAGTGACTCAGAGCTAGATTCTGTCCATGAACAATCTGATCTCTGGACACTAGGGTCCTTCGAAAGTATCTTTCTGAATCTGGATAGTTCATTGACAGAGTCAATGGCCTCGCTGAACTCCAGGAGGCCCTTTTAGCTCTTCTAATGTCCTTTTAGTACTTATTAAATCACATTCTATAGGTGCCCCAATCTTCGTCCCTACCAGTTCTATGGGCCCTGATATACAGCCTGCCAACTGTGGTCCGTTGAACTCTCAACTCCTCTGGCCACCAGACTGGCTGTTTCCTCCTACCCGGATAGCTCACCGAGTAGTTGAGCTCATAGCTTTTGTTAATAGACCCCGTTACCCTCACCACCACTTCGTCAAGATTATTTCTCGACATGAACTCGGAGTTCCAGTCAATCTTGATCCCAGACCACGCCCGAAAGCATCCCAATCCGTCCTTCTAGGATTCCTAAAAGGTTTCCCTTTCGAATCCAGAAAGTTCAGGTTAAAGGTTATCCTGCCATGGTCCCATCCTTAACTAGGTCCTTAGAGTTAGCCAATGTGATATCTATTATCGAATTTCTATCCTTCGTCCTGAACGTAGTGGTATTTCCCTTATTACAGATTAAAAGATCATTCGTAATAATGATATATATTAAAAATATGATAAAATTTAGTTGTAGTAACCATAATCTAAAAGCAACATATTATGATTGAAACATATTATCACAGCGAAAAATAGAAATTATTGTGATTACATTTTGTCATATAGTGTCCGATTTTATGGTTTGTTTTTTCATGTTATGATTCTAGTTTTACATATAATTGAACAATCTTCCTACATCATTATCCCATTCTATCAGCTTATGATTTGATGTTATTATATTATTGTTCTAACTTATTATATTATTATACCACATCGTCATATTATGATTCCATTTTATAATATTCTTCACACTATTCCGTTTTATCATATTACTATTTCATTTTGTCATATTATTATTCCATCTTATCATATATTAAAATAAAACATATTCATAAAAAATAATTTTTACATATATTTTTTTTAAATAATAAAGAAAGTTGTTCGTTAACAAAAAAAGAAAAATATTTGTGTATTAATTATTTATTAATTATATTCATTTATATCATATGTGATTCAAATGCGAGATGTATTTTTTTAACTAAACCTATTAATGGTGGTTAATCAATATCTTATATTGCTTTATCCAACCGAGTATAACCAAACCTTGTCTGTTTATATTTGTTCATAAATATACTAAATGAGAATTACAATGAAGATGGAAAACAAAATATATTTAAAAACAAACAAGTTATAAATTTTTTCATTAAGTTCGTGAAATAATATTAATATGGTACAAAAATTAATATGGTACAAAGGAAAAAGACTGCAAATATTTAATGGCTATAGAAGTAGTGATATTTTTCACATTAATAAAATTTTGTTTCTGGTAAAAATATTTAAAAACATATAATTTTTGCTGTCAACCATATTAAAATTTTTATTGAGTGTAAACATTAAATGAAAAAAATTAAGCGAAAAAATTCTGACCATGAACAAGGTGTTATTAAAATTCAAGAAAAATATATATACAGAGTATTACTAAAAAATTCGGATCACAACATGCCAAATTTTGAGATTGAAAATAACTTAAAATGTAATATCCATATATTTTTATAGAACAATAGTAGTAATAGATGCTTATAAATTATTTATATTGATCTAAATTTCATTAAAATTTAAATCAAATGAGCTGTGTATAAGCATAAATTCATGGAGATCTTTAGAAAACTGACCACGGCTTCAATATAAGGACCTATTCCGAAAATCTCTTTAAAATGCGTAATTCCTATATAAATACTAGCATAAAAATAATATTTGATTTCAATAAGTTTTATGTGAGTAGAAACCTAGTGCAAACAAAGTTTTATAACAATCGGTCCATAATTAACCATAGTCCCCATATAAGTCCTATTTTCGGGAATCAAGCGCATAATAAATGTCATATAAGTTGTAATGTCACGATAATATTACATATACATATGTTAAACAGAATTAAGAACCAGTTGACAATTGACCATAGGTCCCATGAAATGCCCCGTCCGAAAATAGTCATGGTGTAGGGTAGCAAATGATAGATCTTGATTGACAACATATTGTGTAATTGATTTTTCGAAAAAATTTGCTAAAATTATTAACAAAGCCACATCAAAAGTCATCTTATTACATTTTTTAAATGATGGAAACATGTCCTTTTACTGGTTCTAGTTTGATGCTTTAAAACTTACAAGACAATAAAATGTCGGAATGCTTTCTTGTTTATTAGTTTTACTATTTTTGAAAATATTTTACTCTGTGTACATAAAAATAGTAAAAGTAGTAAATATTCAAGAGAAAATATTTGTCTCTTTTGCTATATTTTACTTGATTACTTTTTACGAGCAAAACTAGAAAAAAAGTTTTATTTTCAAATTTCTATTGAATTTTATTTTCGAAAAGAATTATTAGAAAATATGTTGAATTTTGCAAATTATGGAATTGTTATTTATTCTTTTATAAAACTTACATATACAAAATTGTAGTGATACCAATTTATGCACGTTTAAGCGATTTTCAGAAAGGGTCTTTTTATGGGAGCCTTCGACAATTATGGACTGATCCTTTTGAATTTTGAAACACTGGTTTTTAATTAAATAAGATGTGCCAACTCATATACATTTGACTATATATCGAAGTTTTTCTCTTATTAATGCACGTTTAAGTAATTCAGGGAAGATTCATGTATAAGTCT
The DNA here is from genome assembly GCA_932274085.1 of Protocalliphora azurea. Taxonomy (NCBI): domain Eukaryota; kingdom Metazoa; phylum Arthropoda; class Insecta; order Diptera; family Calliphoridae; genus Protocalliphora; species Protocalliphora azurea. The sequence goes on along the minus strand of OW026522.1, from coordinate 82,631,493 downwards.
TGTGGTCAATTATAGGTCAATATTAAAAAAATTGATATGGTGGTTTAAGGTTACCAATGGCTTTATTTAAGTTGCCTTCTGACACATTTAAGAGATTTACAAGAGTCAAATCATATTTTGGAAAAACATTTTCATGGTAGATGGATGAAATAATGGGCAGATTTTGAAGCATTTTTCTGTGCCAAATTGCATTGAACTTTCTCCCAAAATTTACATACACTTGGTCGGACATACGTACAATGGATAAAAATGGACTTTTTCGAATAAGTTTATTTTTGAGAATTTTAAGAAGTTAAGAAAAAACTAATAAAATCGGTCGGAAATACTAGGATATGTATGAAAAAACTTGAACAAGAACATGTAAAATTATGGTGCTCAAAAATTCAAACGCAAATAACTCGAAAACTATAAGACATATATGCATGTCTTTTATAGGTCTTATCAGGGCCTACAACAATGTATTTAAAAAATATTTAAAATCGGACGAGAAACAAAAATTTGGAAAGTGGTTAAAAATTTGTTATGTCAGAGGTACCTAACTTTGAGCCCCCTTGGCTCCGCCCTTGAGGGGTTTGTGCCCCCCTTCCAAATTTAACATTGTACACTTCTCTGAATTTCATGAAAATCCAACTAGCCGATCAGAAGATGATATGCTTTCCTTTGAAACGTTGAAAAAAAAAATTGAAAGCGAAATGTTTATATAGTCTTTTTTTAAGCTCCGTGGTGGTTTAATTTTTATTTTTGTATGAGTGAAACACTGGAGGAACAAGTGAAATAAACTAAACAGTTAATGTGCAAATTAATCAATTAACATATGGATCCCGACCAGACTCATGTGGTTTGAATATAACAATTAGAGTTTTTGTCTAACGGAAGGTTAAATTCAAATTTTTATAAAATTTTTCATATGTGTATTAATTTCCGTAATGGTTATGCATTTTCACATATACATATACCGTTAAAGAAGTTTGCAAATTTGTACCCCTTTGTAGTAAGTGATAGGTGGAAACATTTGTTGTAATCGTTTGTAATTCATATCAATACTATGAGAATGATTTTATTCAATCTTAAATGTTCAATAAGTGTTGAAAAATAATACACTTAATTTGCAAAACATAAAATAAATAAATAACTCAGTACATATAAGCAAGCATATAAAGAAAAGCATATTGAGTGACATTAGAGCGCCAACAAAGCACAAAAATAAATGCAAAAAAAAAACAAAAATTCACAAGTTAAATTGCACCAACAAAAAATCGAAGATTTAAACGAAAAGAACATGTGTTTTAGTTGCACATTTTTACTTCCCTGCCAGCAATTAGGTGATAGTTTTATCCACTATCAGAAAAATGACTCTTTCTAGTATTCTCAAGATGTTATTTTCCTGTTAATAAACAATTTTACAAAAACAAATAACATTAATTTCGATTTTGACCTACTTATTCTACATTTCTTACTAACTAAACTGTCGAAAAGAAACTTAAAAGTGAGTTTTTGGATAAATATAAAGTTACCAAAAATTGTCTCCCATTAGTGTTCTCAAGATATTATTTTCCTGATAGTAAAAAAATTTAAAAAACAAATAACATTAATTTCGATTACATTGTTTTTAAATTAAAAACAAAAAATGTGGAGAAGACGATGGTCCTTGTTGGAGTGTTATTTTCAAAGGCAAGCAATTGCATGTTCTTTAAAATGAAAACAAAATGAAATATTGTGAAAAAAAATTTTGAAAGAAATTTTAAATTAAATTAATTAAAAAATAAATGTTTTTCCGTAAAACGAAACGAAAATTCATTTTGATAATTTACTTTGAAAACAACAAATACATTTGGATTTATTTCTTGTTTTTAATAATATATAATTTCGAAATAAATTTGGATCTCGCTCATAAAAATATGTATATTTTTTAGTGAAAGTGAACCCGTATATGTATGTTCATCAAACCTTTCAACTAAATTTTTAAAGTTGTTAGGCTTTTCCAAATCAAAAATATCCTGTTCCAATTTATCAAAAAATATCTAAATTTTTTTTTTTACTAAGGTAAGTTGTTTTAATTTTCTTGTCTCTCATAAATTATTATTTCATATCTGTCGTAAAAAATTCTGCTTCTCCACCACGTTCTGACACAATTCTTTTTTTTTTTTTTTTTTTGGAAAAAAATCTTTAACTTCTAATCGCCTGGATGGGTTTACACAAGATTTCACAGAAGTAGCAGAGGAGCGTATAATTTTTATTTTGGATGGGGGTTCCATAAGCCCTTCAGGAGCATATGGGGATCAAAATAGATTACCTCTGACATAGGAAATATTTCATTCCTTACATCTTATTAAACTTTAAACTAGCGTAATTTCTGTTCTGTAAAAGATATTGACTTAAATATTAAATAAATATTATATCTGTAATAAAATCGTTGTTAGTTAGTATATCTTAACGAAATTTTCGTTGATTGTTTAAAATGAGAAATTGTAAAAAACTTAAAGATTTTTGTAGAAGAAATCCCACATTTTACAAAAAAATAAATAAAAAAACTTAAAATCCCAAAAATGGGATTTTTCACATTTTCTCCTATAAATTCACATTTTTCTGGAGATTTGATTCAAAACGCTTAAAAACATATTATGGATTTCTATACTGCAAGATAGTATTATTTCCTAAATATGAAAATTTTAGGTATAGGTTTGTTGTGGTATGGTTTGTTGTGGTAAACTTCCTATACCACCCCTACCCCCATGGATTCGCGCCTAATTTCAATTCTTATTTTTTTATCAGCAATTTGGTGTTATTTTATATATAAAAAATTCTTCTCTCAAATTGAATATTTAAGTCAGATTTTCCAAAGCACTCTAATCCGTCACACAAAAAAAGCACTTAATAGTGTAATTAAAAAATTATCAAAACTGCGATATAGTTTTGCCCGAACGATGACTCTTCTTCGATAGGAAAATAACTTCTTTTTCTTTTACTATTTTAAAATAAATGTGGATACTATTTAGTCAAGGTTTGTATAGTAATGTTGATAGTATAAAGTTAGAAAAGAAAATGATGTCATATTCGACTGTTAAAAACAACTTGAGGTTACTCTTTAGTGCAAATTTGAATAGAAAATGTTGGCAGGGAATTAGTGTATATAAAAAGCTGCTTGTGTGTTACTTGGGTGTGTTTTTAGCTAAAATTATAAACACACAAAACATATAAAAGTGCTGATATATATTTTTTTGGCCGACACCACATGCATTTCCTTAAGATTTTATAGAGTTTATTAAACTCATAAAAATAATTTTTATGAAAGAATTTAGAAGGGTACAAAGTCGAACTATGATTAAAACAATTGTAGAACTAAGACGCCATAGATAATTGCAGTGTTGCTAGTTTAGCGTTTTTAAAGCTAAATATAGCCTTTTTATTTGCTTTTAACTTCAAAATTTACATTTTAACTTCTAGCACTTTTTGATTTTTAAATTTGTTTAAAAAGGATAAAATCTTAGCATTTTCACAATAAAGAAAATAATTTTTTATCTGATATTATTGTTTTTATTTTTACAGAAACTTCTATTTAGGCATTTTTGTGCATTTATTTGTACAAAGAAATCGAGGTTATTTATATTTAGCAAAAAATTTCGCATGCTTCATTTTCCAAAGCAAAAATAACTTAATTAATTATATGGACTTACTAAATTAATTATAATTATTGCTTAATATAATTCATTAACCATAGAAACTATTTATGAATATAATTTAAAAACATATCCTATAAAGGCGAAAAATTTCACAAAATTTTGGAAACGCCTCATCAAAAAGGAATTATAGTTATAGTTTAAAAATTGAAAAAATCATTTTAAAAAATCATTTGGGTTATTTTTCATATGAAATATATGTATGTTGTATGTTTTATTTATAAATTTATTATAATACTTTTAAAATTTATCAAAATAGTGAGAACAAGAAAAAATAAAAATGCTTTTAAATTAAAAAAAAATTTAACTTTTTCTGGCCTTATTTTTTGGGGCATTTAGACTTTTTTGAACTTTTTTAAACTACAACTTAGCCTCTTGATTTTCTCACCACTTGACAACACTGGTGATTTGTAACAAATCGTCAAATAATATTTGAAGGAATATAAATAAAACGACTTCTATTTTCAGAAAATTATATAGCAATCACCAACGTAAAGTAATGAAAAGTGTGAACATGGTTTATACAGAATTTAATGCTTTTGCTGGGTATTGCGACCCGTATATTTATGAATGATTTTAAAACATATAAAAATATTAATATTATAAGAATTTGCATAATTAGAACTTAAGTTATTTATTATCTAAGATTATATATATATATATATCAACTTGCAATCATTTTATAGCTTTTCTAACTTTTCTTAGAACAGAAGTATACAGAATTATTTTTGTATTTTGTATGTAAAAAAAACAAACGAAGATAAAAACAATTTGAAAGATTTTTCAAATGTAATTTTCCATTTTTATTTTTTCTTTTGAAAATAATTTTACTTGTTTGCTCTGCGTTTTTGATTTTGCTGTTTGCAAAAATAAATAAACATGTGTGATTCTTGCAATGATTTGAACAAGCATATCAAAATGTATGTACGTTTTTCTGTTCTGCAACTGAAATTTAAATACGAAAAGTGTTTCCTTCTGAAATTCATTTAGTTTATTTTGAAGTGTGCGTAAAGAAACGTTGGTTAAACGCGTCCCGTCCTTACGGTGTCGTTTGGCGTGGGCGTATGCCTTTTACGCTTTTGGCACGTGTTACTTTTAAGTTATTTTAAAACTTGTGGTCGTGCTTCCCTGAAAATGTTTATATTATTTTTATTTCATTTTATTTCGTTTCTTTAACTTAATCCATAAAAGTACTGAACAAAAACATTAAAATAAAATTTCATTTAAAATAGCTAAATCAATCTGTTAAAACAATTAACGGCTATGTGATTGAAAAATATTTGAAAATGTTTTGTAATATCATATAAGTTAAAATAATTTTTTTTTACGAAATTTAGCACAAATCTTTTAAGTAAACGGAGCTAAATTTAAACGAACGGTAAGTTAATAAATAATTCTACATTTTCGTTTTAAGGAAAATTTTTTTAATTTCCAGAACCCTTCTAATAAAATAAACTAGAAAAATTTTAAAAGACAATTCAAAAAGATTTTTGAATTAAGATATTTTTTTTTAATTTAAGAAATCCATTAAAAATAAATCTGAACATAATTATATTCTTTTGGCATTTGATTGAACTAAATCAGACAAATATTTCTCGGGATAAGGTGCATCAATTATAACATTTTATATCAAAAACTACAGTCAATTCAAAAAAAGTAATTTAATTTAGAACCATATCTGAACCAACCACTAAAACTAAATTAAAACTGAAAATTTTTCAATAGAAATTTACAGATTTAAATAAAATTTTGCCAAAATTTCTGGTTATTAATTCACATTACTACCAAAATTAGCTAAATGGGTCCACTGGATCTAAAGTTGCAGAAAAAGTATGAACATTTTTATGATTTTGACACAAAATTGGCTATCGTTTTACTCGAACAGAACATAAATAACACCATGTTATATTTTCAGTATTTTCCTATCTAACAAAACGAAGGGCCTTAACTTTTTAAATTCAACTTCAACTTAGATTTTTAAATGTCAGGATTTCAGTCGAAAATTCAACAACGCAAAAACAAGTTTAGGCAGTGGAAACGCTTTTAGATGTTTTGCTCAAATCTGATTGGTTTCAACTCAGTGAAAACATAGTATAAGAGAACAAATGTTATTATACAAAGTTAGAATTATTTATTTATTTATTTTTTTTTTAAATGGAGATATATGTGTGCATGTCAGAAAAATGTATTTTAGATTATAATTTAATTTTCTACTCAATTACTATTAGCTACTCCAATTTTCATTGGCTTTGTTGAAGCTGAATTTACATGTATAAATTATGCGAAATTTGAATCACTAAAAATTATGCGACACTAAAACTTTTTTGTTCATTTTTTATTTTTTCTTAAAAAAAATCAAATAAAATTTAAATTTGGTGATTTCTGATTAGCAATTTGGTGACAGCGGCTCAAAAAAATCTCACATCCCTGGTTATAATTTGTGATTGGAATACGTGTGTGTTTGTATATATATATATATATATATATATATATATATATGAAGATTTGACAACTAAAACAGAACAGCGAATCCGTTCAAAATAAAAATTTATTTCATTTTCACAAAAGCTTTCAATTTTTTCAATCTCTCTCTTTGTTGGTGTTGCCGTATTTGAAAAATAAACCACATATGTTTACATTTAATTTATATACGATGGAAAGAGAAAGAAAGCCTTGCTTTATATTTTTTATGTATTCAGTTTAAAGGAGGGGGGGGGGGGGGTGTAGGAAATAATTCTTTATACACGTAGTTTTGTTGTTTTCATGAGTCTTATTGTTGAATAAAAAAAAATCAAATGTATGTAAAAAACCATCTTCACCTTCTCCTTCATTTAATATGTACTCAGTTCAAATTTGGACTCCAGAACTGGAAACAACAATCTCCGCCGCTTGCTTGCGTTTGGGCTCTGATTTTTTTTTTTTTTTTGCTGGTACCGTGTTATATCACGACTATTTAGTACAATTTGATATGATCTTATTTACTTATTTTTTATTTAAATAGCAACATCTTTTTTATTATAGAACAGTGGTTTTGAAGCTGAATCTAAGATATGTAATTATACTTTAAATCGGTATTTACAAGTTAACCTTTCGATTTTATTAATAGTGCATTCATAAAGTAACAAAATCTGTGAATTTGGAAATGTAAACAAGCAGCTTGCCACTTCATAATAAATGTGGTATATCACAATAAACATTTCGGAAAATAATGTTTACATTGATAACATTTTATGTGACCTATAGATAGTTATATATGTACAATTATATAATTATAATAATAATTGTAATGTAAATACTTTTAAATTTTCATTTTTAAACCGCGATAACTTTAGGGCTCCTCGCAAAAGTAGGTCACGCCAATGGATTTTAAGCGCTGAAGTTTTTATTTTTGTTTGTTCAAACCGCTGCACAGTGGTTCAGAATAGTTTTTCATCGGCCAAAACACTGTAAATTTTAAATCGATAGAGATATTTTAGATCGGTTTATAGATTGTTGAGAAATTTAAGGCTAAAGTTGAACTTTTAATTTTTTTATAGCATTTAGTGTGAAAATGCCGATTTTTTATCTCTTAAATCAGCTTTACTTATAAAAAAAATTTATAAGCAGATAAAACAAAAAATTTTAATTATACCCAGGATAATTTTGTGAACAGGTTCCTTGTTTATCAATTCTAGAACAGGTTGCAATAGAACCTGTTCTCAAAGAACAGGTTCCACTAAAACCAGCCGTTTTTGGACAAAAAATCACGATTTTTTAATGCTTATTTCGTTTTTTATTTAAATAAAATTAAGGGCAAAAATGTTTATTTTTTATGATAACTAAAAGTTATCTAATGTTTATTTTATTTTTTACTTAAATAACTATAAAAGAAAATTATAATTATTATTCATTCGATTTGAAATTAGCCATATTTAATTCTGTATTAATTCTGTCGTCTAGCAGCCTTTTGCTTCTTCATCAAAGTCCTGATGTTCTAATTTCCATTGACTTCGAATGCTAGAGCTGGGCTTCCACTGATAGATCACCAAGTGGTACCAAATGAAGCTTAATGATATGTAGGATTTTGTGAACTCTTTCAGACATATTTCTTCATTTGAGAACCTGTTTTCATCCGTTTTGTTCTCACTAGACTAGCGTTAAAAGCTTTTTTGTGAGATGCTTCTGTTTCTTGAAAGTTTCTTGAATATTTTCATATCCAATTTCTTTATTGATATCATTAAGTATCCGCCTTTTAGATCTATCGCAGCAGTTGTCGAGTGATTTTGGTGGCCTTCCAATATTTTTTTGGTTTGTACTTTCCAAAGTTATCTGGACAGAAAGTTCGCTCTTTAATCAGTTTTCAAAGTGGGTATAAAATCTTTGTTTGCCCATTCTACTTTTTAGTAGCGCTTTATTAAAATAATTATTTTATTTTCCAAGTCCAATTTTATTTCGGTGCTGCATGAACATAAGTTTACTATTCTTTGAACATGACTTAGAACATATTCCCGATTTTGGTTTTAAAAATATTCTTCGGTAAATTGTTTATAGCTGAAGCTCTACGTGTTTTGTATAGATTTTAAAATTTGATTATTATTGCTTAGATATATTATATCAACTGAGTTCATATTCGAATACCACTGGCTTTTATTACTTTTTTACATTACTTTATATTATGTTAATAGGTAGCTTAAATAAGTACAATAAAAAGTGCTAAAAAATGAAAATATACAAACAAAAATAGTAATAAAATAATAATTATATAATATACTTAAAATACCTACCACAACTTATCGGGCTTGGTGTATTTATATGTATTGTGATCATACAATTTTTTAGAAACTATTATCCTACCAACATAAAAAAATGCAGCAAATTATCTATAATAGTTTGCGAGAAATGATAATTTACTTCTGATCAAATTAACAAAAATCACGCTTTTTATAAAATAACAAAAAATATTTGTATTTAATAACATGTCACGCCCACATAACCAATAATAACCAATATTTTGATCTAACTTTTTGGCACCTTAGTTTCAATATGTCTGTCTAGTTTCAATATGTCTACTATGGCGTTAAAGTTATGGAAATCGGTGTTTCGGATTTTTGGCAATAAACCTAATTTCTGAGCGCTGTCGGTGTACTGTAGTCGAATTTTAAAACAGTTAATTGATGGGAACTTAAAAATTTTAATACAAAATATTTCCGAAAAATATAATATTGAGAAAAACTTGTTGTCCCTTCGTAAAATATTTTCACAAATAAGAAAACAAATGTTGAGTTAATAAATATTTAATATAGTGGATTGGATGGTGTACAGTGTCTTGAATGATAGCAAAAATCGGAATTTATTCGGGGAAATTTTAATTTTAGAAATATATCTTCTTCTATTCCTGGATTATTAACTTTAACTATATATAACTATATATATATATATATATATATATATATATATATATATATATATATATATATATATATAAGACCACGAAAAAGCTTTTTTTTAATTTAAAAACTTATTTTATCTCTTCTCATAAGCTTTTGATAATTTGATATTGTAAAAAATTTACAAATAAGACGTCTATCTTCGCCAATACGAATTTGGGTTATATTTCATATGAAAAATATCCCAATGATTTGAAGTGATTTTTCATAATATTTCAACTACAATTTCTTTTTGAATAAGCATCTTTAAATATTTGGCAGATTTTTCGCTCTTCTAAAATTTTTTTAATATTATATTCATAAATATTTTATATTATATTCGTAAATAGTTTCTAATAAAGTATAGTAAAAAATAATTATAATAAATGATTTAGTAAGTATATGATATTATTTAAGTTATTGCTAATTTCGATAACGAAGCACTACAGTTTTTTTTAAAGTACTCATCTATCTTACGTTCTTTTGCATTGTGTTTTTGCTATTGTCAAATATTATTGTTGCCATTATATTTAATTTTTACATCTTGTAAATGTTTTGCAACAACAAAAGCAGTTGCTTTTTGTTTACTTAAAAATGTTATGTTTGGAAAATATTACAAAAATAAACAAGTAAGAAGGATATAGTCGGTCAAGCTCGACCATATGATACCCCACACCATTGAACATGTATATCAAAATTCGTGGAGGACTGATACTTTTACTAAGTATGAAATAAAATATATGAATACAGAATATTACGTAAATAATAACATTTATGTGAATTTATGCACTTTAGGTGCACAAGTCAGTAAGCCGTCCCGCTGGCCAGACGGACGGACGGACAAAGTTAGATCGACTCCAAAAGTGATTCTGAGTCGACTGGTACACTTTAAGGATTTTTTCTGTGCGTTACAAACATCAGCACAAACGCATAATACCCCTACCACCTATCGTAGCGTAATTGCAAGCATATTATTTTAGCGAATCGAGTAATTCCAGTGAGAGTGGCGTTGGCGACACACGTATGTGTTGCAGAAATTTTCTTATATTTATAGTTTTGTCAACGCATTTCGTTTCACGATTATATTTTACCGATTGTCTGTGTTTGACATTAATGACATTTGTAAATGCATTAAAAAAAAACACAAAATGTGTACAAAAACGTCAGTTCATACGTTTTTACTCACAAAAACCCGGCACATATCTTACAAAAACGAAAAATAATTTTTTCCACTCATTTCAACAAAAATTTTGAGTAATAGCAGATTAAAAATTATTTTTTTTTTTTTGTTAAAATACTAAGAGTTTAGCCTTTTTTATGGCAATTTTAAGAACCAAACAAGGTTAGATAAAGAGCTAGAAGTTAAAAGTAAAATGAAAAGGTTAGATTTAGCCCAAAAAAAAAAGCTAAACTGGCAACATTGATCAGAATTAATGTTATTCGAATATTACAAATTAAGGTATTTTTTTAGTTAATAGAAAAATGATGCATAAAATTAAAAATTTGCGAATTATGTAATTTAAGACACATTTTTAGTAATTAACAGACCTCAACTAATAACAAACCTTCCAAGAATGTTTTCATTACACTTTTCATGGCTAAAATTGTTTAAAATCGTCATTTTGAACTTCCTGAGTTTCGTCTGATATTGTAATAAATATATTGTGTTTTTTGCATAAGTTTAACTGGTTTATTTTAATATAAACTTAAATATTTTTAGTTCAGGAAAAAACATTTAGCTAATATCCTATATTTTATTACTATATAAATCATTTTATCCAATCTGACCAAATAATCTTCCGAAACTCAACTTATATATCTAATATACCCTATTTTTGGGGTACTGCTGAAAAATTGTCAAAAATATTTAAAATAAAAATTGGAATATATCTCCTTTTACAAATATAGTTTTATACCTGAAGTTGACGTATTCGTTTAGAAAAATATTTATACCTCTAAAAATTTTGAAAAAAATATATATTTGAAATTTCATGAATTTAATTTTTTAACAATGAGCGGTAATAATAAAAATAATATTTAACTTTGACAGAGTGTAACAAAAAAATTACGTAATGTATGACAATGAATTATACAGTTAGTGATGAATAATTTTATCTTTTATTACCCGACATCAAAACTTATTGTAAAGTACAAATTTTAAATTTTGAACTAACGTGTAAGCGCAAGTGCGAATTCCTTTACACAGCTCGTGAAAACTTAGACGGAAACGGAAAATAAACAACAATATTATTTAGTTTCTTTTTATTTATATTTTTACTTCAAATCTTTTTCAATTTCATTTCAATTTTTAAAAAATATGGTAATATTTTTTGTGAGAAAATAAAAGCAACAAAAAATTCGGAGAGAATTTAAAATAAAATTTATTTTTTAACCGATCCGCATTGTTATATTATTTTAACAATTCTGTCTTTTTCACATTCGTTTGCGAAATCTTCCTATTAATATATTATTGTAACATGGGAATGAACTGTAATTAATTTCTCTACTGCGTCGAGTTGAATGCAACAAATTTGTTACTGCAGGTATTATTAACATTGCAGGTAACGTTAGTAAAAAAAAAATATTTAATAAAATGTATAAATATGTAGGTGTCTGCGAAAATGGTTTTTTGGTTATATCAGATTGACTCTCTGATAAAACGCGAAAATGCTTGAATATTAAAATAAAAATTAATCAGACACCAACAACTTATATTTTAAAGCAAATAGAAATTTTAAGATTTTAAACTTCATTAAAAATAACAAGCAATATTTTGAAAAAAGCTTGAAAACTAAGATATTTTGTGGAATATAAAAACACTGAGGTCACTCTAGGATATGTTTTAAAACACAATGCGCCTTCCAAATACCTTTCAAATAATACAACATTTTGTATGCATTACTTTGGAAAGAAATAAAAAAAAAAATAGAAAAACTTAAAAAATACCTTTTTTAAAAACGGTCTAGCTAACGAACAGTCATCAGTAGAACCATAATATTTATGAAAACATTATAAAACATATCAAAGTTAATTTTCAGGCGGATAACAAGAACACTCTTTTGCCTTCCATAACAAGTGGGTCGCCTTAATATTTATGTTACTTTATAATTTCTAATTTATTATAGTTTTTTTTTTTGCGTTTAATAAATTTTAAATGTAGTGATATTGCTTATAATTTTCATCGTAGAAATAAAACTGTAATGTTCTTAGTTATTTAAGACTTTTTGTGTAATTGTTAATTAATTTAAATTACTATATTTAAAAAGTATTACCAATTTTTAGTATTTTCTTAAAGATTAGTATTTAGGAAAGTTTTTAAATATAATTCTGCCAATTTTTTTACAGATCTATTGTGCAGAATATAATATATTTTGAAAGTAAATATTTATTTTATAAACGGTTGGGATAATTTATATAATAGTAAATTACGCAGGAGAGAACTCTTTATAGTTAGAATATTATATTTTCTTTTAGTTTACTTACTACGTTTTTTCAACATCAGCAGAAAAATAACTCCCTAATCGCTTCGTTAAATCGTTGGTTTAATATAAATTTGAGGTAGTCGAAGATTTACAGAAATATTTTGGCAATTTACATGGTTTTATATCTATTGGTGGCAAATTCAGTAAAATTGAAATGTTCTATGAATAATATTGCACATTGAAGAAAAATCGGCCTATATTGAGTATAATTCTGTTTTTGTCAATGGAGTCTCAATTTGAATGCAATATAAAATTTCAGTTTTTCGTTCTTTAAATCGACTTTACACAGAAATATGCATAAAAATAAAAAAATCATGTTTTTTTATACAAGCATGCATAAATATGTGTTATTTAACTTTAAATTGTAATAGTTTTCGACTTTTTATAAAAAACGGAAAAGGCAGATTCTTTATAAGTACATACGAGGTGTTAAGAAAAAAAAAAAAAAAACTAACAAAATAATTTATAGAAATCAATTAATCAAAGTACAAAAAATTAGTAAAAAAAATCGCGTTTCTGATAAGAAAACTAATTTTTGAATTAATTTTTGATCTTTCCCTGGCGACCACCGATGTTCGTTCCTCTCTAGCGACTATAGATTCCTTATAAATTTAATTTTAAGTTTTTACTAAATAAAACATATATTTTTTTTTCATTTTTCTCTCACATAAAATTAAATACTTTTTTTACCAAAATAATCGACATTTTTTGAAAGAAATGAGGCATCTCAGTTTTTCGTCTTTTAAGTATCTTTTATTTTTTATTTCCTTAAAGCTCTTACGGCTGTACGAATAATCGCCCAAAGCTCAAAAATGTACAAAGACCCAATTTTGTGGGTATTTTAGTATTTGTAAACAAAAACATAAAATATTAAAAAAAATCACCCAAAATAATAATTAGCCAAAGAGCAAAATTAACAATCGCCCAACATTTTGGGTTATTTTTCATAATTGGTATATAGAACTATATCGTTCTTAAAACGTTTTTTTTAGTACCCAGGCGGAAGGGTTTTAAACCATAAGTTTTCCTTTCTACATCAATATTTTCGCCTTTAAAAATACTCTTATTGATGAAAATATTAAATTTGAAGTGAATCAGGGGGTCTCTGATTCGGATTATTTTTTTGATTTTATGTAAGCATTTTTGAGTGTATTGAATATATACAGAAAAAATAATTACATAAAAGTTTTCGATTAACACCTTTATTTAGTTTAGTATTAAAATTTAATTAAAAGATTAATTGATTCAATCATCTATTAATTGGCTATAATATTTTTCGATAAAAAATAAAAAATTGACGTTTGTAAAAAAATTCTAATAAAATAAAAAAATAAAAAAATAAAAAATATTTATATTTACCAGCTACAAATTTATATTTTTGTAATTTTTTTGGAATTCTTGTCTTTAAAAAACTTCAATTGATTGAAACGATCATGATACAAGGAGACATAAGATATTTTTTGTTTTATTAGGTGATAATAAATAGAATGAATGGCATTGATAATGAAAAATATGTAAGTATTATCCTTAAATGATTTTAATTTATACTAAGCATTACCAACATTCTAACTATTTCTGACTTCACTCACCAATTTGTTGAATCAAGGATAAAAGGCTTCTTGTTACTCTCATCATACTTACTATTTGTCCATACCCAACATTTGCTTAAAATCTTAAAAAGAAGTAACTCATATGTACTTTCTTTCAGCAATACATAGGCCGTGTTTTATTCTTTATTCAGTTCCAATCTAAGGACTCTCTAAACGAAAATTCGTTGATGTTGAGAAGCCTTCTCGCATGAGAATATCCATAACAACAAGAAAGCAAGGCAGATAAATGTATGGAATTGAAAGATAAGAAAGTGGTGCAGTCAAAGTAAAAAAAGATGTAAACAAAAAAATTTCATGACAAAAAATTTTAAACAAAAAAAAAAAAAAAAAAAAAAACAGAAATTAAATGTCATGAAAAGAATATTATTTATTTTAATATAAAGAAATAAAAAATAATAAATAGTATAAATAAAATAAAAATATATATACGATGTTCTCAATTAAAATTTTGCTTCATTCAATCATTGTTGTTTAAGGTTTATATTTTTAAAATTATTTTTTTAATTAAATTTTTTAAAGTGTTTAATAGGAAAAAATCGCTTTTTGTCAGTTTTAACAATTATTAGTTAGATGAACGAATTTTATTACTTATTTATTTATTGTTGATTGTATGAATCATTTTTGTATTTAAAATCACTTTTTACTTTTTTCTGTGTAGTTAGAGGCATTTGAAACCCTTTTAAAACTTATTTCCTTATAAATTCATATTTTTTGTTATTAAAATAATTAGCTAAATATGAAAATTATGTTAGCGAAGTCGCTTTTGGACATACCACAGAGTTAAAAACTCTTTCGCCCGGGTGAAGACCGTTCTCATTAGTTTTTTATATATTTTAAAGATATTGTAATAAATTTATAAATAAAACGTAGAGCAGCTGCCAGTAAAATGACCCAAATTAAAAATCGTCCAAAAGTTACCATAAAAATTTGGGTTATATTTCATATGAAAAATTACCTTATGTCTTGAAGTGATTTTTCGGAATTTTTAAACTATAATTCATTTTTGATTAGGCAGTTTTAGGTTTTCGGGTGATTTTTCGCTTTTATAAGAATTTACTAAAATTATATTTATAAATAGTTTCTATGGTTAATGAAGCAAATAAAGAATAATTTAATAATCGATTTAGTAATTCCATCAAATTAGTTATTAGTATTTTAGTATATTAGTTACTCTTGATTTGGACAATGAAGCGCCGCAGGCGAAAACTGTTTTTAAATATAAAAGAAGGAAAGTAGTAGAAGGAAAGAATAACAAATTATTTTCTTCGTTGTTGAAATAGTAACATTTTAGCTTTTTAAGGAAATTTCAACAATCAAGACTAGAAAAAAGGCTAGAAGCTAAAACGAAAATTTTGAGACAAATAGAAAATTAAAAAAGATAGATTTAGCCTTAAAAGTGCTAAACTGGTAATACTGGTAGTAATGATAAATCTTTGTTAAAAAAAACATGTGTTTTTATTTTTTAAAATTTTTGAAAACGCTGAAGAAGCTGAAGCTGAAAAAGCAAAACCAAAAAAACACATGCGAAATTTTTCATTTTCGAAAATTTTCTGGCAAGCCTGATTATCTTTCATGGTTTAAAAGGCAAAATTTTAATTTTTCATTTTATACCCTGACTGCATTTTTACTTATTAGTTTTTTAATAAAAATTCGAAAAAAATTTTTAGAAAAATTTCCAAAATTATTTTTATTTAAAATTCGGAAATATTTTGCAGTAAAAATAGGGAAGAGTTTCAAGAAAAAATTAAATCTTTCTTAACTTCACAACATAAAGAAAAGCAAAAAAATTAAACTTCAATGTCAACCATACCATTTTAACCAGTATATTTTTATTTCATTACATTTTTTTACAAATTTTTATTAAGAAATAATCGAAATCGGCTTTAATTAGTAGGAGTTTGACACCCTGTAGTTCATCTCGTATTGCAAGATTACACTACAAAATGGGAAAAATTTCATATACTTTTAAAGAGATCTAGTGTTGGTTGTAGAGCATGATCAGTAGATTACTTTACAATTTTCGGAAATTTAAATACACTGAAAATTTTAAGTTTTCGAAAAAATGTTTTTCTAAGATTGCACGAAACAAAAAAACAGATTTTAATTTTGAAAAATTTGTTGAAAAGTGGAATATTTAGTTTTCAAAATGTGTATACCTTTTATTACATTAATTCAAGTCTTACTACTCTCAAAGATACTTGAAAATTTATTTATTTTTTTTTTTAATTTTTAGCAGCACTTTTTTCAGAAACTATAAAAACAAAAACTGTTAAAGGTACAGTTTTTAAATGCGTTTTGATGATACATATTTCATACAAAATATTCATTTTTTCTGGAATGAAATATGTGTCATTTGAACAGTATTTAAAAATGTTTAACCTTACCAATTTTTCTTTGATTTTAACAAATAGGGTATTGTTTTGTTCGTAATTAAATGTGTTTTCTAACAAAGTTTCGAATAAAATAGTACAAAAAATGTTGCCAAATTTCAAAAAAAAAAAAAAAAAACTGAGATTAAAGTAATAACATGTATTCATACTTTCAAAACCTAAATTTGTCTCTCCTACTTTTACTTAACAGCTAAATCGTTTTGAGGTTTAATTCGAAATTAAATTTTTTTCTTTAATTTTGAACTCAAATGATTTACTCAATTGCGTAAATCACTTAGGCCTACTTAAAATGTAGCTCAAATAAATTTTAGCAAGAAATATACATACATAAGTTTTTCTTCTTGATTATAGATATTCTTAAGATAAAGAAAAGCGCTTACTGCACTACATTCAACTATTTTCACTTTTGTGTTTTTAAAAATATTTGACTTAAAAAATTTATTTTTAATTTAAATTTTATTAAAAATTGTCTTAGTAATAATGAAAAAATTGGTTTATCTCAATTCATTAAGTAAAAAAATATTTGTCAAAACTTTGATTATTATTTTGTTTTTTTTTTTCAAAAAAGTCACTTTAATTGATTAAAATTTCATAAACATGTTATTTTTTATTTTTTAAAAGATTGCATTTGAGCGCAAACTTTTTGAGCGTGTTAAAAACTTGATCAAATGTATTCGAACTTTTTCGATTCAAATTACTAATTTTGGCAGATGTGAAAAAAGAGGCAAAATTAAACTCTAACAAGTGAGAATGTTATATTCGGATTGGCCATAATCTGCTACTTTTTAAAATTTCACCCACTGGTTTTCGAGTTTACATTGGTAATATGTGTACAAAATTTCGTTGGTGTTTTACCTTATATGGGAGTTGGGCGTTAAAATGAAAGAACTACGCCCGTTTTCGGTTCTCGAATTAATATTGATCTTTAAAATGTTTGCTTAATATTTCGTTGATGTATATGCTTTTTTGTGAAAGATATGAGCCGAAAAGTATAAACTGAAGTTACGACGACACCTTGTTTTCCTAGTATTTGGTTCAGAAATTTTCCTAGTTTATATCGATCCTCCAACTATATGTACAAAATTTCGTCGTCGTATTGTTTAAGATATATCAACCAAAAGTTTGAACTGAAGTTGAAACGGCCAACATGTGTTTGAGCCAAATTTCATCTCCCTAGATAGATGCCCAAGAGTCTTATCCTGCAAAAAAAGACAGAAGGACAATAAATCAGTTTCAAAGTTTAATCAATCAAACTTTCGACATGAGAAATTCAGTACATAATTAAATGTTATGAAAAAGAAAATCGAATATGTAATAAACCAAGAAGCAGCTCCCATAAGAAGTTAAGCACTGCCGATGAGCGTTGGATAATTAAGAAGTTAAAGCAAAATCCTAGGATATCAGCTCCAAAAATCGCATGCAAACTAAAAATATATTTGCAAAAGGAAGTGAGTGCTTCTACTGTTCGAAGATGTCTTCGTAATCATATCATCTGACATCCATTTTATATATTTTCTTAAGTCTTTGTTGACTAAAGCTTTAAAAATATTTAATATAAAGAACTCACTGTATATATTTTATGGGGTCTTAAATAATTTCTTAGAATTGTTACACACGGTAGGGCAAACCCAATAACCAAACATTTTTTTGATGGTGGGTGTAAAAATGTACGAAAGAATTTGGGATTTCGATTGCCGTTGAAATATAACGCTCGAAACAAGTTTTAAAGAATAGCAATGATTCAGTACGACCACTTTTTAATTAAATTTTTATGAAAAATAAGTAAATATAATTCTCCTGTAATATAAAACCAATATTAAAACGGAATGAAATGACTTCCGGTTGATCAGAACTAAAGCCAAGCATACCTTCGTTATTGTCTGTTAATTTGAAATGAAATCGGTGTGGTAAATCTAACAGTATAAATGATTTTCTTCGCTTTTGAAATTCTGACATTTTAGCCTTTTTAAAATAATTTAAAAACTTTGAAAAATTTTAAAAATCTAGAAGCTAAAACACAAATTTTGAGGCTAAAAACAAAAAACACTGTTAATAAAAATTACATGTTTTTCCTAGAAAAATTCTGACAACCTACCGGAAAATTTAATCACAAGAGCCGATTTTACAAAAAAAGTGAAGTCGAGAAATCTCCTCTTCATCCATGTTAGGATGCCGAAAATATAAATTTTGCAATGAAACTACTGGCTTAAGATGTAATCACAATTCAAAATAATTTATTACGTTTGATCCACTAATGGCACTGCCCCCAAAAGATTTAATTTGTTAGTAATAAAATTAAAACACGAGAGTTAAATACCTTTAATGACCTTTGACCACGTATATTCCACGTACTGGGCTAATTATCAGTGACATTAATGTACAACTATATAAAACCAAGATGAAGCTAAATACCAATAAATTTTGAACCATTATTTGGCTGCGCTGAAAAGCAAAACATTTTGAAATATATTTTTACTATTATTTGGTAAATTCTGAAACTAATTTAAATTGTACCTATGTACAATTCAAATAAATGTGAAAATCATGTTTCTGGCAGTATTTCACTATGAATAACATTAAATTATATTTGAAGAAATTTTTGGTGCAAATTAATTGATCGCTTTTCTATAAAGATACCGACGAAAGTTTTCACGAGAAATCTAACAGAATAAAAATAAAAGTAAAAATACATAAAAAACTTCATAATTATATAAATTAACTTTATTTATATGGTTCATAAAGTTCGAGTTTAAGTTAACCTATAACCCTTACAATTTTATTTTACTTTTACACTTGCTATCCAAAATAATTTTTCAAAACTTTTATCCCAATACATAATAGTGCCATTAAATGTTGTTTTCTGTTGTTATGTATAAATGTTAAAATCTCAGACTATACTTTAACCAAAACTTAATACAAGTCATTAGCAATATATTAAGAAGACAATAGTGTTAAATTCCATACATACGTGCACATACATATACATGAGTAAATATACATATAAATACTTTTTACCCACAGTTATGCGGATTTCCAAGGGTGTGTATTGTTATATGTCGCTTATGTACCTTTTTAACCCTCTATACAATGTAGGACTAAATTAAATTTAAGCCCTTCTCTTTACAATAAAAGAACTAACATATATACATAATACCACGCAACAGCCAAAAGTCTTTTAGAAAAAAGTAAAACCATTAAATCTTTTGTAATTTCTTTTTTATAGCCATGTATTATGTAATGTAGTATAGGAATTTGGAAGAAATGAAAGAAAGTATGAAACAAACAAACAAAACCTATACAATTTTTTATATGTGAAGAAAATTCATATAGCATTTACACGTTATATTGTCATACGTACACATTTATATATATCTATATATACGTGTGCACCAGTGTTGCCAGTTTAGCCATTTTAAAGCTAAATCTAGCCTTTTTATTTTGCTTTTGGCCTACAAATTTTCGGTTTAGCTTCTAGCTTTTTTTAGTCTCTTTTGGTTTTTAAAATTGCCTTAAAGAGTCTAAAATTTTAGAACTTCTGGTTAGGTTAGGTTTAATGGACAGCTGTCGAACAGTAAAGGATAGGTAACTTGGGTCCAATTTGGTCCCGTTGTGTTAACCTGAGTGATCATGTGATATCATTTTACGCATCCATAACAACGTTCGAATTGAACCAACCCGACGTATACATGAAAGAGTTAACCGCTCTGATGTCAGTATCAGAGAGGTCTGATAATACATGTACATGCGGATTGTCAAAATTATCAATCATAATCTCAGCTAGAGAGGGATAGTTGCTTAGGAAATGCTACGTTAAAAGGAGATCTAATTTCCTAGCATGAGCAATGGGGCCATATCTTCCTCGAGGTTGAATATGTTGATTCAGTTATCAATCTGTGCTGTGCAATCCTCGATAAGTTTTGCAGAATTATTGACGTGCATGAAGAAAGCGGTACGACAACCAGTTAGTTCATATCTTCATACTGAAGAACGGAGTTATATTTGGCCAAGTCATAAGCAGTAAGATTACCAGGGGTGTTTGAATTACCCCTTACCCAGCCCAGTTCCTTTTTTGAATGTTTCGCCATCTCAATTAGAGATGTCCAGTATTCATGTCGAAACGTTTCCCTATAGTACATTAGCCAGTTCATCACTCTCTTTATGGCCGAAATCCCTGCTCGGAGAAGGCTGCAGTGGCAATTTAAAGGAGATATTTTTTCTATAAACAGAAATATACATATTCCACTCCTTCAACAGATTTGGATCTATTAGTATAAACCTCCACCGATACAGCTCTTAATTCCGGAACAGTTGAGAATGACACTGAAAATTCTCGCTCAAGGAAAGATTGAGGAACACAATAAACAATATTGTCAGGTATGTCATTGAAGAACCTTAGAACGGTTCCAAGGTCGTGTCCTCTAAAGTTCCATGCACCTATAGTATTAAGCCTAGTATAATGGCGATGTGTTTGATTATAAGATTCACCGGCAGCCAATTCGTTAGAACGAATAAGGCTTTGGATGGAGTTTTACGAAGTGCTTCTGTTATGAGTAGCGCTGAACTGCGCAGATTCCTATCAAAGATTCCGATGTAGGTGAATTTTCCATAGCCTTCCACCATACTATCACTCCATATATAAGTATCATATCACTATTAAGAAGTGCTATTTCGTATTCCTGGGATTTTTTCCCAAGGATTTTCCTATGGCTTTTCTACACACATATAAGATAATGCTTATATTTGTGGGCCTAGCCTGTGTGTTCTGAAGCCAAAGTAGTTAAGTATAATATCAAGGTACTTCGAACTATCTGACACCTTTTTAGTTCAACACCGTTTAGGCACGGAAGTGGTAAAGGTGGAATATTGTATCTTCTAAAGTAGATTTACGATAAAGCCACTGAATGTACTCAATGTACTAAGTAGACCTAGAGAAGATTGCAGGCGGTAAGATATGGTATCTAAATATTTTCCAGATACAGCCGCCGCAACATCGATCACATAAGCGACGGTCTCAAACTCAAGCATTTCTATGTGTTCGAGAGTATTTTCTATGTACCCTACAAGCTTATATTCACTTATAGGTTACATACAAATTTTCCCTGATAATAGTTTAGGGTTGATTGTTCTACGAAGGTATAGATCAGTCAACCTTTCCAATGTCTTCTAGAGGAAGAACGACAGATAGGCGTGTCTTTCGGTCGCATATGTGAGGTTTTATCCCCTTTAGGTATAAAGATCACTTTACATCTAATCCATGACTCAGGGATATAAGAACATGATAGGCATGCTGAGTATATCCGAATTAGCCATGAAACTATTGTATCTGCATTATACCGGAGATTTGAAAGGGTCAACGCTCTTCAGAGCCTGTCTCAATTCATTATCTATTATGGGAATTAGAACACCATAAATGATTTCCGAAGGGAGGCTGAAATCAAGAGACCGCTTGTTGTCCAGCTGTCACAGGATTTCTGGATGAAACTTGGGGCAGTAGGACAGCAGAATTTTACAAAGGCGACTTGTCTCGGAGTGAATTTTTACGCCGCTAATGAAAGGCTTCCAAGATTTGCGTTTTGCATGTCTAATTTGGTTTTTGAACTTGTTTACTGAGAACTTATCCATAAGACCAGTTTCCTAGTCTCATAGCCTCATTGAATAAACGATAGTATTCTTTGCGAGTGTCGTCTATCTCGCAGTTCCACCAGTGTGGATTACTTCTTCCTATACAGACTTTACAGAAGGCGCTATGTCGTATGAATTTGTTAGAGCTTCGACTAAGGACTCAATATCTCCATGACCGTTGATGTACGGGCGATTAGGGAGAAGTTTGAACAGAATGTAATTTTTTCTATGCAATTTGTTTTCCTCCTGACTTCTATATTGAAGTCTATGTATAAGTAATCAGAGAATGAGTAGCCGTTAGAGACCCTCCAATCCCATATTAGAGCGCCTAGTACCAACGAGAAAAAATATCGATTGATTTCTTACCAATGTTCAGAATACATAAACTACTACAAAGAATAATATCATATAGAGACTAGCCCCTGTATTAGGTTATATCGCAAACCTTATTGTATGGTGGTTGGTCGCTTCGATTGTGGGCCATAATACAGTGTCCTCTTCACTGAAATAAAGATACTGAATTTTTTTTCTTGTCTACTACAAGTAGGATACAATCTTGTATCCTACCTGATCCGACGGAATGTACCAGCTTAAAGTTATCCGCATGTAGACCCCACACTCTTTCACCACAGATTTAGCTCCTCTCTTTTTTCAACCATTCGGAGGAGCAGCGCAGCCGAAGGTGCTTTAGAATGGTGAAGATTAGCTTATGTGGTTTTCATCATGTGATTCCTTTGGGACTTTTTAGTACTTCAACAAAGAAGAAAATAATTTTTTATTTGCTTTTACTCTTTTATTTCTACAAAATCATCCATGTAAACATTTTTGTGTATTATTTCGCACAACAAATATATATTTTTTATATTATAAAAGCGAAAATTTTCCCAAAAATGTTGAAATGATTAATCAAAAAGAAATTATAATTCAAAAATATTGGTTGATTTTTCATATGAAATATGTATAACCTAAGTTTGTAAGGAAATTTTGTAGGCGATTTTTTACTACATCATTTTGCTGCCAGCAGTTTTATATTTTACTTATATATTTATTACAAAAAAATAAATAACTAAATAAGTTTTTAAATAAAAAAAATATTAATTTTTTTCTAGCCTTATTTTTTGGGGCATTTAGGCTTTTCTGACCTTTTTTAAAATTCAATTTAGCTTCCTTTTATCCAACCTCCTAGCAACACTGGTGTGCACATACCTTGACTTAAACGTTCTTTAAACTTAAAAAAAAGGTGAAAACTTGACGCCATAAAAGTAATAAAAAAGAGTTGTTACACTGAAACAAAATTTATAGAAAATTAGAAATTATCACAAAGCTGATGAAACGAGCTGAAGTTACATAATTAGATCTAATACAAATATACCTAACTGTGATAATTTCTAATTCTAATATATATATATATATATATATATATATATATAACTATGTATATATATGTATTTCTATGGAAATTAGTGTACAAATTTCTAAACTAATTTAGATTTGAATATATAACTTCCGTGTGGTTTGTACAGGTATAGCAGAGGAGCTATGCCTCTTATATAAATTGTATTAAACGCTTATTTACAAAGGGAATTCCACTATTTCTAAATAAATAAACATAAATCCCAAAAATTGGAGATTTTTCTTTACCCGTAAAGTTCTCATTTGTTCTAAGCTTTAAAAAAATCTATAAGAATAGATTTAGTATACGTAAGGCTTTCCTAAAATATATGTTCTGCTTGTCAATCGCAGCTTTCGAATTTTAGAACAATTACGATAAATTCAAAATTTTTATATACCATAAAATGGATCAAATTTGGAAAAATATGAAGAAAGCACTCTCGATAAGATCTTGGTTTCTACTTTTTGATTTTTTCCAAAAGGATACCTTTCATAAAAAAAAAAATAACATAGTTTAGACTTTTTATTTTATGAAAAATAGTAGAAATTTTTTCGGCCAAAGAAATAAAAAAAAATAATTACGTAATTCAAAGCTGATTATTTTTGGTCTCGGAAATAATAGCAGCGAAAACGCAGTTCTGTATAAGGCCTAGTTCTTATGTGCGGCTCGGAATTTACTGCATGGGATTCTCCTGCACAGCAAGCAAGTTCATAAGAGAGAAAATTAAAATAACATTTCAACATTTTAGACACAATAATCGCTCTTTTCAATGCTAAGATGGAAGTAGATTAGCTTCACTTATATATTAGTTTTTTTATTTATACCCATTAGGGTGGCCCTCATTAAAAAGTTCTTACACGTGATTATTGATAATTTCTGACAAGACATATACGACACCTAGGCAAAATTATATCTTTCCTCTCTCACCCTCAAATTTTGGTTGAACTCCTACTTTACCTGGTTGCATTTGGACAAAAATACGTGTTTTACTTTGAATTTATCATACTAATTACTTCACTATTAGTGGCTAAATTTGTTTCATTTTAGACATTTCAGAAAAGTAATAAATTGTGAAATTAAAAAAGATAAATAAACTAAAATAATTTCAGTTGAAAAAATTACACCATGCAACAAATTTTGTAAACATTTATTATTATTATTTCTTTTTTTATCTTTTTTATGAAAGTTCAAAGCAATTTTGCACAAATATCAAATATTTTGTGAAGGAATATAAAATATAAGTTGTATGTTATGCGCAGTTTTAGCCCACTTTAAAATCAATTTTAGTACCTTCTAAATAAGAAAATCTGACATACACAACGAATAAGAAAAAGCAGTGTATTAAAAATTTTGTCTATAAGGGTACCAAGCCTCTTTTAAAAAGAGTGGACGTGGTTTCCAGTCATTACTTCCTGCAAGGATATGCATATTTTAATCGGTTGAGTTGTTTAAACATAATGTCAAATAAAGTCAATATCATGATAAAAATGATCGTAAAAAGGGTTTGGCATCCAGTAGAAAGCTAGTATAATAGTACCCTATAAAAAAGGTTCATCTAATAACATTGGAATTAAATAATTTAAATGTTTTTTTTTTTTTTTTTTTTGTTTCTAATCATATTGAAAAAGGGCTCCAAAAAAATCGAATTTCAAGAACTGAAATTCGAAATAACGCTTTCATTTTACGTTGGAATTATTGATGCAATTTTTATTGTTGCACTGAATTATTTATGGTTGATTAATATTTTTTTATACAATTTCGACTATATTTATGTTCTCAGTTCAACAACAAAATTATCAATTATCTACAAAATTTCATGTTATTATCTTTTCCGAGTTCAGAAATAAACTATGTAATTAGGATAGGTCGAAGAATGGTATACTTTCTGTCTCAAGTCATAACGACATACACTTAAGAAAGTTTATCAGCTTGCTCTGAGCTTGCTCTCTCTTTCATTAGTTGCCAGATTATTCGTTTTCTTATTTCCAATTACCCCATTATGTACTAATTGTTGTTCTTGCATTCTAAGACTATTTAGGATTTGGTATTTTCGAACGCTTCTGCTCTTATTGCTGTTGCTCTTAAAATGTTAACTTTTGACCTGACTTAACGTTTTAAGGGGATAGATTGGTTCGGCAAAATGGGTTCATTTCAGGTAAATAAGCATACCAATACATTCCAAAAACATTTTTTATAGTGTATGCGTGTCTTTCTTTATTGTCTTCAGTTTATTTTTCTATGATAACGTATGTAAGTACATAACTTCACTTATTATAGCAAAAAGAATCAACAATAACAATAATAAGTATAACCTAAAAAATTATTTTTGTCAGTTTCGTTGTTTTTGTTGCCGTTTCTCTAAAATATCACAAAAATAACAGTAATGCCATAACATTTTTTAGTCAAAGTATTTATAAAGAAAATTCTTTTCAACATGAATGAACACGATTTAGACGATGAGAACAAAAACAAAAGAAGCGAAAAAAAATTTACGCAAAAGAAGAAGTTGTAATAAATATAACACGATACAAAAAAAAAAAAAAAAAAGAAATGGAGAAGAGAGGCTTAATACAACAAGAAATGATAAATAAAGATATGAAGCTGTCAGAGACACAAAGTCAGATTTATATCAAAATATTACATATACACTACCTTGTACGTTCGAATAAATACACATACCATAAATATTTTAGTCACCCTCTTAGAGATACAATAATGGAACTACTCAGGACAGGTATAATGCGTGTGTTTACAAGTTTACTTGTGTAGGTGGCGGATTGAAAAGTCTAATAAACAAAGAAGTAAAATAATATCTTTTATGATATTCTGATATTATTTTGTTTTAAAGAATTGAATACATTGGCGTAGGTAGGAGGGGGGAAGGCTATAGCCCCTGACTAAGAAATTTGTTTCTGATGACGAAAATTTTTATAATAAATTTTATATAATTTTTTTTTATTTTTTATTATAATTTAAAAATAAAATATTGTAAGTATTTAGGGAATTTTTTCAAATATTTATTTTATTTACAATATACTTTATAAATAAATTTACAGAATATAGAAAAGGCGCCCGGTGAGATTATTCAATTATATATATATTTTTAAATTTGGTCTTTCATTTTAGATTCAAAAATGAAAAGAATTACGGTATCGGTATTGAATTTACTTTTATTTCATTAACGGTATTTTAAATTATATCGGTATCGACGACATCGAAATAAAATATCGGTATGTACCGTAATTCAAAAATACTAAAAAGTTAAATTTTTTTATTCATTTTTAAATAAAATTCATTAAAAATAAGACTTAAATACATATTTTTATATTTTATGTCACTTTAAAACTGAATTTTCTTTGTAATTTTTTTCTGATTTTTTAAATTCGGATGTGATTTTTATTCAAATAAACTCGATAAAACTTCATACTTTTTCTCTAAAATGAGTACAAAAGTGTTAGCACTGACTCCTCATGGAGTGGGGCCATGACGATATGTTGATAAGATAGACATTTTGCAAAATTTACCCATTTATTTTAGTGACATCTCAGGTCAACACTAAAAAACTATAATGAAAAATGCGTTGCGGACCCGACTGACCTGAGTATCGATATTAGCGATTGTTCGCTAAAAACGAAAACATTTTGAAACAAGTATATTTGTAGCAACGAAATTTTCTCGAGAATTCCTCGGTAATAAACATTAGCGTAATTTTCAAGTATTTAAAAGTATCGATATCGCAATATTTAACTTTTCTGAATAAAATATCGAAATTAAATGTTTCGAGAAATTGTCTAATCTACTAAATTACTCGAGGATTTCTTATGTAGATAAAAAGTAAAGGAATTTTATTATTTGTGTGCAAAAGACTAAAGCAAAGAGAATGTAGTGTAATTTTTGAGTCATAGTCCATAGCGATCGGTTGTAAAATATTGCGTTATAAAATATATGATGTTAATAAGATTATCAGCAATCTTTAATAAAAAAAGAAAAATAATATAATAAATTTTTAGGAAAAAAAATGGTACTGTCGCCCCTTGTCTAAAAAGATTTGCAAAATTCCAAATATCTAGTATAATTTTTGCAGATTAATTCAGAAAATTTGGTAGTAAAAGATGTGGATTTGAGCAACAGAAGAATTAGTAATACTGAGAAAAAAAAAATATTATTGACTCCTCTGGGTGAAGTTGAAATTTGGACAAAATGCTTTAAGTATTAACTGTTCTTATGTAAAGGACTTTATTAATTTTAGTGTTCATTATATAAATTATTATTTTTGAAATGTAATTTATTATGTAACTATATTTTTTAATATTTCATATTGATATATATTGTGCTGTTTTGTTTTTAATTTTAGATTGGGAACAAAATGTAAATGAAACAAAATAGAAAAATATCGTTCTCGAACTATTGCCGCTGAAAATAATTACAAGTTTTTAGTAATATCAATATCGTATAATTTTCATAAACGAATTACTAACGAATATTTTATGGTAATACTGTTTATATGTAAGGAAGCAGTTGTGAGCCGATAAAAAGTTCGTACTTGCACAAGACAGTGTTGTCGTCACGGTAGTGTAATTAAATTTTAAATTTAAAATAACTTTTCAGATTGTCCACATGTGTATAGAAAGTTTTTTTAATACTTTTAGTTATGATGAGACAAAAAAAAAACAAAAAATAAAAAAAATAATTTACAACATCATAACGCATCACAGCATTTGTTACAGGGAAGGTGTTTATCAAACCACTGTACAAAACTTTTTTGCATGGATGTTTATTTATTCACGCGTGCAGACGCATTCACATACATACATGCATAATGAAAGTATTTCATACTTGTGCGTAGAGAAAAAAATATCATGCTTCGTACACTTTAGCTATTTTAAAATATGTTGGATATAAACGTACTATCTCCTACAGAAATAAGAATTAAAAAATTAAATTTTTTACTTAATAATTTCTATTTTAACTAAAGAGTTGTTCGATTGAAATTTCTACCATTTAATATTTAAGAAAACATATTTTATATGTATTAGCTTTTCAAATAAAATAAGTAATTTTTTCTACCAACGCATCCTAAAAATATCATACTTTTTAAACAATTTGTGTATGGAACTATTCCAAATTATACATATAATGTATGAAAAAATATAAATTTCATTAGTTCCTCTTCCATTTTTAGAAATAAATATGTAACTTCTAAACGGCTGGTTGAATTTACATAAAATTTCACAGAGGTATATCAGAAGAGTGTACAGTTCAGAGCGGGGGTCCCAGAGACCCTCAGGAGCGGAGTTATTCGCGTTCAAAATAGGGTACCTCTGACATCAAAAATATTTAACCGCTTACCAAATTTGATATTTATCAACTTTCAAATATTTTACATCCTCTTAAAGCCCTCGATAAGACCTATACAAGTTATTTGCATTTGAATTTTCAAATATTTCAATTTTACAAAATCTTGATCCACTTTTTTCGATATATATCTAACATTTTTATTCCATTTTACAAAATTTTCGCCCAGTTAGTTAAAAAAACAAAATTATCTATTGACTAAAGAAAATCTGAAGTCCATATCTTTACCGATTCAAAAAATAAACGAAAAAATGTCTTCCATCCATTTTCTCAAAAATAAAATTTTCCTGAAGAACATATAACACAATTTTCTATCCGAGAATTTTCAAACTAAGCTTTGAAAGATCGTTTGTTGTTAGGATTGCTCGATGTTGGAATTGTCTACCTTAACTAGTGTCTACATTAGGCAAATTTATATCAAAACAAACGTCAAAATCAGTGCGAATATATATATAAGGTAACCTTAGTTAAACAGTTGATTATTATTTTGGTTGTTACAGTTGAACTGCATATATAAAAAACAATAATGAATACGCCATATTGTTGTTTTTGTGTAACTGTTGCCACCTTCCACAAATTCGTGTTAAGTGTGACGTTTTTCTTGAAAAAAAAAATTTGTAATGTAGACACTATGTAACATAATATATAAGATTTTCGTGTCAGAGAGTGTCAAATTCGCTCTCTGAGAGAATTATTTCACGTGTAGATTCAAATTTATGAACTTCGAATTTTTTCTCAGTCCGTCTTAAACTTATTGCGTACTAGCTGAAAGTATTTGATTATCCCGCTTTATGTATTTTATTCCTGCTGCTGGACATATATTGTTCTTTTTCTTTTTTTGGTTACTAATAATACATATAATTTGAATTTTTATGGCTCCCCAGCCATAAGAATATGTTTTTTTTTTTTTTTTTTTTTTTTTAATATAGTTAAACTCTTTTATATTGTATCATTTTTAACTTTTATATTATCTATATATTATCTATATTTATTATTATTGTGTAATACATATTTATATTTTGGCCTTATATATAACGGTTTTGTACTTTGCTGAAACGTATCTTAACGGAGATCGCTCTAAAATTAAAAACGAGCCCAACTACCCAACAGGGCTAGGTGCAGATCCTTCCGAATTTGACTTATTTTACAAAGAAATATTGATATTAATCTATATATTGTAAAATCCCAAAGTATGGATCTACAGGCGACATGCAGTTTCGGAAACTCTGATGTGTTCTAAGGAGTTTGCCAATGTCTTTTTACGAACCTGCAACAAATGTGGACTTTATGGGCAAAGTTCATAAAATATTTTTTTTCTTTTTTTTTGATTTGGTTTTTTAGGTTATTGCGGTTATTTCGTTATTTCGAATGATAAAGTCAGCATTCTCCCTAAATTTCATTAGTATTACTTGACTAAGAAATATTTTATTACAGATGTAATATTTATAGTTCCTCCAAAAAATAAATTTTTACAAAAATTTTACTTTAATTCCAAAAATCAAAGAAACTGTGGAATACATTAAAAAAAAAAAGAAAAAGAAAAAATCAGTAATCTAGCTAACATAATTCTTAATTACATTTAAAAAAAAAATTGCAGTCAATATTTTTACGCTACTTTACTACGCTACTTTAAATATTAAATTTTTCATAGGTCTTATCAAGAGCTATTAGAGCTACTTAAAATTAATAACAAAAAAAAAAAAAAAAAAAATATACATTATTTAGCTATTGTGTATGAAAATTTTAAAAACCCAATAAGCAAAAACCTTTGAAATTTCATATTTATTAATTTGAAAGTTATTTCAAATTTCAAATACAAGCTGTGAGAACAGACTTGAATTTCCTTTAATCTCAAATTTAAAACTATGCTTTTTTTTCAGAAATAAGGATCTAATATAACAATTGCTTTTTTTAAATGCTTTCATAATTTAAAGCTGGATGTTTCTTTAACAAATAAATGTTTCTAAAATGTTCTAAAAATATTTTTTTCTTTAATTTTAAAATATACTTGAGTTAAACAAAAAAATTATTTTTTTCTAAACTAATTTTAAATCTGAAATTTTTCATGCATAAGTGATAGTTTGATATATTTTCCACATTAGGTGAAAAGGAAATTTTGCATTCATCATTTTAAACATATTATTTGTCATATTTCATGGACCATAATAGCTGTTTTTTTCATTTTATTGCGGCATTATTGCGTATAAATATTTTCTTTAATATAATGTATGTATAACAACACACATGTCTAAGTTTTAAATTTTTTTATGAAAAAAGAAAATGAAGGCATTTTTAAATGTGAAGAATATTTGAATGTTATCTTAATAATTCATTTTATCTAGTTAAGGGCTTAGTTTTTGTTTGTAATAGCTAGATATTTGGTCTTTAAAGATTTTTTTTAGTAATTATCAATTTATATAGGGAATCCTCAAAATTATTATTGTAATATCTAAATCCACATGAGAGGGAAAGGACACGGACCCCCCCCCCCCCCCCAGCCCGACTGATTAGCTAGCATGTTAAAGGCTCATTCTTCTCCTCTCTGTAGGTAATATGATTTTCTTTTAATAAGGAAAATAACAAAAACATACTTTAAATTTCCTTGTGGAGTTTAGAATATATAATACACAACAAGATGGTGTTAATTACATTTTATAGGAATTTTTTTTAATTTTTCTTATTTATTTCATAACACATATTTTCTAGCTTCGAATAGAATTTGAGAAATTTGCTATTTATTAAAGGAAATGTTCCAAAAATTTGTTTAGGTTTGAATCGATGTTTATTGGATAGTAATTTGTGGCGATTTTAATATTTTTAGTTTATTGAATTTTTAAAAACAATTTTTATATACATGTATGTATGTATGTATTAATGTATGTATGTATGTATATATGTTTACCAGCACAAATTTTATAAACATCTATATTGATAACGTACAATATCAATATTTTAAAAAAGCGAAAACCTTTGAAATTTCATATTTATTAATTTGAAAGCTATTTCAAATTTCAAATACAAGCTGTGAGAACAGACTTGAATTTCCTTTAATTTCAAATTTAAAACTATGCTTTTTTTCAGCAATAAGGATCTAATATAACAATTGCTTTTTTTAAATGCTTTCATAATTTAAAGCTGGATGTTTCTTTAACAAATAAATGTTTCTAAAATGTTCTAAAAATATTTTTTTTTTAATTTTAAAATATACTTGAGTTAAACAAAAAGAATTATTTTTTTCTAAACTAATTTTAAATCTGAAATTTTGCATGCATAAGTGATAGTTTGATATATTTTCCACATTAGCTGAAAAGGAAATTTTGCATTCATCATTTTAAACATATTATTTGTCATATTTCATGGACCATAATAGCTGTTTTTTTTCATTTTATTGCGGCATTATTGCGTATAAATATTTTATTTAATATAATGTATGTATAACAACACACATGTCTAAGTTTTAAATTTTTTTATGAAAAAAGAAAATGAAGGCATTTTTAGATGTGAAGAATATTTGAATGTTATCTTAATAGCAATGAAAAAAAAAAAAATAATAATAATAAAAAATACAAAATAAGCTAAGTGTATAAAAAAACTATACTTTTGAACTACTTGAAAATTTTATAAAAACCTAACATTGTAATTTTTGTGGTGGACATTTTGTTTTAATCTTTATCTCTGTGTAGAAATAAATTTATATTATTTATTTTTTCTAATTAAAACAAGATATGCCTAATATATAATCTATATTAAGCAATTTCTAAAATTTAAAGTTTTCTTTTAAAATTTAACGGGTTCCTTAAGTATGGTTGTATTTATCATACGGTGTGGTGAATTTCACAATGTATAAATTAACGAATAAATTTTTTATCTGGCAATACCCGGTTGTTACCCGATTATTCGATTATTTTTGGTATTTCTTCTTTCTCTTATTATCCCGTGATATTTCACCAGAACCTTCTATATTAATTATAAAACCACGGTACTTCCTTTTTCTGGTAGCCATCAACGCCTTCACATCGTGATCAAATCTAATCCTAAAATTTTTTTTATATTTATATAAAATTTTAAAATTATCATTGGCATCTTCCACTATTTAAAATAAATTAGTATTCCCCGAATTTTTTTGCAATATCCTGGTCATCTAGGTAAGGTAATTATCGTCTTATCCTAAAATTTCTTAAAACGAATGTACTTTTAATTAGTGTTCCAAAAAATTAAGGGACCAATTCCTTTCATTTAGAAAGACCAAGTCCTTAGGACCACCAGGATCATCAACATCCACTTATAAAGTTCTGGATAACTAAATATTTCTGAAAATTTGAATGGGAAATACTTGGTGTGGAGGAAAAATTTACGCAATTAAGGCGTGTACCTATTTTATATAGAAAAACCTTCTAAATTGGTGAGAATATTTTGTTGTAATTTATGTATCATCATCTTTTCTAAAAGAAAATATTGTTTTACTAGAATTCTTAAAAGGCCTTTGTTCATTTGAGCCTTAGTGGTGGTCATTATCTTTTGCTTTTTCAACCATATAGAAACAAGAAACTATAACAATAAAAAACGCAAAGAAAGATATAAATTTTAAGAAAATATATAAATCATATAGAGTGTGTAAAGAAAACGTAAAACAAACAAAATTAATTTCGTCATTGTACAACGTGTATTTGCATGAATCAATCGGAAGAAATCCGCACTAAATCCATAAATAAATAAGTCATAAAGCATAAAAAAGAGGTTAAAATAAACCTAAAATCATTAGGGGCTTAAAAAAAAAGAAAAACTAATTCTAAAACAATAAATCTTGTGTGAAAATTATTAAAATAAGTGTTCAAATCACATACAAAATAATTATTTTTCTATAGATAAGTTTTTTTTATTATACATAATTATTAAAAGAAGAATTAACAAGATTGAAGTAAAACCTAATTAAAATTTTATATATATTGCTTAAAATTAAAATCTAATAGTTTCTAACAAATTTGCCAGAAAGAATTTAATTTCAAATGGAAACAGTGTTAATAAAAATAAATGTATTAAAAAAAGAATATAAAAAAATCAACCAAAATATCAGTAAATAAGCTAAACACAATAAATAAAAGAAGTAAAATCATTTAAAGTAATCAAAACAAAGACAAAACAAAAGAAATTACAAAATATTTTGCTTCTTCTCATTCTTAATAGAGATTAATTTTTAACAGTGATCAATATTATTATTAGGGGTTTTCGTGGTTTTAAATATTAAGTTAAATGTAATATCACAATGTTCATAATCACTTAAAACTAAATAACTAACTACCTAAATTAAAACAATAATAACTACATAAATATCACAGTAAATATCACAGATCAAAAAAATCATTCGAATATAATAAATATCTAAATTAATTAAATTTCTACCACAACATCCGTATCCTCAACATATAAGTAAAAAAAACAACTAATTCATCTTCCTCAGTTTTGCTGAACAACATTTTTGGACATCGAAAAAGGCCTTCTTCGAACGTCAGACATGTTGGTGAGTTTTTTCTTTCTAAATTAATCATATAAATCATAATTCAAAACTAGATATTTAACAGCAATGAATTTGCTTTAGTATCAACAAATGTAAAAGCTTTTACACTGTTAAGTTGTTTCATCTGTTAACTTGCTCTTAAATATCATCAGCAACCAATGTGCTCTGGTAATGTTGATCTTGTTATTACATTGTTGTAAATATATATAAAAAACAAACCAAAACAAAATTTATATATTTTTTTCTTATTTTTGATCGTTCTTTTGTTTGTTAAATAAAATAACTAATGAAACAAACAAAACGTAATTAAACCAAGAATAATAATATAAAACAAATGTATTATGTACCCTACGTTCTGGTATGTTCGATACTTAATACTAATAATTTTAATAATTTTATTTTTTTAAACTTTTTAATTTTACGTTATTTGAAAGAAATTATAAATTTATAATTTAAAAATTATTTTGGTTAGAATTTATTACTATTATAAATGGGATGAAATAAATTACTATTATTTTGTATTCATAATGAATTGCTAGACTAAAATAGTAGTGTTTTCTTTGAAGATGATGTTGACGATGTTATAATGGTATTTATTAAGGCTTTTCTTATAGGGTTCTAACTAAATTTGGCAATGTTAGAAAATAGGTTTGGGTGGGTAAAGAGCCATGACTGTTTCAACTCCACCATAGAGCAGTCCCATGTTTTTTTCTTTTGTTTATGAAGATAGACTAATTCATATTTTAATTCATTTTATCTAGTTAAGGGCTTAGTTTTTGTTTGTAATAGCTAGATATTTGGTCTTTAAAGATTTTTTTAGTAATTATCAATTTATATAGGGAGTCCTCAAAATTATTATTGTAATACCTAAATCCTCATGAGAGGGAAAGGACACGGACCCCCCCCCCCCAGCCCGACTGATTAGCTAGCATGTTAAAGGCTCGTTCTTTTCCTCTCTGTAGGTAATATGATTTTCTTTTAATAAGGAAAATAACAAAAACATACTTTAAATTTCCTTGGGGAGTTTAGAATATATAATACACAACAAGATGGTGTTCATTACATTTTATAGGATTTTTTTTTTAATTTTTCTTATTTATTTCATAACACATATTTTCTAGCTTCGAATAAAATTTGAGAAATTTGCTATTTATTAAAGGAAATGTTCCAAAAATTTTTTTAGGTTTGAATCGATGTTTATTGGATAGTAATTTGTGGCGATTTTAATATTTTTAGTTTATTAAATTTTTAAAAACAATTTTTATATACATGTATGTATGTATTAATGTATGTATGTATGTATATATGTATGTATGTATGTATGTTTACCAGCACAAATTTTATAAACATCTATATTGATAACGTACAATATCAAAATTTTAAAAAAGTTTTTAAAAATTTTGAAAACTATTGAGAATGATTTTTAAATTAAAAATATATTAGCTTTTTTTCTGGCCTTATTTTTAGGCAATCTAGCATTTTTTCACCTTTTATAAAGAGTGATTTAGACTTTTTTTATGAAGCTCATGGCAACACCCTTGAGACTTTTATTGTAAGGTTACACAAGATTCTAAGTAAAAATATTAGGCTGTCCAACATTATACAAAAAAAAAAAAAAAAATCAAACAGTACTGCCTTCCTGATATCTATTTTCAAAAAGTACAAAATATGGGTATAATATTTTTACTTTAGCTATCATTTAATGTATATCATTAATACTGGTAGAAAAAAATGTTGAAGATTTTTTCTGGGATCATCAACATGGCCGTGTATCATCCTGTTTCAATCATCGTTGGAAGTTGAAATTTGGTCAGGTTTTATATATGATGTCTTTTTTCATATATATATATATATATATATATATATATATATATG
The DNA here is from genome assembly GCA_932274085.1 of Protocalliphora azurea. Lineage (NCBI taxonomy): Eukaryota > Metazoa > Arthropoda > Insecta > Diptera > Calliphoridae > Protocalliphora > Protocalliphora azurea. The sequence goes on along the minus strand of OW026522.1, from coordinate 82,595,169 downwards.
TATATATATATATATATGTAGCTCACAAAAAATTTTTTTGGAACACCCTATTGTATATAGGACTATTGTTATTTTAGACGTATAAATACAATATTTTAAATTATTCGATACAGAATCCATTAATTTCAATAATAATTGACATTTTCACATAAATCATTATCATAATTATTGTTCACTTTTGCAACAGTGTATTTATGTACTTACACATTAGTCAATATAATACTCTTTCAATGTTATTGTATTGCATAAAATGACACTTTTGTTTTTGACATACAATCATATGAATCAAAGAAATTTTAACCCATTTGGAAGTCACAAAAAGTAATGAGTGCATGTCATAACGTCCCAGAAAAAAAGAAACTGAAAAAGTTATGATTTTAACATTGTGTTGTCATTGGAAGGAAGTTCTTAGTGCATAAAAAAGCTGCAGAAGTTCTTCTTTTAACCCATTGTTGTCATTGTAGCATGTTATTTTTTATGCTTCTGGTTCATTGCTTTTTAAGTACTTCTCTGTACTTCAGAAGCAATGAAAATTCTGTTTTAGCTTTATTAAACGATAATAAAAATTTCTGGAATTTTAATTTTCTTAGAAACTAAAATATTTTTTCCAGCCAAAAATACATTTATTTTAACTTTTTTGGAAATAATTATTAACAACTTCTAAATAGTTGAGATAGTAATCTCCGCGACTTCAAATCTTCCTGATTCGTATTGAAAAATTCATTCATTCGACTTTTAGGATCCTGACACCCTAACATAGTTGCAGTAAGGTCACTGGATACCTTTACTAAAGTATTAAACATTTGTTTATTATAAACATTGTCCATCTAAAAAGAAAGATTTAAACTAATGGGGAATGAACACTAGGATTATAACTTTTTGTAAGTTTTCCAAATATCTAAAATAAGAAATGGTATAAAGAAATATAATATTAATTTTTCGCGATCGTTAAAAAAGTTCACGCGGAAATCGTGGTGAAAATTTTGTATAAATAATATGTTTTGATATCGAAAAACTTATACCTTCTGATAAATTGCTTACGTTTTCGTCACGTTTTAGTGTCTTCTTTCATATAAAATAATTTTACAAAACTTTTTTGTGCAATTTCTGTGAATTTCTGTGATGCAAATTTAAATTCAAAATAATTTCCTATCAACTTGACACAAAATAAGTTACACTGGTTTCTAGTTAGACTTTTATATCTTATTAATACATAAGTCCTACCAATTTGTTTGTTTTTGTAAGAAATGAAAACATTTCGGATACATTTAATTATTTCATTAAAAGTGCGCCTAAAGACCTTTCTTACAACACCAAATTACCATATTGTTCCTTTAGCAAAAATCCAATCCCAAAAATCCAAAAAAGCAACCTATTATATGATTTTGGTACTTTTATTGAAATATTTATAAGTAAAAATTCAAATATCATTTAAAATTTTTTATAAGAGGCGAAAACAATTCGGATACATTTTATTTCATTAAAAGCGCATCCAAAGACCTTTCTTACAACACCAAATTACCATATTGTTCCTATAGCAAAACTCCAATCCAAAAAACCAAAGACCTTTTTTAATTTTATTTCAGCTCACGAAAAGGTAATGCTAAAACGAAAATTTTGAGAAACGATATCTTAAAATTAACTAAATTTCGTTTCCATACATATATTACAGAAATATTTACATTGTCAAAAACAAAAAACTTTTAAAATTCAACTATTTTTTTCGCAATTTGGTACAGTTTATAGTTTAAAATTTAGAAAAAAAAAATTCTCCAAATTTTAAATATAAGTTATTTACCTACATTATAATTGCATACATTCAGAAATCTTGTGAAGAACTATCACCACATAGCCATCTGGGTTACACGAAAAATTAATAATTTTAAAATAATTTTTACACAATTTTTAAAATAAGAAAATATCAAATTCATACTAAAAAAAATAATTAAAAAAAAAGAAAACTAAATAAATATCTGTAGTGATATAAAAGTTACAAGGGTCTAAATCACGGAAACCCTTAATTTTTACAGAACATATTTTCAGATATATTTTAATAACTAAAATACTATTATTATTATTATTATTATTATTATTATTATTATTGATATTATTATTATTGTTATTATTATTATTATTATTATTATTATTATTATTATTATTATTTTAACTACGTCATGTTATTTTATTATTTCTGGCATTTCTAGTGATTTTTTTTGACATACTAAAATTGAATGGGAGTGCTAAATTGCTGATATTTTTACGATTTGTACCTGTGTAGTGTTTTAGGGATGTAAAATATAAAAGACCCTATTTCGACAAAATAATCTTTATTAAAAGTTTGAAGATGTCAGGTATCCAATGGTGATAGAAAAACAGTTATTGCAATTTTAAAATTAAAAAAGCTATAATTGTATCTGGTTTGCTTGATTAGGGTCAAAAAATATTACATAAAATAAAAAATATATACATAAATAAGTTAAAAAATATTTAAAAAAAATATATGAAAAAATTTTTAACGCTTTTCCTCACTCTTATCAAAATTGAAGATTTGAATTTGTTAGAATTTGACGCGTAAATAATGCTTAAAGTATTAAACTGGTAAACTTTTTAAAACCAAAAAAAGAAGATTTTTAAAAATTAATCGACGTAAATCCGCTCCCTGATCGAAATATAAAATCATTTTCTGATAAGATAAGATGACTCACTATATCTTAAAAAAAAAAAAAATTGATTTTGCTAACTCCTAAAAATAAACCTCGGCATGTTTTATAATGTTTCCCAAAAGATTTCTCTTCTACTGCTGACCGTTCGTGAGCTGGACTATTTTTAAAAATGGTATCTACCAAAGCAACGCATAAAAAATGTGTAATAATTTAAAAGCTATTTGAAAGCCGCTTCCACTGTTATATAAAACATATCCAAGTGTGATCTCAATATTTATACATTCCACAAAATATCTTATTTTTAAAGTTTTTCACAATATTGTTATTTTTAATGAAAATTTAAATTTTTAATTTTTTACATGCTTTTAGATACGAGCTGTTTGTTATTATAACCTTCATCATACGTGTAAAGGATATATATATATAATTTTGTCATGCCGTTTGTAATTTCTACAATATTTATCCATAATCCCAAAAAGTATATACTCTGGAGCTTTATTGATAGGAAAGTCGATATAACGATATTCGTCTGTCTGTCGAAATCTGTGTTTAGAAAGCTCCAGATATCAGATATATATATATATATATATATATATATATATGTATGTTTAGTACATGAATTTGTAGACAATTTTCCTCAGGTCCATAGTTAGCCGAGATATCGCAAAAAAACTGAAGATACCTCCAAAAAAAGTTTTTATTTTCGACTTTTCTAAGTCCCTACATACGCTAGCAACTTCGCTCTTGTACAGAAAATTCGAAATATTTTTTTGAACTTTTTGTGGATGAAATGAACGAAATCGGTCCATTAGTGTCTGACATATCAGTAAAAACGCAATTTTAGATATTTTGAAGCTTTTATACAAGATATGGGCTTTGTTCTTATATAAATCGGTCAAATCGGTCTATAAACAACCACGTTATTTGCAAATCTTTTTTTATTTATTTAATGGCTGCTTTACATATGGTTGTTATTTTTATGAATACTGAAGAACAACAAAAATAAGCTTATATTTGCCTTTTTTTTTTTTTTTTTTTTTTTTTTGAAGCCCCTATATAAGCTAGATCCTTCGTTCATTCGCTGAAAATTCGGAATTTAAAGCCCCTATATAAGTTACGAACTTCGTTCTTGCGCAGATCTGCCACAAATATTTTTCTCGAATATCAAATTTTTAAATCAATCTAATCGGCCCATAAATTTTCAAATACGCTTTTCTTAATTAATATTACCTTAATTGTTTTAATTAATATTATCATTTGTTATTGTTTTTCTTTCTCCAACTTTAAAATATATTAATTTTTCATATAACATCTCAACACGGTTTAAGAGTATATAAGATTCGGCAATCTAACTTATTTTTAATTAAAGTTAAAATCTTTAAATATTTACTTGCGTTTAGATATAAGTTTGTGTTGTCTGATTATTTTTTATTTTAATATTCTCGCTATTTCACAATTTATCAGTAAATCTGATATAACATTTTATATAAACATAATCAATATGGGTATCACATTTTTTCTTTTGATAAGAACTAACCGCTTGAATTTCAACATTTAAGAAAATTATAAAAATATTAATATAAAAAAGCATTAACGGAGAATGTTAAAAATGTAAGCTATGTTTACAAACGTGTATAGCTTGTGCGATTTACTAAATAGTTAAACAATCTAAAATGAGTCTTTAAAAGAACTTAAGTATTATTTTACCTTTTATTTGATTAATTTCAGTAGAATCAAGGAGCACTTTCAAGCTCTGGCGGGAATGAAACTGTAATTTCTTGTTACTGTTTAATATATTAAGCTGTCATATTTTTTTCCTTTTTTATTTTTTTTTTACATTAACTGTTAGCGTATTTTTTTTTTATTGGCAGTAATTTCCGTAAATATTTTAATTCAAACAGGTAGTTCTTATCAGACGTAGAATTTTGCTGCCCATATGGATATGTTTATGTAAAATTTCATATTAAATTGACTGCCTGATAAATCGCGAAATTGTAAGAATATTAAAATAAAAATTAATCAGACACCAACAACTTATATTTTCAAGCAATTAAGTATTTAAAAATGTTAATTTTCATTAAAAATAACAAACAAACTTGTGAAAAAATCTTGAGGAATAGTATATTTTGTAGAATATGAGGTCACACTTGAGTGTACTTTTATACCAATGGACGCGATTTCCAAATACTTTTTCAATGGTACTTCATTTTGTATGCGTTGCTTTGGGAGAAAATACAAAAAATTAAAAAAGTCTTTTTTTTTTTAGAAACAGTCCTTCTCACAAACGGTCAGTTTATATTATTTTGGGAAACGTTATGAAGCATACCAAGATTAATTTTCAGAGGGTAACAGAAACGCTTTTTCGAGTTAGTCACCTTAATGTATATGGATAAAATAAAAAATAAACCCGCGTATTTCTGCTTCCTTATAGAAATTTTAAAATCTGGCTCCGTTAGGATTTGTAGGGCAAATAGTTTTATAAGTTTTATAAACTCGAGTTATTTGTGAGCTTCAAAAAGCTGTGGAATGAAAAAAACATATTTAGGAAATTATACATGTATGTAGATGGTATCAAATTCCGTTTTAATTGAGGGGCGCACATACAGTGACCAAAAAATAAAAAAATATTAAGATATCTAAAATTTTGGTTTCCAAGTTCACCATCTTATAACTTTTGGTAGAAATAGAGCCATAAAATGCATGGTAATATTGTTCCTCTATATCCGTAGAACAGTTATCTTATAAAACTCTCACACCAAAAATTTTAAGTTGTGGAAAAATAAATCAAAAATATAAAAATAAATTCGGTTCGTTTCAATCACATTTTTCCAATTTTTCAACTTTGAAGAAATGTAATTAATAACGATAAAGACCGTGGACCATAAAACTTTGTAATTTGATTGCCTAGTACAATGTTATGATTGACTAGTACAATGTTATTAGCAATTTTGACAAAAACAAAGAAATGTTCGAAATTATTGTAACATTAATCCGGTTTCATTGATTTTAAAATTTTGGTGTTTTTCCCATATAAAAAAATATATCTATGTATTTACACTGTATTTCCTCTGCAGTGGGTTAAATTTTTTTTTTATGGTGTGTGTTTCAACAATGCAATGTAAGTGTTAACTTCCGAATTTGAAAATATTTAAGACAAATTTTGTTCAAAATGTGAAAAAAAATATGTACCTTTTCTAAGAAAGTTTTCTTTGTCTCAACTTCTGGAAAATTTATAAGTTAAATATTCTTTTGAATAAGAGTCACACAAAGTTTTTTTGGTCTCAGGTGGTTCTAAATATATTTTAGCATGAATTTCAGTTACGTAAATATATGAATTTACAGTCGAGCTCAGAAAAATATTCAATTTCTGCTTATTTATCTAGTCTAAAAGCTATTCTGATTTCCCCTGATATTTATCGTCTTGATCAGTGTTACCATTTGGTGACTTTGCTCTCCAAATTCCGCTTTTCCAACCATCTTGCTACTTTTTTGGCCCCTTTTTTAAAATAAAACTAAATAGCGACTTTTTAGAACTAGGCGCTAAATGATGAGAAACAATGAAGAAATTCTCAATATGGTGATGGTAAAAAATCACGAAGTATTTGTAAATGAACTGAAACTGTTAAAACTAAATCTAATGATAAAGTTTCTGAACAACTATTTAAAATATCAAATGCCGAATCTTTTTGGACAGGATTAGAGAAATTAAAAAATATATTTGATGAATACTTATATCCTAATATATAATTTATTTTGGCTCAATGCAGTGCCTTGGCGGAACTTCTTTTTTCTAAATTATTACTAATGAAAAATAAGTTCAACAATTGTGAATCCATGCTTTCAATCCGAAAATTCTTTGACGGGGATTTGTAAGACTGGAGTCCGAGTGAAGTCCTCGCACAATAGTACAGAATTTTAGTTGATAAAAAGAGAATTTTATGTTAACTATTTTTATGAATAAATTTATGTTTTTGGCGTTACGATCAATAGTTTAGTTTGAATTTGTCATCTCCAGAACTAGTTCTATAGCAGTGTTACCTATCCAGTATCCATTCTGTTGAACGGTTTTAGAACTATTTCTTTAATCAATGATTTTTTTCGAAATTGTAACATTCAGAACTAGTTTTATTGAAGCGTTATGAAACGGTTTAAAAGCTAGTTTTCTGTTTGACTTTTTTTATTTCAATGAGCCAATTTTTTTTTTTGTTTTTTAATTTTTGGATTTTTTTTCAAGTTTTCAAAAACATTCCTTAAAACCTATTTAGAATTACAATAAGGTTCCACTACATGAGTATCAGAATTGGTTACGACAATACTGGTTCTAATGATGTTACTAAAGAATCTTTTTTCAAAAAATCCTTTTTTTTGGCGGCTTTTTTTAAATCCCCATTTTTGGACATGTTAAAAATTCTCAACGGTAATGCTGTTCTAGATTGTAAATACGGTTTTTATAGAGGGCGTTCTACGGAAGGCTTTCTACTGGAAATATTGCATCGTATGGTTGTTGCTTCGATCTCGCAGGACTCTTTTTGAGTTTCCTTAAGAATCACTCTGTACGAATTGCTTAAGATTTTATAAAGCTAGTGAAAGATAAAATTTTCTTTCTGCTATTGTAATATTTCTCAAAAATTGCAAACATATAAAAATCCTGTGTATATATATTTTTTTTCTCAACTGTAACCCGGAAAAAGTTTTTCTGCTTAAATATGTATGTATCTTTTTACATACCTTTACATGATTTTCATCATGATAACGTTTATGAATATTCTACTTTATTTTTTATCATTCTTTTTTTACTACCTTAAGATGATGATGTTGATACTGATGATAATGATGACGAGTGACTTTTGTGTCTCTTTTGTTTAGCATGAATAATCTTTTAATGTGGTTTATTTTGAGGTTTGTAAATAAAAATCTGTATTAGATGTGGCTTTAATATGATTATTATATTTGTTTATTTAAATTTACGTATACTTTTCTTTATCTCCTGGCTTCTCTTTTGTCGTGTTTTTTTTTATCGATTATGCTTATGATTGAACTTATGATTTCAGGGATCAAAAAATATTATTACAATTAATAATTGATGAGTAGACGGCAAAACAAAAAAAAAAAAAAAAAAAAAAAAAAACAAAGTTGTTTTATGTTATAAAACACAAGGGTATTACTTTACTAATTTAATAACAAGAATGTAAACAAACATTTATTTCTCCAAACATTTTCATAAATAACATAATGTCGATGATAATATTTATTTGAGATTAAGTCATTCTCATTGGGGAATTATGTAGTAGAAAATAATAGCAATTTATATTAATTTGGAAAACATTTGAATAAATATAAACAAGAAGCTTGTTATTTTTTCTTTTATTAAAACGGATGCGAAATGAGCTCAAAACTTAGGATTTTTTATTAAATTATTTCAACAATTGGTTAAACATTTACATATAAAAAGTAAATCTATGAGACTTAAATTTAAATTTTGTTCTAACATTCTTCTCCAAAAACTTTAAGTAACTATAATTGAAAATTGAGCTGTATAGAATTCTATGTACTTTCATCGCAACATTTTATTGAATTTTTATTAAAAGCAAAAGATTTGAATACACCATTTTTTCATTAAGGAGTTTCAAATATTTTCGTTTCACTTAATAATATTATTATGAAGATTACTTCAAACAATTTGCACCCTAAACATAAATGCATAGAAAAAGATCATCACTTTTGGTTTTTATCGCTGTTAGGTAAAAATCTGACGTTTAGTACTCATGTCTCCACTAGGCATTTAAGTTGCCACCAAGTACACTTAAGTGGTGTGGTTGTAAATTTACATAAGTATAAATACAGATATGTGTAAACTTATCTACGTACATATTGGATTATTTATTCGCGGTAATTTTTCTTAAAGACTTAACAAACATTAAATTTTTTCTTTTGGGCTTAAAGTTACAAACTAAGTTACATGAAAGGTTGTAAGTTTTTAATTTTTTTTATTATAATCTCACTTAACAAATTCCTTAAACCTTAAATAAACCAAAATAATCGTGTTTGGAAATTTAAAAACATTATTTAAGTTACAACACCATGGGGAAATTTTACGTCACATGAATATAATGTTGACGACTTTTCGCTTTTCTTCAATTTATATGTTTTGTATTTAAATAACAAACTTTTTTCTATTTTTTTTTTGTTTTTTTTTTTACTTGTATTTATTTTTGTGTACCCTATATTATATGTTTACTGCAATTTAGTAATAGGAAAACTATTTTACCGTTTTACCTTTCACAGGAAAAATAAATAAAATAGTTTGAATTACCAATTATTTAATTCCATTAAAATAAATAAATAAATGTGCTCCTCTCACCAAAATGTCTATGTCAATTAATCATAATTGAAAAACTGAACTAATTAAAGCCTTTCTGGATTTCAACTAAGCAAATACTTAAATATTCTGTTAAGTTCAAACAAATTATTTTATTAAATGGATTAGGAGATTAATTAAAAGTAATATATATTTTAATTAAATAAATAATTCAAACAAGTAAAAATTAACTTAAGGAAATGTATATTATTTTAGTTCTATTTCCACTTTTCCATTTTTTCTTTTTTAATTTCAAACAAAATTAAAAAGAATGTATAATTTCTATTACTTTTATTGGTGATGTTAAGCAAAAGTTCCTGTTCCTAATTAAGCGAGTGACCTTGTTCTTAATTAAACAAGTAATTCAATATTCTACAAAGTTTGAACAAAGTATTTAGTTAAATTAATAAAAAAGTTAATTAAAAGTATTCAATAGTTTAATTAAATCAATGATTCAATCAAGAAAAAATTTAAGTGAAGGAAATTTATACTGTTTCAGTTTATTTCTTCGCTTTCTTATTTTCCTCTGCAGTTTTTATTTTTTTACACTAAAGAAAATTCGAATTTTGAACTAAAGTCAGAACGTTTTAACGAAAGTTTCTATATTTCACAGATTTTTTTCTATAATTATTAATTAAAATCTCATTTATCACTAAAAATTTCCAATTAAATGCAATTTTTCACCAAACGAACGAAAACAAATTTTTACTAGATTTTAGATTTTTCACCACTAATCAACTAAATAAACCGACTTCTAATACAAAACCAATATTTCGCAAAAGAAAAAAAATTAGTCTTCAAAAAAACGTACTAACAAAAGAACTAAATTACTTACAAAAAAAGTAATAAAATACTCACAAGGTACTATTTTTTTGTTATAAATATAACATGTTTTAATGCTTTGAATTAGTACTTATTCCATTTTACGTAGGATAACTTATTAAAGCTTTCCATACATTTCTCAGTTTTTAATCAAAAAGGAAGCGCAGTGCGTCTCGGTTGAAAAAAAAAAATAAATTTTATTTTAAATTCTCCCCTGGATTTTTATTCCTTTTATTATCTCTAAAAAAATCTTACATATTTTTTTAAAAATTTATATGAATGTTAAACAAAATTGAAAAAAGTTTGAAGTAAAAAAAAATAAAATAAAAAGATAATAAATAAAATTGTTGCTCATTTTCTGTTGCCGTCTAAGTTTTTGTTTAATTTAAAAATGCGGGATATACAAAGGAATCCTGACTTGTTGTGTTTATACATTAACTACGAAATTATTGATGGTATAAAAAATAATATTAAGATAAGTTGTAGTCGGCATTTATATTATTAAATAAAAGATCAAAAACAAATGCTTACGTCTCGGAGTAACTATTTTTTTAACTCAAAAAATAATTCGTTGCAATTTTAACTTTTATTGGTAAATAATTCAATGTGTTTGAAAATATCTACAGATCACTAAAACTACGTTTGCGAACAAGTAAAAATGGTATGATATATTGATGCAATACGAGTATTACAAATATTAATAAAAGGTTGCATTTTTTGATACTTTTGTTTGGAAAAAAGTTGCACTTTTAAACATTATAATGTAAAAAAAGTACTGGTTGCGCAAATCGATCTTGCACTGCATTATCATAATTACTTTTTAGAACAAAACATTTTAAGTTTACCTAACTACCGAAATTCTATTTAACTTTTTGTAATTGTATTGGTGTTTGCAAAGTTTAGTTGACTAAACAGATGCCTTAAAGTTCTCATTACTTCCCATCGCACAGTGTCGCATTTTGAAGTTTTAGAGCGACAAAAATTCAGTTTTAGAAATATTGGACTGAAATGTTACGTTCTGTTAGTAGACAAGGCCGTAAACATTCTCACAAAAAATAACTACCACTCTCCCATACAAAAAATAAAAGTATCTAACCACACCTATCTTAATGTATTACTTGCGTATTAAATTTTTAGCTATTATCTTAAATTTGTTAATTTTTAACAAAGTACTAATATGATGTACCGCACATTTTTTTCTAATATTTGAAAAGATCGCAAAAATTTTTACGATGTTCTTTTATACATCGTACTTTTAAATTGAAAATTTATGCAACTTTTTAGTTTTAGTGCATTAAAAATATAATTTCCAAAAAAGTTTATATTTTTTAAAATTAGGACTATTGAATTTTCACCCAAAAAATATAATAAAATATTTTGGATACATTTGTTATTAAATAACAAAAAAAAAAAAAAAAAAAAAATATTAATATTTTCTTTTATTAAAGTCGCAACTTTGGAAATACATAATTAATGCAATAGACACTTTTCAATATTCTGAGTTTTTCTTTTTCCATAATCAAGTCTTAACCACTGTGACACTGTGCATCGGTATAGGTACCATATCTAAACTGCAGTTTTAATTAAAAAAAAAGAATTGATAATGTTCTTATACTTCAAAACTATAAATTAAAAAAAATGTAAAATATGCTTAAAAAATCCAAAAATAATTGAAAAAATGCCCTAGCATATGCCTTTTTTTCCTTTATTTCATGCAAAATAGGTTTAAAAAATTTCAAGTCTGACATTAAATATGCTAAATTGGCTACGCTGTTTTCAACAGACAATATTAATAGAAAATTTAATTAAGTTCTTAAATGTCAAATACGAACACGGCAGTTTTATCCACTTTGTTACTGATTTACCCTATATAACAGGACTATCCATCCAGGTATGTATATATAAAATTGATTGTATTATTATCGTTCTGAAAGAATATAGAGACTAGAGTGGACTCGCACATTTTTTAAAAAAATCTGATTTATTGTTTTTTTTTTTTTCTTTTTTATCCAAAAGAAGTACACAAGAAGTCGCCTATTATCTCCATGTTTATTATTTATATTTTTTAGTCAATTTTTTTTAAACTTATTTGCAAACATTACAATTAAACGCATAAAAACAGGTCTAATGGAACAGCGAGGGTAACAAATAGCAACAACTACACTAAGGCCAATAACTAAAAGAAAAAACATAGCAACAATAATAAAATAGCCATGAAAAAATCTCCTAATCCTTATGCATACTAACGAGTAGCTGCCGGCCAAATAACTGGTTACACTCATACCACATTACTTACACAAATACATACATCTAAACAAAAGAAAGAAGGACTTTTTCTTATTACATATTATATGTATATTTTTATACTTTGACTTCTTACTTTGTTGGTTGTTTGTCAGTTGTCCATTGTAAACCAAATAAGGCTGGCTGAAAAAATAAAAATTAAAGCCAATGCAGAGTGGGACAGAATCGAAATTTTTTGGAAATAAATCTGTAACTTCTGATCGGCCGGTTGGCTTTTCATGAAATTTGGTATTGGCGTAGCAGAGGAGTGTACAATGTTATGTTTGGAAGGGGGAACAACAATCCCCCAGGGGCGGAGCTAAGAGGGCTCAAAGTTAGGTACCTCTGACAAAAAAAATTTTTATCGCTTGCAAGATTTTTGTTTCTCGTCCGATTTCAAATATTTTTATATATTGTTGTAGGCCCTGATAAGACCTATAAAAAAAATATGCAAAATTATGGTGGTTAAAAATTCAAACGCAAATAACTCGAAAACTATAAGAGATAAATAAGACATGCAAGCATGTTTTTTATAGGTCTTATCAGGGCCTACAACAATTTATAAAAATATTTGAAATCAGACGAGAAACAAAAATTTTGCAAGCGATTAAAAATTTTTTGTCAGAGGTAGCTAATTTTGAGTCCCTTTAACTCCGCTCCTGGGGGGATTGTTGTGCCCCCTTCCAAACATAACATTGCACACTCCTCTGCTACGCCTGTACCAAATTTCATGAAAAGCCAACCGGCCGATCAGAAGTTACAGATTTATTTCCAAAAAATTTCGATTATGTCCCACTGTGCAATGTAAGAAGATGTTGGTAGAAGAAGAAGTAGAAGTAGAAGAAGTTGTTCTTTAACTTGACTATTTCTTGGGCTGTATCTTATACGAAGACGAGTAAAGGAAGAATGTATGTAGTATATGATTATAAACGCATCTTAGGGGCTAATACTGTAAATACTATATAGAAATTGTTTTTTCACGCCTACATCCGCTTCTATGCCTTTGGGAAACAAGTCATAAGAATAAATAAAGTTTTTTTAAATATACACAAAACACATACAAGTATTCTAACGAGTATGTTAGTATATGTATATGTTAAAAGAAAGGAGGTCCTTGTTGTATTTGCTACCTTTAAAAATAAAATAAACGTATACATTTTAGCCCAAGAAGGTGACAGGAAGATGAAAAAAACTAAATAATATTTAAGAAACCCAAAATCCGCTTTTTTACACAGAAAATAATATTGAATACAATTTTTTAATAAATTTATTGTTTCATTTTATAGAAGAAGTTAATAAAAGTTTTAATTTATATAATTAATTTTTAAGCAATAATGAATTACAAAAATGAATCAATAAAATTGTGACAGCTTTCTAAAAAAATAATAATAAAAAGGTAAAAAAAGCTAAATACACACACACACACACATTTGCAAGAATAAATAATTTCCAACCTCCTGAAATTGCGTTGAAACTAATGAGACGGAAAATATATGTGGAGTTTTCCTCAAATGTTAACGTATAACGTTTAATAATAATTTTGAGTTAATAAATCGGTAAGTATACGTTTTCAATATTTGGGAATGTACATATGTATGTTATTAAGCGTTCCATTTTATAATAATATTGTAGACTTATCAGCAATGAAATGATGTTAACGTTAATAACAATGTTCGGTTTTACTGCAATCGCTGTTAACTCACATGATACCTACTTTCAGCTAAGTAAGTAACAGCAATATTTTCCGAACAATTTATCGCATATCAATAAATGTTCTAATTTTATTTAATTTCATAGATCATAAATCATTTTATGAAACTGATCCTCCAAAATGGTTGCCTCTATCAGATGATTTCACCCAAAATTAAAATATTTTGAGTTTTTACCATTTTTAAAATAAATTTTAACAAAAATTTATAAGGAAGAAAATTTTGGTTTTTATATTGAGCGAAATATTTTGCAATGGTGGAGATCGAGTTAATATTTTAATCTCATTAATTGTTCTATTTAAGATTTGTTTGTGCACTTAATTAATATTATAATTTTAATGATTGGAGCAAAATCAAATAAAAATTTAATTGAAGTAAGCAATTTCGTAATTGAAAACCATTTTTATTTTTTCTGTGTAGGCCAGATACTCCTTCATTTTGGTTTATAAAATTTTATTTAAATAGATTTAAGCAACCAAAAGGCAAACGAAATGAAAAGAAATTTTAAGGTCCTCATAGAAAAATAAGCTATTCTCAAAGTTTTTTTTCTACCTTTATGTTTTGTAGTTAATTCCTTTATTTTTTGTGATTTCCTTAATATTTCCTTTTCTAGATTTCACTTTTAAACCACTATGGAAAATTTTAGTCATAAAAATAAAACTCCCAACCTAACTTAAATCAAACGTTTAACTTGTAGAAAAGGAAATGGATTTATAAAACCGAACTCAGCTGAATAAAAGAAAAATCTCAGCATCAAAATTTATGCCCACAATACTATAAAATACGTGCACAAATTAAACTGTTACTATATGTTTTGCCTTTGTCGTCGTCAAGTTATTATGCCTTCTTATTTGTTTGCAAAACGGCAAAATGTTCTTTAATCCTTTGGACAGCACTAAGCAAGGAGGGATGTTCTTTCTTCTTTGTGTTACAAATTAAATTGTTATTAAGTTTTCGTTCATTGGTAATTTTTAACAACGGCTAAATTAAATAGCTTGGTCTTAGTTGGGTTTTTAAATTTATTTTTAGCTATTAATTTTGAAAATATAAAGTCGAATTTCGGGTAATGAAGTTGCCAGTGGTCGTTAGTTAGTATTAATTAAGTTTTTATATACAAATGCTATAAAGTTTTTAAATAAATACATAGGGTATGTGTACATAAGTTTGTTTTTTATTTTTCTAGTGCAAGTAATTAAAATATACTTATATGAGTAGTTTGATAGAATTTTTTAGGAAAAATTTTAAGGATTGACCAATTTTAAACATATCTACTGAGGCCTTATTTTTAATGTTTAAACTTTCGTGTAAAGGATTGCATTTCTGCTTTTAATAGCTATCGATCTTAGGAACAAAAATTTTCATAATTTCCTATAGTCGGCATTTAATGTTAATTTGGATATAATAATGTAAGCATACGTCGGATGTAAACTTTTCTCCGAGATGTATTTAGGCCGTAATATTAGAAAAATTTCATCGGAACTATATAATGAGATATCTCTCCATTCATTCATTTTGTAAGAAATGTATTGAAAGTGGATTAAAATTTATGCGTAATAGATAAAAATATTCTACAGAAATTTTTCTACGTAAAATTTTATTGGGGGTCCTGAAGTTGAAAATTTTATCCGTTTAAGCCATTTGAGAAAATTTGTATTATAAATGAAATAAATTACATGTCGCCTATTGGATCATCACGTACCGAATATTGGAAAAAGGTGCCGACTACTGGCAAATTTTATGTATTTTATAAAATGTATTAATTTGCAAAATTTAACAGTTTTTTTTTTTAAATCTAGTAAAATGTAAAACAATACCCTGTAATGAAGTCGAATAATTACTTGTTATTCAAATAGCATGATAACGCTAGAAGAAAAGGAACTTAAAATTAAGAGAAAACTGCCGACTACTGGTACACTTAAAACACATATATAGTTTCTTTAAAACTTTTTTTTATTTTAAATTCTAATTTTAATACTGAAAAATTTATTTTATATAATTTTTCAATTGATTTGATAATTCTTATCATTTTAAAATTTAATTAAGTTAATCATTGGTTTTCATTTTGTTTTCCATATACAGAATTTTATTATGTGAACAATAAATTATAATTCTTTACCAAATTTTGACAATTTTCTTTTGGAAAATACATATTATTGAGCGAATATTATGAAAATTTCCGCGGATTTCCATTTTTATTATTCGGTAAGTACAAGTTTTTGATTTATGATAAGATTGTTAAACTTTCTGGCGTTATTACAGATGTTCCTATGAATAAAGGCAGAAGCTATTACCGGTTCGATATGCAGTTGGGAAAACAATTTATAAGCTATAACTACGTATTGATTATTAAATTTTTTAAATACCAGGTATAAGTATGAGCTTAGGCACACTTCCATTTAAATATTACACACATTCAACAAGCTATATACATATACATATACATTTGCATTCATATATTCATATTGCACTCGTTATAATCATTACACACATTTCATTTACCCCTGCCAGAATTAGGTGATAGTTTTATCCACTATCAGAAAAATTACTCTTTCTAGTATTCTCAAGATGTTATTTTCCTGTTAGTAAACAATTTTACAAAAACAAATAACATTAGTTTCGATTTTTTATCTACTTATTCTACATTTCTTACTAACTAAAATGTCGAAAAAGTCACTTAAAAGTTAGTTTATAAAGTTACCAAAAATTGAATCCCATTAGTGCTCTCAAGATGTTATTTTCTTGATAGTAAAAAATTTTAGAAGAACAACTAACATTAATTTCGATTTTCCACCTTCCGAAAGTAAAACACTATTATATTGTTTTTAAATTAAAAACAAAAAAAAAAAAAAAAAAAAAAAGAAATGTGGTGGAGACGATGGTACTTAGTTGGCGTGTTACTTTCAAAGGCAAGCAATCGATTTTTTAAAAATTTTTAGAAAGCTTCTTAAAATTAAAAAAAAAAAAAAATTAAAAAAAGAATGATAAAGTCAGGTAAAAATAAAAAAGATATATATATATATATATATATATATATATATTGAAAGAAATTTAAATTAAATTAATTAAAAAATAAATGTTAATTAAAGAATAAATATTAAAAAACGAAGTGAAAATTCATTTTGACAATTTACTTTGAAAACAACAAATAAATTTGGATTTATTTCTTGTTTTTAATAATATAAAATTTCGAAATAAATTAGCTTTTTGCTCATAAAAATATGTATATTTTTTTAGCGAAAGTGAATCCATATATGTATGTTCATCAAACCTTTCAACTAAATCTTTAAAGTTGTTAGGCTTTTCGAAATCAAAAATATCCTGTTACAATTTATCTATATATCTATAATTTTTTTACTAAGGTATGTTGTTTTAATTTTCTTCTTTCTCACCACCACGTTTTGACACAATTCTTTTTTCCGATTTTTTTTTTTGGAAAAAAAATCTTTAACTTCTAATCGCCTGGCTGGATTTTCACAAGATTTCACATAGAAGTGGCAGAGGAACGTATAATTTTTAATTTGGATGGGGCTCCATACGCCCTTCAGGAGTATATGGGGCATATAGGTCTCAAAATAGGTTACCTCTGATATTGATTTAAATTTTTATCTACATAATGAAGAATTATGTTAGCTAAGTAACGTAATTTATTTGAAAAAAAAGCATGGCTTTTGGAGAAAATATAAATATTATATCTTTAACAACATCTTTGTTAGTTAGGATATCTTAATGAAATTTTCGTTGATTGTTTAAAATGAGAAATTGTAAAAATTTTTTTTGTAGATTTGTAGAAGAAATTATACATTTCACAAAAAAAAAAAACTGAAAATCCTAAAAATTTGATTTTTCACGTTTTCACATTTTTTTGAAGATTATGATTTAAAACCCTTAAAAACATTTTGTGGATTTCTATATTGCAAGAAGGCCTATATCGTTGCAGCAGAGTGTAGTATTTCCTAATTATGAAAATTTTAGGTATAGGTTTGTTGTGATATGGTTTGTTGTGGTAAATTTCCTATACCACCCTTACCCCCGTGGATTCGCGACAGATTGCAATGTTTTTTTTTCAGCAATTTGGTGCAATTTTATATCTAAAAATTCTTCCCTTAAATTGAATATTTAAATTCAGATTTTCCTAAGCACAACTAAAACCGATTTTGAATAACCCTAAATGACTCTAATTTTACACTTAATAGTGTGATAAAAAAATATCAAAACTGCGATACAGTTTTGCCCGAACGATGACTCTTCTTCGATAGGAAAATAACTTCTTTTTCTTTTACTATTTTAAAATAAATATGGATACTATTTAGTCAAGGTTTGTATAGTAATGTTGATAGTATAAAGTTAGAATTTCGACAGAAATTGTTACTTTTTCTGTTCCTCAAAATGATTTCAATTTGACACATAGAAAAGCACTTAATAGTATCATTAAAAAAGTATTAGAACTGCTGCACATTTCTTCCCGCACGGTAACTCTTCTTGGATAAGAAAAGGATATCATATTCGACTGTTAAAAACAACTTGGGTTACTCTTTAGTGCAAATTTGGATAGAAAATGTTGGCAGGGACATTATTAAAAAAATTATTGTGAACTAATTTTTACATATTACTTTTTCATCCGTCTATTAACAAGTGGTTTTATTTGACACTCCTGGATGTTCAAAAGTAAAAAATACTCAAATTTGCAATGACAAAATACATTAATATCAAATTTTGACCTAAAAAACTTTACTTGGAAGATTGCTTACATTCCAGAGCAAAGAAAAAGAACACGATATAATTTCGCTCGCTAATGTAGACCTTTTAAAGTGATCAATGTTGTTATTTAAGTGTTAAATAAAAAATGTATTAATATAAAATAAATTATTTTTAATTAGTGATTTTTGCTTTTAAATATTTCATATTTAATTTAAAGTTATAGGGAATTATTAATTTAGTTTAAAATTGTAGTGAGTTATTATAGTGTGTTTGAGTATAAGGTAAGCATTTAGATTAATTATAATTAAAAATATTCACGAGAAATACTCCAACTGCATTAAAAACATGTTTTTTTATACAAAAGTGATTATATTTTGATACTTTCTTGGTGTATTTTTTTACACTTCTAAATAATACTCGTGGTATTTCGACACCCAAGGAATGCACGAAATTGTGTCATTCAAAAAGTGTTAGAACTTCTGCACACTTCTTGCCGAACGGTGACTCTTCTTGGATATAAAATGATATCATATTGGACAACTTGAGGTTACTATTTAGTTCAAATTTGGATAGAAAATGTTGGCAGGGTCCGTACAACAGCATTTCTCACACATGAACAAAACCACATACACATGAATGTGGAGACATTTTATGATATGATTGCATACTCAGTTTTTCATTTCGCTCTCGAATATAAATTTAAAAAGACTTTACAATTTCAAAATTGATAATTCATTTATAAATTATTTTGAAACCTGTTAGTTGCTCAACATTGTCGATATGCGTATCAAATGAAATAAAAAAATTATAGTAAATTTTTTTGCATTAAAATTTTATTTTAATCCCACATTTTCATCTGTAAAATTTCATAATATATCCTTAAATACCCTTGAAGTCATCCAACAAATTATCTTAAATTTTTTTACTTTTAAAAACATCATAACGAAATTTCTGAATTCCAGATTTCCATCAGTTAAATTTTATAAAATTTTTAAAATGTCCCGTCAGTGTTTATGTGAATTTTGTTTATTATTTAACAACAATTGGCACAGTCACTTTTTAGGCTTAAAGTTTAAGATTATGGATAATGGTTGAAATTTGTCAATAATATTACCTAGCCCTTTAAAAATGATTCCTGGAAATATGCTTTAGTACTTATAATTTTCTTGAATATGTGTACATTTATATGAAATTTGAAGTAGTTAGGATTTTTATCGGCATTATACTATTAAATTTTAAGAGGTTGGGTGTATAACTAACTAGAGTTTTCATATGAGTCCCCTTTCCAAAATTTATTTAAACGTGTATAAATACCGTAAAAATGTTAGTATTCAAATAAAATTTAGCATGATTATTTTGTATATAATTATAAATCATTCTGTCAAATTACCTAAATATTGACCTCTAATTTACCATATATCCCATAAAACTCCATCAGTCCATAACTGATTTATTGGAGTGTATCTCATATAAGATACACTTCAATAAATCTTTTTAATCGCCTAAATTGTATATATATATATATATATATATATATATATATAAAGCCAGATTTTGAATTAAATTTGGCATAAATTTTATCTAAGTATATAAACTGCAGTATGAAGCATAATGAGGATCGGTCCATATATGATCATAGATTCTATATAAGGATCTCTCCCGAAAAACCAATTTAACCCAGATATCTAATGGTGTAGGGTATTACATCGACACGCTTGATTTACTATTTTTCTCGTTAATTACTCGTAAAATAATATTAAATATAATATAAAAATCATCCCTTCACAGATTAAAAATACAGGAAATAAATTTAATGTTAAATAAATATAAATATTTAACTTATCATAATTGAAACTTTCAAGTATATTTTAAAGTCATCTAAATAATGTTGTTATACTGCACTTAAGCAAAGAATTACTTAAAATTTAAATACAACGTTCTCAAAAATGGCTATATTGGTTTTACATGCTCGACATCTCACTAAACTGAAAATTGAAATTGCACTTTTGTTGTTAGGAATAATTTTCAAACTGTTGTATGGATTAAAAAATAAGGTTGAAACCATAAATTTTTGATACTTAAAACTGCATATTAGCATCTTTAACACATATTATCTTGAAAATTATTTATCCGAAGCTTTTAAGGATATTAATGTATTAAATATTTCAAAGACATTTTTTGCAAATTTTATTTGGATTATTTTAACAAAAGAACCGATATATCCGATATAATGCCAAAATTCTCCTTTTTCATTTGATACTCATATTGTCCTATAATAACAGTTCGAAAGTATCAAAATGAAAAATTAACCTCGAGCATTCTTCAAAACTTTAGAAACATTTAAAAAGGAAATACGAACACGAAATGAAATACTGAAAATGCAGTTATACTATATTAGGTATATGTTATATATTGTTATATGATTATTACTTATTTATAGATTTTGCTATTACTTATTTATAGACATTTTCGAGCTAGACATATACTTAGTTAGAAATCATAAAAATTTTGCACAGGTAATTTTAATTACGCATATAACACATGTACAAAATTTCATCGAATTCCAACAGTTTCTATGGATTTTATTCAATTTTTCCCTTTAAGGTTATAAGACGACTATGAGTATCCTTGCCACCATTTTTACCAAATTTTGAATTTTTTCGTATTTAAGAATTAGTTATGTTAAGGTGCACCAAACTTTTATAACGTATGACAAATTCTTGAATTTTTAGCCACTCAGTTAATTTTTCATAATTATTTATTATTATACTATACTTTAAATAAACACATTTTTAATCAGAATATGTTGAAAAAACTGATCCAATATGGCGGTCCGGAAATATACAACACGAAAAAATACTGTTAGGTGGCAACGATTCTTAAATAAATTTTGAAAAGATTAATTTATTTTTTTAATGATCATATGAAATATATTTAAGGTTTCCAAAATCAATTAGCTCCAATTAAGTTCCTTTTTTAAACCCGAAAGGGCTTATTCCTTCCAGCACCAGTAACATTCGACTATTATTATTTTCTTTATCTTTCAATATTTTTCGATTACATCATTATCAGTAAACTTTCATCAATCTTACATTAGATATTAGTATACGTAATTAATTGGAAATCAAATTTAATGATAAAATAGTTTATTTTTGCTCTAGCTAACTAAAATTAAGTTAATATTTTATATATTGTTTACCTTGGTTGGCCCTATTTAAAATTCAAATTATCACAAGATTTCTAATAATCACGGTAGTTTTTACTTGCCTCCAATAAAATACGTTTAGTATACTGTATTGGTGAATATTTTTCAAAACAACATTGATAACTGGTGATTACTTTGTAACATTGTTTGTAGCTTGGTGATTTTTTCTTCTCTTTGTGTTTTAGGGATTATTTGTTTTGTTTGTACCTGCAATATTTAGTAGGCATTCTTTTATAAAACAAGTGAGAATATTATATTCGGCTTGGCCGAATCTACCTACTATCTGTCACTTTTTAAAATTTCACCTTATATGGGAGGTGGGCATTAAAGTGGGCGGACAATGCCCATTTTTGGTTTCCGAGTTAACATTAGTCCTTCAACTATTTGTGAAAAATTTTGTTGAAAAGTAAGTCGAAAAGTATAAACTAGATTTACGACATACATCCAGTTTTGCTAGGATTTAGTATATAAATTTTTTTATTTATGAACCGATGTTGCTCATTTTCAATACCAAATAAACCTTATATAAGGCAAATATTTGTGCCAAAATTTGTCTTCCTATGATATCCGTCTCGAACCCAACCCTGCTTTCAACTTTTTGGGGTCTTAGATGATTATTTCGACATGTAACACACGGAACGACAAACCCAGTATACCCCCTCTCTTTTGATACTAACATACAAGAACACAGCAAAAAGCAATTGTACTAAATGCTATAACAGTTTATGGTCTTAAGTTTACACTACATAAATTTTGTTGGCGCAAAATAAAATTAGCCTCCGAGCAGCTAATCGTCCACGAAACAGATGAAGAATACACGCTACAACTATAAACAATGACATTTATATATGTATGTTTGTGTAAGTCTTTATATGAATGTCTAGAACAAATATAAATGTTTTAACAAAATGCGAACTACGACAAACATAGGAAAAGAAGTACATTTCCACTACTTCACTTTAATAAACCTTTAAAATACTTTGTATGACTATATGTTTGTGTATGTATCTTTTTATTCCCTCAACGACCATTGGTGATGAAGGAATGTATGAACTAGTTTGTCGTCCTGTATGTAACACTAAGAAAAATCATTTAAAAACTCCTAAAGTATACCTAACCTAAAAGAGTTAAATAAGATTGTTTATTACTTTGCTAAATAGTTGGCTATTTGAAATTAGCTATATCGGTTTAGTAGAAAAAAGTTATAGAACAAAATCTGACCAATCTATATTTTTAGCTGGCTAGTTCTGTTCTAAACCTTTACGAGATTGAGTGACTGTAAGTCACTCGTTTTGAATGAATGCTTGTAAGCACTAAAAATTTATGTAATACCCAAACTCTTAATAGCTAAGAATTAAAATCTTAAATTTAACTGGCACAATAGCGTTATGAAATTAAATACTTATCATATCTATAAAGAAAAAAGTAAAAATATTCTTAATTACCGAAAATAGTTCTTTCAATTATTTGCTCCTCGCACCAAATCGACTATTTTTTTTTCTCCAATTAAACAATTTTAAAATTTCAATAAAAAATAATAATTATAATTTGCAAAAATTTAAACTTTTGGTAATATGTTAATTGAATGAGTCAAAACGTTAATGGAAAATAAAATAGATATATTAACTAAAACAATCAATCAAGTAGATGATTGAATGAATTAATATGTTAATTGAAAAAATAAATAAATAAGAAAGAGCTTAATTTAATTATATATATTTTTTAATTTCATTTTGTTTCTTCTTTAAAAAGAAAAAATTCTTATTTCTCTTAGCGACTATCATTCATCAACCTTCACCTGTGTACCAATGCGAGACAGCTTTTTAAATAGCAGTTGAGTTACAATTTGGTTGGCATAAATTTTTCATTCTTAAAAGCATGAAAGAAGTCCCGGTATAACGCGTTATTTGTAAAGACGAAATGATTAATAAGTACTTTTAATATTTATAATTATTTATGCTTAACGGATGATACCACGTAAACTCCGAATTCGGTATAAAATTTACTATAATCTATATATATGTATATTATATAAGTAAGGTATAAGTTTGTTTGTTTATTTGTACAAAAATTAAAACGTTTAATAAAAAAAGAATTTCCTATAGTTCAAAAATAACAATAAAATCAATTGGAAATATTGGGTCGTTTTCATACTGCATTGGTAAAATGGAAATAAGACGAATGGGTATAGGGCAGAAGTAGCCCATATACAAAGAAAATATTAATTTTCGCATATCTAAAGGAGTATTACCGTGAAAATCTTAATAAGTAGTAGGAGTAATTTTCATATCAAATTTTGAATAATGCAGATATTTCCAAGAGGAGTAGTAGCCACATGAAAATATTAGTTATCGCTTCAAATGAGGTAGCGAAGCGCACTATTAAAGCTAGACTAATAATAAAATTAATATTGTCCAATTCTTTTGTTCCTAGGGTGTGCAAAATCCCTGAAACACATCAATATAAGTATATACAAACTAATGAATTTCGCATAAAAAATTTTTTTAAGGTATTAATGGATCCTTCTTGCATTTGAACCACGAAAAAACAATTCAACAAGAAATTCTACAAAATATATTAATTTTTAATTCTTTTTTCTAATTTATTTTAAAGTAATTTACTAGACGTCAGGTTTATTTTATCCTTTCGTAAAATTTTAAAACCAATTAATAAAATTATTGAATTAAGTAGTATGTTAATTTTAATATAAAATAAAGCAACAGTGTTAATTTAAAATTTTTAACTAAAAATGTTTTCTATATATAGTTTAAATAAGAGATCAAGATCAATTTTAATCACACACACGTGTAAACAACAAGGATTGTGTAACATAAGCAAGGAGATAAGACTAAAAATTTTAAAATACTATAAGTTCTCAAAGTAATAAAATTTTAAAATATTATATGTGTTCAAGTATTTGAACAAGTTCTAACACTTTGTATGAAGGGGACCTAACTTCTTTTGCACAGGTTTGTCAGTAATTGTAGGATATTTAAGGTTCGGCACAGCCGAATATAACATTTTCACATTTTTATAAAATTTAATATTACGTATGCACATCTATGTAAGTATATATGTTTATAATAATGTTAATAATAACACCGCAGAAATCCATGCCATCATATATATTATATATCTCATAGATAGATGACTAGAGGACACTGTAAAATATAATGTTATGATGCTGTGTTGTCAATAGTTTGGAACTTTAATATTAAATTTATTTACAAATAAATAATAATAAAAAAAAATATTAAAATCATTTTATTTTTTTATAGCATTGATTATTTTAATTTTTTAATATATTTAAATTATGTACTCGCATATAAAATTGTACATATACTTTTTATTTAATTCGGCGTCAAAGTTAGCTGCCCTCAAAAATAATAGAGTTTCTGAAAGTTTACACAGCACTGTAAAAGCTTCAAAAAAAAAAAAAAAAAACTGAAAGAAATCTAGGTATCCAACCCATCGATGCCTCTGGACTCTGCCAACAAACGAGTCTCTATTTGATGTTTCATAAAAAGCTACCCTCATTTTCTAAGTTTAGTATAATTTATTTTTAATTATAATACAAATATTTTCGCAAAAAATTTGTGTTTAAACAGTAATTTCTTAATACTAGGGGCCACAATTGGTTCCTGCTGTGATGCTAGTATATGGTGCAAAATAATTTCTATTTGTTTTTTATACTTTTATATGACAGGCCTTATGGTGGTAACAACTATGACTGGAAGGCAAAAATGTAAAGGCAGCATTTATGTACCCTGTGTATTGTCTATGAAAACAACCATACAGAAAAGACCAACAGCTTTTACGACAATATTAATATTAAGCCGCAATAAATATTGTATATATCTTTATTGTGACTTTATTTCACTTCTCTGCTCTTCCTGCCGATGGTTTGCTTTCACAGAGTTAAGCTGTTTATATAAAACTTACTTTTCTATTCATTCTCTGTGGTAGTCTTACGCTAAAGCAAATTCATGTATAAAAATTTTTTTCACCTAGTAAAAAGGGAAAGGGAAATAACTTCAGAAAAAAAAATAATATGAAACAAAATTCTTAAAACTAGATGCACTTTCTCTTTGGAGTCATAAATTTTCGAGCAGCATGTGGGATTTTCGTTAGCACGAATGCTCGTTCTTCTGGGTTGCTATTTCTCATAATTTTCACATGATATGAGCATTTGTTAAGAAAGTTAAATGAAAATAAGGATACATTGGAATTTTATATTTACCATAGTGATGCCTAAATGTGTGTCTGTAAATTAGGAAATTTTTTTAAATGGAAACATTTTGGAATTAGTAAAAATTTGTATAGTATATATACATACAATACATATATTTGCATATACTTAGGTTTGAGTTTTATCGTTATTTCAGATAATTCGCAATTCAAAAGATGCAATGAAACAATAAAGGGAAATTACCATATTTTATCCACAAAAAAAATTGATCCTAATTTGCACCTCAAAAGACACATTTCCTCCGACTGCCAATAAAATGACCCAGCGCAAAATTGCCTAAGGCAAATATAGAAAAATCGCCTAAATGAAAAATCACCCAAAACAAATGAAAAATTTCCCTAAAATCAAATCGTCCAATCTCTGGCATATTTCTAAAAGAGGCTTTGCTAAATTAAAGTTTTTCTATATAGGATGACTTTTTGTTTTCTCATGAATGTTGTAAAATTAATATATATATATATATATATATATATATATATATTAAAGCGAAAAATCACCCAAACCTTCAGAAATTCTTTATAAAAAACAAAATATAGCTCAAAAATTACAAAAAAAACGCCACAAAATTTTGAATAAATTTTCTTACGCGACTCCTATATCAATCTTTTTTATTAAGAAGGTACAGTGGTGAGACAAATGTTGCAAATATAAATCTTTCGTTGAATACTACGTGAACTATTTGATTTATTAAGCCATTTAGGTAAGGCTACGTTAGATGGGCAGCTGTAAATGTAAACCATCTGACATTCATTGCAGAGAAATCAGATAATCCATGAATATATGAACTAATAAATTCAGCAGTCCTCATATTCGCAAGAGCAGGACAGTGACAAAGAAAACGCTCAACTGCCTCTTCCTCCTCCTCGTTAAAGCAACTTCTACAATGGTCGTTAAAAGGGAGTCCTAGTCTGCTAGCGCATGTACCAGCAATCCAGTGTTCTGTAATAATGGCTACAAGTGTTCGTGCCTGACGCCTTGGTAATCCCAGAATTAAACTCGACCACTTTTTATAGTACTGGGACCTATTCTGTTTCGAGAAAAAACATGCAGACCCGCTTGTCCATCTTTGTTGAGTTATTCTCGACAAGTATTGCAGTGTCATTGATATGCAAGATGACAACGGTAAACCAACTAGTTGGTCCGTTTCTTCACTTTGAAGAAGGGATCCAGTTCTACTTAATTCATCCGCAATAATATTGCTCCGTGGCTGACTATCGGTACAAATTTGAATATCCACTAAGAATAGTCTATAGTACATTAGCCAATTTACCGCTCTCCTAATGGCTAAGATCTCCACTTGAAGAGCAGTGCAGTGATCCAGCACTTTAAAGGAAATGTTCCTCCTATATGCGGGAATGAAGATACTCCCTCAACCCCTTCAGAAGATTTAGATTCATCAGTGTAAATCTCAATCGATCCAGTTTTTGTAGTGAGATTGAAACTCAGAATAAAGAGTTTGGGAACACAATAATCAATATTGCCAGAAATGTCATCCGAAATTCCCAAAATATTCGCATTGCCATAGCTTCTACCGTTCCATGTACCTCTGTTGGTTAGAAGTCTCCATATGATGAAAATAATTGACTGATGTATATTCAGTCTTTTCATAGCTATAGTAGCATCCGGGGTCACATTATTGAAGGCTTCTTCTCGAGAAGCATTTTCTTTCTATATACCCTACAAGCGAATGCAATGCTGTCTCAACTGACTCGCCTTTTATGTGTGCATGTTGGGACGCAGATTAAAGATTAGGGTAGATTGTTTTGCGAAAGTATAGGTCAACCAGCCTTTCCAAAGTTTTCAATAGGAAGGACGATAGACTAATAGCTCTACATTCCTTTGGTCTCGTATGGGAGGTCTTACCACCTTTTGGAATAAAGACCACTTTACATCTAGTCCATGTGTTGGGAATATAAAAGCATGATAAACAAGCCGTGTATATCTGAAGCAACCATGCAACTATAATATAAGTATTATACTGTAAGTCTGAAGGTGTGATGCCATTTAGGTCTGAAGCTGTCGCAGGGATATCCGTTATTGGGAAGCTTCCAGGAAAATTCGAATCCATTAAGACATCTAAGGTCTCATGGCCGCTTGTGTAACTTGGGACAGAAGGTGAGGGAGCCAGGATTTATATATATATATATATATATATATATATATATATGTATACATATTTGTTCATAAATTTTTTCATTTGTACCACCGTATGTAGTTCAAATGCAAGATATATTTTTTTTACCTAATATATATCTTGCATTACTTAAATCATTACAATGAAGTTGGAAATCAAACATTAAAAACTAAATGTATTTAAAAACAAACAAGTACTGAATTTTTCTACTAAGTTTGTGAAAAGGATAAGTATTATATTTATTTGAAATATGGTTTATGAATAAGGAAGAAGAGTGCAAATATTTAATGGTTGTAAAAATAATGAAATTTTTCATATTAATAAAATTTTGTTTCTGATAAAATTATTTAAATACATGTGGTTTTTGCAGTCAACCATATCAAAATTTTTATTGAATGTAAACATTAAATGACAAAATTTAAATAGAAAAATTGTTATCATGAACACAGAGTTATTAAAATTCAAGGAAATTAACAATGAGAACCTAATTTTGTTGTAGTGATAATACTATAGCAATGGTTTTTCAATAACCAGTTTATATTTTTTCCCTATATTACTTGCTAGCTTACTAGGAAATCGAATGTTTTGCTGGGCTCATCCAGGTTTAGTATGCCTAATTTTACGCAACATTCATCAATTTAGGAAAATGTTGATATCAAAATTATGAAATAGTACTTTTTTCTCCTTTCATCTTATCTTGTTTGGCAAATGTTCATTAAATATTTTTTAAAATGTTTTAAAAGAGTTAAATTACCAATTTAGTCCATTTTATCTACTTTCCAAAAAGTATAAAACATTTTTCAAAACACGTTTCCATGTTTAATCTCTTTGATGAGAAAAAGATTCCATTTTTGCCATTTAATGATAAAATTTAAAAAAGTTTGATTGACTTGTTTTGCTGGAGAGGAGATATCTGCGATACAAATTCTATATGTCAAAAAGTACAATATTAGATGTTTAAATATTTTTTTTTTCTTTTTTTTTTTTTTTTTTGAAAGACTAAAAATTAAAGAATATTCTAATTATTATGAATAAATTCAAATAGAGCCAATTGTTGAACGAAGAGTACCACAATTTCCTCCTCGTAAATTTTGACTCACATAGGACCATGTGTCATTAATTTCATGGTTTTAAATTCAATATATAATGAAAATTTGAAAAGTACCACTAGAAGAATTAAAATGTACTAAAACGTTCCTTCATATTAGTTTTCATTCACTCGGGGCTGCGTAAGTTTAATTTTATGTTTCTAAGTCCATAGTATACAAAATACAGAAAGTACCATAAAATGGACGAAAAAGTACTTGTACGATCCGTTTTTATGAATTTTAACTCAAACATATACCACAAAAAATATTAGGCTTACTTTTCTGCTAACAGTAGAGGGAAAAACCTAACAATTAAACACCATTCTTCTTGATTTCTAATTCGCTCAGAATCATATTAGCTAACTTTTTTACCGGTAAGTATATTTATTTATGTGTTAGAGAAGTACCAAACCATGTATACTAATTTGGTCCTATCTACTTCTCAGTAAACGAGTTCTAAAAAATGTCAAATTAGCTTATTTTGTGTGACTGGTTGTTGTCTTTGAAATTTTATCAAAATTGTCTAAATGAGTTTGAGTAAAATGTAACTTCTCTCTTCACCTCTTATTGGTATATTTTCCGCTACATGGATGTAAAAATTTGTTTTCCAATGCAATTCAAAATTGTAGTGGGATCTCATAATAAAATATTCATATATGTATGTGTACACTAGACTGAAGCAAAATTTAAATTTTGACTAGGATATCGTTAACCAGTGCCGCATCAGACCTTAAGTTTGTAGGGTGTGCTTAAATGGGGAAAATATGGCCTTTTTACAGTTTAAAAAAAAATGTTGCTATCAAATACATTGTTTTGTAAGTAAATGTTAAAGAATCGAAATCTCAATATACTTATGTATCAAATAAGATAAAAAAAGAACAAATCGAAAAAAAATATTAAAGTTATTACGAATTCCCAAACCATTAGTGTGTTTTTGACCACTTGTGTAAGGAGTGTATGAACAAATTTTTAATTTTTTGATAAATCTTTAAATAAAATTCTATTTTTAATTAAATTTTAACTATAATTACTGAAAAATTATATTCATTTCTGCAATATAATTCAAACCCATTTCCGAGCTTGGTTAAAAAATTCTGATTTTCTTTATGGCTGTTTGACCTAATCAATCAAGTAGATGATTGAATGAATTAAAAATTTAAGTGAGAAATAAAATTTTACTGAAATTTTATTTTTATTTTTATTTTATATACACTTGAATATGTTTATTAAATTTAGATGCAAAATGAAACAACGGTAATATTTTTTTTCTGTGTAGTCAAAAAGTAAATATTTTTCAAACAGAATTATTACAGCAACATGTCTCAAAAACTAATTCTGAAGTTTTTAGGAAAACTGGAAAATTTAAAACACGAAGGTCGAAATCTGGAATATTTGAAAGTTTTAACGAAGACATAACGAAAATGTATTTATTTTTATCTGATTTTGATAGAATTTGATGAAAATATAACTGAGAGACTTTTGTTGATTCTAATATAAAAAAGGCAAACTTAACATTCAACTGAGCTTGAGGTAAAATTTTTTTCGAAAGCAATTATTCTTAAATATTTGTAAAGTAAATTTTATTAATTAATATCATGGACAAATAAAATAATAATTACATCATTCTGATAAGTAAAGTCATGTTAAGCTATCAAAATTCCTTACAAAAATCATTGCATCCAGATTCAGATAAAAAAATCGTGATGTTTTCCTTAAGAATTTTAAATATTTAAAATTAAAAAAAAAAATTAAAATTTTTTAACCAAGCATGGAAAGGTGTTTGAATTATGCTGCAAAAACGAAAACATATTTTTTCAGTAACTATGAATCAAATGTAATTAAAAATAGCATTTTATTCAAAAACTTCTCAAAAAAATTAAAAATTTGTTTATGCACTACTTACACAAGTGGTAAAAAAAACACATTAACGATCTTTTTCTTTTATTATCTTGTTTGATAGATTTGTTACAAAGCAAAGTATTTAATAGCAAAACCGTAAAAAAGTCATATTTTGCCATATAAAAGCACCATACATACTTCAGGTCCGATGCGACGCGTGGTAACGATATCCGATTTCTTTAATATTCCACAATATAAATTTTTTTATAACCCAATGAACGATGCTAGAGTGAGCTACGGTCAAAATTCAAAAGTCGGTAAATTTTGATGCAGTATAATATACACTTCTGCTCAAAATAATAGACACACTTTATAGGATGAAATTAAAGTGGCGCTAATTTTGGAAAATTCTTTAGAAATACTTCGAGTACTTTCTTTTTAGTAAAAAAATTTATCTGGCAATATCATTTTAATGAAAAATTTTGCAAGTATATGCATTCAAATTGATTGACATATGCGTTTTCGATTTAAATTTAATTGCATATACGATCCTCCTAACATGTGTATTTGATTTATGCACGTGAAAGTGATTTTTGGAAGAGAATTTTATATGGGAGCTGTGGTCAATTATGGACCGATCTTCATGAAATTTGGCACAAAGATTGATACTTATACAAAACTTTCTTGCACCGAATTTCATTAAAATATTTCTATATTTAAAGCATTTATGATCGTTAAACCCCTATTCCGGGAGGATATTTGTATGGGGGCTAGGTGAAATAATGGACCGATTTCAATAGGCTTAGTCCTTGTGTCATGAAAGTGCTACATGCCAAATTTTATTAAATTATCTTCAAAAATGCGACCTGTACTTTGTGCACAAGGTTTACATGGTCAGCCAGCCAGCCGTCCAGCCAGCCAGATGGACGGACGGACGGACCCAACCACCTATGGTAGTGTGGGGTATAAAAAGAACCGCTTCATTTCTTTGAAAAGTTCCATTAATTATATATATAAAAGAGCATTTACTTTAGTCTGAATATGAAGTCGAAAAAAATTGAGAAACATATTATTTAGTGATGAAACGGCAACTAATTTGTTTGGAAATGATTACCAAAGGACCATCTGCCGCCCTAAATGGGAAAAATTTACAAAAAAGATTGCTTAAAAGGGAGGAGAGTACATAAAGATTTGGGAATAATTTTAATGGAATGGTGTTGGTCCTATTTATAGTGTTTATAATACAATGAATGCAGATGGACACAGAGACATATTGAAAATTGTTTTGTTTCCATATGCTGTAGAGAATATGTTATTTCCTTGAACATTCGAACAAAATAATAGCCCCAAACACAGTTCGAGTTTAGGTAAAGAATAGATTCTCTCAGTCATTCCCCGGATATAAATCCAACAGATAATTTACGGAAAGATTTGAAAGAAGTCTGTCGAAAGAAGTTTTCAAATATATAATTCATCTATATTTTTGTAAAATATCAAAAATTATGGTAAAAGATTCCATTGGAAACTTGACAGAAGTTGATGTCTAGTATGTGCAGAAGAATGCAGAAAGTTGTTCAGAATAAGGATAGATATACAGGATATTAGTGCTTATAATTTTTAACATAAACTTACTTAGTTTTTAATTTATATATTTTTCCTTTAAACGTATCTATGAGCATCAAAATTGCTTACAATGTAATGCAATTGTCAAATTAACATATGATGCAATATTATTTATGACTTGTTTTAGCTTTCTTTTTACTTTCTTAATTGTTAAAAACAAGTATGGACTTATTTTTTTTATTTTCTTTTAATGAACAAAAACGTGCATTTTTTAATATAAAAGAACTTAGGTGTATCCATTATATTGAGCAAATGTGTATATGATAATAAACAGAAAAAAAGTTTTTGAACAAAGTACCAAAAATATGTACTATTTTTACTATTTAAACGTTCAAATGTACAAAATATACCAAACACGTATTTGTTATATTTTCATAAGTTACGTATATGATATAAATTTTATATTTATGTTTACTGATTTAAAAGATATGGGGGTGCGAAAAAAGTACTAAAATACAGTTTTTACCTGTTTTTTTTTTCTAAAAAAGAAGAATTTCAAAAATACCTAATACCTGTCTGACATTTTTTTAGTAGAAAAAGATGTGCATTAATTTGTTTTAAACTTTATAGTTTGAAAGATAATAAGTTACCAGTTTTACCCGTTTTTACCCCCTAAACATTCGAATTTTCAAAAATATATCCTTAGTGAATGTACGTGACCAGTCCAGCACTCAGTAACTATTTTATATATGAAAATATGATCCAAATGTGTATGGGAATTTTTTGGGCGATTTTTCTTTATATGCTTTGGTGATTTTTCATAGGTTCAGTTTGCCGACAGCCGTTTTCTCCTACATCCACAACATAAAAGAAAGGAATTTGTTTCTTTGTCATTCTTTCACGGCAAAACTAATGGACCGCTTTCCATGAAACTTTAAGCTATACCAGATCATGATGTTAGGCCACTTGAAAAAAATGATATTTTACTTCATTTTAAACACATTCCTTAAATAAATTTACACAAAATTTGGCACACAGTTCAGAGGGATCCTAAGCTTATATGACCAATTTGTTGGATGACATGCCCCTTTTTCGCCCATTTTTTATAACAAATTATCCTTCCTATCGTCCTATATCTTACCCTATATATACGTAAAATTTAGCCCAAAGATAGCTTGTTCCCTGAAAAGAAATTTAGGCTGTTCCAGATTGATTGGATGCAACGCCTTTTTTTGTGAAAATTATATTTTACTTGAATTAATTTATTTTTTTTTTGATCCATTCACATAATTTATTCACATTAAACTTGACACACATATATCTCTCATTTTATTTATTTATTTTTTTTTATTTATTTAGTCTATGGAATATAAATTCTTACAGACTAGCAACTTAAATATAATTACAAAATTATAATAACTTATTTACCTGGATTTTAATACATTTTTTAAATCACTAACATAAAGATTATTAAATAAACTTATCGATTTAGTTATTGGTTCATTTCTATCATAATCAGTTCTATATATATCAAGAAATTTTTACCTCAATCTCTACTGAATCGGTGCAATTTAAATTTGACACACATAATATTCGAAAGTATCAAATGTTTTTAAGATCCTTTCTTTAAAGTAAAATTTAAAATAAAATTTTGCAATTTAATTATGTGTTTTCAAAATGTGACACAGAAATAATGCTTTCTACGAAAGGATCTTTAAAATATACTAAATTAAAATTGCACGGCTCTCTTAAAGTATACTTTTTTTAAAACATATTTTACTTAAAGTTTAATGCATTCTTTGCATCAATTGACATAATTTTTTTCATACATAATTTAGATACAACGTTATTGGTCTGTTTTTTTCACCATTAACGTTACTGAACATGACAAACTAAATATGTTCTCCAAGTGGTTCAATTGGGTGCCTCAGTTCTTGATCAGGTGCCATGACCTCGTTTTAATAAATTTGCTCTACAAAAACATACTCTAAATTATTGAATTTATCAATAATTTATAGTAATGCATAATTTTCAAGGAAATAATAATCAATAATTAGTAAAAATATTCATTTTTACTCAAAATGTACCTTTGTCATGAATTCCATGAGACATCTCATATGAAAAATACCTTAGGTCTTAGATTTGCTTCATATTTGGAACTTGTATGTTTTGTGAAACGACATTGACGTATGTATTTTATTTTTATTTCATTCACGATGTAATTGTGTAAAAATTAAAATATTTTACTTTTTATGTATTCTAATTATACACATCTTTTAAAGTTTAAGTCCGGTTTCATTGATTTAAAAGTTATTTATTAGTTAGTAAATTCCACTTTTAATAATTAAAACATTTTTATGAAAAATTAATATATTTTAAATTTGATGAAACAACAACAATATCAAATGACAGCATCCCGGCAAAAATAAATAGAAGTAATATTGAAGGAAGTACTTTTTCATTACTTCTAAAGTTTAATTAAGTGTACGGTTTCTTGTGTTTAAGATGTTATATAAACATAGTTCAAAAATGTTATTAAAAAGAGGTTCAGACAAATTTTTCTAATATAAAACGTTGAGAGTTTACAAATACTTGTCACTTAATAATAACTGTTTTAGTCAAGTAAAAAATGTTGTTATATATATTTTCTTAAAAAAATCGGTTTATATAAAAATTAAAAGTAATTTTTAATTGGTAAAAACTACATAAAAATTCAATTTTACATGACATCGTAAACATGACTTCTTACTCAGTGAATAAGTATCAAAAAAAAAAAAAAAAAGAATATATTTCAATGACAAGCCTATGCTAAAGTCACTGAAAATTATCCGAATTTGCACTACTTCTGGATCACAAGTGCTGGATTTTATTGAGTTCTTTGGATATTCTTTTTTGGTGGGATTAATTAAAAACTGATGACAACATTAATTAAAAAGAGGGTATTTTGAAAATATATAGACCGATTAGATTGATTTAAAAATTTGACAAAAATATTCGTGACAAATCTGCGCAAGAACGAAGTCCGTAACTTATGTAATGGGTTCGAAAGTCCAAAGACGTTTTTTGGCCAATATCTCGGATACTAATGAACCGGCTGAGTTTATTTCTTCAGCAAAAAAAATCTGAAAAAAAAACTCCAAATCCTTCTTATAGGGGCTTCAGAAAGTTGAAAAAACCAAATATGATATAGCTTATTGCTGTTGTTCTTCTACCCATAAAATCAACAACTCTATGCAAAGAAGCCATTAAATAAATAAAAAAAAAGATTTACAAATAACTCAATTGTTTATAGACCGACTTAGTTGATCCAAAAAAACCGTAAATTTAGAAAACTAATTATGACTGATCTATATAAGAACGAAACTCATAGCTTATATAGGAGTTTCAAAAAGTCTAAATATGCATTTCTATCAATACCTCGGATACTAATGACCGATTTTGTTCATTCCTTCTGCAAAAAAATCCAAAGAATATTTCGCATTTTTTGTGTAAGAACTAAGTCATTAGCTTAGTTTTTTGGAGGTATTTTCAGGTTTTTGACCGATTTTACGATTTTTGCTAAACAAATTTTATAAAATATGTATTTGAAAAATTGCAAATGCATTTTGGTATCCAATGGAATTTATAACTAACATTTTATTTTTGATTTGTTTATTTTAAAGCAAATATAAATACTATTAAAATATTGTTCAATATTGTACACTCTTTGATATTATACGTATACCCCTATTACAGCTTTAGATAAATCAGTAAAATCGGCCAGTCTTATATTAACATACAAATTCAAATAATCATAGCAAAGTTTGTTTGGAAGCAAATACACTTTAGGAGCGGCTTTATAGAGTCTCTCACTTCTTACATGTAAATTTTTAAAACGTCTGCTATTTTTCTATTCCTTACTCGATCATAAAGATTTTTATAAAAAGTCTCTCATGGAGATCTTTAAACTTACTTACATATGCCATTTTTCCTGTATAGATATCGTCAGTCTTTCGAAATTTTACGTAATTACTAAAATTTTAAAGCTGGTATTAATAAACAGGTGTTATATATTTAAAATCGTTGGCAAGCGTACGCATTATAAGTAAAGTTCTAAAAAAGAAAAAAAGAACCATTTTTTGATTTTCCAATACATACACGGAAAAAAGTCTCAAATCATCAAATATGTTAATAATTCATTCAATTAAAGTCTTTTTTTTAAATTGCAACTCTCGCCGAAATAAGTATCAATTACTAAATACTGTAAAAAATCAAAAACATAAAACTTTTTCCAATTAAATTAAAGTATATGATTGAGTGAATTAAAAATTTAAGTGAGGAATAAAATTTTATTTAAATTTTATTTTTATTTTATATTTACTTGAATATATTTATTAAATTTAAGTGCAAAATGAAACAACTATATTAATTGAAAAATATACGGTAATATTTTTTCTGTGTATATATTACGTTAGGATATCTAAACTAGCAAAGACTATATGACAGATACAACATTTATTAGTTTGATACGCGCAAACAGTCAAAATATAAGTGACGTTTCGGCAAATATATTTTCTCTTTTGATTGTCGAACAGTTTACAAACATCTTGGAGAGATCGGTATAGACCTTATTATTTTTAAGAAAAAATACAATTATGAATGCAAAAAGTATAACTTTAGTTACATGTTGCATATTATATGCTTGATGTTGTCTTTTTGAACAGCACATTCTGAAAAAAATATTTTAATTACATTATTCATGCCTAGTGGTTGACTAACAGGTAAATTAAAATCGTGGTGTAAGTCTTACAGTAGATTGTTAATTATGTTAATCATTTGACAACTGTCTAATTTCCAATTCAATTTAATTAATAAATTTGTAATTCCTAAGGATACAAATTCTTCCTTACATACCCGCGCTCAACTACGAAATTTGATAGAAAAGTGGATCACACAAAATCTAACCTTTTCAGAACTATAAGGTTATGGTTTTACTATATAGAATGATCTATTTTGTGCTTGGATTTCTTTTTATTATTTGGGATTGGAAGTCTAGAAGTACATTCTATATAAAGAATTTAAAATTTTTTGGTTTAATAAAAAGAACAATAACACATATCAGTTTGTTAGAAATTTTATATTTTTTGGCTTGGGACACCGGTATCTTCGTGATTGTCAAGAGTTAAGAACTTGTCTGGGCTATGATTAATACTTTGCTGATTGGTGACCACTCATTTTACATCCAAATTTCATCCAACTATGCAATTTGATAGAAAGTTATTCATACAAATTGTGATTGCTTTTAATATAATGGCTCTAAGGGGCAACCATTAAAACTTTCCGGTGTATAGTTAGATGCACCGTATCGGAAATATAACTATGTTTATTGCAATTGAAAATCTATTAACATATACCTATAATTTATAAGAACTATCAATTTTTATGTATATTTTTTTTTCATGTACTGAAATATATAGGGAAATCCGGGAAATACCGGATAGAAAAGTAAATTAAATTGCATATATTCATTAAATTAGTTTCAATATTTAAATTTTTAATAATTTATTTAATACAATCTACATATAACTTGCCTATCCTATATTAACACCTATTCCAACTATTTCTTTAGCTTTTCCTTTTCATTTTATCTCCCTTAACTAGTTGATGAATGTCATTGATTCTGTCTAAAAAAAATTAAATGAATTGCGAAAAAAATGTAATTTCAATTAAATTAATGCTCGTCTTGACAACTTCTCATCAAGCTTCTTTTTCAACATTAAATTCTGTTTAGTTTTTATTCTCTAAACATTTTTTTATTATTTTCTCACTTAAATTTGAATATTTTATGTTGTTTGTTCTTTATACCAGCAGTTTTCGTTTTCATTCTTGACAAGTTTTATATTTTTTTTTGTTGTTTTATATACACGTCCATTTAAATTTTCTACGAAAAAATTTAAAAGCCATCGTTTTATACTGATGTCAGCAGTAAGATATTTTAAATACTGCTGTTAATACTTTACTCTACCATTGGTGGTTGGGGTATTATTCGTTTGTGCTAATATTTGTAACACCCAAAAGTATTGGTATACAACCCACTTTAGTGTATACCAATCTGCTTAGAATCTTTTCTGAGTCGATTTAACGATTTCCGCCCATGTAAACCTTGTAGTCAGACTACAGGTCGCAACTTTTAAAATAATTGAATTTGGCACATATGTCTTTTATAGTCCAGGAACGAAGCTTATTGAAATTGGTTATGATCGACCTATTATTTCACCTAGCTCCATATAAATGTTCCCCATGAATAAGGATTTAATGATCATAAATGCTTTAAATATTGCAATATCTAAATGAAATTAATGAAGGCATATATAGGTTTCATATAAGTAAAAATCTATATGCTAAATTTCATGAAGATCGGTCTATAATTGGCTATAGCTCCCATGTAAACCCAACTTCCGTACAAACTATACAAATGTTAGTTACAAGTTAGTATTTCACACAAATAAGTTTTATATATGTAAAAATCATAGTGCCAAATTTTATCACGATCGGCCTAAATTTACCATAGGTCCCATATAAAGCCCACTTCCGGGGATCACCCAAAAACGCATAAGTAACATAATATAAAGCATACTTAAGTTTCATAGAAATATACAATACTTTTAATACAAGTATCGGCTAAGAATTGTCCCAAGTCCCATATAAGACTCCTCACCGAATTTTAATGTACAAAAAGTGTGGTGTAGGGTAATATAGTAATATGTAGTATAGTCGGGCTTGATCGACTATATATTTCTCACTTGTTTTTTACTGCTTTTATTTTTTTGCAGAAGCTGTTTTATATTCTAATAAATTAGAAAAATAAAAAAAACTACATTTTACGATGAGTTCGTTACCTGGTTATTTTAATAAAGCTATTAAAAAAAAGACAACATTTAAATAAAAAAAATACATTAAAAAAAATCACTACATATTGCAATGAGGACGGTAAGATATAAAAAGTATTTTTTTAACTTTAATAAAGTACGAAACGTCATTAGTATTATTTGTGCCTTTAAATATCATCCTTTAAACTACATTTTTTTAGAACGAGAATAAGTAACTTTAATTTTAATTGTGTTATTATATTGTATTAATTGTATTATTTTTATTACAATAATACAACAAATATATGAAAGGGGATTGTAAATTTCGTTCTACTTTATATGCATAAATAATTGAGAAAATCATTACTACAATAAAAATTGGAGTTTCGTATTCTAGTTCTGAAAACATGCAACTTAAAAGGATAATACTTATAAATGACATTAAAGGCAGAAATAATGCTGACTACGGATCATAGCCATCCAAGAAATGCATTTCATTCTGCTAATGTCAAAAATATTTTTTTTTTCACTTTATTTTGCATTAATTATTAGATTAATATTTAACTCGAGTGTGAATTGTACTGACTTTATCATTACAAAAGTTCGAATAAAAATTTAAATATAAATTTAAATATTTATTTTTATTTTTTTTTTTTCATTTTTTAAATTTAATTTTATAATTTTTATTTGTTGAAACAACTTTAGTTAGCTACTAAAAGGATTTTGCTTTGCTCTACATCAAAGTTTCAGTTTTTATAATACAAAATCAGATGGATTGTGAAAATATATTGTGAAATGTATTTCGAATTGTCATATTTATTCCCTCATTTTTAAAAATATTTAATGGAAAAAATTTGTTATTTTAGAAACTTTTACAAAATTAAGAAAAAGCTAACCAAGGAACAGCTAAATTTGAGATACAAAAGCTATTTAAAATTGTTCAAGGTCATAATACTTTTCAAAATACTGGACAGTAAAGGTGTGTACACCTTAATATATTTGAAAATATTACTTTGCATTGTTACCAAATAACATGTGTAAGTCCACTTAAGAAATGTTAAAGTTAATTTTTGTTACATAAGTTAATACTTATTTATATCATTTTAAGCAATTTAAATTTGAGAATTCGAAAAGTAGAAAAATAACTACTCATTGCTCAAATTTTTGGTAGCTGATTAAGAAATAGTTATTTTTTGACTTTTTGTAAGCATATTTGTAGTGGAGGACATGAATTTTTGGAGTCATAAAATAGGTAGTAGTAAGTAGTGTTTATTTGTTCTTAATTGCTAACTTACTAGGTAAGCAAAGTTTAGTTTTCACATTTACACACACTTAATGAACGAACTTGATCTAAAAGCTTATATTAATACAAATAAATTATTTTATTTATTTTTCTATAAAAACGAATACAAATTCTTTTCTGAATAAAACTGATTTCATGTATTGTTATACCCTTCCCAGACGCGAAAACAATATATATAAGTTTGTCATTCCAATTGTAATTTCTACAATATCCGATTAAGACCCCAAAAATTATGTATTTTCTGGATCCTTATTGATAGGGAAATCAATATAACTAATATAATATCCGTCTGTCTGTTGAAATTACTTCTTAGAAAGCCTACTTATCGGTTATACATGTTTTATATATCTAATAATAGTTAATATTCCCTAGAATGATACTAGTAAAAATCAACAACATCGGTTCATTAATCTCCGAGATATTGCCATAAAACTGAAAAGGCATCTAAAATCGTGTTTGTTTTCAACTTTTCTAAGCCCCTATAAGCTAGCGATTTCGTTTTTGCACAGAAAATTCGGAATCTTTCTTTGGAATGTTTTTTGCTGCAGAAATTAATAAAATCGGTTTACTAGTAACTGAGATATCGGCCAAAAGAGATTTTTCGACTTTTTTCGGTTTTTTGAATTAACAATATCGGTCCGTCACCAACCGAGTTATAAGCAAAAATCTTAAAAATTATTAAAAAAAATACACACACAATATACACACATATTTTTTTGAGCATTTAGACTTTTTTGGCTCTAGCGCTCTAATTTGTTTACAGTAATCAGCGTTATAATTTGGCGACTTTGGTCACCAATTGCCCCTTTTTCAACCATCTGGCCACTTTTTTGGTCCCTTTTTTAAAATGGAACTAAATGGCGAAATTTAAAGACTATGTGCTAAATAGTGAAAGACTAAGTTTTTTGAAATATCTCGACCCATTATATATTAATTCCAAAGAAGAAATTAATTATTTGCAGATTGTTTCACAATATACTGATTTTAAAAAGACCCTGAAGAATTTATAAATGAACTGAAACTGTTAAAAATTAAAGCTAATGATAAAGTTTATAAACAACTATAAAAACACCAAATGCGGAATCGTTTTGGACCGAATTGAGAAAATTAAAAAAGTAGATTTGATGAACGCTCTTGCTAAATTACAACTAATCAAAAATAAATTGTCCAACATACTTTAAGTCATGCTTTCAGTAATAAATTTACTAGACGGGGATTTGTAAGACTGGAGTCCAAGTGAAGACCTCGTGCAAAAGTACAGAAGTTTAATTAATAAAAACATAATTTTATGTGAACTATTTTTATAAATAAAACCTTTTCTTGCAATAATAAAAATCATTATTAAAAAAAATATATTGTTATTAATAAAATTTAATTCAGTAGTTTTTCTTATACAACATTTTTTGTTTTTATCAAATAAACAAATTTCAACAAGTTTTTTAGCAGCAGTTGACTCCTTTTTTCAAAAAAAAAAAAAAAAATCCCCTTTTTGGCGACTTTATTATTTGATAACCCCTTTTTTGGACACTTTTTAAAGATTCTCAACGATAAGTACTGACCTTCATATAGTTGTAAAAGCACTGTTATGACAAACGTGATAGTACTATTAAGAACTATCATAATACCCTATATCAATATTTAATTTGCAGCGTTCTATATGGGAAAGCTTTTACAAGTCTTCTACGCTACCATTATGAACTGTATTATTACAATGCTTCAATATTGGTATTTTTCCTACCTAGGTTTTCTTCGTTTAAATCCGAAATTTAGTGTCATTGTATACTAAAATGATTTCTTTATAATATACCGATTTTTTGTATTTTATAGACTTTTTGTAATTCATTGAAATATTGGTTCAAGACCCACCTTAATGTATACTAATTGGCTTAGAACCACTAGCTAGAGTCGATTTTATAAAGTTCGACCGTTTGACCGTCCGTCCATGTAAACCTTGTAATCAAACTACAAGTCGTAATTTAATGAAAACAATTTTATGAAATTTTGTATACATTAATCGATATATTATTTTATTTATAAATCCTTATTCCGAAAATCACTTCAATGTTCATAAATCCCATACAAATTTTGGTATCAAGTTATTATATAACAGAAACACGTTTTATATTAGAAGAAATCATAGTAGCAAATTTAATGAGGATAGGTTCATAATCGTCCAGAACTCTCACATAGGGCTCATTTCCAGAAATCTTCCTAATGTTCATAAAATTATCTTTTTTTTTCTTTTTGTGAATATGCATTATTTAAAAAATGGATGCACATAGTTTGACTTAATTATGTGATAAACAAAAGTTCATTGTTTTTTTTTTTTTTTTTTTTTTTTTTTCATTAATTACTTATGTAAGAATTTTTTGTGGCACCCTAATTTAAAATTTCACCTTATATATGAAGTGGATGACGCCCATTTTTGGTTTCCAAATTTATTTATATCCTGGAACGAAATATCTTTGCTTTAAATGTTTTTGTTTAAGAGATATTTACGGAAAAATACCACCCGATCATATTTTACAACACTATTTTTTTAGAATTCTTTTGTTAATGAAATGATTATGCCCACTTTTAATACCAAACAAATCTTAAACAAATTTTTCGTGAGTACTAACGTTCTTTAAACCGATACACACGGGCAGACGGACGGACATAGCTAGATCGTCTTACTTATTTACCATCATCTTTTTTGATTGATGAAGGTCATAAGAATAATTAATTAATAAATAAAACCTTTTATATACTTCAAACTTCTGTTAACTAGATTTGAATTCTTCCCCTTAAAAAGAGTAATTGATATTATATATTAAAAATGTCAAAAGGTTAAATAATACTAATTAATAAATATTATACATTAGCAAATTGTATCAATCAAATTTTAATTTATTTAATAAACAGCAGCGCCGGTAAATTTTAATACCTTCAGCAACCATTGAAATCAACATGCAGATATTTTGTTTGTCTTCATTACGTACACATAAAATGTAAAAATATTTAACATGCAAATCCATAAATTTTAATCGTAAAAGTGTTTCATTTAGATTTTCAATATGGTACACAACAACACACAAACCAAATTTCATTTCTGAAATGTCTGATGGCATATTACCTTTTTTATGGTTTTTAATTGAAAATTAATGATTGCCCGACTACCTTTAAACCAACCTATTTCATATACACGCACACCATTAAAGCTA
The DNA here is from genome assembly GCA_932274085.1 of Protocalliphora azurea. NCBI lineage: Eukaryota > Metazoa > Arthropoda > Insecta > Diptera > Calliphoridae > Protocalliphora > Protocalliphora azurea. Next base: position 82,551,204 of record OW026522.1, on the reverse strand, counting down.
AACACAGTCATAGCATTGAGATAAAGACACAGGCTTATACATATAATACGAAGAATATACGATTAAGTAGTAAATTATTTTAATTAATACGATAATTGTATTTGAAGTTTATTGCAAATATAAAGAAGATTAAAAACTTTTTCAATTATGGTGGAATTGCTGGTTTACTAGAATGTTCATTATAGCATTTATTTATTTGGCTTTTTTCGTGTGCTTCAGTCTAAGCTTATGTAAATGGAAAAAGTTTATTATGAAAATAATCATCCAAGTATAAACAATTGGTAAAAAATTAACTGAATAAATTGTCACCTTTAAGAAGTGAAAACAATTGCGAAATTAATATACATTTTAGCGGGTATTATTTGTGTTATATATATATATATATATATATATATATATATACTTATGTACTCGTATTTGATTACACGCTGCTAAATGAAAAATCACTCGAGGACTTTATAAATCAGTTTTAAAAATTTGTAAAAATTTGCAGAATTTCGAGTTATGCTAAAAAGAAAATTTAATTGCGATTTATTAAAATTTTGCTATAAAAGCCTATATAACTTCATATACAATAATTTTTAATTTTTGCTGTAAACATAACGATATTTAGTATATTCAAATCAGATAAAAGCTTTAAAACTTATTCAATTTTATCTAGAATGACTTACTAAAACTTCCCATATATGTACTTATAATTTTTTTTCTTAAAAAGTAAGCACAAAATAAAAAACACAGAAAAAGATGTGAAGCGGTAGAACATTTCTATGGTAAAAAAATATTTTTTCTGTGGTGAGAAAAATTTTTCATTCTACTGTATAAAATGAAAAATGTAAAATATTGACAAATTTAATTTTTATTATAAAAGATATTTAAATAATTGTGTAAATATAAAAATTAAAAAATGAGATTGAAAGAATAAAAATGTATTGCTTGAAATCCTTTGTGAAAGAAAACTCCACTTTGGTCACGTTTAAATATCTTAAATATTGCATTGTTTTTGAAATGTTAAAACTAAATCTAAAATTTCTAAATATTTTTTATTATTGAAATATATTATAATATTTTTTAAACGACGAAAATATATATACGTTTGTGCCTTATGTACCAGTAAAATTTTATTCATTTCATACAAATAAAAATTTACTAACATTGAGGCCCTTTGCCCCAAAATATATGAAAAATATTTGAATAATGTTTAAAAAATAAATAATTTTTGAGGTTTTAAACGACTTTATATGGAGGTATCTCGTTTTATTCTAACCAAGATAGCATTTAAAATTTTCTATATAAATGTGATTTGCTTAAAGAAAAAATCCAAACCATTTATATCAAATTCAAAATTTCGATGAAGATAAGGAAAATTAATTCAAAAATTTTGAATATATCATTACTTGTTTGGGGTATATATAAAAGATTTCAAAAATTTACGTTTTTCTACTTTATAACTCAATTAAAAAACTTTAAATTTAATTAAAATGTAGGAAGCTACGAGAAATTAAGGATGCTTCGAAATTTTTGAAAATTGTTATGTGATGTTCTCAGGAAGATCTATAGCCCACATTGAATTCTTTTTCGATTGAAAATAAAAATAAAAATGAAAAGTGTCATTTTGTAACGGCGTGTGATTAATTAGTTTCACAAAGTGTAAGGAGTTTACAGACTTATAAGTGATAATGTACACCCAACACCTTTAAGTAGAACGCCATATCGGCCGACAATGTTCATAATTGTCGTGCATAAGAATAGATCAATGATAACCAATTTCTTTAAAAAATTGGATAGTCGCCATCTATTGAAGCCATGCTATCAATAAATAATTTACTTATAAATTCTTAAAACATACGTCCTGAATAAGCATTAAAAAACAATGGAGAAAGGATGTATCACTGAAAAAATTCCCCTTTGATTGGTATCGTTAAAAAGATAATTTTATCTATATTTTAAATATGTTGTAATATTAGCTTTGTTCCCGTACTCTAAATTGGGAATATCCCGCGTATTCCAATGTTAACGAAAAACGTTACCGTACTGGAAAATTAGGCAAATGAGAGCTATTTTGAGAGAATAATGTTCTTCTTCTTGCACGAAACAGCCCAGAATATTTTTTCGGGTAGATTGTGTAAATTTTCAAAAAATTAAAAAATAAAAATATACAATAAAATAATTTAACGAAAATGAATAAAAAAATTAATAAAAAATTATTTATTTTTGTTACTAACAGAAAAGTTTCATTTTAAATATGCTGAAAAATAAAATTACATTCTCATACGAAGTTTTGAAATAGTTAAATGTTTTATTTTTGGGTAAAGAATTCAGATTTTTGTGTTCCCGTACTTTTGTACGTTGTTGTATTTAAGTGAGAGAAAAATGAGCCTTTTCTCATTTTACCGCACTTTACTCAAAAAGTACGAAAACAAACCTATTATAATCCGCCGAATAAAATTAATGAAAGAATAATGAAAATATACATATAGATTTTTTTTTATTTTCTTTTCCATGAATACAACTGCGTTGCCAACTTTTTCGTTGTGCCTGATATTAAAATTATTATTTGATTAATGCGCATAATATATATATATATATATATATATATATATATATATATATATATAAAATCAAAGGTAGGAAGGGTACAGAGGCGAATATATGATAGATATATATATTCGCCTCTGTACTATCTATCTATGGGTTAATCATGTTAACTTTTTTCCCCTTTTTCTGTTGATTTAATTATGGGTTTAAATAATATCTACATGAATTAAAAATCGATTTCCATTTTTTTATAACTAGGGAGTTTATAATAACATTTATGTGTCCATAATTCTATTAGCAAGAAGAAAATCATTGATGAAGAACCCACCCAACCGACTGACCGCTAATGATTATCAATGGCTCCCGATACATGTCACCATTCGCCAATAGACTTGCAATAGCTACTAAAGCCACCTTTAAAAAAAAAAAAAAAAAAAAAAAAAAAAAAACTTAAAACATTAAAGCTAGTTTTGCAGGGATTGTTCATTACAATTTTGACCACGTAGAGACTACATGTTGTACAAAAATTTTCACACTTGTTCTTAACAAAATTTTATTATAATGTCAAAAGATATTTACGTATTTATTTATTATTATTTACTTACTTATCCATTTAAAAGTATTTAATTGAACTTCAGTCACGAATAAGAAAAATGTCCTCTTTAAAGTTATGTAACAATTGTAACACTAAACGCATTTTTGATTTATTGCACACATACCCCCTCTCCCACCACTATATAGTTGTCCTTATGTGGTGCGTACTTAATGCACATATCCGCCGCTGGATCTCATGGGCAAACAAATATGCACGACCTCGGCTTACTGTTGTCTTCATGCAGATCGTTCAGAATGTAGTACTTCTTTAGCTCAGTACAATACAGATGAAAAGAAAACCATTCAATCGACCACGATATGATATGGTTTCTATATGATCAGCAACGATTTGATTGTTATAGGGTTACTCGCCAGTTGTACCAAAAACGGATCATTTGCGGGAAGTTTCACTTCATCATAATCTTTGAAAGAAAACAGCTGCGGAAAGCCATCATAGTTTGATAGATATTTGTGGAGATAAAGGCCTCGTTACTCCACCGTCAGCTGACACGTTTTGCTTTTGAGAGTTATGTATATATGAGTACTCATAAACGTAAATGTAACATACTAACCTAATCAAATTAGGTCGCTCTTCGTTATTACGTATTTTCATTTACGGTATAGTAACGGATTCTTAATGCTTTAGAAGAGCAATTTCTCGTGAGTGGTTTAAACAATTTAAAACTGACTGATTTTGATGAGCATGGTAAGGCGCATCCCTATCAGTTAGAAAAGTTTGAAGATGGAGAGTTATTGGCTTTGCTCCAACCAAACGCAAGAATTGCTTCTAGAGTCGCACTATATACTTTTTTAGAGGTGTGAGTAAATAATAAAAACATATTACATAATAAGTAAAAACATAAAAATCAATCTTTGAATAATTTACATTGATTTAGCATTGATCTTAATGTAAAATGCGATCAGTTTTCTAAATCTGTTTGGTTTTATTATATCTGTTTTAGATACAAAAATATTTGGTTTTGAAATCAGCTAAATTTAATCAGAATAAAAGATAGCTTTTGATGGGAAAATTTTTATTGTTTCCGGGCTCATAATTTTCAAACGTTTACACACATTTTCTTTTTTATTCTTTTCTTTTAATGATATTATCGTTATTTATAAAGTTCAACTAAAAATTTTTGGTTTAAAAAAAAAAACTTTTTTGCAAAATTTTTATCTTACCTAAGTTTCTAAATAATTTGCAAGACTTGCAAAAAATTCTACTTATACTGAACTATATTCTAGATTATCTTGCATAATTTAGCTGCCATAAAGTGCAAGATTGGATATAGGAATATTTTAATTTTAAAAATCGTTTTATTCTGTACTTTACCAAACAAAAAAATAATAATAACAATTTAACTTTGCTTAGGGTAAAGAATCTTAGCATTCTTAATATTCCATAAAAACTACATAAAATCAAAAAATATCCAAAACAGCAATATATTCATATGGCTAATATGAATATCTTGATGAAACTCCTTATCAGGACATAATTATAGTGGAACAAAAATATAAAATTTGTATGAAGATCTTTTATTTAGTAGAATATTTTTTTTTTTTTTATAAATCAAGAGCAAGTTAAGAAAATATTATAAAAATTAATAGACATACTAAATCCATAATAGCGAACAATATTTAGTTTTTCAGAACATCTTATAAAGCAATGCATTATTTATTCTTTACTAGATACAGGCGGTATGAAAAATAGCAAAATAATTACAATAAATATAAATTGTTATATAATAAAATTGGATGAAAGGTTGTTAGAATATAATTTTTGGCAATCAAGAAAACGATAACAATAAATGACAAAAAATAAAATACATCACACATTTTTTCGGTTTCGAACCGTTTTCTTTTCAAAATCGATTTCTATCGCAAACCTGATTCTCCGTATCGGTTACAGTTTTAAGTGTTTTAAGTTCTTCAGGCGATTTTGCATGTTTGAAATGAGGCTTCAACATCACAAAACGATGTCGTTTATGCATCGAATTGTTATGAACAATAAAAAAGTTATGCTTTGTATTTGGAGGGATCAGAAGAGTGCCATTTATAATAAATTGAATGAAAAGTGGCCAGAATATGTCACCAGACACGAGTCCAAAGTTTTCCATTATGATAGTGTTCGGACTTATGTTGCATAACCAATTAAAAACTAGTGCTTTGAGAAGTATAGCACAGACATTGTCCTTTCTGACCACTCTTTGTTTCGTTCGATTCATTGTATAGTAGCTGGAATATACTTCAGCACAAGGCAATAAAAATTTCTGGCTTCAAAAATTGAGAAGTGGTTTTGGGCTAGAATCGATAAATTGCCAGAAAAATTGGAAAAAGTCGTAGCTTCCGATGAAGAATACTTTGAATAAAAGAAAATGTTTTTAAATATCAATGTTTACATACAACGCTATGTAGGCCATGGAAAAATATTAAGAAATGCAACAGTACATTTTCGAGATCATTAAAAATGTTTTCACACCAAATGCCTTGAAGTTTTCATAATAGAAATTTTTGTAATCTTGCAGTATTGGATTATTTTATATAGTGAATATTGTGTTCGCTTATTTGACTTTTTGGAGAAATCGGTTTTCTAATAGTTGGAATTTTGAAAAAACCGGTTGATGTTGTTGAAATTCCGAAAAAAGGTTAACTGTATGAATATTTACTATTATAACAACTTAAATAATATTCAGCAAGAGCCAAAAAAAAAAAAAAATTTTGGAAATTTTTTAATGAAAAGCTAGGTAGAAAACTAAAAAGCGAAGTAAATATTAAAAGCTTAAATGGAGATTTCATAAGAGACAATAAAGTTAAATGTGATTTGTTTAATAAATACTTTCTGGAAATTCCAAAGACACTTAAGCAGCAAATTGAACAATTACCAGGTGATTCTTGTAATGGGCTAAGAACATTAAATATAAGTCAGCAATCATTTGATTTCGTTTATACATCTGATTTGGTAATTTCTCAGATTATTTCAAAACTAGATTTATCGAAAAGTTGTGGTTATGATGGAATTCTACCAAAAATGCTTTTTGAATGTAAAGATAACATTTCTCCTTATTTGACTGGTTCTTCGGTGTATCCAGATGATTTAAAAATTGCCAAAATAATACCAATACCGAAGCAAAGCCATGCCACTGAAGTTGATAAGTTTCGACCATTGATTAACAAAATTTTTGAAAAAATATTGTGCAAACAGCTGACGACGTATTTAGACGAACATAATTTGTTATATACTCGTAGATGTCAATTTGGGTTTAAAAGTGGTACGGAGGAAGTAAAGTAGTAAACGTTGTAAATAATATTTGCCAAGGATTAAGCAACGGCTTTAGAGGTGTGACTGGTGTTTTTTATGACTTTTCGAAGGCTTTTGACCTAGTAGATCACAAGATTTTAATAAATAAAATCCGTTATTATGCATTGAATACGCGAACGGTGAGGTTGCTGAAAAACTATTTAACTTTTCGTAGATAATATGTGGAAATTATTGGTGCTGTTAACAATGGTGTCCTACAAGGCAGTGTTTTATATGCTGATGATATACGTCTTTTATATCCATATAAACATGAAATTGCGTTGAACGAGAATCAGCGTTAATATCAGGGTTTGTAAGGCTAAACAAATTGGTGTTAAATGCCGAAAAAAACGTAGTTAATAAGATTTAAGCTGTACTCTGACAACCTTAGTTTTAGTATTTTTATAAAAACCTTTAAAACCCTTCAAACGAAATACTTAGGTGTGTATTTGCAAAGTAATTTGTCATGGGACACACATATTCAGAGCCTTAAAGCAAAAATTGGACCAGCTAGAGGGTTAATTTATAAATTTAAGAACAAGTTTAACACAAGAACTAAGTTACTTATTTATAATGCATTGATACATAGTCATGTCAGCTACCTGCCCATTATATATGGTTACAAAAAAAGCAACGAGCTTAAGTCGTTACAAAGTGTTCAAATTAAATACTGAAAACTGCTTTTAATCTCCCGAGAATGTATCCAACGCTATCTCTTTATAAAAATATTTCTGAAACAGTACTGCCTGTACATGGATTGAATAAAATGCAACTTCTCATGCATGTCTTTAAATCGCTGCATAATATTGGTTCCCATACTATAAGTTTTTCTCGAAACCAATCAAATTTTAATACAAGAAACAAGATTAGTAATCTTTGGATAGTAAGATGTAGGCTAGAAACAACAAAGAAACGTGTGGAACATATGGGTAGTTTGGAATACAACCATTTGCTTGATAACTTAGAGTATTGAAAGAATATCTCTGTTTAAGAAAAAGCTTAAAGAATATTTATTTGAAAATTTGGAAATGCTTCTTTTCAAATATTTAATTGAATTTAAAAACTTAAACATATTTTTTTTTATTTTTAAACTTTTTTTGTACATAACTTGTATATAACATACATTTAACTTTTTGCCAACTCGCCTCAAAAATGTCCAATGGACGCTGAAGCAGCACCTTTCTTTGCAATTTTTTTCTAAATAAATATGTCCGTCTCTCTGTTGAAATTACCTTTTAAAAAGCCGCAGTTATCAGATATATATCTTTTATACATCTGATTATACGGAATATTCTCTAGAACGACACTAGTAAAAATCTATAACATCGGTGCAGTAAAGACCGAGATATCGCTATAAAACCGAAAAGGACTCCAAAAATGTGTTTTTTTTCGATTTTTCTAAGCTTCAATGTAGTCTAGCAACATCGTTACAGCAAATTCCAAATCTTTTTTGAAATGTTTTTGCGGAAGAAATGAACAAATTCGGTCATTAATAACTGAGATATTGGTCAAAACGCATTTCCGGGCTCTGTGAAGCTTCTATATAAACTTCAAAATTCGTTTTTGTACAAATCTGTTGTATATAAAATTTCAGTTTTTCGAATTAACCATATCGGTCCATAAACAATCGAGCTATATGCAAAATCTTAAAAAATTATTCAAAATATACACACACAAGAAAAATGTATATCAAAAGCATTGCAATTAATTTTTGTGTTTATGTTTTTTGTTTAAGCAATTAGTAGTTGTTGGTTCTATATATATACACATAATCACTATACCCTACACCACCAAATTTGTAACGCATAGAAAAAGAATACCAATCGAAACTTTTTAAATCGATCTAACGATGTCCGTCCGTTCGTCTGACTGGCTGGACGGCCAGATGGCTGTCTATGTAAATCTTGTGCACAAAGTACGGTTCGCAATTTTAAAGATAATTCAATGAAATTTGGCACGTGGGACTTTTATGATACAAGGACAATGCCTATTGAAATTGGTTGTGACCGTTACATTATTTCTCCTAGCCCCCATACAAATGTCCCACCGGAATAGAGTTTAAACGTTCAAAAATGCCTTAAAAATAAGAACATTTTAATGAAATTCCATGCAAAGAAGTTCTGTACAAATTTTATGAAGACTTGGCTGGCTGAACGGAAAGATGACTGCCCATGTAAATCTTGTGCATAAAGTACGGGTCGCAATTTTAAATATAATTCAATGAAATTTGGCACGTGGGACTTTTATGATACAAGAACAAAGCCTATTGAAATTGGTTGTGACCGTTACATTATTTCACCTAGCCCCCATACAAATGTCCCACTCAAAAATGCCTTAAAAATTCCGTGCAAAGAAGTTCTGTACAAATTTTATGAAGATCAGTCCACAATTGATCAAAGCTCCCATATAAACCCCTCTTCCGAAACTCACCTTAATGTGCATAAATCCCATACGAATGTTAGTATCAAGTTAATTTTCGACACAAATAAGTTTTATGTAAGTAGAAACAACACTACCAAATTTTATGAGAATTGGTCCATAATTTACCGTAGCCTCCATATAAACCCCTAAAGTGCATAAAATCATCTAGATGTTAGTATCAACGTATTATTCTGTATTTTTATATTTTATTTTACATTTAGGTAAATTGGCCACAGCTGTAATATAAATCCCCTTCCCGAATTTTTATGCTCGTACACAATGGTGTAGAGTATAGTCGGTCTTAAACGACTATATCTTTCTTTCTCGTTTTTATGTATGTTTGGACGTTTTTTAGTTGGAAATAGAAGCATTGCAAATACTCAGTGTTTTGTTTTTTTTTGTTTTTTTTTTTTTTTGTATAGGCATATATCTACATACAAACATATGTACAAAAATTTAGTAGTCATCAGGAGCTATCAGTGTTGTTATCTCAATGAAGCAACGCTTGCTACGATATATGGCGTTTATATTCACCTCTTACTTCTAATTTTAAATATTTCGATACGAAAATTTTTTTGCAAAAACGGTGAGTTAATATTTTATTTGCGAGTTATTAACTCACGAAAACTACTCGTAATTAGTGGAACTAATTGCAAATACTGTGTACGGCGTTGTCACTTCCTTTTAAGTTCATAGAATTTTATATGACAAAGTAGTATTTTTCTCATCTGGCACAACAAAAAGGAAAATATATTTCTTGATGTAATTTGCATATAAACGGTGAGTTAATTATTTGCAAGTTGTTTTTGTTTGCAATAATCGTGCTTATAAATATAATAATAGTTTAGTTTGGAAAAAATATAGATTATTTTTGTAAGTATAAAAGTGAAAATATTAAAGCATATTTTAAGACGTAAATTTTATTGTTTGACGGGTATAAAAGATTCGGCACAGACGAATATTGCCTTTTGATTAATTTAAATTTCAAATTTAAAATTGGTTTTCTTTAAAGTAGTGAATAAGCCTGCCCATATCTGGCAAAGGTGTCATTTCATAAAATATTGATCTGTTAGTTTTTAAAGGAAATCTAGTTTCACAAGTAAACTAATTATGAACTTTCTAAGTTATTTTGAAGCTTCAGAAATAATAAAAGATAATATATGACAACTTACAAATCTTTCCCATTATCACTATTTTGCAATAGTCTTTATGATTTTGACGCTGTGCCAGCATTGAAAACATTATTTGTGATTGTAAACAAGTTTTGGTTGGGCTTGAATGATTTTCGGAGAGGATATTATACGGAACCTGTGCTCAAATGTGGATCAAGTCAGTGCCATCACTGACAATATTCTTTAGGATTGTAAGAACGTTATAATCGAGTTTGACCGCCTTTTTAAATGTTTCTTATATGAAGCCTGCGGTTTATTGTGGATCAAGTTTTCTTGCGTAGTTTAAAATTTAAATTTATACTTTCTAGGATCTTACATGTACATAAAACCAATACTAATTTATGATATTTATTATGATTTTTGGAAGTAGGCCTTATATGGGTGCTATGGATTTTTGAGGAGTGAGCGCATAAAAATTTAATATAGTGCTTTTTTGCGTTTATACAAATTATTTTATAAAATTAAATGGTGTGTTCAACATATATAAAACTTTTATATGAATTGCATTATTTAATATTTAAAAAGAAGAAAATTATGAGCGTCGAAACCCTATTCTAGGAGAAAATTTGTATGAGGGCTAGTTTATAATAAGTAACCATTGTCAACTAGTTTGAACAGAATTCGTTCCCGTATCACATAAAGCCAAGTATCTTATGCAACTTTCAACTTCGTTAAAATTTTAACATAGATGGAAGGACATCGCCAACATACTAAAACATGTTTTTTATACGTGTATTTACCAGTTTGCCCTTAGTTTTATAACTAATTAATGGTAAATAATTAACATAAACTTATAAATTTTTGTACAAAATCAACGAAAAACACACTAAGCTACCCGGATACCCCGAGTATTGACTAAAGTTACTTTTTTTGGGTATGTATTGTAGGACTAAAAAAAAATTAAAAATACAACTATTATTAGCACTATTTAATTAATAGAAACCCAGCTTAAAAAGACATGCAAAAGAAGTAGTTAATGCATGAGTGATAATGAACTGGTTAATTTTTAGGTGAAACATTTATGATTTTAACATCGTCGTGTCATTGGAGTGCATGGGTTCAGCTTAGAGAAAAACTCGTCATTAAAACAAATGCTTAACACCAATGGAAGTTTGATGATTCGACTATGTTTTTTTTTTTTTTTTTATTGTGCTAATTAATATGTGCACATTTATATACGAAAAGAATACTAAAGACATAAATTAAACTAGGTATTAGTACTCATTTTTAAAGTATAAAAAATCCATAATTTTAAATAATTTACAAGTACAATGAGTTAAAGTCAAATGCTGCCATTCCCAGACTAGAGTTGAATGCATGCATTGAACGTTATTTTCATGAGTTAACAGATGATCAATTTTTAAGGAAGTTTTATTGAAGAAATTAAGAATGCATTTGAGTACTTAAGTTCTAAAAAAATCATGAAAATATTACATCCTTGTAAACTACATAAACATTTTTTTCTAGGAAACCCTAATATATTGAAATTGTAAGAATGCTACAGGTATTAAAAGTAGTGTTGCCAGTTTAGTTTTTTGATGCTAAATCTAGTTCTTTTTATTTTGCTTTTAGTTTTAAAATGTGTATTTTAGATCTAGCTTGCCTTAGAAATTATAAATTTTGTTATATTAACAACGAACAATTTAGTTTCTTATTTGCTTCAACAAATTTTATTTTTACAGAATCCATCATGATGTTTTCCTATTTAACGAAAATTTTCGGCTGCGGCGATTCATTCTCTAAATAAAACAAAACTAAACTAAATTCGTTGACTTACTAAATCGATTATGATTCTTTTTTAGTAAATTTCTCAACATGGAAACATTTTTCACACTTATAAAAACTAAAATATATTAAAACAAAAACCACCCGAAAACTTTGAAATGCTTAATGGAAATGTTTAATCAATTATGACTCAAAATTTGCTCGCTGTCAACAAAATGACCCAATGTAAAATCGCCCTGAAAATTCTAATTTGGCTCATATTTCATATGCGGTGATATTTCCTGGCTGTCAGCAAAATGATCCTAAGTAAAGTCGCCCAAAACAAATGTAAAAATTCCGTTGATTTGTTGTTATCTTTGTGCTATAACTCGTTTTTAATAACACATTTTTTATATTTTAGGTGATTTTTCTATTTTATTTATTAATTTATTTCTTAATTTTTACAATATGCATGAAAAAGTAAAGTAAACAGTCATCCTATTCACAAAAGGTTTGATTTAGCGAAGCAGGGTTTGACATACGCCAAAGCTGAAAACCCCCTACGTCCGGCCGAAGGTCAATTTTTAATTTCTTTTGGAAGATTTTTCATTTCGGTGATTTTTTTGCTTTGGGCGATTTTGCTTTGGATCATTTTGGTGGCAGCCTCTCGAAACATTGGATATTTCTTTATGGAAATTTTTTGGACGATTTTTCTTTGTTTTGTTTATAAATTTACCACAATTTTTTTAAAAGGTATCAAAATCTAATAGGAACGAGAAAAAATAAGTCTATAAATTAAAAATAATTTTGGTTTTTTTCTGGCTTTTTTTAAATTTCGATTTAGCCTTTTCTGTATAAAGCTCTTGGCAACACTGATTACAAGTAATAAACTAATTCTATTAATATGCGTATTTCATTTATTATATTTATTACTTTAATATTTGTTTAAAGTTATAAACACTGTTGCCATATTAGACGATTTATTGACATTTTGACGTTTTTTGGTTCTAAAAATGGTCCTTTAACGATTTGACGCTTTTTTGACACAAATTTGACGATTTGACGCTTTTCAACTCAAATTTAACGACAAAAAAATATCAGAATTATTTTCAGCACTTTTATATAATTTTCTTTAAAAGGAAATTAGTTGATGCATAAACATTAACAATTAGAATAAAAATCTTCTTAAATTTGTCAATTTAAATGGTTTATGTATTGAATAAATTTAAGGGAACCAATATAATATTATATTTGATTCAATTATTTACACTTTTATTGTAAAATGCGAATAATCACTTCATAGAAGATCAAAACACTTTTGGAATTTTTATAAAAAAATTTTAATTTCATAATCTAGGGATTAGAAATCCCTAAATAGTACTAAGTATCCAATAATTATAATCTTTTCTTTGAAAGTCACACAAAATTACATATTCATCATTTCTATGTATATATCATCAGACATAATAGATTATACTTGACTTTCATAATAGGCCAACAATATTAAATTAATGTAATTTTTATTTATTTCTATTTAACTCAAAATTTTATCAGAAATATGTTAAAAAAAAGCATAAAAAATGTTCACTAACATATAGAAAACCTAAACTTTGATATTGACGATTTTTTGACGATTTCAAATTATTGATTTGACTATTTGGAAGATTTTTTTCTCAAAATTTGACGATCTTTCACCAAATTTATCCGGCGGTTTTGCTATAGAATTAGTTTCAATTTAACCTTAAAATATATTTATAAAACATAACAAGAAATTAGTTTCATGAATATTAATCAATAACCAATTTTTTTTTTTTTGCTAAATTTCCTTTGAAATATTAGTTATCATTTATTACGTAGGTTTTTTGAAATAAAATGTTATTTTAAACTGGTTATTCAAATACAAAAAACAAACATATTATTCGACATTCAAAAGTGAACATTTTGAAAAAATCGACAGCACTTAAAGTGAAAAGACGACTTTAAAACCGGAACTTTACCCCGAACATATATTTTTTTTTGGTGTGCTAAGTGAGCGCCTTCAAAGACAACGTTTTTTTAAACGTTATTTTTCTTAAAATACTCAATTTTAAGTACAGAAATTATAAATCGTAACATTTTTAGTTTATTTTCCCTTTAAATTATTGACATCTTGAATTACAGAATCATATATTTTTAATGTTGGTTTATTAATTTGACAATGACAAATGCTCGTTTAACTAAAATTCTATGTAAATTTTAAGTTTCGAGACGTATAAGTTTTATAATGCATAGGCTGAGGAACATAAATTCATATGCAGCTTATAACCAGTAGTCCAAAGACTAAAAATATAATAAAATTTTTCTGCCCTGCCCTATCCAGTTGAACAATATTTTTAATTTTCTAACTTAGCTTCACAAAAAATATATAATTTTTAATGAAATCTATGTACATGTTTCTATACAGAATTATTTTTTAAGTTAATTGTTCGACATTGGATTTTGATTGTAAACTATTTAAAATTGTTAAAAAATTTTAAAATTAATATCGTTTAAGTAATGATTTAAATTTTTATAATTAACACTTTTAAAAGTAGCAACACAAGATTTTTTTTTTTAAGATTTTTCTATAGCGCAACGATTTGATATAATTTAGGGCCAAATTTGCTCTCGATATTAACATCTATATAAAAGGTATGTACATATGATATTTCAAAAATGATTTTTAATTGGGAGCCTTATGAGCTCCCTAATTTGGACCGGTAGCCACAAAGTTAGGTATCATAATTTTCACTTTAATAGAAACAAAAAAAAAGTATTTCGGGAAAATATTTGTATCACGATTTCCGCGAAATTCACTTGAGTGATCCTTGGAAAGAAAATTATTTTCAAATTTCATTGTAAACTATAGCTTGATCAGACCTCTTACATTAATAACGGTAGGACGGTCGGACTGACGGACACCGGCAAAATGGTTTAGTAAAGTATTTAATAATAGCATTGATTCTACTCGTTTTAAGCATTATCGGAAATGTCAAAAAAATTCGCATCTTACAATGATGCAATTTATAATTCGAAAAATAAATCTTTCGGTTTTCAACGATACCAATATCATGTTATAAAAACTTACGGTTTAGTTAATGCCACGAACCCCTATTTTTTGCCCCAATCTGCAATCGAGTTCAACTACAAACATTTTGCTTCAATCTGCATTTTTGAAAATTAAATATTTTCGTACAAAAAATTCCTGAAAGGTTTAAGAAATTACATTCGATGCATAAAGTTTTTGACCCAATATAACTTAAAAAAATTATTTATGATATCACTGCAGTATTGTCCATAACGTCGTATCCTACAAATCTTTGTTAAAAAAAAGTTATGCCCTACTACCTATGCAATTAAAGACTTGGTTTCACACAAATATGTATATTTTTTACCCTAATATTATTTCTAACAGTTAGACGATTTTGTTTTTTGTGAAAAATGTGAAACAAAACTGTGCTCTTTAAAGTAAAGAAAATTGGTGTACTTATTCTTTTTCGACCTTTCGCCTTTTTCCGAATTTTTATAATTATTAGATTTTTCGATTTTTGATGAACGATGGACAGAAGGACGGATGGTATAAGAGGAAAAACTTCCTAAAATTCAAAAATTTTATTTCTCAATTGTTTACGCCTAATTAATAAAACAATTTAAAAAGCAAGTTGTTTTTATCATTCTCTAAATAAACCATAATTTTTCATGACGTTTAACCTAATTTATGGTGGACAAGTATTGCACACATTCGAGTATTTCAGTGTTATTTCGGACTTTCCTACCTTTACTATTTAAATTATTTTATTTATTTTTTCTTTAAAACTTTGTTTATTAAAAAAAATGCTTGCTACTGGAACGAAAAGAGAAAAACTATATACTTAACAGAAAATTTTATCAATCGTGCATACATAAATGTACTTAAAGAATTTAACAAACATTTGGTTATTTTCAACTCAACTGCAAATAATAGATGGTTATGTTACATATATTATTTCTTTTTATCTTTTATTTTTCGTCTGTGGCCATTCATACCTGTAATATTTTATGATTTACGATGAAACGTGATTTTCACAAGTAGTCCTTTTTGCTACCACATAGTAAGAAAAAAAGAGAAAAAACGTTAGCAAAAATAAAATCAAACAAAATACTCTTACATTTTAAACAAAATCCACTACAAGATACTCCATTTGTACCCAAGGTAATATGTTTCATGTTTTTATGTTTTTTACTTATTCATTCATTTCTTTTTTTTTTTTCAGGAGAAAAAAGATGAGAAAAAATTGGCCATAAGCTAAACTAGTAAAAATGGGAAGAAAATATGCAAACGATTTGGCAAACGATAGATGCTTATAGTGTAGCATCTTATAATATTGCAACAAACTGGCTAATACCGGCAAACCAGCAAAAACTAACGTCTACGAATATAAGAATGTTAAACTTATGACGACGATTATTTTCATTGTACGTTGTTGGAGTGAAAAGAGCTTTTAAGTAGCCGAGTTTGTTGGATTCCAGTGCATGAAATAAAATGCTAGATTCATATAAAAGTGAGAAAATTCTGTAAAAATTTTGCAATATATAAAGATTTGGTAAAAGATGAAAAAGAAAATTTTTATTCAAAATCATAGTGCATAATCATTTTATCGAATAGATTGCCAAGTAACTAGTAGTAAAATCTATGAGTTTATATGTATTTTTGTTTGCAACTGCCAGCATGTTTTCCAATCTGTATAAAGGTTAAGGTAAATTATTTAAATTTATAAGATTTCCTTGCATACTTGGCATTAGATGTAGGGCCTAATATCGAATTGTAAGTTCAAATACGTGCACAATGTAAATAATCGTATGCATTTGGCACAATTTGTTTCTTTAACCTGAACCAAATGAATAAAATTAGAGTTGAATGAGGAACATTTTTTATTGTACTATTAAAAGCGGTTAGCAAAAAAATTAATATTAAGAAACTAAATAAAAGCAAATAATTTTTGGAGATCGCTGATTAAAAGTAATTCGAAGTAATGAATCAGAATTAAACAGTACTCGTAGGTAAACAGAAAAAAAAATAAATGTGAAAATATTTACTTGGTTTTATGTATATATTTTCATATAACATATATAACATATATATATATATATATATATATATATATATATATATATATATATATATCGCATACCTCAACAAGTGTAACAGCAAAATGCTTAAGATTTTGTCAGAATATTTTTCTTATGAAGTTCCATATTGGATGTCGGGTAAGTCAAGGGGGAGTGATAGTCCCTAAAGCATATCTGTACCTGTATCTGTAGCAAGGAAAGTCTTAAGAATTTTTTGATATAATTTTATTATTAAGATTCATAACGGGAGGATAAATGTAGGGTGAGAGGGGGTAGCCCCCATAGAAAGTAAATCTCAATTTTTGCATATCTAAAGAACTATTGCAGAAAAAATCCTAAGACTTGTGGGAATATTTATCTCATTAATATTCTCAATTGAGATAAAGAAAGGGCGGACAAATCTGGGGAGAGTGGTTGCTCCATACAAAGTATATACTAATTACGGAATATCTGAAGAGCTATTGCAGAGAAATTCTTAAGATTTGGTGGGAAGAATTTTCCCGCTAAGTTTCACAACGAAAATAGGACAGATAGATCTTGGAGAAGTAGTAGCCCCATATAAAGTAAATATTAATTATATCATAACTGTAACGAGAGTCTTAAGATATTATGAGAATAATTTTCTCACAAGGTTTCATAGTTGGTATGAAAACGGCAATTCTATGTCAAGGAGGAGTGATAGCCCTCAAATAATTAAGATTTATTACATATCTAAGGGCAGGGAAAGTCTTAAGAAGTTGCTGAGATAAAGAGGGTGGTAGCCTCATACTAACCATATCTAAAGAACTGTTGCAGAGAAATTCTTAAGATTTGTTCGAAATAATTATTTCATTACGATTCACAATGAAAATAATAAGGGTAGGTCTTGGGGGAGTAGCAGCCCCCACACAAAGCAAATATTAATTATCTCATAAACTAAAATAGCTAAAGCCTTAAGATTTTGTTCGAATAATTTTCTTATGAAGTTCAATAGTTAAGATGAAAATGGAGCGGGTAGGTCTAAAAGAAATGACAGCCCCCTTACAAAGTAAATATTAGTAAATAATTAAAGAAGTCTTAAAGTTTTAGTAGTAATAATTTTCCTAATTATGCAGTTGAGTTGGAAATAGGGCAGGTAAGCCCTGGGGAAGTATAGCCCCCATACAAATTGTATCCCCCATATGAAGAAAAAATTGAATAACTGATAAGTTAAATACTACTATAGCAAAAGTCTTAACATTTTACAGGAATGCCATTTTTGTGACCTCAAAATGGAAATGAAAAGGATAGGATTCAAGGGAAATGGTACTCCTCATACAACGAATATATTAAATAAAAAGAACTATTATGGTACGAGCCCAAAAATTTTGTGAGAACTTCTTTTTTATGATATTGCTTCATGAAATAAATATAGGACGGATAGGGCCAAGAGAATGGGTACCCCTTAAACAAACCAAATATTAATTTTCGCATATCTGAAGTAGTCTTTTAAAAATAGTTGTGAAACTTTTAAAAATAGTTGTTGAAAAATTTATATAAAATTTTAGGGGGAGAGGTCGAGGGGGTGTAGTAGCCCCCATACAAAGAAATTTTTCTTAATTGCTAAAATTTTGTGGGAACTACTTTCTTATTGATGGATAGAGCCAGAAGAAGTAAATATATGGGATGCTTTCTAACTAATTCAAAGTAATTAATTGTAAAGGTTTTATTGAAATACTAGAGAAAAATAATTCCCGAACTAAGAAATACTGAAATAAGAATAATATATAATTATTTAAAGAATTATGAATTTGTTTAACAGCAGTGAATTCTCCGTATTTGAAACCAATAATATTAAAACACGAATCTTGGAAAACTTCGCTAATATTAGATGATTGCATCACGTCACAGTTTTATAATGTAGCTATTTTTTCATTTTTATCTTTCAGCTTAAACAGTTTATACATTTAGGACTGTGGCGTACTTAATTTATAAATCTTAAAAATAAACTTTTTCAAAAAATACTTTACTTTATAATTATTTTAAAAATATAAAAGCCTTTGAATTTCATGTTTCATATTTTCTTTAGTTTTAGAAATATTTTTTCATTCTGTTAAAATTTTTTGAATTATAAGAACGTTTTCTTTTTGTTAATAAAAATTTTGTAAAAAATAAAAAAAATTTAGTGTTTGTGTTTGATTTATTTTACACAAATTATCCACTAAAATTGGTGACCAAAAAAAAAAAATAATACCACCATATATAGATTTGATTTGCCTCGACATCGTCTCCCAATAGCACCTATGTTTTTTGTAGGAATCGCTCTTTCCGCACCACTCATCATTGCCATATTTTCAGGTCTAAGACATATTCCAAAAAAACTGTCTCAAATATTGATTATTTATGCTTTCTTAAAAAGTATTTTTTAACTGGGATTATCCTGGATTCTTCTTTAAGTTTTTTTTTTTATTTAAATTTATGTATGTATGAATATACATATTTTTTAATACAATATTGAATTTATAAATAAACATTTTGAAAATTCAAATGTAATATACATTTGATGCCCAACAGAAATATTTATTAAAAACTATTTTCTACACCACGAGTGAATCTCATGTCAAAACAGCCATCTTCAAATATGAGAAATATGAAAAGATTTCGAAATTCTTTGCAACCGACTTTATAATAAACTTCCCTATAATTGGTGTAAATGTATGTTTTTTGATACTTACAAATACCACTTTCACAGAAAATATTGCGTAAGCAGAATTTTTTTTAATAAATGATACTTTCGAGTCAAAGGGGTGTTAAAAAGTTTTAAAATACAAATATTTTAAGCACTTTTTAAAATATTTGCCAAATTTTCAAATTTTGTTTTGATTTTTTTAAGACTAGATATGACTTTAGATCATCGAAAAGTTTATGTAAAGAATGATTTTAATGGTTAAAACTGATGTGTTCAAGATTAACGTGGATACCTGCTATGACAGCCTAACCCCACGTGGTCTTAACACCGGGTGAAATGTATTGTACCAACCAACGCCCCTATATGCTTTGACATGTATAGGTTGCAATCTAAGAACTCGCTTTCTGACCAAGATACTACTCCTTGCTTAGGTACTAGAGCTACCCTCTCCAGATCACCCTTGTATTCCGTGTTTCTGCGAGCAGACAACACATTAAACCACAACAATCACGTTACTCCCCGAAGGGCCAGTCCAATACAACAACACCGGCAAGCAAATGTTGCTGTATCAGGGGCTGCTGACTCCCGTGACACCTACTTTTAAGTCCTAGGTAAGACCTCGAACTTGCGTTCTGCCAGCTTCAGAACACAGAAAATTCCAGGGTGCTGGTGCACCCTATCAATTTCCTGTCAATCTTAACAACACACTAAGACAAAGTAGCAAGCTTCGGTTAGAAAGACAAGAATTTTTCTCTACCATGTATGAGCTATGCATCAAGGAAAAGATTTTATCCAAGAAGACAAGCCGCCAGGTTAAAACTGATAATGTGAATAAAATTTTAAGAAATATGATTTATACCGGCTACATCAGCATTCTTCTCCAAACATGTTTCGCTTGCTGATAACTACAGCGAAGTATAAATTACGTTAATATTGATATCAATGAGAGCAATTTATTTGCTTTATACTAAAATTCAGAGGGCGACAAAATATTTAAAGAGCATAATTGTATAGTCCACAGAAGATGTTCATAAATTCAAAAATCGGTGCATTATAGTTCGAATTTTAAAATAATAAAAACTATTTTTGATGCAAAATTTATAACTAAATAAGATACATGTCTAAATTTTGCAAAAATTCACTTAAAAAAATTAACCGCTTTTGTAAGGAAGATTGTCATGTGTAGTAAGATTTAAATTATTGTATTTTTCAAACCAGTACCGATTTTAATTTAATTTTTTCAGCAAAATATCCCAAAATATATCTATTGTTACTTACTATTTTTACAGATTTTTACCCAATAAACATTTTCTGTGGATTACGTAATTGTCTAAAAATTAAATCTAATTTTTTTTTCTTTTCGGTGTGCTTCGGTAATTATTAAAGTAATAGTTTTAAAATGTGCTGATAGTACTTTAGAATTATTATGAAATTGCGTTATTTTACTTGCGACAAAACAACTCTAAAACTTTACAACTTTTTCGTGCATAAAAATGATTAGCGCTTTGCATGCATAAACATTGCTTATAAAACCGTTAGTATTAGGAAAAAAAAGAAATGGGAAATAATTTTATGAAAGTTTTTCAAAATTTTTGAAATTCCTCATATATACTTCCATTTCCATTTTGTTTAACTTTGATGATTTTTAAATAATATTGTACTTTTCCCGAATTCCCTGGAATTCCTGGAAATCCCTTAAATAAAATTCCTATTCCCGGGAGTTGAATAATGTCGGAAGATTAAAAACTTTAGTCTTGATTAAATTTCATTTCCATTATGTAAAAATTCATCATTACTAAGAATCTTAGCAACTTCATAACATCAAATATTGCTTGAACTTTTGATTTCATCTATCTACATATATACATATATAAAAAAGTAATGGGTAATTTCAAAAAATTTCGACCCGGCTCGGATTTTGACCATCACCAATGCGAATGAAATTCAGCACATACAATTTACTACTCTATGCGTTTCATAATGCGCACGGTGGCTCAGAAATTAATTTCATTGGCCAAAAGTCCATTTTTTTGTTAAAATAAAAACATATTGAAACTAAGGAGGCCAAAAAAATTAGATTAAAATATTGGTAATTAATTAAATTATTAAAATATTGTTACGAAATTGTACTTGAATTCAAATATAACGGTTTTAACGGGTAGTTTAAATCTTTCTCAATGCTTCTAGACATTTCCGTTTATGTTAATAGCAGTTAACATATCTGTAAAAATTATTAACATAGTTGTAAACATACAACATTGAATAAAAAGCTTTCACCATTGTTTGTAAGTATGGCAACACTAAATGTTTAAGCTGCTAACATTAACATCGAAAGCTCTAGTTTGTCCGTTAAGATCATTGTAGAAAGAAATAGAGCTTTCAAGAAGCATCTAGTAGGTAATACAGTGTATATAAATTGGCCGTGAGAACACCATTGAGTCAGTCTAATTGGAAGCATCGTTAAGTAATGACAAATTAACTGTCTTGGCTGTATAATCTTGTACATTATTAAAGTGTGTTGTATAAAGAGTGTAATTTTAGTGTTTGTTTATATTAAAACACAAAGTGACTATTTAAACTATCATTGTTGTACATTTTTAAATAAAATAAAGAGTCGTTACAATTTTTAAACTACTAAACTGCTGTTATTTGCAATCAAAATACAGGTTTATTTAAAGGAAATAAAAGACTGTTTTTAAAAGGTAAAAACGTAACAATATTATTAATTAAAATATTAAGATACTACTAAAGACAAATATTATATGTTATTTTGTAAAAAATGTGATTTTTGTAAATTTGATCAAAAGTAAATTATCATTACTCGCAAACTGTTATCGATAATTTTTTTTTATGTTGATAGGATAATAGTCTTTAAGAAATGGTATGTTGTGTCACTGTACCGTTTATACGTGCTGCGTTATTAAATGTTTTCTCAGGTACTATATTTTAGACAAATTTGAATTTTAGTGAAATAGAACTTTTAGGGGTCAAAAGGGGTAAAACAATTTTTTTTTAAATTACGATAATATGTGAACATAACCTAGAGTAGAAGAGTTGTCAGAAAATCTTCTGTTTCGAAAAACTGGCAAGATTATTTTTTATTTTATTTGTTATTTTTTAGCATTAACAGACTTTATAATTTACGATCTTATTTCTATAGATTACGAAACTCCAGATGTAAGTTAATGTCACTCTTAAGACCTTGGATGCTAAGCGAATGTATATCACAACCGTAACTGCTTCTAAAAAGTCCAATCTTTCAATTTATAAACAAAGAATAAAATAAAAATTAAATTAATTTCTATGAATACCACAATATATTTCGCAATATAATTAATATATATTACAAATAAAGAATAAAATCTCAAAATGAACGTTTACTTATTTTTCTTTGTTTTAATTTTTTGAATAACAAATAAAAAATAGTTTTATTTGCTATCTTGGTAGGTAATTTTTTACGAGTTGAAATAAACGCAAGAAACCATAGATACTCTAATGGTTTTTATGTAGAAATATGTCACATAAAAATAGAAAAAGTCAGAAATTATTACACAAATTGTTAGTTAAAAATCAACATTTAAAAATAATTCAAAATTTCATTTGTTTTAAATGATATGTAAACGGTCGGTTTTTTAAATGAAATAAAATTTTTTTATATTTCTGTTAAATATACTTACATAATTCTTTGACTGGAGCTTTTTGTCAAAAGGGAGCTAAATTTAAGCTTGAATAACTTTTATGTACATTATCAGATCAGATGCATTATCAGATTTTTTTCTATTACAAAGTCACACTCAAAAAAGTTTTAAAGTAACTAATTGTAGTCTATTAAAAAAAGTTTTCCGTTGAGTTAAAGATGTATGAAAATCTAATTATTTTACAAAGATAATTATTTTTAACTTTTTATACGAGTACAAGTAGTTCGAAAACAATCTACCATAAAAATGTATTTTTGGTTACAGTTAGAATTATCAGCAATTTGTTTCTTGCCTAATAAAAACTGAAAAATGTAATTTAAATGAAAATATTGTAGTAGAATACTTTTGTTTTACTTTTTATTTATAGTTATATTCTGAGAAAAAATACATACAAAAATTGTATTGTAAACAATTTCATTATTAAAGGAATAAAATTTTCAACAAATAAAACTTAAAGCGTTGTAAGTAATATCTGCAAATTATACTAAACATATACGAGAAAAATATACGAGTTGAACTTAATAAACGTATATCAAAAACCTTCTCCAAAAATCATAACATTCAGGTCTGAGAATATGTAAATGATTCTAATTTTTATGCATAAATTTAGCTGCATTTTAGAAAACTTAATTACTATTCTAAAATATTTTTTAATCCAACCAATAATTTTATTAAGACAGCAAAATCTTATAATTGTACTGGAGTGCTGTTGTACTTTTGACAATAGAATTGTACTAAAAAAAAGTGCAATTGTACTAAACTTGTCATCCGTGTTTAGAATCAAAGCCTAACCGTAGATATAAACAGCCATGACATTAAACGCTTTCTCAATAACTTTGATTTGAAAACATGGTTTATTTTAATTTATTATTGAAAATTATTATTTTGACCTGCATAACTTAAAATTTTTAAAAGATTAAACTTTATTTGATCTATTTTCCTATATAGTTTCGTAGTTGAGATGGAAAAATAATATTAAACCTAAAAGTATGAACTTAAGTATTTGTAGTCCAAAGTGAGTAAGAATTTACAAAGGGACCTTGTGGTACTTTTTCGTTCTTCTAATGTTACTTTTCGAATTTTTTATAATATTAAATCTAGAAACATAAAATTAAAAATATATGGTCCTAAGTGAATTATAATCCATAAGAGCGGGCTTTGTGGTACTCTTTCCTTCTTCTAATAGTATTGAATATGAAATTAAATATTGAACTTAAAAATATGAAAATAAAGACACATTGTCCCATTAGGGCAAGAATCCAAAAAGGGAGATTTTGTAGTACCTTTACATTCTTCTAATTCTTCTAATCGTCCTTTTGGGTTTTTTATAATATTAAACTTGATAATATGAACATAAGTATATATGTGATCCTAAGGGAGCAATAATCCACAAGAGGGAACCTTGTGGTGACACTTTTTAAATTTTCTATAGAATTTAAGGTAGATAGATTTAATTATAAACAGTTTTGAGTGAATAATATCCTATATGAAGTGACTTGTTGGTACTTTTTCATTCTTCTTTTGTATTTTGTGAACTTTCTTTAATATTAAATTTAGAAATATAATATTGAATATATGTATGCGGTCCTTAACGACTTAGAGTCCACAAGAGGGAATTTTTTTGTTCTTTTTCGTTTTTCTAATAATATTTCTTTAATTTTCTGTAATATTCAGCCTAGAAATATAAAATTGAGGATGTATGGTGCTAAGTGAATGAGGATACTAAAAAGGGATTTTATGGTACTTTTTTGATATTTTATAATTAGTCTTAGAATTTTTTGTAACGATTAAAGTAGAAACATAAAATTAAAGATTTGTTGTTCTATATGGGTAAAAATCCACAAGCTCTATTAGTCACATTCTTCTCTGCTGAAAAATAATAATGGAATTAATTTGTTAGTTTTTGAACCTTCGAACATTAAAGATGTAAAAGAGTTGTAGATTATAAAAGCATCCATAGAATATGTACTTCATAAATATTTAATTTTTTTTTCAACCCAAAAAAATAGTTTTAAATTTTATGAAATCCGATTTGTTAATTGTGTGATATCCATATATATTACAGTAGTTTTGTGGCACCCTATATTATTTAATGATGAACTCATAATGAGTTACGAAGTGGTGCAATATTCAACTCCTTGGATGTTCCTTATTCAAATATAAACCCCAAGCGCACCTTGAGATATTATTAATTTTCTGAAGACACGTATATTATAATTGTTCACATGGGAGTTAGTGCTCATAATTTATAATTTTTTTTTTTTTTTCAAAAAGCTAGAAAGTTTATATCTGATCTAGGTAGGGGTCCCGCAACGCAGTAGCGGAGTAAATGCTAGTTGATTATATAAGGCGTGTTAAGGAAGTCGAAAAGGCGTCATTTTCGTCGTCTTGGGCACATCTGCAGGATTAACATGTAGCTGATGATATGCACATTATTCAATACACGGTAATCAACGCAAGGATGCCAATCATAGTTGCCCTTTGGGACTGTTTTCACTTTTTAAAATTTAAATTATTTTTCGATCGAACATAAACTTTGAAAATGTTAATCGTTTAGGGTCCATTATTCACGTATTCGCAGTTATATCAAATAGAAACATTGTAAATTAAAACTGAGTTAGTTTTGCAATTTTTCAGTACACCGATGATTTCATTGCTGAATAAATAAAAATGTTTCTTTATATTTGAACCGGTTTTTCTAGGAGGCATAACTTTAGAACTTTAGAAAAGGTCAAAAAAGGCTAAATGTCTCCACAGAATATAGAACAACCGCCAGAAAAATTTCCCACTGAAAAATCGACCAAAAATTACCATACAAATTTGGGTTATATTTCATATAAAAAATTACCCAATGTTTTAAGTGATTTTTCCACATTTTTAATCTATAAAATATTTTTGATTAAGAATTTCTAAATTTGTAGGTGATTTTTCGCTTTTTTGAGAATTTTAAACAAAAATAAATAAATAAAATTAGGTTTTTGAACATAAAATAATTATAATAACTTACTTATCTAAGACTTACTTAATCTAAGTCAATAAAATTAGCTGCTATTTTTGATTTGGATAAGGAAGCGCCGCATAGATATAAATAATATAGCTTTTTTGTGCGAATACACAAAAATGCTTAAATGGATGATGCTGCAAAAATAAAATTAGTAATAGCTAATAAGATATGTTTTTCTCCGATGTTGAAATACTAACATTTTAGCCTGCAACACTGATTTGAACTTTCAATTTCTTTTAAATATATTAATACCTATTAAAAATGTTGACTGTACCAATTTATAATGTAATTAAATATGTATCACTAATTAAATAACAAATTATTGAGAAAATATTAAGGACAATTTTTTTGCAAACTTTTATACGAGTAAAATAAGTATTCAAAATATTATTTTTAAAACAATCTTGAGTTTTTGTTTTATTATAAAAAAACAAATTGTATCATAACAAATTTATTGACTGTATATAAATGTCATGCATCTATATGTATTTATCTACAAAACTTTTGACAAATTTAGACAATATCTTATGAACATAAATGCAATATTATTGGTATTGGTTTCAACAGAATTTAACACATTTTATTAAGGGGTTTCATAAAAATATGCAATGAAAATCTATTAATAAAATAATTAATTAAAAAACATAATACATAAACTACTGAAGAACTTGTTGCAATAATATTTTCGGAAATTATACTTGATATAATATAATTTTCGATGCAATTGTGAATACCTTCTATTGATAGAAAGACAATCTGAAACCAATAAATAACACAGAAAATATTACGTTTTATTTATTATAAAAACTACATATGAGAGTATACTTTTTTATTTAAATTGAATGCAATTCAATATTGAGCATCATTACAAGTGTGATATTTTCTTGTTACAATTGTTAGCAATAATATATTGTGATTTGTTTTAAAAATAAAATTTGCATCTACAACAAGCTTATATTAATATTTTTGTCTGCATTTTTGATATATTAAAAGTTTAAGTGATTCTTTTACAGAAACTTTTTGCAAAATTGATTGGGGATAAACAGAAACATATAAGTTAGTCAATATTAAAACGATTAGGAAACTGTTAAACATTTTATGATTTGACATAACCGATATCAATTAAATTCAGGACCATTTCCGTTCAAAAAATATGTAGTTTTAAATATTAAAAAAATTTAAAAATTTCACAAAAATTATATTCACAGAAAAAAGTTTGTGCACAAATATAAAAATTTGCTTTCATTGATTTTAGTTCATAATATTTAAGAATAATGTCTTAAATATTAACGCTTTTTTACATTTTTTGAAAGTAATCAGAAGTCAAGAAGACTTAAACAAATTGTTTAAATTTTAACCTATATTTTCAATTTGTAAATGCATGTTTGAAATTCTCTTTGAAAAACTTTTAGCTTTTAATGATTTTTAGACACCTGCTGGGAGCAAAGGAACATGACAGAAGCTTTTTTTTATTAAAATGATGCATGTGCTATAGAATGGTACCAAATTTATGCCAATTTCTAAACATTACTTTTTAACAGCTTTTTATTGGGAAATTGCCATTTAAAGTGATTTATTGTTGATATTTTCATGCATAACCATTTTTATTCGGCATTTTAATCAAATTTCTAAAACTAAATTAAAATTTTAGTAACATTTTCACAAAACTCGTAAAATTTTCGTCAAGTAGAATTTAATAATATCTATGAACAAAATTTTATTTCTTATGCAAAAAGTTTGACAAAAAAAGTCATATTCGATTCATAATATTTATGAAAAAATTTTTTTAATATATGAACTTATTTCCTCTGCTTTTTCTTTAAATTCTTAAAAAATTACACGTTGTTATAAAATTTCACTTTTTATTTTCACTCGGAAAATAATCTAATGTGGGTTGAAGATCTTCTTGAGGACATCATAAAATAATTTAAAAAAAAATTCGAAACATACCCTAAATTTCGACATGCTACGAAATAACCGTTTTTAGGATAGTTCCTGCACTATAGATCTCGTAGCTTCATAAATTTTAACTGAATTTAAGATTTTTAAATTTATCTTGAAAGCAGAAGGACGTAGCTTCTTAAAATTATTCCCATTTTTTTATACACATTCACATTAAATAATGAATTATTCATCACTTTTAAATTTATTTTTCTTTTCTTTTTCGAAATTTTGACGTTAATTTTCTGATTTTTTTCTAAAAGACTACACATATTTGTTTACAAAATTTAAAATGATATTTTCTTTAGAATTAAATGAGATAGCCCCACATAAAATTGTTTAAAATCTCAAAAAGTTATTAAGCATTTTCTAAACTTTATCAAAAAATTTTTCATATATTTTAGGACAAAATATTTTTTATCTTTTTTATATTTTTTATATTTTTTATATTATTTTCATATATAAGATAAAAATGTATGGAAAGTTCTACAGTTTTGTCCAATTTAAAAATATTAAATTTGGTTATATTCACAACTAAAATTATATAGAAAAATCGCAGTTAAACTCGAAAAGTTGTGGAAAAATTTTATTTTTGTTTGAAAATTTGCTTTACAATTTGAAGAGTTTCTAATTTCCACAAAAATTTAAGACGGAAAACTAAACGAAAGAATAACAGAATTAGAAATATATTTATACAATAATTTGCCCAAAAACTGTTTTTTATAAATAACTCGAAATACTCGAATGCACCCTGCAGTACAAATTTTTAAAACCGATTTATGATCAAGAAGACCTATAACCTACGCTATGTCATTTATCGAATGATTTTTCACAGTAGAAGCGTGTCATATAATAATAACATAACCTTTTTTTCTACTCGCTCAAAATTGCAACTTGGACAATTATTTAGTTTAAGAGTCATGAAGCAAAATATGGTCTAGCAAAATTTGTTGTAAAAAATTCTTGTATTTTTTGTACTGTCAATTACGGTCGTAACGAAGTAGGTCTATAAAAAACACTTCACTTCTTCGATATAACCGTGTTCGACCTTCTTATTTAAGAAAATTTAGTTCAAAGTATGTTTTGCTATTTACTTATCTTCAAATTCATAAAATTTAACATGCAAATTTTGGTTTAGACCATATTTGGTTTCATAACTCTTAAAATAAATGAAATTTTGCACAAGAGCACAGTGTTAAATTCCGGTAAAAAATTAATAACTCTGCTATTTCTCTATTTAAATTTATTATTAAGTTAAAAAATATAATGCTTTTTTCTCAAGCCATTTTTCTTACGGATAACATAAGGGGATGACTGGTTAAATAAGGATAACAAAGATTTATGTTAAATTCAACTTAATAAATATAAAAATAATTTACCTAGTTTAAGTGTTAGATATAGTTTTAAGCTTTCTAATGATAAAAGTTTCGTAAAAATTAAAAAGAAGATATAAAATCGATTTTTCTTGCTGAGAAAATTTCGAAAATATAATAACATTTAATACATTTATCAAAATTAACATAAAAAGTTGAATGATATATTAGGTAACGTATTAAATTGACAGTTTAGTATTGTCCAGTGATATACTTTCTAATGTAGTACAGCAATGTACGGTATCTATTACTAGATAAGTTACATATATATGGGCATTTCTTTAAACTCGTTTATCTTTAGATTTCAATAAAATGTGAGTTTTTTTATTGAGCACCAACACTATTTAACTCCAATATTAGCTGGTTTTAATGAAGCACAAATCTGTTCGCATGAATGACTTTTAGCGAACGGCGTTAGTGTTATGGAGACTTAAGATAAAAAGTTATAAAAATTATCAAATTATATTTTCAATAACGTTAACAAAATCATTACATGTATATAATCCACATCAATATGTCTAAAATACACCGAAGATAATCGAGATCATAGTGTTTTCAAAATTTCATTAAACAAATTTTAATAAACAATATATGCATAGATTTTCTCGTTTTTTAATTTAATTTAATTTAACTTAATTTTTATATATTTTTAAGTTTTGACATTCAAAAAATTTTTAAAATGATAATAATGGACAAGAAATGAACATTTCTCTTATAGTAGTTAAAATTCATAAGTTTAAAAAATATTGTCAAAATTCTTATATTAATAATAAATGCATAAACCTTCATTACTTATCTTACAAAACTCGAAACGGCGCCAATTTTCTAATAAAAGAACTGCAAAAATTTTTAATTTTGAAAATTTTGGTGGCACCACTTCTCCGCAATATAATTTATCACTGGTCAACGACGCATTAACTGAACACAAGTTGGTCTATTAGTTCACTTTAGAAGAATCGGACACTTGTGTTAAAATCCGTGATTGCAGGAATGAAATGGCAAAAAAAATGTTATTTTCACACTTTTTTTATCTTTTAACTTCGAATGCTTGCTGGTACTATATGGTAGCATTTTAGATCTTGAATTTTTATTGTTTTACTCTACGAGGTGTTGTAATATAACTGCGTCAAAAGTTGATTAAAAAATCTAAATTAAAAAAAATATTTTATACTTAAAGTCGGTTTCTTAAAGGTAAACATAAAAAGAGAATTCCTTATATACGTTTTACTTAAAATATTATATAATATATATATATATTTTTAATTATTTTATTTAGTAGACAATCAAATTACAATTTCTTACAGGCTAGCATACATATTATAAATTGGTTTTCTTTATCATTTAATAATAAAGTCTTATTATTTAACTAAGTTAAAAATACTCTTTCCAATGAATTTACTGAGAAATCAATATATGGATAAAAATTGCTGAATTGATTGCATATACGTGTCATGGGATCAAAGTTGGCATAATTGGTTCGAAAATATTTGATTTTTAAAGGAGTATAATTTCTAGTTGCAGGAAATAGGAATTCGGAATTAATTGAACCGTTTACTAAATTAACTACAAGTGAAATATTCATAAATTTTTTCCTACTTTCAAGAGAAGGGAGATCAATAAGCTGTAATCGAATTTCATATGATGGTAAATTAATATTAGGATTCCATGGAAGATTGCGAAGACAAAATAAGATGAACTGTTTCTGGACCGATTCAATTTTCTTTATATGAACTTCGTATTGTGGATCCCAGATCACTTAATCATATTCCAGGATTTTTCTTACGAGAAATGTGAATAATTGCTTGGAAACACAAACTAAACTCTCTCCCCCAGCGCTTAAAGAAACCTATAACTCCTTTTGCCTTATTAACAATTTGTAAAAGTTGGAAATTAAAGGGTAGTTTATAATCCAGCAACACACCCAGATCAAGAAACTATTCGACTAGATCAAGATAATATTCATTTATTGTGTATCTATAGAGTACTGGACTTCTTCCGTAATACATCATGTGTTCACATTTTCATATCCATTAGATCCATCATACATCAATCATAAAAATTACTAAGATCTGATTGTAGTAAGGAGCATTAAAAGGAATTGATAAGCAATGGAACAGCTTTACATCATTAGAATAACTTAGTATTCTAGAATTCTTAATACAAGCTAGTAAATCATTTATAAATATTCAGGTATGTGATGGAAATTGATTGTTTTCAAATCAAATGGTTGTTGTAATGAATTTCGATCAATTTTAAGAATAATTTTCGAAATAATACTTTATTTTTCCTTTACAAGACACAACACGATGGAAAACCAAGGAAATCATTTTTGTGAAACACTTAAAATTTTATAATAAAATCGTATAAAAAGTGAGTTTATTGTAATTTTCATCAATAAAGAAAAATAAGTACATAACATATTTCTTTTTTTTTATTTTAGTTCGTTGCGTTTTCTAAATCAATTTCCATCATAAGACATGTATAAATCCATTTAAGGAAAATAGAAGAAAATCCTAGTTTATCCAATTTGAATAATAAGAGATCGTGATTTACTTTATCGAAAGCTCCAAAAAGTTAGTAGTAGTGAAACATCCTTTTCTAAATCAATGTTGGAATGTTGAAAGATAACAAACAATTTGATGCAAAAGGATTTCAGTAACTATCTTTTCGAAAAGTTTTGGAATTAACTTAACAGCTGAATTTTGTATAAACTTACTTATAGTACTTAAGAGTATACTATCCTGCTTAGATTCAACCTTTGAAACCTATTTAAGTAATCAACTTTTCCACAGGCCCTAAGTATACAAAAAAGTTTAGCTAGTGGTCAACATTTCACATCAGAATTTTAACGATAAAATAAATTTCTCAAAAAGTGGCACATTTTCAAAAAACTTAGTATATGTGGCAAGAGTACATATCATACTTCATTTATCAGAATTTGAACAGTACTTTTGAAAACAATGATTAATAAAAATATTAAATTTTGTCTTATTATTACTACTAAACGAAATATCCAAATTGCGAAAGAAGTTACTTGTCATATTAACAGCCCTACCACTACACACTGTCTCATGGAAATAAAAATAAATCTGTGGTTTCTAAACTGATACACTTGTACAAAGCTTTTCTGGTCTTCTATTTCGATGATATTTGCATCCCTCTGTTCTTAACATTATAATATTTTATGTATATCGACTTGATATTTCTTGTCGAATTTCTAAAATCATTTTTGTCCATTCCTACCAATACTTCATTTTATCGTAATTATTCTGTTTATAGTCATAATTTGAACGCAATTCTTTAATGTGTTAAACGCATATTTTTTTCATTTGTATGTGTTTATAATTTTAAGTCCTGTTTTACCACTAGTACAAACTAAGAGGTACCAACACCGAAAAAAAATTGGTTTCAATTAAGAAATTGGTTATATCAATTAAAATTTGAATTGATTTTGTTACAATGATCAAAAGGGCAATATTAATTAACTGAAAATTAAAATTAAATTTTTAATCAAAGCAATTATACTTATTGGAATTTTGATTAAAATTTACTAAAGCAGTAATTGATACAACTAAATAATTTATTAATTTTTCTTCTGCACAACAAAACTTTCTCCCAGAAAATACATATAAATTGTATAAAAGATACTTATTGGAAAATTGCAAATAATATTAAATTATAATTTACAAAAATACACACATATATGTAAAGAAAATACATTTTTTATATTTAAAAACAATGTGTGTGTAATTTATCTATGTAAACTCATCTATGAGATATTATAGTTGAAATGCGTTTTGATAAAATGAATGCAAAATGATTAAATTCAGCTTTAGTTCCTTACAATTAGCGAAAAAAGTGTTCGAGTTTTTTCTTGCAACTGTATCAACTATTTTATAAATTTGTTATAAATTGTTGTGAAAAAATTTTGTAATTCTTTTCCCAGAAATGTTTACTAAACGAGAACTTTCAACTTATTTTTTTATTTATTTTGGCAAACAGAAAGTTTTATGAGTAAATTGAAAAAAAAAAAACTAGAACCTACCTATGATTTTGAATTGTAGGTAGTGAATTAGAAAAACATGTTTTTGGTTAATCGTCTGTTTCAAAACCTGTTAAACTGATTAATCCACATTTTAATAAATGTTTAATTTGAAGCTTAATAAAAATAAAAAAGTGTATTTTCAGCTTACAGGCTCAACCCTGCACCAAATAATAAACAATGTTCTTTTTAAAAAGCGACTGATATACATTTTATAGTCCTTTAGACTAGTCAGTTTTAACCTAATTTATAAAAACAATTTCTGCATCCTTTAGCACATCTTTTAAAGCTTTATAATGATGTAAAATGTTTCTATAAAGTTTTTTTCAACATTAATTTATTTTACATTTTTCTATTTTAAAAATAAAATCAAATTATCGAAATTGTAAAGCATCTCAACAAAAAAGAAGCTTCAGAGTTAATAATAATCTTCTTTTTATTATGATTTATATTCATCGCTTTCGAAATTTTTCTTTTAAATAAATGTTTATATAATTTTTATAAAAAATAAAATTAATAAAATTTCTTGGATAAAATTGGAAAAATAATTAACATTTTCCTGCCAAAAAGAGATTTATTTTTATTTTTTTATAGGAATTATTAATAATTTAAAAGTACACTTATTTAGTTAACATTTTATATTTTAGAATTTCTTCTTCCTTTCTTCCTAGTATCCTATATAAAATCTTACTTTTCTCTTAAGCTATACATTAGTAGTTATATAATGTTATTTTTGTTCTTTTTTTTTGGAAAATTTTTATAGCATGAAATTAAAGTTCTTGTAAATGGAATGCTTAATCATCTATACGATTTTATTATACATGTAGTTTTAAAATATATTGAACTCTGAACATGTAACTATATCCCGTGACTACTTGTTTTAAACAGCAAGCATTTTTAGTTCTTCCAAAAAAATTTCTGATATTTTAAATTCGGAAAAAAGTAACTAAAGGAAGAAATTTAGCGATATTTTTAGCAAATTTCATGACGTCAAATATATTATTAAAAATACCTTGATAGATGCCATCATTTCGTCAAGACATTATTAATTTTTTTGCAAAATCAGTAAGAATATTCTACGAACTTACATTTTTTAAAGAAATATTTTTCTAAAGCACATTCACTTACTACATATTTAATCCTAGTTTCTTTGTCATAATTAAGGGAAAATTCCATAATTTCATTGGAATATTTCACATTCGCATAAGGCAAATACCAAAAAATGAATATACTTACTTTTAAAATCGAATAAACCATTATTATTATGTATAAAATTTGATTAAAAAATTTATATATAAAATTTGATTTGATTATTTATATGTATAAAATTTGGTTGGTTGGTTGATTGGTTTACGTTTTAGCCCGTAAACTTACGGGCAATCAATTGGACTCGTTAGATTCTGTTTTGATGAGACC
The DNA here is from genome assembly GCA_932274085.1 of Protocalliphora azurea. Lineage (NCBI taxonomy): Eukaryota > Metazoa > Arthropoda > Insecta > Diptera > Calliphoridae > Protocalliphora > Protocalliphora azurea. The sequence continues at coordinate 82,516,232 of OW026522.1, read as the reverse complement.
ACACTACTCGCCAGGTGAATGAGTTGAAATGATGCGGAAATACTAGCGGTCAGGGAAGCATGTAAACTAATTCGCGATAGAAATATTCAATGAAATATTGGTTTATTTGTCGACAGCCAAGCGGCAATTCTATCGCTCAAATCACCCAAAACTACCCATAATCTAGTCAGACTGTATGACATTGCTATACTTTAGTAATGAACAGGCAGACGAATTAGCCCGGGCAGGCTCTACTATGAATGCCTCCTTATCTGTTTCTGTCGTAATCCTGTTAGGATAAGTCAAAAGCAGAATCCAAAAACACTATCTAGAAAAGACGAAAAATAGATGGCGAAATCTGGAAAAATGTAGAGTCGCGAAGGAAACGTGGCCTACCTACAACGAAAAACGCTCAATGCAACTTATTGGCTACAAACGCAAAGACATCTCGATACTAATGGCATTGTTTACAGGTCATTGGACGATCGGGAAGCATGCAAGCAGACTTGGTCTCCCTTACAATGAATGCTGTCGTAGTTATCGCGAGAAGAAGGAGACAGTATATCATCTTCTATGTGAATGCCTAGCCTTAAACGCAATCAGACATAAATTTCTGGGAAGGTACCAAATAGACAACCTCTGTGAGATATCTGACACCAGAATCAGTGGCATTATTAAATATCTCAATGCTACAGGCTTGATCTAATTAATTTATGTTCTAATTTTCCTTCCCTACACATCTATTGATTGTTTCTGTCGATATTTCAAAATTATTTCTTAAAAGGTTTTTTATTTTTTATTTATATTTTTGAAACACTAGTAACAATTATGAATATTGACTATATAAATTTATAATTTAATTAAATTTGTTTAAAAAATTAAACATAAAATTACTTAAAATATGTTATTGAAATTGTTTTTTTCTGTGATTAATACAAACTTAATGGTGAGCACTGTATACTCTATACGATACGGTAATCAGTATACAGTTACATGAATTAAATGCTCTAATAAATATTTAATAGTTACCTTGATACCAAAAGATGATTTTAATTTTTTGCCGGAATTTACTACCGTAGAGGAAGCAAACATTTTTAAAATGAAACTAGAATTTGAATTCTACCTAATATTCCAATAGTAAATTTTTTTCAATTTTCAAGTGTCATACTTTTGTATCGTAAAATGTTCTTAATCACTACCTGTAGTGAATTTTAGTAAAATCTGAGAAATATAAAAAGCAATCAAGATGTAGATTGTTAAAATTTGTTCATATGTTTTGGTACTTTTGGCGTTGAGTTCTCAGAGAAATTTATGTACGTATAACCACAATTTCCAGAACGAATTAAATCCTGACCAGGTGTCACATATGTAAATTAGAAAATTTGTGTCCTTTGTCATAATTCAAAGTTAGAGTACAACACATTATATATGTTAGGAATACATAAATTTCACTCGGTATATATATTGCTTGTATTTAATAAATCATTGCATTAGTAATTATGTGTATTTTCTAAAGCAAAGTAAGTAATAAAATACCCGAGCAAAAAGAAGAAAAATGTTTCAAAAGCGATGAATTGAACAACAATTTTATCACCTTTGTGGAATTGTTATTACCTTATTTACGAAGAAGAGAGTTATATTTACGTTTTTGGAAGTAATTAAAAGTAACTTCCAAAAAGGTCCATAATATGCATATAGTTATACTTTTGAAGTAATGAAAATCATATTCCTTCAAAAGATTTTCACTAGTTTTTGATTGGATCATAGTGACATTAATGTAGACACACACACACACATATGTATCTATATACATATATAGAGTACATGTAAATATTCTTTGGGCTACTTGTTTCGTGAATGTATACATTCACCTATTACTGATTTGTGCAAATATAGTTATACAACAAAAATTTCGTATTAATAGTAATAATAATATTAGCTAATAATAATTTAAAAAGTGTAATTTTAGAACAATTAATTAGAATTGTTTTCTGTATTATAAACGTTAGGTTTTTTTGGCATTTCTTCTTTTGCATCATTATGAACAAAGAATATGACATTATATTTGTAATCAAGTTTGTTTGCCTGTAAGTACCCAGCAAATCAAAGGTTTGATTTAAAATTTGGTTGTGATTTGAAATAATTTTTTTCTCAAATGTAAACATTTGAGAATGATTTGATAATAATTTGAGAATAATAGTATTCTCACCAAAATGGGGTCTTTTCTCAAATTATGATGCAGATTTGAATTAAGGTTCGAATTAACCTTTGACATTAAAGAAAAAAGACATAATAGTTTGAAATATGATGACTCTGTGTTTGTTGGGTAGTTAGTGTTTAATTCAATAAACGAATATGTGTATATTGTAAGTTTGTATGTAATTATATATAACTGTTTGTGTATATATATAAATGTAAGTAAAATTTGTTAGTAAAAGCTTAGAATTATATTTCTTTTAAACATTCAGTTATAAGTATACAGCAGCTGTTGTAACACATAGTTGCTCATGTTTATTTATTTTTCGTTTTGTTGTTAATAACTGTCGTTGTTTGTTTTTTATATATTTGTTTGTTTGCGCACTAACAAATCTTATGAAAATTTTTCTAACGCACAACGCGTTAAATTAGTATAAAACACTGTTCAGTCTTTCTTATGAGTATGTATTTATGCAGGTATGTATGCATGTACGTATGTATGTATGAACGAGTACTACAGCTATTACATTTTATGTATCAGAATGTATGTATACATGCACATATCCATGTATACCCTGCCAAAATTTTCTATCGAAATTTGAACTAAACGACATCTCATGTAGTTAATAACAGTGGAATATGATTTAATTTTTTTCTAGTACTTCTCTAATACTTTTTTAGAAACACTATTTAGTGCATTCTTTGGGTGTCGAAATGCTATCATTTATATGTGTAAAAGAGTGCATCAAGAAAGTATGGAAATATAATCGCTTTTGTATAATAAACATGTTTTTAATGCAGTTGAAATATTTCGACTAAATATTTTTAATTATAATTGAGCTAAATTCTTATGCTATATTTAAACACATTGTAGTAACTCACTGTAACTTTAAACTAAATTAATAATTATAACTTTAAATATGAAATATTTAAAAACCAAAATTATTAATTAAAAATTAAAATTTTTTCATATTAACACATTTTTTATTCAACACTATATGCAACAACATCGATCACTTTAAATATTATACATTACGAAGCGAAATTATATCGTGCTTGCTCTCTTTCTTTACCCTGGAATGTAAACATTCACCCAAGTCAAGCTTTTAGATCAAAATTCGCTACTAAATAAATAAATTAGTGTATTTTCTACATCCAAGAGTATCAAAAAAGACACTTTTTGGTGGATGGATTAAAAAAACTCTCTTCAAGGGTATATTCATGTATATCATATTGTGAGAATGTGTTTGCATGTGCAATGTAACATAAGAAATTGTGCGAATATAGGAAAAATAAACTTACTAAATCCTATTACGAGTACTTCTACAAGAGGTGCTACTATAAGTTAAAAAATGTTAGTTAAAATGAGCTTTATATTATTTTAATTTTCAATTTATTTATTTTTCTGTAACATTTGTTGTAAGTTAAAAAAACAATAGAAAACATCTAATGTGATTTGCAAAAACGTTTAAAATAAACCTTACTTCAAATATCTATGTAAATCGAAATCACATAAAAACTATATTTTTTAAGAATCAATATATAAATAAGTGTTCAAAAAATGCTTGCAACATGCAAAACCTATGCCAATTTCTTTATATTTCTCAAAGATCCTTTCATATAATTTCTCAAAGATTTCGAACATGAGTCCTTAAGATACCCGAATTTGGTATGTTATCTATATGAAAATATTTGCTTTTAATACTACACCATGTAAAAATTTCCCAAAAATTTTCACACATATGAAAAAATGCATATGCCAAATATGCATCAAACTAGAGCCCATACATAAAAAAAACTTTAAAGTCTCGAAAAATACACGAATTTAAAAAAAATATAAATGAAATATTTTTAAAAATTACATCAACACAATATAGATGTCGAATGAAAGTTAAGAAGCCCTGCGATATACCAAAAGTTTTTATTTAAATTTTCAAAAATTAAAGCTAAGAATATCTGCAATGTACCAAAAGTTTTTATTTAAATTTTCAAAAATATATTTTCTTCACTTTTTGTACTGAAATATTTAAATAAAAGATATGATTGTGTTGCAGTGGTTCGTATTGTGTTGACATAATCTTCGTAATTATTTCATAATATTCTTAAAAATTGTTCACCTTTCGAAACACTTGAGAAGAAATTTGACCTTCCGGAGAAAAACTGGATAGAAGCTTTTACTGTAGATGGTCTCTGGTTTTATCCATACAAGGTTTTTTTCATGTGTGAGAATGATTGTTGCAGGCTGACATACGAGTGAAAACAAATAATAAAAGGTAACATGTTCAAAAGGATATTTTCTTAAGTTTTTGTGCTGCAACATCTAACTTTAAATAAGAAATATTGTTATATTATTGGGATTCTTAGCTTTCATTTGGTACCCACATTAGGTTGACATAATATTCGTAAATATGTTATATTTTTTTATTTTTAATGTATATCTTTCTAAACTCTCAAGTCCATTTAAGAGGAGATTTGACATCCTGGTGAAAAACTGAGTACGCAATTTTACTATGTATGGTCTCTAGTTTCATGCATATATCGGTTTTAATGTGAAAATTACTGTCACACGGTGCTATAAAATGCTTGATAGCTTGACATAGGTAGTGCTCCATGGTCTCATCCTCTTCCTCTCATGCTATAAAATTGTGTTATATGATAGTTCTATTCGAACTATGTATGCTTTCAAATTTCTATGGCCGGTTAACACCCTAACCAGCCATCTTAATATTGCCTTATTTAGTCTTAGAATCTCCAAATGAAACTTTTTTATCAAAATTAATTTTTCAATATAAATGTTGCACAAAACTAATCAATTTAATGTAAATCATGTGTAGGGTACATAGAACTGAAATATTATATGAACATTTTAAACCATACTGATATAAATTTTCCGCCGTATTTCACACCATCCCTTCCCCCTCCCCCCTCCCCCCCCCCTCCTTTTTTTCATATGTTATCACACGGTACGTTTGTTTCATAATGAAAATGAAACATATTCGTTCAAGTGTGTTTTTGCATGAAAATGAATTTAAATATTCATCTTTGTCTGTGCTTGTTATATTATTATCATGTTTCAACGTACAAAATAATATATAAATTTTTTTATTTATTTTCTTTGATTGTTAGCTGTGTCTCTCAATCTGTCTGGCTGTCTCTGCGTAGATCTGGAATTTGTTTTTGAAAATAAATTTGTTTTTGAAAATAAATTTGTTTTTCACTTTATTGTTCTTGAATGGAAAATATTTTAAAACGATTAATTTATTGTGATAAAGTTATGTACCAATTCAAATGTAGCTTATATATGTATATATCATATATACATATCGTTACTTGAAATGCTTAGGGGACATATAAACAAAAAATTCGAAACTACTTAGATATTTTATTAAATATGGTGCATTGCATTAAAATCAAAACGGCGTACACTCAGTCAAAAAAGCAATAGTAAATTCGGTAAAGAGGGGTCTAGAATTGAAGAAAAGTAGGTTAGATATCAACTAAAAACAGAAAATTTTTGTTATTGTAGAATTTCTATTCAATTTAGTGGAACTATTTTTTTTGTTCTACTAAATTTTGATTGAACTAAATAAAAATGTATTCAAATTAATTAATTTTTTCTTCAAATTGAACAATTTTTATTAATTTTACCTGTGGAATTTTATTCAATTTGACAAAATATTGTAAGTTTTAAAACGCAGGTAGGAAAAATTACGTTTATATATTATTGCATTATTTATTCAACTGTTACAAAGTATATCTTGAGGTTATGTGCATACATTTTTGAATAAATTGTTTTGGTGAATACGACTATTTACTATCATTAAAAATAAAACAAGTATGAAATATTAAAAACTTAAATAATATTTATTTTATACAAAATATATTTAATATTTAATATTAGAAATAAGTAAATGATTTAAATATGCGTATATAAATAATAAGAATTTTTTCATAAAAGATATTAATATATTTAAATTAATATATGTAGAACAAAAACGTCAGTTCTTGTTAAAGTGAAAATAAATTAAATATATCTAAATAGTTAGTTTAAAACATTATAGAAATGAATATTTTAATTAAAGTTAGTTTAAACATCTAGAAAACTAAAAAATAAGATGTTCTGTTATTTAATAATAAATAACATATTACTTTCATAGTTTTCATATTTTGTAATAAAAGTTTGCCTGCTGGATCCTTGATACAAAAATAAACTACAGAGATGTTTTTTTTTTCAAAAAATGCTTTATATTTGGTATGGAAACAACTCGCCTTTAGGTACGAGTATTTAAAATAGATACATATTCAAAAAAATTAAAAAAATACATTTATTAGAAATTTCATTTAACTAAGTAAACTATTTCCATACCAATTTAAATATCAATTTCTGCCCAACGTAAAAAATGTACAAAGAAATTGAATACATATTCAATTTCTTTGCACAGTAAATATATAATAATTTACTTATATTTAAATTCGTTTGTACTCATTCGTAGTAGAAGATCGTTTTGTTTAAATTTTCTAGGGACATTGAAATATTTGTTATACAGTTTTCCATAATCTCAAACTGCTCGTCCTTGGAATGATGATTTGACAAAAATAATTGTTGCTATGGAAATAAATTATCAAATAAGTAAATATATTTATATATGTATATTAATAACTATAGATTTCTAACATTGCCAAGAAAAATATAAAAAAGCCTACCAAATTTTCCTACGTCTAATTTTTGGTTTAGTTCTTGATTGCAATTTGTGTCATCCGGTTGTTTGCATTAACATTTTCTGCATGACTATTATTCATAAACGAAAACTGGGTTTTTGTTGATGCAACAAACATTCACATATATTTTTCACAATTAATTTATTATTCGAGTATTTTTGAATACTGTTTGTTTTTAAGCACAAAGTAAATAAATGTAAATGTGTATTATACAGACAAATATACTTGCACCAGCCTTTTTATCGTTGGTTAAACTGATCTTCTTTAATAAGTATTTTCTATATTGTAGAAATTTCTTCAATTCTACATTTTATTCCTCAATTGGACTAAAAAAGTAGTTAATTTCAACGAAATTTCTTTAATTCTATTTGCCTTTATTCAAGTTGATGATAGTTAGTAAAATTGAAGTATTTTATTTAATTTTATTTACATAAAATGGTTAATTTACAAAAAAAAAAAAGACTTCAATTTAACATACCTTTAGAAAATTAAATAAATTTTTTATTCATATTGAACAATTTTTTTATTTTTTTTTTTTTTTTTAAATAAAATAATTCTACTTAATTTTATTTAGTTTAATTTAATTTAACTTAATTTAATTTAATTATATGACATTTTAGTTAAAGTAAATTCGTTTATGTATTAACACATTTTATAAAATTTTTATGAATATGTCTAGTAAAAACTAAAATTGTAAGACACTAGAGTGGAATAAAATTTACCAACTTTTGAATTTTGACCGCAACTCACCCTTGAATCGTTCATTGAGTTGTAAAAATATATTGTGTGAAATATTAAAGAATTGGACATCGTTAACCCGCTCCGCATCGGACCTGAAGCTATTAAATACTTTGCTTTGTAACAAAATGTTAAAAAATGGTAATTTACCCATAATTGTTCATCAAACAAGATATAAAAAGAAAAAATTGGTTAAAAAATGTTTCAGTTATTACGAATTCCCTAGATCATAAATGTGTTTTAGACCACTGGTGTATGAAGTGTACAAACAAATTTTTAATTTTTTGAGAAATGTTTAAATGAATTACTATTTTTAATTAAATTTGAACCATATTAATGACAAATATTTTTTTTCTCATAGATAATTCAAACCTGTTTCCCTTCTTGTTCTTATAATTTTGATTTTTTTAAGACTGTTTCAAAACTCCAATTTTAAACTTTTATAAATTTTGTTAAACAATTTTCAAAAAAGCTGGAATAATAAGAAAATAAAATTAAATAATAATTAAGTCAATATCTTGTACAACTATATCATATCTGCGATTTTCAGCAAAGATGCATTTTTTGCATTTTTTTAGTTATAAGTTATTCTTTATTTTTTATTTTTTTATTTTTTATTTTTTTTTTTTAACTGGTATTCAAACTGAACAAAATTATTACACAGTAAAATAAACGATATCTAAGAAAATATATTCCCAGGTTTTTAAGAAAACTCGACAATGATTACTTTTAAAATAAGAAGGCAAAAAGTCAACATTTTAAGTATTTAAAATTTTTAAAGAAAACATCATGGAAAAATAAATATTTTTTTATCTGGATTTGGATGCAATTATTTCTGTGAAGAATTTACTTGTGAAAATGAGATAATTATCCTATTAGTTGTCCATGATATTAATTAATAAAATTTACTTTTAAAAAGTTAAAAAAAGGTATGTTTAAAAAAATTCATATCAAAAAATATCTTTCAGTTAGTTGTATTTCGAAAAAATTTTATCGAAATCCAGACAAAAATAAAATAAGCTCTCGTTATGTATTACTTAAAACTTTCAAATATTTCAAATTTTGACATTTGATTCGCGAGTTTTAAATATTATCCTTGTCCAATTATCCTAAAAACTTCAGAATGTATTTCTTGGGACAATTTTTCATGTCACATTATCTATAAAGATGCATAGTCTTATTCCAAATGCTTTAAATTTTGTTCCATAAAATTTTTAAAAGTTTGAAATTGGAGTTGTAAAAGTCTTAAAAAATCAACATTTTTTAACCAAAGGGGTTTGAATTATTCTGGAGAAATAAAAACATATTTTTCAATATTATGGTTCAAAGTTAATTAAAAGTAGAATATAATTTGATTATACACTCCTTACACAATTGGTCTGACACACATTAACGGTCTGGGGAATTCGTAACAACTTAAACATTTTTAAACCGATTTTCGATTTTTATGTCTTATTTGATAGATAATTACACGTAGATTATGATTTTTTAACATATTGTTACAAAATAAAGTATTCAATAGTTAAGTGTTTCTAAAACCGGTAAAAAACCATACAAACTTCAGGTCTAATGCGGCCGGCACGGGTTAACGATATCCGACTTCACTAACATTTCACACAATATATTTTTACAACCCAACGAATGGTTCTAGTGGAAATTACGGTCAAAAGTTAAAAGTCGGTAAATTTTGGTACAGTCTAATATATAATAATATTAATATATTAATAATATAAATATAATTAAAAAAAAATAATATAAAAGTTATTATAATAATATTAATTATTAATATTATCAAAAACAGTAGTTGTGTTCATTAAGCAATCTCAATATAAATTAAATCTTAAAAAACAGGTGCAAATTGATTTTGAATAATTTTCTTCAAATTGAAGACTTTTATTCAATTTGAATAAAACAAATAGTTAAATTCTTCAAAATTCTTTAAATTTGTGTGTCTTTAGACAATTTAAATATTGTTAGGAGTGTCGAAGAATTTTATTAAAAATTATTGAAATATATTAATCAGTTTTAAAATTAACCAAAAATAACAGTTAAATAAAAAGATAATTTATTCAAATTAGTTTAATTTTGGAGATGTTAAATTGAATAAAATTATTGATTTGAAGAAAATTTATTGATTTGAAGAAAAATTATATTGATTTGAAAAAGAATCCTGTTCATTTATATATATTTTTTTTGTTAAAATTCTAAGAAAAATTTTTGCTAATATTACCTGAGATTTAGTTTAGTGTAAGAATAAATTGGCATTATTTTTCACAAGGAATAAAGCGTTCTTATTTATTATTCCACATCAAACTAAGGACTGACAAGTTTCCACTCAATTTCAAATATTTTTCTTTCCGTTGAGATGCAACAAAATCGTTTTTCAACTTATTAAATTTTTTTATCCGTCCTGTAAAATTTTAGTGTTAATTCGCCCTTTTACATTTCAGGTGACGATGTGCTTGTTATGAATAATGTTTGTGGCTTAAGTTTTTTGCTGCTTTTGCTACTGTTGATGATTATGTTAAGGAAAATAAAAATTCATGATATATTTTTGTTTGAAAAATAAAATCAATACTTAAAACATATTTATTTACTTATATCATACTTACAGATTGTGACCTTCTGTTATGATTTTGTAGAAAATAATTTTGTCGTTGGTACATTCGTTATTATTCATTATAAATGTCATGTGTATAGGGGCATATGCAAATGAGAATTTTTTAATAAGTATGCTCCAAACTTATTACGGAATTAAAGTGACTTTAAAAACACTTATAATTACACCGTGTGCAAAGATAAAAAATTCCCTCAATAATTCCAATGCCAAGTTAAAGTGTCCTAAGTAGTAGTCTATAAAAGATTTCAAAGTTTTTTCGATGGCTTTAGAAGTTCGAATTGTTTGTAACATTTTTTTAATGGGTTGATTTGCCATTATATTTAAAAAAATTAACCGATTAAGTTTTACACATACGTATATGCTGAAAGGAAATATAGATTAGATGTCACTCTAACATTTTATTAAAATGTATCTTAAGTTTTTATTAATTTATTTATTTCCCTCCAGAATATGTACTATATATGTATGCGAGAGTATGTCATATTCTCCATGGACGTTACGACAATTTTAAAAGTGACTTATTTTTGTTATATAAAGAAATTTCTGGACAAAATCAGCCATCTTAAGGTTAAAATTGTTCTACATTCGGCTTGTGTAGGATTCTAATCTAGACTAAATATGTTTTCTAGACAGCAGAACTTTGGCCTGATGCAGGCTGTATTTCAAACACCGGCGTCGCTAAATGGACTACATATTATTTTTCTCTAAGACATTATGTTCCAAAAATCTTATTTTCGTACTACATTTAAACGTAAAAATTACGTTTTTATCCTTCCTATTAACTCTTTTGAAAAAATTACGAAATCATTCATTTAAAACCAACGCAAAAAGATATAAATTTGGACCTTACTACTCCGAATTTAATGATATTTGGTACAATTATCATACTCATCCAAAGTAAGACGGATACAAAATTTAAGATAATTTGATCAAATGTATATGTAAAATATTAAAAAAAATTTACAAAGTGTATACGCAAAATTATAAATATCTTTCAAAGTATTTATGCTACAAGATTCATTGTAATGCCGTGCTAAAGGTACCAAAATTATCTTTAATATGACATAGAATATGGCCTTTTCCTCAATATCAAAATGGTATATATCTCGCTACTTATAGTTGGCGGGTAAGTATCTCAAAAAATTTTGTTCTTTTAATATATACATGTTAAGAGTGAAAATGTTTTCTATAACCTTAGCAAGTGGCATTCTGATACTCGCGATAGTTTATAAATTATTAAAAACAAATAACAAACAAACAAATATCTTAATAAATACGAAATATTTATTTCAATTTGTATTATTAAACAGAAAAACCGCCTACTGCTTTCACAAATCAACTAAATTGAATGAGATTTGGCAAGAATACTAAACTTACACGTAAATTTTGAAAGTTTGAAGTTTTATTTTCTAAATTAAAAATAAATTAAGTATATAATTTTATGTACCGATTATAATTATTTTTTAATATACTTCATTAACCTTATAATTTATTTATGAATATAATTTTAAGAAAATTCTGATGAAAGCAAAAAAATTATCAAAAAGGAAATACAGTTCAAAAATTACAAAAAGAAAAAAAATTTTTCATATGAAATATAACCCGAATTTGTATTATAAGTTTTTTGAGTGACTTTTCATTGGCATTTTGCTGGTAGATTTTCTACGTAAAATTTATAAATTTATAACAATATCTGTAAAAAATATCAAAAACTAATGAGAAGAAGAAAAAAATTGTAAATTAAAAAAATAGTAAGTTTAACTTTTTTCTGGTGTTATTTTTTAGGACATTTGGCCTTTTCTGACCTCAATGAACGTTGTAACATGTATATTTTGGATATTCGTATTTCTATAAAGAAAATTAGTATTATTTTTGAAGTATTTTACATCGCCAACCATCACGGAAATCATACTGCCCCTGTTAAGTATTTCTAAAAAATAAAAAACCAACAGAAGGGACAAATCAAAATAACAACAACATTATTCATTGCTACTTAATAAGTGGCTAAACAATAACAAAATCATACAATGCTGATTTACTACCTAAACTGGTAGCTTTAAGCTATAAACAATAATAACTGAAAAAGGAGAATAGAAAATAATTTTAAAAAAGCTTTATCGTAAACCATTCGTCTTACTTAATAACAAATAAGTAAAATAAGTTACAGATTCCATTTCCCATAAATTGTAAGTTAAATAGATGATGTTTACAGAGAACACCATGGTGGGACGCTGAAGAGTGCTGATGACGGTCGTAGCGGACCAGAAAATGCATTCCATTCTACCGAGTGTCCAACAAAACTTTTACGCTGTATTCTTCTACAATTATTCAATGAACTTTTAAACCGAACATACAAAAATTCTAAAAAAAAAAGTATAAAATGTTAATATAACTCTTCTCTTTACTCGTACAAATTTTCAATATTGACACTTATTTAATATAAGCAAAATATGAAAAAAAGCAATTTTTCATGTAAAGGTCAAAGTTGGACGTATTTATTTCAAAATATACAAACTTTATACATATCCTTACAAAAGCAATATCTTTGTCTTTACTGTGATACTAAACGTTGGACTACTTGGACTATCTTAATTTATACTTTTGAGCAAAATTTCAGTTAAATTCATTTTGTACAACGTCGAAGGTTTTACGTGAGTACCTGTCCATGTAGACTCAACCTCACGGTGCTCTTCGCACATGGTGAATACAATGCGTCCACCAACGCGTCTGACAAAAAGCCATCCTTGAGTGCCAATTTGAAGTCATGTATTTGGACATGACTTCCCCCTTGGTTAGGAGCGGAGCCTATCTAACCTCCTTCCGATCTATGGGTCATGGCACCCGGTTGCAATGCAACTCTACACTGAGCTCACGTTTAACTCGCGATTTGGGTCAAAACCACAGCCACCACGAAAAGCTCCCCAGGGGGCCACTCCAACTGTCAGGCTGGAACCGAAGTTCCAGGGACGCCTGACACCCGTGGTACTAGTATTAAGTCACTGGTCGGACTTCGTACCCAGGGATGACTATTACAAGTTGAACTCCAAACAGTTCGAGACTGGTGATCTGCCACAGCCACACACAAAACACACATCAACATAAATTAACAACAATTACATCACAAACAATCATCAATTCATCGGCCACAATATCGTATAATGCAAATAATCCAATAATAAAAAGTAAGCGTAAACTGGATGTGAATTTAATAAAAATCCTGGATAATAAATAAGCTAATCATTATGTTCTATAAAACAATGAGTACTCGTAATTACATTGTACTTTACTAATATAAAGAGTTTTCTTTTCACACATAATGAAAAAAAAACGAAATTTTAACTGACTTCAAAAAACTCCCTGGCGGTTTTATGTATCTGACAATATAGTTTAAATTCGCATTAAAATCATTAAAGAAATATTTGATAACTCAAAAGTTACAATTATCTCTCAATTTATTTATTATGTTTTTCTGCTTAATTTATTGAGTATTCTGAAATATCAGAGAAACTTTGAATTACGAAGAGTGTTGTCAGTTTAGCGTATTTAAAGTTAAATCTAGGCTTTTTATTTTGCTTTTAGCCTCAAAGTTTTTGTTTTAGCTTCTAGCTTTTTACTAGCTTTTTTTAATTTTTAAAGTTGTCTTAAAAAGGCTGAAATTTTAGTATTTTAACAAAGAAGAAACAAATTTCTTATTTCGTTTTACTAATTTTATATTTAGAGAATTATCCATTTAAGAATTTTTCGCAAAATAAAAACAAAAACCAATATTATTTATATTTTACAAAACTTTTCGCCTACGGTTCTTCGTCCTCCACATTAAATATAACAACTCATTGTATGGAATTAATTAATTATTTATTAAAAAAAAAAACATTAACCATAGAAATGAAAAAATATAAAAATAAATGTAATAAAAAAGTTCTTAAACAAAATATATATATATATATATATATATATATATATATATATATATATATGTATATATCTATATTGTTTAAGTTTAAACTCAAACAAATTGAGTACCATAATCTTCCTTTCATATGCATTAAGTCCAAATTATGGCTTTTTTACCATTACGAATGGAATACATAATTCAAACACTCGTTGCCTGGTTATCAAATTAATAAAGTTTAACATATTGGTGTAGTAAATGTAGCCTAAATGTTTTATAGCCTCTTGAATTTCGTATTTTTCGGAGCCCTTTTTTTAATATGATTGAAAATAAATTATCATTTAAGTTATTTAATTCAATTGTCGTTGTTGTTTTTTAGACTACTAGCATCATTATATTCCATTTTTGCTGGATGATACTCCCCTTTTATGCCCATTTTTGTCATAATATTTTTAACTTTATTTTACTAGATCTTATGTCGAAGCCGATTAAAATGAAACTTACCACATATGTATATCCTTGAAGGAAGTGCTAACTGAATGCCACGCCTACTTTTTTAAGAAAGTTTGATTTGCTTCTTAGTAAAATAAATAGTTGCAAATAATACTTACAAAAAATAAATAGTTACAAATAATAGTTACAAAAAATAAATGGTTACAAATAAATAGTTACAAATAAATAAATAAATAAATAAATGGAAAAAGTGCTCCACAATATTTATAGTTTAAGAGTACACAAAATCGAAATTCGAACTAAGTTTACAAAACCCTTTGGAGATTTTATCAATCTAATAGTATATTTTCATTTCGCAGTGGAAAGATTTATCCAGGAAAGATTTAAAAAAGTAGTATATTTTGCCAGTTATCAGATTTTGCTCATGTATGGTATCCAAGCCATTTAATCTTCTCCATTTAAGATGTTATTTTTGTCAAGATTTTAATTTTTCTGCAAGTTAAAAAAAAATCGACAAATTATGTAAGAGACTCTTTACATTGAGTATTATCACCGCAGGTATTAGGGTATATATAAGTTTGTCATTCCGTTTTTAGTTTACACAATTTTCGTCGGAGATAGGACGATGTCCGTTCGTCCGTCGGTGGAAACGACATTTTCTTTTCTTTTTATTAGTTCTTCTTCTGGAAAAATTCTACCAAAGATATTTTTTTCTTTTTTCTCCACAAGAAAAAGTACTCATCAAAAATATGGACATAACAAGACGTACTTTTTTCATACTAATTTTTACTTATTTCTGTATCTTAGCAAATAGTTTTATTTGAACTTTTTGGTCTTTTTATAATTGAAGTTTTTACTTTCTTTCCCTTCGACGTTTATTTCAGTTAAAGTAAAATGTCATATAAAAATGAATTCTTTAGAAAGTTTTTTCATGGTACATTTTGCAATAATTAAAAATAAAAAAATAATGACAAAATACGCGAATACAAGTGCAGTCATTACGAAACTAGTAAGTTTCCATGCAAAACATTTACTGAAAAGGATAATGTAAAAAATCGCAATTTATTTTATAATAATGGAGAAAAGTAAAGCAAGATGTCTATTTAACAAGACTTATCTTTACGAAAACTCCTCGTCGTCATCGCAAAAAGACTACCAATTAATAAGACGAAATATTATTTAATCTAGAATAACAAGCGAGATCTAGTTTCTAAGGTATACTTTATGAAAGTATTTTCAATCTCAAAAAGAAGAATAGATTTTCATCTTAAGCATAATTTAAATGGTGAAATACCAACTAAAACTAAGAATGAGATTGAAACACGGAAGAAAATTGAACTTACGACAGATTTTAGAATTCATAAACTTGGGGCTAATGCGTTCTACGAAATAATGAAAGAGACACAACAGTCAGCTTTAGTATACAAAAAGTTCAAATGTTGCCAATAATTGCAAATCAAGAGGTTTTTATAACTTTAATATTTTAGGTGTTGACACAAAAATCCCTTATTTTACTACTGGGCTCAAAATCATGCAGGTCGGCGATCTTTGGAAGTTGGATCCGCCTTAATACTTTATTTAAATAATATCCGCTTATAAGAAATTCATTCAATTCGATTATTTTATGATGGTGGTGGTTGACAAAACAAAAATTCTCACATAGTTCGAACTATCTTATATTGGTTTAAACAAAATCACCTTCCCATTTATAAAATTTTAAAATAACATTCCCAGTAAGAGGACATAGTTTTTGGTCTTATGGAAAAAGATCTGAGAATGATTTCCGCTTTATAACAGCAGTAGTGCAATATTTTAAAATTTATTCTCATTATGGTAAAGTTCTGATGTTGAGAAAGGGCTAGAGTATTCTAAATATAAAAAAACTTGAATCAATTTATAAGAAAATTGATAATTTTCTAAATATAAAATGGATAATATTTTGTAAAGAAAAAAATATATTAAAAATGGCAGTAAAGTGTTTAAACTTGTGATTAAAACTTTCAAGTTTTTCAGAATTGAATTGAAAGAACAAAGCAAAAAAGTTTATTTTTTTATTAATATTATTATAATTATAATTATTATTATTATTATTATTATTATTATTATTATTATTATTATTATTATTGTTATTATTATTATTATTATTATTATTATTATTATTATTATTACTATTATTATTATTATTATTATTATTATTATTATTATTATTTGTCTATGGAAAAATATTCTCTACAGACCTTAAAATATTAAGAATGTTTATACTAAAGAATACGATTAATAACTACAGTAAGATATTACGTTTTATATGGTTAACATTCTTTGAGAAATCGATAAAATTCTAAAAATTATTAAAACCAATACATAGTTTTCTAAAGGGATCAGCACTAGCATATGAATTCTGGAAAACTTGAAGGTAAAGTAGTATGAAGTTCCGAGTAATCCTCAGAGAAATTGAGACGGTTATATGACCAAACAGGAAATCTGAACAGGCTGATCCATTAATTAAATTTATTAAAAAGGCCACATTCATCATCTTACTTCTAATTTCCAAAGCAGGTAGTTTTATAATACATAACCTTGTTGTGTAAGGAGGAAGTTTGATATTTGGATTCCAAGTTGAGTTTCCAAAACAAAATAAAAAGAATTGTTTTTGAACGAATTCGATGCAATTTTTAAGATAAAACATATTGGTATCTCAAATAATAGAACCATACTTTAAAATTGGTCTTACCAAGGAAGTATATAAACGTTTAGTAATTAAAGGATCATTAAATTCTTTGGACTATCGTTTTATAAATGTTAAAATACCACAATATTTATTTATTATCGTTGTTATATGTTTTGAAATTTAATTGAGGATGAAAATGAATACCGAGATCAAGGAACTCAGATACTAATTTAGATCTTCTTAAATGGGGAAAAAATTAGTTTTTAATTTCTCGCCTTGAAAAGTTATAGCATGCCGTTGGATTAACGCAGTCAAAAGAAAAGATGTTGTAATTTTTTTGCAAAAGCTCTTTCTTGAAGATTGGTCTGAAAATCTATCATTAGTTTGGTACAAGGAGATATAATCAAAATGAAAATTCTAAGGATTTGTTAATAGAAGATATTGAAACCCATGTTTATATAAAAATTGTTTAAAATTTTTTTTTATCATTTAAATAAAACTTATAAATTGCTTGTGTAATTTTTTGATTTTATCTTGTTCTGACCAAGTTAAAGACTTTCTGGAGTTTACTGTTAAAATATTTCGTTGAGAAAAATATCCGCACTCCAAAACGTATTTTTTATTTATTTTTTAACAAAACATTGAAGTATATTATTGTATGTTCTTTTTTACATTAAAAATTCCTTAGAACTCAAACATGCTTTAATGTTTTAAGGATAAATTTTCCAGTTTAATGCATTTTATTATAAAGAAACAATTTCTTACCATTTAACATCAATGATGCTTCATACATGGATGAAAATAATAATTCTCAATTTCCCAAAAATTTCAAACGAACAAAATAGCACGTTTTGTTGTTGTTTTCATGGGTACTGAAAAACGATAACAACAATAAACTAAGTTATATTTTGGTTTTTTCAACTTTTTGAAGCAACTTAATAAACTTCGTTCTTTCACAGAAAAATCGTATCCTTTTAAGAATTTTTATGTTGAAAAATGAACCAAGTAGATCCAGTATTAACCGAGTTATAGACCAATATACGTTATTAGATTTTTTAAGCTTCTATAAAAGCTATGGGCCTCATTCTTGCATAAATCTTACATTTATAAAAAATTTATTCTGCACTTCAGTGATTATATATTCCTTAAATATGTGCGAACTTTTGTAAAATTCCAAAGCATTAAAATTGTTATTTACTAGCTTTCATGGGTGTGATTCGTTGCCCTATTTGATGCGTTAATTAACTTTACATTGGAACCCATGGACCTATCAGTCCTATTCGAAATGTGGTATGAAAATTACTTTTAACTCTTTTTAAGATTTTCGCTGTAATAGTCCTTTAGATGAGAAAATTTATATTTTCTTTGCAAGAAGGCTACCGCTCCCACTGAACCTATCCGTCCTATTTTCATTTTATCAATGCGATATGAAAGGATAAAGGCTCTCACGAAATTTTAGGACTCTCACTGTAATAGTTCCTTAGAAATGCCGTAACGAATATTTGATTTGTATGGGGGGTACTACATCCCTGCACCGATCTATTTTAAGCTAATCGGTTCATCCGTTCGGAAGTTGAAAAAAAGTGTTTTAAAAATATGTAGATTTAAAAATATGTGCGTGGCATTCGATCGAGATTTGAAATAACCTATAACATTCTACAGTGCATGTATATAGCTTCATTAACAGGGTTGTCACGAGGAAAGAAAACAAAGTCAGAAAAGGCTAAGTGCCTCAAAAAATAAGGCCAGCTTATTTATTGATTTTTTTAATTTACATTTTTTTCTTGTTTTCATTAGGTTTTGATAATTGATATAGTAATAAATTTATAAATTAAACGTAGAAAATCTACCAGCAAAATGCCCAATGAAAAATCGCACAAAAAAATACCACAAAAATTCGGGTTATATTTCATACGAAAGACGACCCAATGTTTTGAAGTGATTTTTTCGCAATTTTTAAACTGTAATTCCTTTTTGGTATGATTTTTTGCTTTTATAAGAATTTTCTTAAAATTATATTCATAAATAAATTATACAGTTAATGGAGTATATTAAAAAATAATTATGATAGGTCTATAAAATTACATAGTTAATTTATTTTATTTAAACGCCGCAGGCGAACATTTTTGTTAAATATAAATAATCTCGAATTATTGTGCAAATAAATATACAAAAGTACTCAAGTGGATGATTCTGTAGAAATAAAATTAGTAACAGCAAATAAGAAATTACTTTCTTCGTTGTTGAATTACTATCATTTTAGCATTTTTAAGGCAATTTTAAAAATCAAAATAAGGTAAAAAAGCTAGAAACTAAAGCGAAAATTTTGAGGCTAAAAGCAAAATAAAAAGGTAAGATTTAGCTTTAAAAAAGCTAAATTGGTAAAACTGTATATTAATAAGGTGTAAAATTTAAAAAATAGGTTTTTTAAAAGTAGGTGTAAGTTGTGGGTGTGACTTGTAAGAGTCAAATTTAGTTGAAATCGGCTCAGTTATTTAGACGTGATTGATAAACAAACAAGCAAATAAAGAAACACACTTGTACCTTATTTTTATAATACAATGTATTTAGTTTTCATATAACATATCTTACCACGAGTGATGGATATACAAAATTCGGCAATCTAACTTGTTTAAAAAATTTTATGTTATTTCATTTTGAAGTTGCTTCGAAATCTTTTCTTCATTTATTCATTTAAATTGTATTATGAAACTTTTTAAACAATTTTTGGCAAAAAAAAAAAAAAATTTCGAAAAACAAATGCGACGAAAAACTTGTTTTACCTCCCTTGCTTTTCTACACCTCTTGGCCACAAACTTAAAAGTTTCAGGGAAAATCCAGATGATAAATAGTCTCTATATCTTTTGGAAAATTTTAAAATTGATTTTTAACAAACCGTCTTCAAAAAGTTACTTTTTTGATTTAAAAACCTGCTAATTTCTCTAATTTGACAAAAGTGATTAAAAATTAACTTTAAAATAAATAAAATTTCAGTGAATGGATTTAAGTCGATATTATTATTATTATTATTATTATTATTATTATTATTATTATTATTATTATTACTACTACTATTGTTGTTGTTATTATTATTATTATTATTATTATTATTATTATTATTATTATTACTATTGTTTTATAAACCTTGATTTCGAAACAGCTCTTTCACTGCGCGTTGGCGAAATCGTCAAAAGCGCATTCATTCAAATTTAGCATCAAGAAACATAAACATTAATTAAAAAACCAATGAAATTATTAATTTCAACCGAATATTCGACATAAAAATATTCAAATTATTCGTTATTCGAAAAAGGCCTTTTTTGAAATCTTCAAATATTTATTCATAATAACTTGTTCGAATAATTCGAAAGAATATTAATCGAATGAATACCCCAGGGCTCTTTACTGTCCAATTGTAAAAACAATTGTAAAAAATTGAAATAAACAACTAAAAAATTTACGAAGGTGTGCTTCAGTCTAACTATATGGTGTAAAGCTTTAGTTTTTGTTTTTTTTTCAAATTAACGATAAAGATGTTGCCTTTGTAATGATATGTGTAAAGTTTATTGATTTTGAAAGATTAAAGACGAATACAAATCAAAACAATTTATCTCAAAAACAATATTTTATACATATGTTTACAAAATTAATAATTTTGTCTTTAATATGATACTAAAACTAAAATGTTACTACGTATAGTTTAGATTTATAAACAATTAAACAAGTACACCGTTTTATTTTTTTTTTTCGATTTTCAAAATGTCATATTTTTGGACCGGAAAATCACTGCATCTAATAGTTGATGATTTGTGAAACATTCTTAATAGGCAATGTCTGTAGTAAATTTCACCCAAATCGGAGATGTCAAATCCGATTGTTGTCCGTTTTGAGATGGATTTTAATCAAAGATTTGACGTATTATGCTTGAAACCTGTATTAATCTTCATGAATTCGGGATTCTAAACCTACGTAGACGGTCGGTTCACTACATGTATTTCTATGGATATTTGAGTCAAAATATCAAAAATCGTGGCAAAAGTAGAGAAGGTATAGGTAATCACAATTACAGAGAACGTTCTCTATTTTATTTTCCTAGAAAAGTCAGTCACATATAAAGCAAAATAAAATGTAAAAAAATCATAGCAAAACATCAAAAAAAAAAAAATATATATATATATATATATATATATATATATATTAAATTAAATTAAAAAATTAAAAATATTTTTGTGAAAAATTTTTATGTTCTTGAAATTTATATATATATATATATATATATATATATATATATATATATATATATATATTTATATTTATATTTATATTTATATTTATATTTATATTTATATTTATATTTATATTTATATTTATATTTATATTTATATTTATATTTCTATTTATATTTATATTTATATTTATATTTATATTTATATTTCTATTTATATTTATATTTATATTTATATTTATATTTATATTTATATTTATATTTATATTTATATTTATATTTATATAGATATAGATATTTAGAGGATGTACATTAGACTGTACCAAAATTTACTAACTTTTTAATTTTGACCGTAACTTCCTCTAGAATTGTTCTTTGTGTTGCAAAAAATATTGTGTGAAATTTTAGTGAAATAGGATATCGTTAGCCCGTGCCGCATCTGACCTGAAGTTTGTATGATGCGTTTATATGGGAAAAATGTGGCGTTTTTAGTTTTTAGCTAAATGTAGCTTTTAAGTACTTTGTTTAGCAAAATGTTAAGAATCGTATTCTGTACACATTTATTATCAAACAAGATATAAAAAGAAAAATGCATTAAAAGATATTAAAGTTATTAATTAATTATTATTTTATATGCAGAAACAAAAATATATTTTTCAGTGATTAAAATTTAAATAGAAATAGAATTTTACTTTAACATTTATCAAAAATTAAGAATTTGTTTTTACACTCCTTACTGTGATCTAGAGCATATAAATGGTTTGGGGAATTCTTAATAACTGTAATGTTTTTTAACCAATTTTTTCCTTTTATATTTTGTTTGATAGATAATTATATGTATGTATTTCTTAGAACTTCAAAAAAGCTATATTTTTCCTATTATAAACACACTCTTCAAACTTCAGGTCCGAAGCGGCATGGGTTAACAATATCCGATTTCATTTATATTTTACACGATATATTTTTTAAGCACAAAGAACAATTCCAGGGGGAATGACGATCAAAAATTGGCAGTTTAATTAGAGTTTTTCATGGGAAACCTCGGGACGGGAACTACCGGAAATTCCGCAAAAGTTTCAGTCCCGTAGTCCCAGGAAATCACGCGAGAATTCATGAGATTTCTTCTGTAAGCAAATTGTGTATATTTTCTAACTCATATATGGTTATTTTAGTATATAATATGTTTTTACATTTACTATTATTTATTTCATTTGTCACGAATTTAAGGAAATATCTAAATATCTAAATATCGTATATTTGATAGTTTCTGAGTCCTTCATGCATTTTTATTTTAGTATATAATATGTTTTTACGAAAATATCTAAATACATTTAATAGCTTCTGAGTCCTTCATGCATTTTAGTATAATAAATGAAATATAAATTAATTCTATTTATGAAAATATTTTAAAAAGAAAAATTTTTTTCTGCGTTTTGGTCAATAATAATATGTTGCAAAAGTACTAATAAGAAGTAAAAATGCAACATTTGAAAATATATGTATTTGTTAAATGACTTGAAGATGTAATTTGCACACATGTGAAAATTATAAGAGAAATATTTTTAAAATGTCTGGAACAATAACACACATTTTTAAAGCTCAAGTGAAAACGTGAGCCTAAAAGTATTCAAACTATTAAGTGTATATGGATTTTTTTTTTTATTGAGATAAATTACAAAAAGTTTACTTATAAGCCCAAGAAATTTAAAGAATACAATTGTCGAAGAACTGAACATGAAGTAAATAAATTTTTGAGCTCAGATTTTTTTAGCTATAAATTAATAGTATAACATAAATGTTAAAGGAAATTAATTATATATTTGTATGAGAAAAATCAGTATGAATAGAAATGGGATATAAACCAGAAATCTGTAAAATTCTTTGGTGTTCTTTTGAAAACAAGCTTAATAATAACAATAATATTAATAGTAATATTAAAATTATTTTATATACACATACATATAAGGAAGATTTAAAAGGTATGGTTGTTAACCCAGCTGATTTTTGTTTTAGTTCTTTCAGACGTCAAGTCTGTTTATATTAAAAAATTTCATAAGTATGCGTGTTTGAAGAAAAACAAAAAAAAAAAAAATTAAAATAAAAAATTGTTAAAAATTTTTTAAAAATGCTATTTCTTGTGTTATTATAGTGTTTGTGGGATAATATCCCTCATTAAAAGATTATACGCGCTTATTAATTCAAGGATATGCATTGAATAATGCAATAAAATATGAGGAATATTTGGTCGCAAACTAAAAGTACAAAGACATACATTTACAATTTTTTTTTTTTTTTTTTTTGTTTTACGAAATTTGCTTTTGATAGCCAGAAATACTCCAAGTTGGGTTGTTGTATTCCATGTCAGCCTTAGATGTCTATAAAAATATATTAAAAATTTCAAAGATTTTAACGAAAAAAGCGGATACCGATGATCAAATTTTGAAAATAATGAATTATTCGAGAAAGGAATAAAGTACGCCCATTATGGAATTCAGATATATAAATTTTATTAAAATTTAGATTCTTTTCAGAGACAGAGGAGTGGTTGCTGGAATACCAAATTTGGTTAACTAATTTTTTTTTTTAATTCTCTAAAGGTTGATTTGTAACTTAGTGTAAAAGAAAAATTATATATAGTATATCGTATACCGTTCTACACAGAATCAGTTCCTGAGTCGATTTAACGACATCCATCCGTCTTGCTGGGTTAACTGTTGACTGTCCGTCAATATAAACCTTGGCAATAATGACAGTTCGCAATTATAAAGATATATTGATGGCTTTTGGTACGAATAATAATTTTGGTACAAGGATGAAGGAAATTGGATAAGCCCTATACAAATGTCCTCCAGGAATATGGATTTAACATTCAAAATAACCTTAAATTCATCAACATTTTAATGAAGCTTGTTACAAATAAGTATAAATCTTTGCGTCAAAATTCATAACGATTTCAATTATGGGATTATAATTGACCATATATTCATATAAAACGCTTAATCTGTTATTTATAATTAATGAAATAAATTTTGCAAATAATTTGAATTCTTTCTAAATTTCAAAAATAAAAAAGAAAAATAAAAACATTAAAACTGGTCTATAAAAATAAACAAATTCATTTTAAAATACGAGTACTTTAGTGCATATCTAAATATATTTAAATAAAATAGAAATGAATTTTACGAAATTCAAAAAAAAAATAAATTGAAAAATTTTGGATATAATTGAAAATAACTCTTCAAATCCTTTTTAATTAAATAGAAATGAAATAAAATAAAAAAGTACAAGTAACATTAAGTTACAAACAACATCAACAAATTACAATAAATTTCTGTAGTTTTTTTCTCTATGCTTTTTTTTCTTGTATTAAAACCAACATAGAGCAAAGAAAATTACAGTTGTTCAAATTTACCACAAAACTTTGTCTGTCTAAAACTTTTCAAAAGAGACGAAAAAGAAATACAAATTCAGAAGAAAAATAAAAAAAGACTTGCAAAAAAAGATTAGAAGGCACAACATATTTGCCTTACGACTAGTATGACACTAGCTTATATAAAGCTTAACCCTTAGATACAACTAAGTATTTGTCTGTAACTTATTGTATGTGCTAAATATTTGTATATTAGGGTAACAACATACATACTATTTTAAATACCCTAACATATTGTTAAAAAATTATTATATGTAAAAAATTTAAAAACGAAAAGAAACATTTAACCAAAAAGAAGTTTATGTAAAATTTAGCAAACAAAATTGGAATAGATTCTAAACTATGTTTCATCTTTGTTCCGGAAATATGATATTTATCGGTGTTCACAGCTCAAAGGGGCTGAGTTACATTATGCTTTATCACATATGTAACACGGACGGCAACAAAACTTATAAACAAGAACAAAATTGTCCATAATATAATACAACAATATAATCTTTAAATACAGAATCAGCTTTAAACATAAATGTAGAATCGGTTCTTATATTTTGATGAGCATACGTTTCTAGAGATCCTGTTTTCAAAAAGAGAATAATGAGAACACCAAATCTCTTATACTTCACGTACGAATGTCTTACAGACCTTGTTCTGAGTATAAAAATATTTATGTTTAAAAGTAATGAATCAATTGCTACATTTTACTTAGCACAAGTTGCTGGAATATTGTTTTAAAAAAGAGGGTGATTAGAACACCAAATCTCCCATGTTGTGATGCACGCACGTCTTAGAGACCTCGTTCTGAGAATAAAAATATCTATGGGCCCCTGCACGTCTGCTACCTATTCGTATACAATTATACACCGAAGTCATTTAATTAGTAAATGGATCACTGAAAAAAATTGCTGAATTATAAGGCAATTATTGAAAAATTTTGCTGTAATAATGGTTGTGATCACTGAAAATATTCAAATTTGACGAATTGGCGTAGAACAATAAAACTTTTAAAGAGATGTGTGAATAAAATATACCCTGCCGAGCTGTATTTGATTATGCGTGAAAAAATGCACTCAAAGTAAATATGGGTTTACTAAATGAAGAAAGTCTGTTATAAATGGTATTTTTTATCATAAAAACTTATTTTTTAATGCATTTTTTCTTTCCCAACACTTAAATTTATTGATATCACCATAAAAAATATGATTCGCATTCCCCCAATTTGGTTACTAATTACCAATAAATTTTTTTCGATAATCTTTTCCAGTTCATTTTATACTCCTTGCACTCCCAGCAATGAATAAATGAAGAGCATAAGAATACATGTTAAAACTTAGCCAGAAAAATTGTGCTATGAAATTAATATCCCTAGTTTACCTTCTTTTTAACCTAAGCAATTCATAAAAAATGCAATTGTATATCCAGTAGCATATAGCTAAGAATTTTTAAAAGTATCCAAAAACGGGGATTAAAAAAAATCGCCAAAGAAGTTTTTTTTTTTAAGGGGTCAACTGCTTTTTTTTATTGATGTTTATTTATTTCAAAATCATTTATAAAATTTACTACAAATAAACAAATAGTTTATTTTTATATAACTTAAAATACACTATCCCTTTAATCCGGCTCTCAAATACACTAAATATATATATAATATAAAATTTTCAATAACACTTTGTTAGTCGCAAATTGTAACAAGCTGGGCACCCCACTGCTGAAGCTAATTCAAGTATGCTGAATTCAATGGTGACAGCCGTTTTTCGTTTTCAAGTGGCGTAAGTAATTGAAAACTAAAAGGGACATTATTTGTGCAAATTAAACAATAAATTGATTCAATGTATTTTTAATATTTTTATATTTTTGTTTGAAAAGTTGATCGCTGGTAACACTAGCTAGCTTACTTATGAAATTGTAATGATATTTTTTGTTTGTTTAAAGTTTTGTAATTTAGCGTTTAAAATATATCAAATATATTTTATTAAATAAATAATAAAATTTTTAATTCTACTAATATTAGCTTCGTTATATAATTTTTTATTCGAAATATATCTTTTGAAATCGCTACTTACTGATCTATAAAAAAGATGTACAACTACGTAGACATTTTCTTTCAAAAACTCTAATTCTTTCCAAATAACATGGTGATATGTTATACCAAATTTGACAACAATATATTAGTATAGGTCTTACAAGAGCCTAATAAATAATTAACTTTACTCTTGTTTTAATAAATTTTAAATAAAATAATTTTTTATATAAAAAGAAAGCATTCGTAGCTATTTTTATTTAAAAATTAATATGTTCGTTAAAATATAAAAACTTATATAGATGTGCAGTATTTCAC
Source organism: Protocalliphora azurea (assembly GCA_932274085.1). Lineage (NCBI taxonomy): Eukaryota > Metazoa > Arthropoda > Insecta > Diptera > Calliphoridae > Protocalliphora > Protocalliphora azurea. The sequence goes on along the minus strand of OW026522.1, from coordinate 82,488,977 downwards.
AATTTGTTTATTTGGAATAGTAACATTATTTATAGATTTCATATTAAATGATTTCCAATTCTATTTTATTGCATTTTCCCACTGGACTACTGGACGGAAAAGAATTGTTTCGCATTTATACAGGTTAATTTTTATTTGCCAATCTATAGTGTACTTTTCTATTTTATGAAAGTACTAGCTTAACCCAGTGCGCTTCGCTGCACTGTTAAAATAAAATAATATTTAAGTTCTATGGAGGTACTGCTCCCCTGCCCCTATCGACAAAATAAGTGGTCTATTTTATTTTCGTGGTTCGCAGGATGCTTTTGTAAAAATGTATTTCCCCCCATGCAACTATCCCCTTCATTTTTATTTTGAAAGGTGTAGTTATCATAAGAGTGAGTTCTATAAAGGCTAAAGAATTTTGTGTTAAGATATTTAATATTTTCTATCTATGGGAGTAGTCCTCTGTCCACCTAGCTCACTTTAATTTTGAAATTTATAGTTTTACATTATATGGGGATATTGGTCGCCCTGCTCCTACCCCCTTTATTTTAATTTTTAAAGGTGTAGTTTATAATAAGAGTAATTCCTATCAAGTTTGAACATTCTCACTATAACAGTTCTTAAGATATGCGATATTAAACATTGGCGTCCTATGGGAGGGTAACATTTCCCCTGCGCCTATCGAAAAAATAAGTAGCCTATTTTATTTTCGGGGCTCATGTGATGTTACTGTAAAAATTTCAGAATTGATATATTTTGTTGAAATCAAAGATACGAGCATTGATTTTAGTTTAATTAACGTAACTATAATTTTTTACATAGCAGTTACTAATAACTTTTAAATATAAAAAATACAGCTGATTTATAAATGCACAATTAAACAGCGTAAGTTTGCGAGACTAAAAGAAATTCCATACAATTTTAACACTTCATTTGCGAGTGTGCGAACTTACACACATTACACAGTTTACGGGGATTTTGCTCGTTTTCATGGAGACCCTTATTATATTTATATTTGATTATATTTATAATTCAAAAGTTTATAGATTAATTCGGGGATCCAAATATATTATTTAAGGCTTTTCCAAGTTTATTAAAAAAGACGAAAATCTTATTAAAATTCCAATTTATGTTTGAAACTAACATATGCATTGCATGGATTGTAGAGTGTCTATATTTAAGTCCAAACTGTCTATTAATTAATTCGTTTTCCCTGCTTCTCTCATTATGTTCCCATTTAAACAAGTCTCAAAAATTTTACTTATATTGGAAAATAAAGTATTTGCATGTTAATTTTTGGGATAACTAATGTCCTCATTTTTTTATTTTTATTTTTTATGACGATAACTTTAGCTTTTTTCCATTCATGGGGGAAGTATTGTTGTTGAAAGCAGTACAATATTCTTTATTAATTTCATTTGGAATGTTTTTTAGTATAATATTGGGAATATTATCATCAAACTGGTTGGCAATCACTTCCTACATTCAAGATTTGTATTTTTATTGCATTTTGGTCACTATCATACTTGGGAGACTTAAGAGAGTTCAAAGAGTTATTTAGTTTGTGAATGGTTAACTTTGAGTCGGCTAAATAAAGATCTACTAAGTATGAGTTACAACGAGGAATAAGGGTGTATTAAAAGTATATAGTTTACATCTGAAAATCATTTCATCACTTGAAAGCCATTCCATTAATTTATTTCCTACTGAATTATAAGGGTTGCTACCCCAAACACCATGTTTACAATTTAGATCACTGCCTGAAATGTTATAGTAGATTAATTTTTCTAACATTAAATATTGAAGCAATTGTAGTAATTTTGAGGGAAAATATGCAGATATATCAAATAATAGTTTGCTTCTTATTAAAGCTAATTTTATAATACAGGTTTCCAAAAGCTTTTAATTGAGCTGCTGATGTTGTCCATTCGTGGATTGTTGAAACTTATTTTATTGTCAGTATATACAAGGGTCTTTTTTGTAGGATTTTGGTACAAGGCTTGTTTTTTAGCATGCATCCTTTGTAGTAATTCTTTATATTTCTTCCTTTATAAGATGCTGAATGGCTATGTTTATTGCATAATATACAGAATAATTTTTCTTTTTCATTATTCGGAACATCTTTCCGATATCATGGTTTTCGTTACACTTAACGCATCTTCGTTGGCAATTTCTGCATTGAGATTTTTTGAGAATTTTCCCTGCGGCTACAGCTAGAAAGAAGTTTTAGATTTTCATTTTCGAATTTATTTAATTCCTCCAATATTTATTTTGGTTCAATATTGGTGCTTAAGCGTTTTAATAATGAGATTTTGTTTTCGTATCTTTGGGGGTAAATAAATAAAACTTTGTTTATGTTTTTTCTAAATATATTTTAAATCTAAAGTAATCATCAGCTGTTGGTGTATATAATGATAGTTTGTTGTGTTTACTTTTTTATTTTGAAATTTGTAAAATTAAGATCTTTAATGAATTCAGTGAGATTTTTAGGTTCCACATCATATACTATGTTCAAAGGTGAAGATTTTTTAAATTTGTTTTATTTTTTTTCGCATAAATGCTTAGGCATTGAGTTTATTTCTAAATAACTTCTTTTTTCCTTTTCTTTTGTGGATTTTACTTTAAACTTTATCATTAGCTTCAGTTTCTAATAGTTTAAGTTCATTTGTAATTGCTCCGGACTTTTTTTTATAATATTGAGAAAAAATCTCAAAATAATTACTTTCTTCGTTGGAATATATATAATTAATATATAATGGGTCGAGATATTTCAAACAACAACAATAATTTTTTTTTATAATTTTGCTTAAAAGGTCGCCATTTAGTTCCACTTTAAAATAGTGGCCAGGTGGTTGAAAATGGCAATTGGAGACTAAAATTGCCCAATGGTAACGCTGATCTCCTGTATGGATAGACCCGTAGATTTTTATCCCAGTCAAAACCATTTTACTAAATTAACGACTTCAGTAAAACTTCACTTTATTTAATTCTTTTTAAAGCCGTTGCTGACCGACTATATTTTATAACAAAATTTGTTATCTCCTAATTTTAGATCCATTGTCACAAAATTTCTATTGTCCTTTCATAAAATACCACAAAATACGGACCACTCTAATGACTATACTTAGTTGCCAATGAACATATGTATGTGTGCTATATATGAATATGAAGTGTACATTCACATACTTACAACATTTCCAACTTTAAGGATGTATTCAAACAAATATTTTTGACATTAGAAACTAACCCAACAAACATAAATAATCATTGATTATTCTTTAACGATAATTTTAGTTAAAATAATTCTCAACAATTAGGGGACAAATATTAGGGGATAGATTTGATAGATGTTAAATGAAGATTTTTTTTATATGTTAATACCAAAGATACGTAAATTTTACGTACACATGGCTATTCCTCTATAACACTTTACTTGCTGTTGTTTTATTAACTAAGTGGTGCATTTTTGTTATTTGTTTTTGAAAAGGCTTTAAGTGAAAAACAATTCAATAAATAAGAACAAAACATTAAGGGCCTAATTTTGTAAAACACTTCCCTTCACTTTAAAAAATATTCATATAAATTGTTTTTTTTTTTAATTTGTATGGAAAATTCTTCAAAGTAAGGTGAAGCGATTAACAAAATAAGGGAATAAAAACCTTCTAAAAATATATTAAGATTTTATTTATGAAAAGTCATAATAAATTATTGTGTGGTGTTCATTTGAGATATTTATCAAATATTCTAACCGTTCTTTTCTGCTAATGGCAAAATTATCAAAAAATTTTGATCTCCCTTCTGTAGGAAATTCTTAGGATAACGGTGATCACGGTATCTCATAATTAATTTCATTGAAAAGCTAAAATTGAATACTACATCCATCAAATTAAGATTATCCACGGAATATTTCAACTTTTGCTACGTCATTTCAAATAGCATTTCCAAATTTATATTCAAATTTATGCTGTTAATACTAACACTACTTAAAATTTACATATAAAATTTATACTTTTGATATTAACTAAATTTTACGTACACAGAAATATTTATTACCTTATATTTTTCAATTAACACAATTGTTTCATTTTATATCAAAATTTAATTAATATATTCAAGCAACTCAAGCAACTTTTCTCTCATTTAAATTTTTAATTCGTTCAATCATCTTCTTTACTAATTTAATAAATTTTTTAATTGGAAAACTTTTCTGTATTTCATTTTTTACAGTTATTACGAGTATTAATTGATATAATGATTTTGGTGAGAGGTCCAACTTTAAACAATTTTTAATTGAATGAATTATTTTGGTTCTGTTTAGAAACTTTTTCTGTACTTGCATTCAGAACATGTATACTTCTTAAAATGTATTATTTTATTTTTTTTTTTTAATGTTTAAAAACACTTGACGAAAGAACTATTGGAATTTAATACCTATAGATTTAGACTCACGAGCATAATAAGCATTTGAAGAAAATTTAAATGCAAAATTTCCGTACATTAGTTTTCTAATGTACGGAAATTTAACTTTCCATAAGGAAGTTCGGCACACAAATAAAAATAGAAAAATTTATAAAACAATAGACATAAATATAGTGCAAGCTCGGTATTCGCAACTACCCATTATCGCGACGGCCCGGTTTTCGCGATGGCTTAATGTATAAAATCGCAGGTTCTATAATCGCGACAATTTACGAAAAACGGATTCTATTTTCGCGACTTTTATCTTTTTTTTCTCAATTTGATTACAATGTGCATAACCAAAAAAGGGAAATCCCCGTCTGTTGGTATATTAACCTTTTTGGATTATTTTGATCCTCAATTTTGTCAATTTATTCATGTCATTTGTTGTGTAAATACATCCCTTAATACGGGAAAAGTTCAACATATTCTAAAGCCAACTTTCTCGAAAACTAGAGATTTAAAACAAAAAATTAAAAGTGGAGATTCCATATTTGTAAAACAAAGGGGAAAAAATGTTCCAATATCAGCAGCTATTTTACGATCAAAAGCCAGTCATTTGTATTCCACAATTAATCAAACCGATTTAGGTTTCAATGTCAGTGAAGGATGCTTGACGAAATTTAAGCGTCGATATGGAATTATATTTTTAAAAATTACGGGAGAGAAATTGTCTTCGAAACCTCATCTTATTGATCTATTTGTGAAAGAGTTTAAGGATTACATTGATGAGTCTACAATGCCGACTAATCCGGCTTATATTATAGGATGATTCCAAATCACACTCTTGTCACATGTAGTGAGAAAAATACATATGTAAAGAGCGAATAATTTTTTTCCCTGTTCAAATGCGAATCGGACAGACAAATTGAAATTGTTGGTTGTTGTAAAGTCGAAAAACTCACGCGCCTTTAAATGCTTTTTTAATAATCTTGTAATATACAACTCCAGTGATAACGAATTGATGACATCATTTATATTCAAGGACTGTTTCCATCACGAATTTGTTCCCCACGTAAATTAATTTTCACTAATTAGTAAATGTAAGTTTTTCATAAGTACAAATTTTTTTAGGTTTAAGAATTTTTGGCTTTAAAAGGTCTGTCGCAAAAAGCAGTTTTGCTTTTAGATAACGCGACATGTTACTCAGTTGAGGAACTAAAAAGTGATGACGGTTTAATTATAGCAATGAATCTACTACCCAATTGCACTGTGCTTATTCAACCTTTAGATAAAAACGTTATTAACTTGGTCAAATTAAATTATAAAAAAACAACTGTTCACCCACTTGCTTGGCGAGAAGGGAATAAATTTTTAGCTCAAACTAAAAACCTTCAATCTCAAAAATGCAGTTCAGGTTCTAGCTATGTCCTGGAATAAAATATCAGTGTCCAATATTCGAAACTCCCGGAACGCCTTGCTTGAATTCGGTAGTGAATGGAGTGAAAATGCCCTTAAATATTTTACAAAATATAATTCAGGAAGAAAACGAAGATTTTTCAACTATTGATACACTAATAGCTCAAATTGGTACGAAACATCTTTTCAGGAATTCTGACATAAACGACTGGATTCGAGAAGAATTTCAAGTGGAAAGTAATGAGGAGAAAATGGAATTCTCAGATACGGAAGAAAACAAAATTAAAGTGGACGATTGTATAACATCGATAAACATATGTATACAATGGGCGTTGGAAAATGATAAGCAACAACAGCTGATTCAGCTGTTATTAAAAAAAAAAAAAAAAAATATTTGCAAAAAAAGCAACTCAAAATCTCCAATTTCTTTAAAAATTTTTAAAATGTAAATATATTAATGAAAACAATTCTAATTTTAAAAATTACATACAATTTTCAATAAAATTTTGAGTTCTGTTATCGCGAAAATTCAGTTTTCGCGACAGATCTGATTTTTAATCAATCGGGAAAATCGAGCTTGCACTGTATTTTTAATATTTACAAAATTTTGCTCTAAAACATATTTTTTTTTACTTAAAAAAATTCTTAAAATAGAGTGATTCCATGTGAAGACGAGCAGCAATCAGATTTGACATATCCGATTTCTATGAAATTCACCACAGATATTACAAAGGCACAAAAAGGAGGATTACAGAAAAAGAGTCCGAAAAAGGGGATTTTAAAAAAATTGCCAAACTCCTTCAAATTGGTTTATTTGATAAAAACAATGGTAAAAAATATTATATTGTTGCGTGTTTTAAATAGTTTTTCATAAACTTTATTATTAGATTTAGTTTTAAACAGTTTTAATTCATTTAAATTTCTCCGGGGTTTCTTATAACATCACTATATGTATGTTAAAGCAATCTCTAAATAACTAATAATTAATTTATGGGTCGAAATATTGCAAATAATTTAGTTTTTCACTATTTTACATATAATATGAAAAATTCGTCATTTAGTTCCATTTCAAAAAAGGGACCAAAAAAATGGGATGATGGTTGAAAAAGGAAAATTGGTGACTAAAGCCGCCCAACGGTAACGCTGATAGGGAGAACAGTTACGTTAGCATTTTATAATTTGATTTTTATTTGTCCAACATTGGCTTTTGAACTTTTGATATAAATAAACCTTATATATATAGTTATAAAAGTAATATATTTGTCTTTAATGTGAAACTAAAACCAGAGATCTGACATTATGAATTTCATTTAAATCGGAGATGTCAATTCAAAAAATGCTAGTCTGTCAGTAGAGTGCTAGTGTGTCAGTCTGGGGGTGGAGGGTGAGATTCCCACCGGCGACTTTGGTCTGTTTCACTGCAATGGGCTAGATTAATTAGTTTAGAATAAAATTTTTAATTGTGTAGTAACATAAACTTAATACAAAACAAATAAGAAATACTTTTAAATTAATGTAACTTCAAAAGTTACACATTGGTCTGATATTTTCCAAAAAAATGGTAGGTTATAGTATACTATTTATAATATTTTGGCCAAATTTCAACTTCATATCGTAATTGGAATGAGGTACCGTATAATATATATTCATGATCACAAAAAATTTCCTCAAAAATATATTCCAATATTAAAGATACATAGGGAATTGCCTTTGTTCGTTTGCCTTTAAGAACTCGACCTTAAACCGTAAATGTTTGTTTCTATCTTTTAAGCATATGTGTCAAATTCTCCTAATGTTAGATATAAACACTTCTGGAAATAGGCCAACATATGTTTAATTAGTGTATTGTTGACCAGTGTTCAATTATATTAAATTACATTTACAACTTAATGTCAAAAAGCCAAAGTATTGCGTTATCGGAAAAGGTTTCAAACTTTTAATTGAAAATCACTATGGCGCGATAAGATATTAATTTCCAAACATTTTATAATATATTAAAAACGATCTAATATTTTGGGTATTTGATATTATAATTTTTCGCATTATACGTGAATTCAAATATATAATAAGTACGAGAACGCAAAAAATTGGTCTCAAGAAAATTGCATCAAAAGTGTTCATGAACTGATATTGGGGTATCTTTAGTATTTAATAAATCGTCGAGACACACTCAAAGTGCTAATTGCATTCGGTAAAAAGTGATACTAATATATAACTGTTGTTATAGCTTATATGGAAATCGAGCGACACTCAAAAATAAATATATATGCATTTCTAATTTATGCAACTTTAAAAATTTTTGATTATGTATTTTTGCAATTGAAAAATTTATTTTACAGTTACGTAACTATATATGTAACTTTTTATTTATTAATATTATTTGCAGTTTTTGTTTTATTTTATTTTATTTATTTTATTTTTTTTTGTCAGCTGTGAAAATAATTATCAATGCTATGGTTTTACTCGACATTATAAAGGGGGGTTTAAACAAGAATATTGTCGTGATTATGTTCACTAATATAAAACTTACCGAACCTTCTTTAATTTGTATACCTTTATGTAGGTATGTGTATCTATTTTTGGTATCGGACTTAAATTGGAATTTTTATACTTATTTTTCAAATTAATTAACTGTCATTTCTTGTCCAATAATATTATGTAAACATTTTTTTGACTATTAAATATAGGGTACAACTGGTACACGACAAGAAGCCGTGGAGGACACATTGACTGATAGAAAGATATTCCGTAATTTTTCCGAGATATTTGCCATTTTTCGTAACGGAATGCAAATTTCTAGAGCCAATATTTTTCTATCAATATATATATATATATATATATTAGGCTTCAAACCTAATTGGAAACTGAATCATAACGAAAATTTTATGACTGTTTATTAAGGAATGGTATGGATACACGTGTCTTCTTTGCCGTAATGACTTTCACAATACTGTCATTTCCATTTCGTTTTAGAAAGTCAGGATATAAATTATATTTTTAATTATTTACCATATAATTTTCATAGATGTTCATTGAGAATATCTTAATTCAAAATATTTGTTAAAAATAAATTATTTTTATATTCAATTTATATTTTTAGAAATAAAATAGTTTCAAAGCATTCATCAATTAAATATTATTCCATTAGTTAATAAATCAGATTAAAAAAATTTCAACGGAAGTATTTGAATATACACTTATAAAATATAAATCAATTTAGCTTGAATACATTTTTATATTTTAAAAATGAAATAAAATCTGTTTTGAATCATTTAATTTTTTATTCATAGAACATTCATGAATATTTTTATTCAACATAAATCTTGTTGGAATACTTTTAAATTTCTTTGAAAAAAGAAAAATAAGTAATATATATTTTTTTAATAATGCAATTATTTAATACGTTTAAATAATATTTCGTTATTTACTCGACTCTAGTCATTAGATTCTCCTGCAAAGATTTTTTTAAACAGTCGGGGAAACCACAAAGAACATTATTTGCTGAAAAGCTTCTGCAACAATCGCTACGTTAGTGTTTTTTATTCAAACCGTTTGTGGCTGAATAATTTTATTTCTTCGGATTTTTTTTTTTTTTTTTTGAATAAAAATATCAAAATATTTATTTGAAACATTTCTATTTGAATATATTGTTAAAAAAAATCTTAAAACCTTCTGTACTTTTTTGTATTCAAATAAAATAAATATAAATATTATTCAAATATGAAAAAATTTATTTATCTTCTAGTAAAAAATATATGTTTTATTTGATTTAGTATAAATGACGGTAAATTTTTAGTTTTGTTTTTTATGTTTATTTTCGTTTAGGTATTTGTGGACAACTCGAACAAAAACAACTAGTTATTCAGGCAAAATATAAGTAGTTTATTTTTGTTTCCAATTATAAGTGCTAGCTTACCAGGAAAGCAAAGTATTTACTGTGAAGTAACATTGTATACTGAATTTGAATCAAAAATAATAAAAAACGCTGAGTTTTAAAAATCGGTTTTATAAAACAAATTCTATAATTTTATTATGTGAACTATTTTTGAGGTCTCTGTAAAGAGTTATAAAGATCTATAGAAAAACTTTTAAATTAAATTTTTCAAATTTAATTTTCTAAGCAAATTTAAAAATTCATTAACTTTAAATCGAGTTGACTAACCAATAGATCAGATTTTCATTTATTTTTTGTTTAGATCCATTAAAGCATAGATTCATATCCTAAATGTGTTTCAAATGTACAACTTCATTCGATTATTATTTTTAATCCGGGATCTCGGGATCCTGCTTTCAAAAGCGAGATAAAAATTCTGAAATCCAAAGTATGTGTTGGTTTTTTTTTTTTTTTTTTCTTTTTACTTGGAGATATATGTATTAATAAAACCCCAATGTGCAGCCGGAAAAATATATACCACAAAGCCCGAAATGCGTTACTTTCCAAACATAAGCTGATATGTTTTGGAAACATTTTTCATAAAATTTAAGGTGGAGTGTTGTTTCAATTTTTTCGAAATGAAGACATTAAAAAAAACCGAACAGTGAATTAATTGTTTTCACATTTTGCGTTTATTGGGACACTACACATAAAACACACATTATGTGGTACTCATATGTGTTATATGAGAATGTTTTTGTATGTATGCAACAACACCAATAATATATGAATGAAAAACTTTAACAATATGTAAACAGAGACTGCAGAATACCATCATCAGCGTCAGACTACATGCAAGTACTAATCATATGTCAGGGTGTCATGGTGAGCTCAAAAGCAAGAACTAAAAACAGCTACAACAACTAAAGTTTTCTTATCATCTCAACTTTATATTCACTGCTACTACAAAATAATACGTTGCAATAACTAAACTTTAAAATAAAAGCACAAAGAGTGTTGGGAAGGAAAAGGAATGAGGGAAACACAAATATAATAGTGATAACACATACATATACAATATGAACTTGTATTTATTTACTTAAAAGCAACAATTTAATAAGAATTGTAATTTGCACAATATAAAAATTAAAGGGGTTTTGCAAAATGGCCTCTTTATATTTATTGCTGAAGATAATTATTTAAAGAATTTTTTAAAATGTGTGTGAAATTTAGTTATTATTTAGAAACAATTAAAGTTAAATTAACATTTTTATGTTTAATATAACAACAATTAATGAATAAATAAATAACTACCTAAATATTTGATAGTTTAATAATGTGTTCAATAGTAATTTTAACAGATATAATTTTATCTAAACAATATTTAACCATCATAGATGTGTCGCACCCTCATCTGAAATTATACTGCATGAATAATAATCACTATCCATAAGTCTGTCCAGGTGGATGGCTGCAAGCTTAAATATAATTCTTCCCAAATTAGGGACATTTATGTATTTATTTTGGCACAGCGATGCATAGTATAAAATGGCTGCCAGTAAGATGACCCAAGCCAAATCGCCCCAATCAAATATAAAAAAATTGCCCAAAAAAATTCTCATACAAACTTGGGTCATATTTCATATGAAAAACACCCTCAAATTTTGAGGAGATTTTGCGTAATTTTTGAGCTTTAATTTGTATTTGATAACACATTTTTGACACTTTGGGTAATTTTTCCTTTATTTATGTTTTTAAATTTCTACAACATCCTATTTGATTTAGCAAAGCCGGGGTTTGAAATACGCCGGAGTTGAAAACCCCTAAGTTCGGCTGTCTAGGAAACGATTTAAACCACACCAGAATCCTACTCAGGCCAAAGTTAAAATTATTCTCATTCTGGATATGGCTGTGTTAATTTTCATACCAGAAAGTGTCATAATTGACATTGGGGTAACTTTTCTTAATTATTTGGTCATTTGTTCACTTTTTTTTGACAATTTCTCATTTCTTTTGGGTATTTTTTCATTTGGGTGATTTTTCTGTATTTGTTTTGGCTGTCAGCCATAGAAAATGGTAGCACAAGACACAAGAAACGACTAGAGGTCCTCTTTTAGTTCAGCTCTTTTAATTCAGCAAAAAAAAGTATAAATTAGTTCTGTAGAAAATCCTACAAACACATATAAAGAATTCGGTTTTTTTTTGCAGATAGGTTTTTTGAGAGCAAGTTGGAATTCTAGTTGTTTTCTATGTTACAAAATAAAGAATTTTTTCATATTTTATATAATAATTATTTTGTATTTACACTGAAAAAATCCTTCTATAAACAAAAATAAATAGATGGAATCTAGCGTGATGAACAAGAATCTTCTTATAGCTTTTGACTTAATTAAACTATATATAATACAGTGTTATCGAAATTAAATATATATATATATATGTATATATATATATATATAGATGCAAAATCAGCCCTTTTTTCATACATAAAAAAATAACAACATTACGATTATCGGTATGGTTTCACTACACTTTTTTTTTCTTTTGGTAATTCAGTAACCAATACTTATCGTTAATACCAATCCGTTTAACGACAAACTTCAATAAAATCTTACTCAGAATAGCATTAAGGACAAAATTTTTTGAGTAAAAAATTTTCAATACTTAATGGCAGGAATAAATGCCCTCAAAAAATGCTCCACCATTCCCGATTTTGATTTAATTTTGTATTTTTATTACATGATGAAATATTTCAGTTTCATTAAAATTTAAAAATTCATTGTAGTTTAGTTCAAAGTTCGTGTTTTAGAATTTTTCATATACATTAAGTATAATTGTGTATGTATAATTTTTGTGTTGGTTATCCAATTTAAATAGCCTCGAGCATTATAAATCTATTTTCTGATTATTTTAAAAAGTACATGCTTTATGAAATGAAATGGATATTCGTATTTATATTCAGGATATTTCCTCCTTAAAAAATATATTAATTCTTTTGCACCTTTTTACACAAAATTAACTTCTACTTTTTAATTTTTCTCCTAAATATTCCTTAAAGCGTCGGTAGCAACATATAAAAATTAGAGTGGAATTATGGCGGGATATGGAGAAAATTTCCTTTTAGTAAAACTAATCTATTTATTACAGTAGTAGTCCGAAAATTGTTAATGTATTTTTAATTGAAAAATTTTTATATCATAAATTCCACTATACATCACATATGAAAAATACCATAGGTTCATCTTTGGCACTTACCTGCTTTGTAAAACTACAACGACATTTTTCTTTAATTTTCTGAAACTTAAAAAAATTCGAAATTTTGTTCACGTCTTTAATTTCGTGAAGAATATTTCTCTATGTGTGTGTCATTTTAATTATTCATATCTCTAGAAGTTAAGTCCAATTTCATTGATGCAAATATCATAATTAGAAAAACAGATTATTTAAAAAATGTATTATAATGCAAATACATTTCTGAAAACCTTCTGCTCTTTTTTTAATTTCTTAAATTTAAGTTTTTATGCGACGAGAAGCTGTAGTATTTTTAAAATTGCTCCCATAAAAATATTCAATTATTCAAATACTTTTGTATTTTGGACTAAAAACATACAAAATTTTTTAAACTAATTTTTTGGTTTATTTATAAAAGATAGTGAAAATACATATGTATTTAAAAAGCGTAAAAAAATAAAATATTTGAAAAAAAATTAAAATATGGTTGGTATTTTTCCAAAAAACAAAAAAAGGATTAAAAATAGTAAATATGTATTTCCGTAAAACTCGTGATTGGATTGTTTACACAATAAAGCACTTTTTAATATGAAATAAAAAAATTAAAAAAATATAAAAGATTGTGAAAATACTTATTCAAAAAAACGTAAAAACTTAAAGTATTTGAAAAAAAAATTAAAAAAGTGTTGGTATTTTTCCAAAAAAAAAAAAATATTGAAAATAGTAAATATTTCCGTCAAAAATCGAAATTGGATTATTTATCCAATAAAGCACTTTTCAATATGAAATAAAAAAATAAAAAATCGTGGGGTGGAACAATTTCAAAAAATACATAATGCACTTCTATGAAGAATATTATCTTTTAACACACACAGTGCTTTTTATTTCAGTGAAATCGAATTGCAAACAAAAATTTTATGAATGCATATCTAAAACTATACGAAGTATATTTTTGGAATATGCATTTAAATAACTTTTCTTTTACATTTCTTCTCATTCGCAAAATATTAAGATTTTATTGGAATTTTTTGCCGTATTTTCATTATGTATGTAGTTGTATATAATTCGGATATTTTTCAACATTTATGTAGTTTTTTGTAAACACATAGAAAAACTCATCGAATCTCCACCTTAAAGTACAGGCCGCAATTTTGAAGATGAAACTTCGCAGGAATAATTATTTTGGGAGAAGGACTAAGTGCGTTGAAATTGGTTATGATATGGTATGAATAAAAATTTCCTCCCGGAATAAGGGTTTCATGCTCATAGATGCTTTAAATATAGCACTAATTTAATGAAAATTAGCATAAATAGATTTTATGTAAGTCTCAATCTGTGTGCAAAATTTCATTACGATCGGTCCATAATTGACCATAGCTCTCATATATACCCCTCTTCTGGAAATCACTTCATCGTGAATAAATGCCATATAAATATTAATGTTATTATTTGACACAAAAAAGTTTTATATAAGTAGAAATCTAACTGAGAAATGATATCAGTATCGGTCCGCAATTTGCTTTAGCTCCCATATAAGTCCCATTTTCGGGAATCATCTTAAAGCGCAGAAAAGAAATTATAAACATAACTTTTTGCATGCTACTAATTTGGAAAAAAAATGGTGTTGCGTAGCATGTAGTTGGACTTGACCGACTATAGCTTTCTTTCTATTTATTTATTTATTTCCCTATTAACCTTTGGAGGATATCCTCCTGGAAAAAATTTACGCAATATCTTATTTTTATTATTTGTACGAATATCATCAAAGCAATATTTTTATAATATTGCATTTTGATCACTTTCAAGAAAATTAGGCTATAAACAACAAAAATTATTATTATTATTTTTTTTTGTTTTTTATCTAAATTTATTTATTGAATCTTCACAAAATTAAGTGAACTAACAATCTTAATTTATATTAAGTCCAACCAATACCGGACGAAAAACTGTATGTTTTTAGCTTAGGCGGAGGTCTGTTGTGTTCTTTCTTTTTATTGTTATTTAAAATGTAAAATTTGTTTATTATTTTTATCCTCAAAATATCACCCTTTTTTAGAAAGTCGATTATTACCTCCGCAATAAACTGATGATATCTTATTGAGATTATCTGGAAGAAATTAAGACAATACTCTTACTTTTCAATTACTATTTTTTTCACTTGTCGAAAAATTTTTTGTTTGTTCTTGCAATATTTTTTGCAAGAAGGTGCAAAATTAAAACAACGATAAATAATTTTTCTTCAAAATATAACGGAAGCTAAGCGACGACTGACATTTGTAAGTGCTTAAAATCAATGATGAAGCTTTGTTAATATGAAATTTGACAATAATATATAATGCGTACAAAAATGTTTATAACAAGTACAATGATTATGCATGTACATGCAGATGTATATATATCACAACTACAATGAGTATGTGCATGCATACATGAATATAGAACTGTACTGTCTCCAATATCATAATAATTAAAGTAAAATAATACTTGCTGAGATTAGTAAGTACATAATCTAAGAGAATTATTATTAGTAAGGGCACTAGAGCTATTATACACGTACGGTAATTAATATGTATGTATATACGAAGATCAATGCATAAGCAAGCAAAGTTACGAAAAAGAGTATATTAAGAAATCCGTTACGGTTTGCAATAAATGAAAATTAAATTGTGAACATTTTTGCTAAATACACCAAGGCCTAGGTTGCCGTCAACATTGTTCAAAAATAAGAAAAAAATATTGAAAAAATTTGTTTGTCTCTTAGCAAAAAATTGATATTTTATATGAGCGTTTCAGTTTTCGTGCTTTATGATGTAAAGGATTTTTTATTATATTATTTCAAAATTCATTTACTGAAAATTTTTCTATATATTTGTTACATCTTCCAGAAGATTATCTGGTGGTATCTTCCTTTTTTACACCTAGATGAATATCTATCAATATTGCCTATTTTTCTTCAGGCGAATTGATGTCTTATTGCTTAGATCTATCGCCTATGATGCACAGTCGCTCTCAGTGAGGGAAACTTCCGCAATACGAATATGATTATTGTGGCAATAAAATTTTCTTCTAAACAATAGGAATTCTAATCACTTTCATATTATTTTGCATGTAGGGTTATTTATTTGTACTCTTATACACTGGCTGAGTTAACATTGGATGAGAAATCGATAAAATTATAAAAATCATTAAAACCACTACACCGTTTTCTAAAGGGATCAGAACTAGGATATGAATTCTGGAAAGCTTGAAGGTAGAGTGGTAAAAGGTTTCGATTAACTCCCTGAGGAATTGTGAAGGTTATATTACTAAGGAGGAAATCTGAGCTGACTGATGCATAGTTAAATTTATTAAAAAGTCCACATTAAGCATCTTTCTTCTACTTTCCAAAGTAGATAATTTTATTATAGATAAAATAGAACAATACTCTAAAATTGGTTTTACCAAATATGTATATAAGCGATTAGTAATAAAAGGCTCATTAAATTCTTTGGACCATCGCTAGAATATCACAAGCTTTGTTTATTATCATTTTGATATGTTTTTTAAAATTTAGTTGAGGATCGATAACGATGCCAAGAAAAAAAGTAAACTCAGATACTAATTTCAGTTGATATCCTCCCAGCAAGGAATTAACATCTATATTCCAATTTCTAGAGAAACGCACATATTTACATTTTTTAGGTTGAGATCTATTAGGTTAATATTGCACCATACGAAGAAGTTGTCTCATTTTTAAAATAATATATATTAGCAGAACTATTATAGCTTAAGACGACTTTTACATCGTCTGCATACATTAAAATTTTACAGTATTCAATTAGACATGACAAATCATTTATAAGTAAGGAAAATAAGATATGATATGATAAGTGACTACCTTGGGGAACTCCAAATTTCACATTTATGTTTCTAGAGATAACATTTTTGAAAACAATACGCTAATTCCGACATGTTAGGTATGATATTATCCAGTTCAAACTTTTTTTGTGAAACTCATAGCATGAAGTTTGATTAATAGCAGGTCATGATTGGCATTATCAAATACCTTGCTAAAATCAATATATAGGACATCAGTTAGTTTTTTGTCATTAATTATACAGCAAAAAGCTGTTAGACAATATTTCCTAAACCCATTTTTATAAAGTGATAATAAAGACATTTATCATGTAATATTCTCAGCTACGCATTTTTCAAAAAATTTTAGAATTACACTCAACTAAGTAATTCCTCTATAGATAACTGTATTTTATTTGTTGCCAGATTTAAAAAGCGGATTAATATTGGACACTTTCCAGTACAGCGAAAATAATCTTATTATATAGAGATATTAAAAATTATGGTTGACGGAGCAGTAAGAGCATTTGCGCAATTAATTAAGAACTGACTGGGTATACCATCAGGTCCACTCCACTTTTCCAATTTATAGCTTGTGATATATATGACGTGTGAATAGGATGCATAAATATTGATTGGTAGTGCGCAATGAGATTAGGATATAAGCTGTTGTTATATTGTATATCAGAGTACGTGCTGGAGACGAAGTCAGTGGGTATTTCATAATACTAGGATATATATCAGATTTTCTTTTAGGGTTCACAAAATTATCAAATGACCTTGGATCACATTTTAAGTTTTCTTTCATGGTGTTTCTGTAAGTTTTGTGAAGTGCAGCGTTGAGTAAGTTATATTTTGCACTGTTAACAGCTACTTCAACAAAATCAGACCATGGGCCAAATTTTTTATATCTGGAAAAGGTATAAATAAAAAAAGCTGTTAAAAACTTCATCTATTTAATCATTTGCTTTAATAGGGTTATGAACGAATGAGTCTGGTAGAAACTTCCAAGATACTGCGGACATATTAAAATCTCCGAAAATAAGAATATAATCATCAGATTTAGAATTCATTATAATAGATTTAATTAACTTTATATACTCATTGTAAATTAATGGACTTCTATTTTGAATTGGTGGAATATATGAATACGTAATGAATATGTTTCTATTATTAAATTTTATACAAAATATAACGTTTTGATATAAAATATGTAGTTGATTGTCATTGGTGAAATGTATTTTTTGGACTTATTGGTGTAATTGAAAGACTACTAGCAACATTAATATTTTTATTAGACACTTTGGATATAAGTTCTTCTACTATTGTATTATCAGGCCAGAAAGTCGGATTAATCATTTGTTTGGACAAATCATAAGGAACAATTATCTTAAATAATGTAATACTTCTAGGCTGAAATCTTATTTTCAGTTTATTTACATGTAGCATTTTTTTTTACTTGTTGTTTCAGAGGAAAAACGAGATACAAAGCTATGCCTTTTTGGAGGTAACACACGAAGTTCAAGTAAGTGTTAGAATTTGAGTTTATATTCATTACACTGTGCGACAAATGGTAGGGGTCAGTGATCGGGAAGGGTTCAAACTACCGGGGAAAGTTATATCGGTAAAAAAGAAGTTATACGTGTCCCGGCATTTCGCTGGGTCACGTCTAGGAATCGAGATATATCGATTTGAAGTTAGTAACTATCATATAGGGGAAATCGTGACCTTTGGTGGTCTTTTTTTTTGACATGACTCGAGAACCACCAGTCCGATTTTGCTGAAACAAATTTAAAAAAATTAGGAATTACAATTCCTTTAATCTGTTCATACAATGTTTCGCTACATAAGCAACAGTTTCGCAGTTATAAATAAATGTATGAAAAAAAAACTATTTTTTGCCTAAAAAATTGAATTTTTTTATTTTTAATTCATAAAAAATCCAAAACGGTAAAAAAATGTAAAGTCCTATTACTTACAAGTAAAGCCACATAACCTTTAAACAAAATGAGATAGAGATGATGAAAATCGATGGACGTGTTTCGCTTTTATTCACAATTAAGTGAAAGTATGAATTTCAAATATTTGCTCGAGATATGCTCAAAATTCCTTGGAAAAAACATTGATGACTTTTTTCTATGATTGTCAGAATTAAAAAAAAAAGTAATAAACAAAAGGTTTTATGGTAGCGGTAACAAACTTAAAAATGTGCGTGGACAATTAAAAGGAAAAAAGTAAAGTGCACTTTTTTAATTATTTGGGTTTTTTCCGTTGGCTACCTGCATGATTTTTTACACAAATTGCACCCACATTTATGAGTGGTCATGTTTTAGAACGTTTCGAAAAATTTAAAACGCACACGAATCAGGTTTATAGCCACCCTTAAAAGATGCGCGAATTCATAAGTACCTCTCAGTAAAATATTGAAACTTACGTAGTATTTATAGGTGTTCACTGATCGATTTTTGTCATTCAACAAGTGTCTCCGAACGCGTAAAGTACGGTTTTTTTAAAGTGACGAAAAAGTAATAAAAGTATAAAACCGAAATGAGTGCAAATTTTCAAGAAAATATCAATTTATTTTGTTACGTTTGTGGCAAAAGAGCTTTTTCAACAAATGCTGCATTACTCACTGAGCAAGTGGAGTGCGCTTTTAAACTTTATTTAGATTGCGAAATAATTCGCGGCGTTTCTTGGGTCCCAGACAAAATTTGAAAAACGTGCTACAATGGTCTTAACATGTGGATCCAAGGGAAACGCAGTTCACTTCGTTTTGGTGTGCCAATGATTTGGACTGATCCAGGAGAGCACAATTCCGACAACTGTTACGCTTGCGCAAACAAAATATGTGGAATAAATCGTAAAGGCCTTAAACGAAGAGTTTACATATCTGTTAAAAGTGCACAAATACCTCTACCGCATTCGGATGAAATACCAATTCTACCGCTTCCAAGTCCAAGTCTTCTTTTTCTATTGAAACAATGGATCAATCGGATTTCACCTATAAACCAACACCAGAAGCCGATCCATCGAACAAAATAATTCCAATATCACAAGCAAGAATGGACAAGATTGTTGCAGAATTAAACCTTTCTCAATGTGAAGCAGAAAAACTTGCCCAGCTTTTGAAAGAAGGCGACAATTTGGAGCCTAATGTCAAAGTCACCGGATATCGAAGACGACAATTGCTATTCTATCGGTACTACACACTCAACGAAGGGAACACATTTGTTTACTGCCACGATATAAAGGGACTGATGGAGGCGATGGCCATTAATTATGTCGCAGGTGATTGGCGAATGTTCATCGATTCTTCGATATCAAGCCTGAAAGTCGTTTTGCTACATAAATATAATAAAAAAGCAAGCATTCCCATTGGCTACAGCACAGACATGAGCGAAACATACGATTCCATGAAAATAATTTTGGATAAAGTTTGCTACACTGATCACATGTGGCGGATCAGTTGTGATCTGAAAGTCGTGGCAATGCTAAGAGGTCTCCAAGGGGGATATACGAAAAACATGTGTTTCTTGTGTCTTTGGGATACCCGATTTAAAGGAAACCAATACGAAACGCATGAGTGGCTTGCTCGAGATCCAACGGATAAAGGACACAACTGCGTAAATGATCCACTGGTGCCAATGGAGAACGTCCTCATGCCCCCTCTCCATATCAAACTGGGAATCGTAAAAAATTTCATCAAGGCCATTGTGAAGCAACCAAAAATTCTTGATTGTTTGGAAAATATTTTCCCACGAATCAGCAAAGCAAAATTGAAGGAAGGTGTTCTGAATGGGCCGGATATACGAAAGCTCATGAAATCAAAGGAATTTAAAGGTGCTTTAGACGGTAATGATTACTTTGCGTGGAGGTCAGCGAAGAAAGTCATACGATATTTTTTGGGAAGTACTCGAGCACATAATGACCCCGCACTTGTGACCAAGATGTTGCACTACTTCCAGAAAATTGGAGTGAATATGTCCCTCAAAATTCACTTCTTGCATCTGGAATACTTCAGCAAGCAGCTAGCCTCAGAGTCGGATGAACATGGCGAGCGCTTCCATCAAGTGACAATGCCAACGGAAACGCGACATAAAGGCAAAAGGCTCGATTCGCTGGTGGCTTAAATTTGTTGGTGGTCGCAAAAGACGTACGAATCCGACAATGAAGATGAAGAAGAAGAATATACAATGGGAGTTTCCTCCGAGGGTAAGTCACAAAAATGAAGTTAACTGACTGATTAAAAACAAGTGATTTTTTCCAGATGAAGACAGATCCTCATCCGATATAGACTCTGAACAAGTGGGCGAACCACTCCGCAAGAAAGTAAAGGCGCAAACAAACGAAAATAAGTTTTGCGTTCATTGATTTTTATAACCTATGTATCTATGTAATAACCTAATAATTACCTGTGATAATTTTTAATTTTACGTGTTAATAATTATAATAAATAATATATAATAAATATTATCCAAATTCATTGAAATATAAAATCAATATTCTTGTCAAAATGAGATACCTTCACTTAATTGTGAATAAAAGCGAAACGCGTCCATCGATTTTCATGATCTATGTCTCATTTTGTTTAAAGGTTATGTGACTTTACGTGAAAGTAATAGGACTTGACACTTTTTTTACCGTTTTGGATTTTTTATGAATTAAAAATAAAAAAATTCAATTTTTTAGGCAAAAAATAGTTTTTTTTTTCATACATTTATTTATAACTGCGAAACTGTTGCTTATGTAGCGAAACATTGTATGAACAGATTAAAGGAATTGTAATTCCTAATTTTTTAAATTTGTTTCAGCAAAATCGGACTGGTGGTTCTCGAGTCATGTCAAAAAAAAAGACCACCAAAGGTCACGATTTCCCCTATATGATAGTTACTAACTTCAAATCGATATATCTCGATTCCTAGACGTGACCCAGCGAAAATAATGGAAAATAATGGAGTTTCAAGAGTTTTTCCTTATGTGACTTTAAAACATTGGGAAACAGATTGTTGAGACAGAGGTTCAAATTTATCCAGTGAGGTATATTGTTCGAAAAGTTTACCATATTCCAACAAACGATTAAGAACATTATTCATATCATTGTGAATTCCGAGAAAAGTGGATTTTCTTATTATGAAAAAAATCAGTATTAATTTTTCTGCAGTTAGTACTACACCAATTATGTTTTTGAGTAGCCTCTGCAGCAAGAGTAGGAATACTACTACATTTAAACTTAAATTTTTGGAGCTACCTATACCAGAAGCAAAAGACGTTTTATAACGAAAAACAATGATATATACAAATGATTATCTACCACTACACAATGGGGCAGAAATGAAATTTTTTGAAAATAAATCTGTAACTTCTCATCGGCTAATCGCGACTTCAAACTTTTTGTATATAATTAAGAATTATGTCAGCTAGACAAGTTTGTTTATTTGAAAAAATTGAGTTAATAATTTGTCTCATTCTTAAATTTTAAGTAAAAATTGGCTTTTGGAGATACTATAAATATTTTATCTCATTAAGGAACTAGCAACAAAGAGATCCAGTGTAGATGACTCACTCTCAAAAGGAGAGGTTATGAGAATAAGGGATTGGAGAAAACCTTTAAAGGGCAATAAAGGTTCCACACAATACACCAAGTGTGCTATGTATGGACATGATGCTAAAAATTGTAATCGTATCGTAGTGATTATGCAGTTTATTTACTCAGCAAAGGTAATAGTGATGGTAGTATAATTTATAAGTGCTACAACTGCATATGGAAGAACTTAAGAAACGTTAACCAGAGAGCTGATGATCTATAGTGCTCAAGTCGTCAACAATATTTAGAAATCCGTCATCGAGTAGCATCTAAATCTAAGGCGACCAGCAGAAAAACTAATGGATCATATTTCAAAGAAGACGATCATGATTTTCCTCAATTGCCAAGGCAAGAACCTCATACGAAAAACTTTTGCAAATATTTGTTGATGCTGTCGATACTTTGCATAGACGTCAAAATAAGTACAAGCTACGAGTTTTGGATATGATGCTTCAATAGCCATATAATTCAACCGGTAGACTCAATGTTCATGTTATGCATTGGAATGCCCAAGGTATGACAACTGAGTCAGCAGCTGCCCAGCTGGAATACAAACACAAAAAGAAAATCGATATTCTTCTTTTAAATGAGAGCTTTTTGAAACCATATCAAAAATGTATAGAGAGGATCAAACTACTCATGGCGAGGGAGTTCTAATTGCAATTAAAGGTAATATTAAGCGTACATTGTTACCAAAACTAAAAACAAGTACTGCTGAAAGTATTTCAGTAAAAGTTGTGATTAATAGAAGGCCAGTTATATTTACTTCATCCTGTAATCCAGTTCATATTACCAATTTTAAAGCATATTTTGATAAATTAACTTCATTTTCAAACGACTATTTTATTTTCGGTGATCTGAATACCCAACATACACATTGGAATTGTATGTCAAATAATTCATCTGGTAATGATCTCTACAGTCATTACCAGCTACTACATTTATTACCCAAATGGATACACTCGCTTTGGATAAAATATCAACCCCGTTCAACCGCCTACAGTAAACAAACTTTTTTCTATCTCGTGTCTTCATTTTCAAACCTTGAGACACATCCAAATGTTTTGCAGTCGGACCAGTTCCCTAGTATTATCGCGCAGACTTGTCCGCAATCAAAAACTGGGTGGAAAATGCAATTAGGTGTCAGAACATTGACCAACCTGTTACTAATTCAGGTAATCTAGATTTTGATTTTAATAAATTAATATCTATATTTAAGGAAGCATTTAATAAAATAACTGTCGGTCATAAAAATTCTTGGCAGTGAGAAATCTCTGATATTAGTAAAATGTTAATTAATCAGAGAAAAAAATACAAACGTAAATTTCAAAGATGTAGGGATTTTAATAATAAAAATCAATCGAAAAGTATTTTGAAGTTATTAAATAAAGTTATTGATTTCCACATTAATAAAAACCGAAATGAATCCTGGACAAAATTTATTTCAAATTTGCATTCGGGCTCTAAAAAATTTTGGAAAGTAAAAAAAGCCCTTAAAGGAAACAAAATGACTTTTACTGATCTTCGTGTAAACGGTGAAGTTTTAAAAACTGACAATGAAAAACGTAATTTAAAAGCACACGTATTTGGTTATTCACATACCATTACTTTAAATAATAATTCACCTATGGACATAGCTGTTTCAAGATTCATTAATGATCTTAACGATACAGTTCTTGACAGATCTAACGTAGAGCTTACTATTTTAGATAAAGTTAAATCGTTTGTACTTTTATTGAAAAATAATAAAGCCTTCGGTTTAGATTGCATTAATATAATTGTTCATTAAAAGATGCCCGATTGCTTTTTTGGAACTCTATGTAAATTTTTCAACTCTTGTTTAATGGAAGGATATTTTCCAATGATTTAAAAAAAGGCAAAAGTTATCCCAGTTCCTAAGCTAGGAAAGGATACTAAATTTCCGTCTAGCTATAGACCAATCAGTATCCTAAGCCTATTGGATTAAGTATTTGAAAAAATAATTAATAAGAGAATTTTCGAATTTTCCAATCAAAATTATATTATTAACCCTCAACAGCTTGGATTCCGCAAGGAACACTCTACAGTACAACAACTAAAAAGAGCCATTAATTTTATTGAATCAAACAAAAGAAATCGTAAGAGCATGGGGTTATATTTCTTGACATTGAAAAATCATTCGATTCAATATGGCATAAAAGTCTAATTTTTAAACTAAATTCCTTTAATTATCCAACGTACCTTCAAAAGATTATAAAGAGTTTTTTTTAAATCGTCGCTCATTTGTTGTATCTGTAATAATAATACCCTATCTAGTAACAGACAAATCCCTGCGGATCTGCAGCAAAAAGCGATATTATCAGCTACTCTTTATTCAATATATATTTACGATTTTACTGTAGCTGTAGCTTTTTACTCTGACGACAGTTCTTTTATTTGCTGCGGTAAGGTATTAAATGCAATAATCAAAAAAAAAAAAAAAAAAAAAAAAAATGACAGATAGTTTAAAATCTACCCATAAATACTTTTATAAATGGAATATAAAAGTAAAAGTTAGTAAAACACAAGCTATTATATTTCCATATAATATATCACAGAAACATTTTCCTACAAAACATTTATATTCTAGGAAAGTTTTTATTCCTCTGCAGGATAGTATCGAATATCTAGATGTTATCTTAGATAAAAAAAACTATCATTTAAACAACACATACACTATATTTGTGATAAAGCAATCAAATGCTGCAGTGTACTTTACCCCTTACTCAACACAAGATCTAAACTTAATTTAAAAAACAAGATCCTTATTTACAAAATGTGTATTCGATCAATTTTGACCTATAGATGCCAAGTCTAGTTTAATAAAGCTGCTAAAACTTACACAGGAAAATTACAGATAATACAAAATAAAAATCTGAAAATAATTCATAACCTACACCCCAGATACTCTACTGATCTACTGGATAGAAACTTTAAGCATAAAATGTTTAATTCATTTGCAAGGGAACTGATTCTGTCATTTAATGAAAAATGCAGAACGTATACATATGAAATAATAAGGAATTTGATAAATAATCTTTAGACTCTTTTTTCTTATAGAGTAATAATTTATGGTTATTTTTTAAATTTCTTATAACGTTTAAGCACGTACAAGGTTTTTTTTGACAACTTTTCCTTAATACTGTGATATTAGTAATTTTCTTATTTAATTATTTAGATATTAATTGTTGTAATACTAATTATTTTATAAAGGTTTCTATAATTATAATAATAATAAAAGAAATAATAAAAACATTTATTACAGGTCTGAAAATAGCCGTTGGCAAACTATTCGAAACACATTAGGGTTTTCGATGTAGCATATTGCTTGTAAATTCATGTTTTTGGATTTTAGAATATATGCCAAAGTCAAAGTTTTGTTATAAAATAGGTCAAATTCGGGTAGGTCCCCTCTTAGTTCTACTGCGTGTTTTGGCTTGTTTTTTATTCTATAATTAAATCTTTGTGAAGATAAATTTCAGAAAGGTATAAACATCCTCATATATCCTTAAGGAAAATTTAAGAAAATTTAAGGAAATTTAGAGCAGACACTTTTTCGGCAAAACGAAAAAAAAAACAAAAAAATCATAATTTTTGCCATTTTCAATTTCGAAATCGTTTATTTTTGGACTCGAAAGTGATATCGTTTCCAATCTTTTTATTTGATACATAATTTTGTTTAACTAATTGCGTAAAAATTTTACAAAACCGGACAAAAATATTGAAAAAAAAAAACTGGACAACAACCACCCATTGAACCGAACCTAACCTGAGGTGATTTCTGGAAGTTGAACTTGTATGGGAGCTGTGGTCAATTATAGACCGATCTTCATAAAATTTGGCACTGTTATTTGTTCTTATATAGAACTCCTTTTTGTTAAATAATAACATAATACTTGTATATATATATATATATATATATATATATATATATATATATATATGAGATTTATGTACGTTAAAGTTTATCTTCACAAAATTTTATCCTCATAAAATTTAGTACAAAAAATTTATACTGATATAAAACTTACTTGTGACGAATTTTATTAAAATATATATATTTAAGATATTTATGATAGTTGAGCTCCTATTCCGGTTCGATTATAACCAATTTCAATAGAGTTTGTCCTTGGGCTATGTAAGACATATGTATCAAATTTCATCAAAATATCTTTAAAATTGCTACCTGCAGTTTAGCTAGGAGGTGTACATGGACAGACATCAAAAAATCGACTCAGCAAGTGATTATAAGTCGATTAGTATAAATTAAGGTGCCCTTTTTTTCATCAACACACATTCATTATATTTTCCCACCCATGGTGGTGTAGGGTATATATTCCATAATTTGGTACCCATGTCGGAAATGTTTACCAAATAACAAATTCTAAAAAAATTAAAAAATTATTATTTTTGAAATTTTAAAGTCCTTTAGAATGGCTACTCTAACACGTAATGAAAAACTGTCTCTTCATTCATACGTACAAATATTGTTTTTTTTTATGTGTGAAAAATATTGTAGTAAGGTGTTATAAAAACATGAATATCTTGAGGAAGAAGTAAAATTAAATTAAAAAATAATTATTGAAACAAGAACTCATAAATTTAATAAATTTAAATAACAAATCAAAGATTTCTAACTGGCTGTTATGCTTTCATCGATTTCAGATTTTTGTCGTTCGAGATCGCGGAATTTTGTGATTTTGCATCATTTTTTTAATGATTTAGAAAACAAAAAATTTAGCAAATTTTATTTTTGAGCCCATTTTGACAATATTAAATTTCAGCAATAAACTGTGTTGTCAGGAGCCGAGAAAACAGAGCCTAAATTCAACTTTAAAAAGAGTCAAAAAAGGCTAATGTCCCAAAAAATAAGACGAGAAAAAAGTTTTTTCTTTAATTTAAAAATTTATTTTTTTCTCGTTCTCATTAGCTTTTTATATTCTTAAAGATATTGTAACAAAAAATTCGCATACAAAATTTAGGTTTTAATTCATACGAAAAATTACCTAATGTGTTGAAGTAATTTTTCGACACTGTTAAACTATAAGTCCTTTTTGATTAAGCAGTTTTGATTTTTTAGGTGATTTTTCGCTTTTTCAGTATTAGTTAAAATCATGTTTATAAATAAGTTATATGGTTAATAATACCAGAACATTAATTGTTCTTAATGAATAATGATGCACAGCAGACGAAAATTTTAGTTAAATATAAATAAAAAATAAAGCACAAAATGCTTAAGTGAATGATTCTCTAAAGATAAAATGAATAATAGATAATTAGAAATTATTATCTTCGTTGTTGAAATGCTAAAATTTTAGCCCTTTAAGGCAATTCTAATAATCAAAATGGCAATAAGAAGGCAAGCTTCTAGCATTTTACTAGCTTTTTTGATTCTGAGGATAAAAGCAAAATGAATAGGCTAGATTTAGTCTTAAAAAGGATAATCTGGCAACATTGGCAATAAAGATCAAACTTTCTGGGACTTATACATTATACGATGCAGTTTCGCCAAGACGAAACTTTATGCCAAGTTTTGATTCCCTCGATCAAATTCCTAGGCTTATTCGGTTTTGTGATGTGACACACATTTTCATGTAGGCTTTTAGACATTTATTTATCATATATATATATATATATATCTTTCTTTTTTATTTCCAGGTGAGTGTTATAAAAAGAAAACCATATTAAACGCATGTATTGGTTAGTAGGTTACAAAGTATATATGTCTATTTGTAATAATATTAGTTAAGATTTTATTACTTCATTCCACATTTTCGTTGTTCAGAACTTCTCTTACCTATCTATATTAGACTGAACCAAAGTTCTCAGACTTTTGGTTCTTGACCGTACCTCCCCCCGTAATCGTTCACTGGGATATAGAAAGATATTAGGTCTGTTCGATTGTATTATATTTTTACTAATTTTACTATTTGGGAAAGTATATTACTCGAAAAGCGTTTCAGTGCAGTAGTAAACATTATATAATTTTTCCTTTTGCTATATTTTACTTGAATATTTTGTACGAGTAAAACTAGTAGAAATAATTAGGAAATACGTTTGATTTTGTCAACGTTTTGTGTTGGAACCTGTGGTCAATTTTGAATGAAGTCTTGCAAATTTTTGAATTATGATTTATATTTTTATGAATCTATATGACAAGTTAATTGCATTGTGGTTCTAATTTATGCACCTTTAAGTGAGTTTTGGAAAGTCCTATTATGGTAAATTATAGACCAATACTAAAAAAATTATTTTCATGGCTTAAGGTTACAAAAGATTTTATTGGCGTTGAATTATATAAGATATAAGAGATTTATGGGAATTTTACCTTACTCTGGAAAGACATTCTTATGGAAGCGAGGTGAAATAATGGACAGGTTTCGAACAATAGCCTTCATTGATAGATTATACAATTTATCAAATTGTATTAAATTATCTTCCAAATATACCTGTAGATTAAATGAATGGACATACGCTTAAAAGGATAAAGTTAAATCGATTTAGTTGCTGACTCAAGCCGATTGGTATATTTTAAGTTAGTTTTTTATCAGCATCAGTATGGTGCAAAAATGAACAGTGCAATACTGCATTCGATTCAAGTGAAGCAAAAAAAAATATGAAAATGCAAAAGGCCGTAACCACATTTTTGGTCTTATTAATTCGACATTACATAAAGGAAAAAAATGTACATTTATGATGAGTTCGAATTATCTGATATAATATTAATAAAATGGATATTGTACAAATGCTTAATTAAAGTGCTGCTTTTTGCTTGATTTAAAATTTTTGAATTGCTGAGTCTCTTTATATTCCTCTATGAAAGTTATAACAAACAAACATCGTTCAATATTAATAAATCAAAATCATACAGAACTCATACATTAAACAAATAACTATTTGATTATAGTCAAAAGAGCGAATTAATTTATTCTTAATATATTTTTTTTTTTACTATACAAAAATTTTTAAAAAATTATTATATATTGTTTGAACTGATACTCGTATTGTTATCTTTTTTTCAAATTAATTGTGGCCTTCATTATCTGTGAATTTCCAAATTTGCCACTTTAAGCAATTTTCGTGGACGAAGAAATATTTTACGGAAAACTATAAATTCATTTGAATATATGAGGGAGGAATTTCAATAAAACAAAATGAGTCACTTGTTAAACAGTGTTCGTGTTTTTAATTTTATTTGATCCAACAATCATATCTATATAAATATTATCTATATTTGTCCTTCAATAAAAGGGTTAAAACTTATTCATATTAAGTAAAAGTAAAATATGTATATTCAATAGAATATTACATTTTTTTCTTCCCCTAAAAAATTAAATAAAAGTAAAATATAAATAAATGCTGTGATACTTGAATGTATTTCTTTTATATTGATTTAACTGCACTTTCAATAAGCAGTTATGGTTTTTTCATCTTTGTAACTTTTTTGTAGTTTTCTTCTTTTATTTATTTCCATTTTGAGTGCTTTTTTTCTTATTTACAAATAGTTCTGAAACGGATAAATATAATAGATAAATGTAATACCAACGACAGCAGCAACAAATAGTAGCGATTTGTTACTCTGTTAGCATGCATCCTTTACGCCAGGACGTCGACGATTTCTTTTATTTTTTAGTTTTCTTTGTAGATTTATTTGTGACAAACGTTAAAAAACGACAGCAACGAATTACATTTTATTGGTATCAGAGCATTTTGTAGTGACTGTTAAATCAATCTTTTCTTTCTAGCTTCTTTTTTCACGTTTATTTCTTTATTTTATTTTTATTTTTTATTGAATTTTTTCTTAAAGCGCATTGATCTCTGACAAGAAAATTGCACGCGTAAAATACCGGAAATATTTAAAATGTTTTTTTAATTTACAATGATAGTGATAAAATCTTGAAACGGAAAAAAAAAATTATTGACAATATTTTTAAATCAAGGAAAACTAAAAAAGGACCAGGGATTATTGGATGTTTAAATAAATTATAACAAATTTATCACTGTAAATAAATACAGGTTAAACATTTTATTTCCGCAATGATAAAGAAGAGGAAAATAACACATACACAACTTTTTTCGGTAAAGACATCTTAATTAATATAATTAGTTATCATTATGCTGAAAAAGTTTAAATGAAAATACTTATCATTCAAAGTATACAATTTTGAAGATAATTTGATGAAAGTCATCTTCTGGTACATAGACGAACATTTATGAAGACGTAAATAATCGATCCATTATTTAATCTCATTAGATATAAATGTCTTATTTTTATATATTTAATTAAGCACCTTAAGGACCTGAAGTTTTAATATACTCGTAGCATCTCTGAAATGAAAAGTTGCTTATAACTTACTGTTTATATTTGATGTCATCAAATACCGGATTTCTAGTGACCATTTTATTTTCTCAATCTTTAAAGTATGTCTGTTGATTGGAAATAGTAATTGGTCAATATATTTGTAGTACACATACGTTGTAGGCATAGATTTGCGACTTTCCAAGTTTCACAACCATAAAGAAGAAAAGATTTTACTTTTGTATTAATTACCTTTATATTATTGCAAATTAAAATATTTTGAGAATATAATAAGAGAGCGGAACATCAGCTTTGCTTTACAACATCTGTTGTGGATGACTTCGTTAAGGTGTGCGTTTAAATAAAATATTACATACACTTTTCGTTAATTGTTAGTATTTTTCTTGATTACAATACCTTCGAAAAATATATCAGGTATAACAACAGATCGAATTTCAGCAGTCATAAAAGGATATTGATGGCAATCCTAACATGCAACGGTGATTTTAATATTTTCTGTCCAGATTTAGAATTTTGTTGTTTTGTTGTAGGGTAGAAACACACAGAAATGGTACACTGAGAATAATGATTTTCCAAATTGAAAAAATTTTCTATTGTTGTTTTAGTTTTAGTAAAATAATCCCAAAATTAAATATCGTTGGAATTAAGATGTAATCAGAACTACTTCAAATTTTTAAAGGCATCTTTGGAACTAATGGTGTCGCCATAAATATAGAGAAATTAAATTGCTTTTTAAAATTCTTTGAAGAAAATAGTACGCAAAATAAATAGGTTCCCAAATTAATTTCTAAAATTGTTAAAAATAGAAAAAAACGTGAAAGAAAGATATAATCGGTCAAGACTGACTTATGATACCCTACACCATTGTGTACTAGCATAAAAATTCGTGAAGAGGTGTATTACACCTGTGACCAATTTTACTAAATGTAAAATAAAATACAAATACATATTAATGCGTTGATACTAACATCTAGATGAATTTATGCACTTTAGGGCGATTCCTGAAACTTAGACGGACGTACAGACATCGTTAGATCAATTTAAAAAGTGATTCGGAATAGATTGATATACTGTAAAGTGGGTGTTGGATAACCTTTTCTATGCATTACAAACACCAGCACAAACGCATAATACCCCAATCGCCTATGGTGGTGTAGGGTATAAAAAGTGTTCTAATAAAGAATATCAATGAAAGGTTATTAAAAATTCAAATAAAACTGAAATAAGAAAAACAAAAATAAAATTAAAGTAATATTTTTTTCTCATTTAAATTTTTAATTTTTTCAATCATTTAATTGGAAAATTGTTTTCAGTTTTTAATTTTTTACAGTTATTAATAATTGAACGAATTATTTTAGTGATTGGTGACTTTTTTCAGTATAGTTCTTAGTCTGACAGTTTCGAACACAAATCATAGATTCAAAAACTTTTTCTAAAACCGTTCCATATAACACCCCACATAATTAGTTTTGACAGTTTGAAAAAAAACTAAGGCAATCAAGACGGTTTTCAAACCGATTTTAGAACCGGTTTTTCGGTTTAATTACTAAGTTTTTTCAAAATGTTCATATTTCGAATATCGAATAAATCAAATCCAACCATCTGATTAGAAGTTTCAGATTTATTTCCAAACAATTTTAATTCTGCCACATTTAGCTTTGGGACGTTATAGACACTTTAAATTAATCCGAAATTTTTTTGAGATTTCAAAAAAGTGTTTCTGTTTAGATAATTTTCAATAAATTTTTTTGTTCGGGTTCCTTTTATCTAATTAACTCAAAACTTTGCATCACTAACTTTTTGATATTAAATAAGATAAATTTAATTTAAAAAAAGGGAGAAAACAACAACGATGAACGTCACCATCTCCGATTTTTAATGAAGTTCGGTATACATACTTTCTTCGTCAAAACAAAATTTGAAATTTTTGTCGTGGCTAAAAGTTCACTTTTTTCAGATTTTTTTTTTTTTAAACACACGATATTTATATTCATGTATCATATTTGTCCAATTTATACAAACTTTAGCTCAAACTAATGCCTAATAAATGTAGTTTTTAATTATTCTTAAAATAACTCCATTTTTGAAAATAAGAGGATATAAAAATCAATATTCATCCTCGTGTCAAGGATACTTAAAAGATCATTTCGTCTATTTTTATAATTTTTCTTTAAAATGTTTCTTAAAGTATTGCGAAGCAAAAAATAAAAGTTCTTGTGTGGGACCATGTGGGGATACTGAGACAATTAACTTTTAGTAAAAAAAAAAATTATTTACTTCAGTAATAATGGTCCCGCTCTAAATATTTTATATACTATTACCAACACTTTAAAAAACATTTTAATGAAGAACTCTAAAAACGATAGATGTTATTTTTTAAATATTCATGATACAAGGACTTATATTGATTTCATTATCCTTTTCTTTTCAGAAATGGCATTTTTGCAAAAAAAAACTAAAAACTAGATTTATTAAGCATCAGTTTGAGCTAAAGTTTGCTGAAATCGGACAAATATATCCGAAAATATATGTATTTAAATTTCTGAAAAATTGAAATTTGAACCGTAATAAATACGTAGTTCCGTTTGAAAATTTTGAAGAAATTAAAATTTCGTATTGAAATAATAAGTTCATACAAACTTTATATTTATTTATATTATAACTTTAAATTTTATCAAAATCGCGGATGGTGAGGTCAAAAATTGCGTTTTTTAGTTCGAAAAATTTTGTTTTCTCCCAAAAGTTATTTCAAAAACTTTTCATCATATCAATCTTAACCATTCCTGTTTTTCGGTTCATGCATTTTAAAAAAATTTATATATTTTGAAGTCTCTAAAATGACAAAAATAAGATAAAAATAATACTTATGTAAATGACTAAAATCATTTAAATCTTCACAGAGATATTCCTGTTTAAAGAGGCACAAGTTTCTGTTTCTTTTTGTATTTAAAAAAATTAAAAAGTGAAATAAAATAATTAGTTGTTAGTTAGTTGTCTTTTACCAATGGTACCTCTAAGACTCTATGGATATTTTAATTTCTTTTGTATCATGATATACTTTTCATGATCCTAAGAATTTTTCATTGGGCCCTCTGTACAATATCGATACTCGAATTATTGATTGTTCTTCCCCACAGTTAGATTACATATTTTCAAATTGATTTTAAAACACTTTTATACAGGATGATTTTATTGTCAAGGCTTGGTTTTGAATGACTGTTAATTAACCAGTGACGCTTAGAAGATTTTAACTTCATATGAAGTCTCTTGGCTTCTACATGATGACCTATCTAAATGAATACTAAGGTATGTAGCACGATCTGACTGGGGTATACTTATATCACTAAGTATAGCAGGAGAACAGTTTTCTCTTCTCAGGATAGGTTAGGTTAGGTTAGGTTGGAAAGGGCGGCGCATTCACGCCTACACCCAGAGGCCAAACGGCCCATTGTGATCCCTTTATGAAAAGAAGAAAAAGAAAAAGAGAAAAGTGGAACCTATACCCAATCAATCAGTTATGATTGTTCCTAAGCCATTTTATCCCCATAACAAACCCTATGAGGTTGACAAGTCCTTTGCCATTAACCTCACCTAGTTCATGTAGTGTATGGCTTCCAAACCACTTCAACCTATTACGCTGAAGCCCTACGCAGTGACAGAGTATGTGCTCCACTGTCTCTAGCTCCTCAACATCATCGCACGTTCTACAGAAGTCTGATGTGCCAATGTCCCACTTACTCATCATATTCCCTATTGAGAAATGACCCGTAACCATACCTACTATGACTCTAAGACTACCACGACTCATACCTAGAAGATGCTTGGAATCTGCCAGTTTTAAGCTAGGCCATAATGCCCTAGAAACTCTGCAGTCCGATCTGTCACTCCAGGCTCGATTCGTGTTGTTCAGAGTCCACTCCCCTATGGCCCTAAAGAAGGACCCAATTGGAATCTTAACAGATGACTCTATGAAAGAGCTATCTAGCTCCGAGCCACTGCGAGCTAGCTCATCGGCTATTTCGTTGCCAAGAATGTCACAATGACCAGGAACCCAACATAGTCTCATCATATAGGAACCCATTAACCTTCTCAATTCCCTTCTGTACTCAAGTACCAATCTGGACCTAACAAAATGACTAGTCAGAGCCAATAACGCCGCCTGACTATCAACATAGATAGTAATCTCAGACCCCCGTTCAACATTCCCTTCAATCAAGCCGAGAGACTTATAAATGCCAAGAATCTCTGCTTGAAAGACACTACAACTGTCAGACAATTTGTAGGATCGTCTGATATCAGTTCCCATAAAGTATACACCTGCACCAGTGCCAACTTCCATTTTCGAACCGTCCGTGAAGACCGCGCACCCTTCATAGAGCTTTTCTACTCCATCCCAAAGATCCCTACTAGGTAACACCAAAGCGGGAGTAGCCCCGAAGTCAATCGTGGTCCCGACATAATCCGTAGGCTCAGCCAAGGATAGTGTCCGACAGTTGAATTTGACTTCATCTAGTATGCTGACATGCCCCGCTCTAGAGGAACCTAATAAACCCAGTTCCTTCAATCTAAATAGGCCACGGACAGCCATACCCCTCACGAATTCCTCAATTGGAAGAAGGTGGAGGATTATGTCCAGCGCCGCCTGAGGTGTACTTCTCCTGGCACCTGAGATGCCAATTGAAGCACACCTCTGAACTTTAGAGAGAAGTTTCCTGTACGTTTCCCTACTCAGTACCTTCCACCAGACTGTACAGCCATAAGTAAGAATAGGTCTAACAACCGAAGTGTAAATCCAGTATACAACTTGCGGCTTAAGACCCCAATTCTTTCCTATAGAGTTCCTGCAGGTATAATAGGCATTGAGTCCCCTCTTGACCCTCTCCTGAGTGTTTCTCCTCCAAGACAATTTACTGTCCAAGTACACACCCAGGTATTTGGCCTCACTTGACAATACAAGCTCAATCCCGTTCAATACTGACAAGCTAAAATGCTCAACCTTGTATTTCCTAGTAAACAAAACTAGCTCCGTTTTTCCGGGGTTTACCCCTAATCCCTTACTGTTGGCCCAAAGGGACAGATCACGTAAACCTGTCTGCACGACCTCACTGATCGTAGATAAAAACTTACCAGAGACCAGTAAAACAACGTCATCGGCGTAGGCCACAATCTTCCGTCCCTTAGCATCAAACTGTCTTAAAATGACGTTCACGGCCAAGAGCCACAGTAATGGAGAAAGGACCCGCCCTTGCGGTGTGCCCCTAGTCACGAGATTCCTCATATAAGTGCCTCCCATGTTTGAGTTGATAACTCTGCTGCTAAGCATCAGAATTATCCACTCAACAAGGAGCTTACTTATATTCAGCGAAACAAGTGATTCCTCGATAGCCTCTATCGTGATATTATTAAAGGCCCCCTCTATATCGAGAAAAGCCGCCATGGTATATTCCCTCTGCAGCAGACCTCGCTCAATGTAACTCACAACGTCATGCAGAGCACTCTCAACGGACTTACCCTTGAGATAAGCATGTTGAGACTCGCTAATGACCTGAGTTCCTATACTAGTCCTAAGATAAAGATCGATCAGTCTTTCTATTGTCTTCAATAGAAAAGACGATAGGCTGATCGGTCTGTAATCCCTGGGCTTTGAGTGAGTCGTCTTACCCGCTTTGGGTATGAAAATGACCCTTACCTCTCTCCACCCCCTGGGAATGTATTTCATTCTAAGACATTCCCTAAAAACCTCCGTCAATAGAGAAATGGCTCTTTCATCGACATTCTGTAGCATGGCCGGAAATATTCCATCCGGGCCAGGAGATTTGTATGGCTCGAATGAATTTACCGCCCATAATACTTTGTCTCTAGTGATCATCTCCCTTATCACATCGGTATCCCCAGCATCTGATTCGGGTTGTAGGTTATCACTGACGCTACCTGTCCCTCCAACAGATTCTATATCCCTACAGCCTGGAAAATGAGTCTCCATAAGTAAACTGAGGGACTCTGAGCTAGACTCTGTCCACGAGTTATCCTCACGTTGTATGTATCCAGGTGCCACTGGGTCCTTGGATAATACTCGCCTAAACCTAGACAACTCGTTAACAGAGTCCACCGATTCACAGAAATTTACCCATGAAGTCCGTTTCGCTCGTCTAATGTCCTTCTTATACTTAGAGAAACTATCCCTATAGCTATTCCAATCCTCATCACTCCTCGTTAGTTTGGCTCTATTAAACAGCTTCCTGACTGTAGACCGCTGGTCCCTAAGTTCCCTAGTCCACCATTTCGGCTGTTTCCTTTTCCCAGGATAAATCACTGGACAATTGAGCGCAAAACTATTCCTAATAACATTCGTGAAATTATTCACCGCCAACTCGATACCCTCAACTGAATCTCTCCAGTCCTCAGTATCCCTAAGGTCCCTACAGACTGACCTCCTGAAGGACTTCCAATCTGTCCTTCTCGAGTTCCTATAGGGCTGTTCCCTCGCCTTCTCAAAGTCGAGACCAAAAGATATCATGCTATGGTCAGAAAAAGAGTAATCCAGAACTACTCTCCAATCTCTAACATAATTTCCCCCACGGTTAGCCAGCGTTACATCTATAACTGTTTCCCTATCTTTCGCTCTGAACGTAGGAGTAGTACCCCTATTACAGATATGCAGATCATAACAAGTTATAAAATCGTATACCAACTCACCTCTTTTGTTGATGTCCCTGCTTCCCTATTGATAGTGGTGAGCATTCGCATCACATCCCAAGACCATGTACGCGCCTTTCCTCCTAGCGTGCTCCGCCAACTGCTGCAGAGCGATACCTGGTGGATCGGCTGCCTCATACGGCATGTACACAGCCGCCATTATAAGCCCGCTGCATCCTGCGGCTTCCTGTTGGACGACTGTAAGGTCCCCACTGCTAAAGGAATGAAGAAAATTAATATTTAGATTATTCCTAGCCAGTATACATGTCCGTACCTTTTCCGTTGTGGATGGTATGAACAGGTTGTACCCCGTGACCCTCAGACCACATACCCTGGTGTTCTTAATCCAGGGTTCCTGTATGAGGGCCACGTCCACGTTGGAGTCAATGAGGAGTCTTGTCAGTTCGGTTGAGGCTGCCTCACAGTGATGCAAGTTAATTTGCACCACTGACAGCCTCTTTGGGTTTATCAGATTTGTTGAACCTAAACCTGATTACCCCAAATCCGAAATTGACAACTCCCCCCAGTGACTCCAGCTTCTTCAGAGACTCCTGATCCACTGCGAATCTGAAGTCTCTGCCTTGGTTCTCCTTACAAGTCATGGTGTTAACCAACTTCCATTGACCTGTAAGAAGACCCTTATTCTGATTTTCCAATACTGTCAGAATGGTTCCAACCTCTAAAATGGGTGGAGGGAACCATGCTGTCACTATTGGACGCAGGGGCAGCTCAGATGCGAGTATCACCTCAAGCTTCGCTCCTGGATAGAGAGTGTCGCACCTAGCAACTGCATTCCTGAGAAATTCAAATGATTTCTCGTTCCCGCAGTTAATAGTCTTGACACCCTTCATCCAGTCTGCGCCTTTGAAGGATACCTCATCCGGCCTTCCTTTAACAAGAGCGATTTCCTCAATGAGCTTGTGTTCAATTTGTCGCCATTGCTCAACGCTGATCCTCCCATCTGGATCAACCCTGTCAATGACAGCAGCTTGAATACAATTCTGCAACACTGATTCCTTCGCTCTTTTCGATGTTGAGGGTTGTTCACTTCCTGATACAGCTCTCTTAATAACCTCCTTATGGAGGCCCTTACTAGAGCTGTTTGGCGTGTGAACAACCTTCTTGGCCATCGAAGGTTGCTGGTCATCCCCAGACCTGGCCCTCTTAACAACCCCCCTATGAGGGCCTTTAAGAGAGCCGGATGGGTTTTGACCAGCGTTCTTCGATGTAGAGGGCTTCCCAATAGAAGCTCGTACAGCCCCACTACTGGAGCTGACAGGCTTCGAAAGTAAAGTCCTCTTACTAGTTGATGGCTGATCATCTCCAGGCCTAGCATCTCTGACAACTTTTTGTTGGTTGCCAGGTTTGCTGGATGGTGTATGACCAACCATTTCAATGGCAGTTGTTGGCTTACCAGACGTTGCCTGCTGTTTCACTATGACTGCAGGTTTGCCCGGGTTGCCACTACCAGAATAGTTCACTCCGGTAGGGATTGATGAAGAGGTTGGCTTTTCTCCTGTGCTCTCACGAGACACTTCTGGAGTGTTGCCAGCATACACATACAATCCTTCAGGATAAGACATTCCCAAAGAGACACAGACAGGGCCGTAGATTCGTTCGAATCTTTTGACGTTCCTCCTGTGCTTCCTGATAAGTTACTTATCCTTACCTGTAAGTGGCAAAGGGCCTCTCTTGGCTATCTTGTGCAGATAACCAAGAGAGGCTCTTGCGCCACTACGAGCATGCTCCTCTTTAGTTCGGTTTATATCGCCGGTTGTCGCATCAAGCATTACCGCGTCTTGCCGAACTAAACCACTGCCAGACGAATGACCCTCTGAGTTCGTCGAGCCATCCCCCCGCTCAGACCCCGCCTCAACACTCGAGTTCTTCTCCAGACTCTGAGCGCGAACTGAGATTACAGTGATCTCATGTTCATCTTCAGAGCCGAGAGTAAGATTCTCAAGTTTCTCAGTGGCGCTGGTCCCAGTGAAGGAATCCCTCGAGATACCCAGAATCTCATCCGTCTCTGATAGCTGGCCCAACAGTTGACTTTCCTGAAGAAGAATGTCACGTTGGACCCCTATCATCTCATTATCGTCGTCCG
The DNA here is from genome assembly GCA_932274085.1 of Protocalliphora azurea. Lineage (NCBI taxonomy): Eukaryota > Metazoa > Arthropoda > Insecta > Diptera > Calliphoridae > Protocalliphora > Protocalliphora azurea. The sequence goes on along the minus strand of OW026522.1, from coordinate 82,449,514 downwards.
TACTCACATCCATTTCAGTCCTGTCGCCCTGCGACTGTCCGTGATCTTGTGTCCGATTTTTAGAAATATTTGAATTTTCTATTTTGTCCCACGAGTATGCCAGTAAAGGAAAAGGACCATCTCGCGCAGTGACGGCGTGCGCGGACTAGGCTAGAATTACAACCAACCCGTGCCGTGGGCGTTGAAGGGGAGCTGTTAGCTGTTAGTTTGTTTAGGCACCAACTAACCATTCAGGTCCTCAGCACTGCTGCCTACCACCTTGACCTTAAAGTGCACTACATTTATTTGGTCCGCGAGAAGCTGTAAAAGCTCTAAGGTCGGAGATAATACACATGATATATACCCCCATGCGATGAGCCAGAATGCACCATTCAGTAGAGTGTGTATATCGTGTGCCTTACAACCAATCCCCCCGATCCGCCACCTGGGGACGCGTCCGATAGGAGTAAATGTAGCAAAGACTCCAACGGACTCTTCTCAGGATAAATGTAACATAATTTCTTTTCAATTCATTTACGAGTATATGACAGTTTTTTAACCAAGTCTCCACACGTTGCAAGTAAATATCAGGTTGGCTAAATGCTATTTGTTGATTTTCATGAGAACTAAATAATATCAGAAAATGTAGAAATAGTCAATCGCATATAGTCACGTCAAAAGTGTAAATTAAATATAGGGTAGATCCAAGAACACTTCCCTATGTACCTGCTTTTTACTTTACCCTAAATATAGGACTCCAGCAATTTGTGAGTACATGATGGAAGCAAACATTCAATTTTATATATTAGGTCTTTGTGTCAAACTTTTTCGAATTCTTGTGCGACATCTAAAAAAATAACTGAACAATACTTTTCTAATACGAAACATTTCCTTTCCTCTCTAGTTAGATGATTCACTTGTTCTATGGTTCCGCGTTTTTCATGAAAACCAAACTGGTGAACTGGGACGATATTTCTATGGTTCAAGAATGGTAGAATTTTCTTATGAAATACTTCTTCGTACAGCTTCGACAAGCAAGCAAGTAGATTAATAAGTCTATAGAAAGATGGTATAGTGGAGACTTTTCCTGGCTTTGGTATCATTTTAATCACAGAAGTTTTTTATTGCCACATTCGGTAGGTTGTTAATCATGGATTGTGTTATTGAATCATATCCAGGTGATTTTCTAACATTTATATTTTCTTTGATTATTGTTTTAATGTTGTCATAACTTAGTGCTGCGTCAGGTGTCTCCTCCACTACAGAATCATTTATTTGTAGATTGGGTTGATAGACTGAGCTTAAGTAGCACGCAAATGAATTGGCCTTATTTTTTTCACTACGGGCCCATGTACCGTCAGCTTTCCTCTACCGTCGGTTTAATATCCTTCGTTGCTTACCATATTGAAAAAATTAGTATGTTTATTATTTGTTAAGCTTTCAATGTATTTTCTACTTTGCCGATCCTCTTCTAGTTAAAGGGTTCTTTTAAGTATCATACTTGATTTGGACATCCTCTGCTTTACAGCTGTTGATCTAGTTTGTTGCCATTCTTTCCTGAGTTTTCTTTTTCGACAAGAAGTTTTTTAATTCCAGTATTGGAAATAATCTTATTATATTTTATAAAAGTTTAACTATGTAATTGTTCCATTGCTGAAGTAATTAACGACTTAGAATCATTGATGCATTTATTAATATCTCCCTCACATTGAAAATTTTAAATTGAGTGGATTAGACTACATATTTAATTTCTATATTTTAATCAATTTGTCCTATAGGAAATATATATAGGATAATTTGGTAAGTTAGTCCTCCCGTAATATGTTACCATTATAGGACAAAGGTTAAAAATTAAATTGTATGAAATTTTTGTAGTTATTGAATTTCAATTTATAGTTTTAGATATGGCAAAGTTTATGAGACCAGGAATTTTTATAGGATCAGCCGGCCAGTCACAAAATCAGTGCTAGTTTTGCGATAAACTAGAACCTTATAAAGCATTATAGTCGCTACATGCCGGTGCCTAGTTTTTTTTTGTGCGGGATTTTTCCATTCGAAATTTGAGAAAATATGAATTTAATTGATTTTAATTTTTATTTCCAATGTATTATTTCAATTTTTCAAACTCAAAACCGATGAATTTATTTTGAGTAATTTTTGGCCAACTTTTGTAATAGTTTTCCTTATGTTTTAATTTGTTAGGGATGAAAATGGAAATGAGATTTTTTTTTAATGAACTTGATAATTGATTTTGTTTTTTTTTCATATGCATAAAAATCTTTGTAGAAGGTTTTTGACTTTAATAAAAATATATGTTCGATTTTGTTAGGTATGGTCATGAATAATTTGTTCTTAATGTTATATTAAGAAATTATAAGGGAGAATTGCAAAATTTATATTAATATAATTTCAAAATTAGAGTAAATTTGAATCATACTCGTACTTACATGTAAAAAAACTCCCAATTTATATAAAACTTTTTGGAGCTAAAAACTAGTGAATCTGTTTTATACCTATTTGAAGATGAGGGAGTATTTCTTTAATTGTTATAAAAATACATATCGGAATATATTTTTTATCCTTGGTCTAAAGGCTACTTCAGAAAGTGTACTTAACAAAATCATAAATTACCGCTTTTGGATAATATTTTAAAATATTTATTTTTTGGTTTTTAAATGTTTGGTTTTACTTTTTTCATTGGAGAATTGTGTACAAAGGTCGGCAGTCATCAAATGGCCTTGAAATATTTAAATTGAATTATAATTAAATTTTTTAAATGAACCACAATTTCATTCAATAAAATAAGTAAAATAAAAAAAATTAATTATGCTTTTATGTATATTAGACTAAAAATGCAAAAGGTACTGTCATAATCATATCATCAGAAATAACATCAATATTAAAAAAAGTCAAGAAGGCATAAAATTAACTTCATAAACGAAACAGTTGTAAAATTTGTTCAGTTTAAGAAAACCTTAGTTTGAAGAGTGTTAAACACTATCTATTTTTGCTTTAAGTGAATGATTAAAAATTTTCTCTTAATTGCTTAATTTTAAAGCAAAAAATTAAAAATCCTGGTTATGGACTTTTGCATTTTTGCTCCTGCTTTAAAAAATTAAAGTGTAGTTACGGCTTTATTCATTTATTTGTATTTGTATTTTTTTTCTGTTATAGTTGTTAATGTTTCAATTTTCATTTTATGTTTTTCTTTAGTTTTTTTTTTCTATTTTGAAAAAAACAATAATAAGCACTTTCAAAGTGTTTTGAATTATATAAATCAATTAATACTTGTCTCAATTGAAAATGTATTTCATTCTTATATCAAACTTAATAGCTAACATACCAGTAAAAAAGAATTTGACATTTTTTTATGAATATTGTCAAAAAGGATATGGTCAATATGAATCATTAGAACGACGTGTAAGACTACACCTTCAAAATTTTTATTCTTCTTCTTTAATGAACTATTCAACGTGTAACTTAAAATTTTCAAACCACAAAAATTATCTAAAACACATCCATTTAATTGATCATACTAGAAAAATGAAAGAAACAGATTTAATCAATTCATTTAATATAAAACATAAAAATTAATACAACAAAATAATAAAATGGTTCCAGACTTAGATAAGTGAATTGTTAATTGTTTGTAGAATTTTTAATATATAATTCACAACTAAAAGATTTTCAACTTTAAATGAAAATTTTGATTATTTGTATGTAATTTCTCTTAAGTTTTTATTATTGTGGGATAAAATGTCAATGTGATTTTATTTTTTTTTTTTTTCTTTTGAATTTTTGTTTTCAGCTAGAGTATACTCAGTCTGTCCAGTTTTTTTAAAGGTCTGCTTCCTTTGACAGTTACCACAGAACTTGAATGTTTCTTCGTGACACGAACACCTACGAAACGATACCTAGCTACGAGAGAAAAGAACAGTGTTGGCAATTTTCAGCTAGAATGTGTTAGTTAACAAAAATAAATACGATGAGACAAACTGTTCTGCTTTCGACCGGATGTCTATGATTATATGACTAACTGGGTTTACAAATGCTTTTGCTAAAACTAACTATTGTGATGCAATCCGCTGAGATAAATTCTTCGGATCTAAGTCGATTACCTATAGGTTTCAAAAAATAGAATTCGATGAGTTAGGTGCTTCAACTCTCAATCAGCTAGGTAGGATCGTATGGGCTAAGCTAATACTAAATACTATCCGGCGTGATAAATGCTTTTTTGTTTCAAAATACAATCCGACGAAATAAATTCTTTGGCTCTCGGTCGGCTAACTACAGGTTTCGTCTGCAAAATATAATCCGATGAAATAAATGCTTCAGCTCTCAATCGGCTAACTACGATGATACTACTATGATCCGAAGAAATAAATTCTTCGGCTCTCGGTCGGCTAACTATAAGGTTTGGCCTCCAAATACGATCCGATGAGATAAATTCTTCAGCTCTCAATCGGCTAACTACGGTGATACTACAATCTGACGACATAAATTCTTCGGTTCTCTGTCAGCTAACTACGAGTTCGGCTACTGTTCGGAAGAAAGAATTTCGGTCGTGCCTGATGATATTTGGATCCTTAAGAGCTAAGTATAACAAGATCGGTACTTCGCTTGTTGCTCAAATTTGTCGTCCCAATTTCGATTATTTATGTTTAATTTTATATTAACTGAATGTGAGTTATAAATTCTCTTATTGTATTGTAACTACTAAGTAGTTAATATGTTGGTGGTGTAATATTTGTAACTACACGTTTCAATTTTAATAATATTGATTGTTGGTATATTTAATGTTGTAAAAGGTACATGTTTAATATACATGTATATTAAAGTAAATGCTATCTGAGTGGAATTTTTTTGAAAATTTTCTCAACGTTCACAAAAGTGTTTATAGAAAAATACCACCAATATATTACTATGAAAATATCCCGGGGTACTGTTTGGCACTATAATAAAAATTGAAGTTTTTGAGAAATTATATATTTTTATGAATTTTTCAATTATATACACTATTAATAATAAATAAAAAATTTAAACAAAAATACGATAGTTTGACTTTGGCCTTACCATTAATTTAAAAATTTATAGATATAAAATCTAAAATCTCTTGATTACAAATCTATATACATTTTCCCTCCACTTAAATTGAACTTTTTGCCAAAAATATCATATTTTTTCATGTTTTTTTTCAAAAGCATACTTTAATTTGTTTTGTGTATATTTAAGCTTACCCTGGTTGTATATAATGATTTTTAATGAATACTGCAATATATTTGTATACGGACAGTGTTACCATTTGAAAACTTTCAGTGCTAGATTTACCATTTGAAAAGTTTAAAATGAACTAAAATTTATTAAAACGCACTTTTTACAGTATTTTATAATTCAATACAATTTTGATTTTTTGAATTGAATTCCATAGTATATATAACGTATTAGTTGTCACTTTTAAAATATTAGCACTATTTTTACTTTAACTCCCAACATTGCATATAAATTTGATGAAATATTTTACAATAAACAAGGTCAATGAAAACTGTATACCATTATTATTTTCTGCTGTAGAACAATTTAGCATAATATTTTGGACTATTTAGAATTTTTCCCATTACATCTACTGGCAATACTATTAATGACAATGGGAATTTTTCTTTTTTTTATTTTAACTTTAACTCAAATTGACCTAGTGCACCCATATTGAAAACGCAAAACAACGGTTACCTGAAAAGCTATATAGCAAAGAAAACATTCAAAATTTTGAAAAAATCTGAATTACATTTCATCATATGGAAAAGGAGCAGTAGATAATACTAACACTTCCGTCAGCAAAAAAATTAGAATAAAACTTGTGAAGAGGATACAAGGGAGAATTTTTTAATTAAGTGAAATTTAGAGCAGTTATACCCATTATTAATTAATGTAATTTTATTACTTTGTTCATTAAGTTTCATAAGTTTTGAAGATTTAATTTAAGTGCGTTTTTAGTTATGAAATACTGCAAAATTTTACTAGCAAAATTAAAAATAGAAAATATTTTTAATCGAAATAAATTTTACTTTGACCTATTTAACATATATTATTGTACGATTTCAGAAATAGGCGAAAATAGGTACGTTTATATGTGTGACACATAGTGTTTTGGTTATAAATATAAATTATGAGTTTGCATGAATTTTGTTAAAATTTAATTTAAAGAAAAACTAATTACACTATTACAACAACATTAGCACGTGGTTACTGAGTATAATAACAGATGTGAACAAGTTAAAGATACAAATTTCCTTTACGTATAATACAAGTTATAAGCCTTAAAGACTGCATGGATTTGTCGTATGGAGTCGCTATGTGTTACAATCATTTTTGACGCAGTACTCAATAATATTTTCCACTGTTTGGTCCTGTTGTTTTTAATATCCTATAAGGTATAGCCAAATATTTTTATTTATATTTGTATATTTAGTTTAATACATACAAGTGGCATGCAACACTTAGCTTTTAAATAATAAACAACATTATGGACGCATCGTTTATTTCTCAGTCTTTCGTCTTTATATTTTTTTCACTTTAGCTCATTAAAAAAAGACAGGAAATGTACTAAAAAATTTAAATAAGTAGTATGAATAAAAAAATGGTTGGCTTCATTGCACTTCACCTAACAACGCCATCAATTCACCAACTACGAATGAGTTTTAGTTGAAATAATAATGTTTTGCTTGCTTACACTGGCAGAGCTCGCTTGCAAAAATTCAATGAAGTCAGACATGAAAAGAAGGTGTAAAGCTTCTTGTGAATTGAAACATCTTGTGACTATTAAGTGTAAAATAACACTTGTGGATAAGAAAGAAAATAACAACTACAAAAAATTTTTTTAAACAAAATAAAACTTTACAAAAACACATACAAACTTACAAAGATAAGGAAGTATGTATGTTTGTTAATAGTAATAATCAGTTAATGTGTTAGTTTGTAGCGTGTGTGTGTCAGTTGTAAGTGTGTCAAATTGAAAAATGCATACATCTTGTACATGTGCATGAGAATACTTAAAAACTTTTTAGCTCATAAATGTTTATTGGTTAATTTTACGGAAAACTGCACGTAAAGGTAAGAAAAGAATGTATAGAATAGTTTAAAAAACTACATAAAAATATTAACTTAACACACACATACCAACCTACACCTTAAACGATATACCACCATCCACAAGAAACTAAACAATGGCAAAACCAACATATTAAAAAAAGCTACGAAACAAGCAACATGAATGGTTAACAAATGTTAAGGGGAAATTGTGCATAAGTGTTAAAGTGTGTAAAATAAAAATTGTTTGATTTTAAATACTTAGTTATTATTATTGTTGTTGGTAATAGTTTTCCTTTCTTTTTCTTTAGAATTTTTGTTTAGTTTGTTATGGAAAAAAAATGAAAAATAAATTTCTAACTATTAGTTGCTGTAAGTCAATATAAGAGCTAGTTATTAATATTGGGTAAATGAAAAATTTTTTTCGTTGTACTTCATATTTGAAATAAATGTTTAATTAATTAATTTATTTTTTTTAATTTAATATTATAATATAATATATTTTTTAAATTAATATATTAAAGATTAACAATTAAATATATACGGCCGTATTCCAAAAAAAAAAAAACAGACTTATAAAGAATTGTTAGCCAAAATTTGATAAAATGGTGTTCAAAAACAGTTGTTAGCTTAATGTATAAACGCAAATATTACAAATTGCTTTACATAGACCGCGTTGTTAAATTAAAAAAAGTTTAACGGCAACGGAAAATAAAAAACCATTTAATTTTTTTTTTTTTCATTTCTTTTTTTAATACAAAATTCTTTTAAATTTTGTTTACGAAATTCATAAAAATGTTTAAAAAATATATTGCAATACATTTTGGGAGAAGATAAAAGTAACAAAAAATTTTGAGAGAATTTAAAAGAAATTTTATTTTTTTTAACAGAGCCACAATGCGCTTTTATGTGTAAACATGTAAACACAACATGACCGATTCGGAAATTTCCATACAAAGTTTTATGGAAAATGCGCAGTGCGGCTCGGTTAAAAAATAAATTTTATTTCAAATTCTCTCCGGATTTTTGTTGCTTTTATTATCTTATAAAAAATATTGCCATACTTTTTAAAAATTTATATGAATTTCGTAAGCAAAATTGAAAAGTTTGAAGTAAAAATAGAAATGAAAAGAAAATAAATAAAATTGGTGTTTATTATTGTTATTTATTTAACAATGCAGGCTACGTAAACGAATCTGAACAGAAAAAATAGTGTGTTTTAATCACGGTTCGTATAAAAATTCACACAAATTTGTTAAAATAATAAAATGACAATAAAAATAAATTAATAAAATATATTTTAAAATATTCATGTTGATTTTATTACAAAATATTCGTCATTCGAATACCTTAAATTTTAACTAACAAATATTAAAGAAACATATATATACTTAAGTTAAAGACTGTAATTTATTTTCTAATAAATCTCTATTTATTTTCAAAAATCTAAAAATTGAAAATTTTATCGAATAATTTATTCTGACCTTTCGTACCATAACAATAAAAACGAAGGAAAAACTGATTGCCTACATAAATAAAAAATAGTATATTAGTTAAAATGTTTTTAACAGTTGTTTTTGAATACAATGCTTTTAATAATGATTTTTAAGGTTTAAATATTTGCTAACTATTTTGTATTTTAAAACTTTTATTTTTTTGTTTGTGAATATGGCTGATACAATTTAATTTATATGACGGATAAACATCATCAAGTATACTCAATCGTACGGGACCATTATTTTTGGAATATTTTCACTAATCCAATACTTTCATTTCTATACAATTTTCTTGAAAGTTTATTTTACTGAAACATACAAGTACAAGTATATAAGTATTTATATGCATTAATATAGAATTTCCTGCAATACAACATTAGATATTTTGATGTTTTTCGTTTGTAAAAATGTGAACATTCATTCCACAATAACAAAACAATTTCTCATAAATGCATACCAACCATAGTTGAGTTATGTCTATACTGTATACTCAACATATTTATAAGTTTAGAGTTGAAGGTTGACACCATATTGACATAAAAGTTTTAATGTGTTTATATTACGTTCTTTCCTTTGCTGTCTGTTTTTGAAGTTTGAACTTTGAATAGTTAAAGTTAAGTTTCTTAAAAAACAGCATTTGGTTTTTAGTTGTTATTTAATTCTAAATTCACATAAATTTAAAAATGTTTTATTTTGAGCTCTTATAATTTTTTGATTTTTGAAAAAAATAATAAAATATTTTTAAAATTAAAAATTTGCAAAACAAAAAAAAATCTAAAAAAAATGTAAAAAAAAAAATATTATAATAATCGATTTAGTAAGTTCAAAAAATTAGTTTAGCTTGTTTTGAACTGAATGATGAAGCGCCGCAGGTGAACATTTTTTCACATATTACTAATAACGATTTTTGTGCGAATAAGTACACTAAATTGCTTAAATGGATGATTCTTTAAAAATAAAATTAGTTATAGCAAATAAGAAATTATTTTCTTTATTTTTTAAATAATAATACTTTAGCCTTTTTAAGGCAATTTTAAAAATCAAAAAAGGGAGAAAAAAGCTAGAAGCTAAGATTTAGCCTTAAAAAGTCTAAACTGGCAACACTAATAAGAAAATAAAATTTCGCAATAGCTAAGTTTTATACACCACCAAATTTCACAATGATCGGCCCATAATCGTGCATAGCACCCATATAATCTAAATTGCGAAAATATCAATATAGGGATAAAATTTAGAGAATCATCCGTCTATGCATTTCGCGTATTTATTCTTAAAAAAATTAATGGAAACAGTTTATAAATGAGTCGTTTATTTTGAAAAAGATCTAAATCCAACCATCATCTTTTTACGTAATTATATTAAATAATTTTTAGTATAAATCGTTAGATTTTATACAATTATTATTTAATTTTTTTCTTCTATCTTAAAACTCGGTAAAATTTCTGAATGAATAAAGAAAAACACTTAAATTAGTATAAAACTATTACATAAATTACTACGTTTATGACTAATTCGACTTTTTTGATGAAGGGCATGAGCCACTTTCAAAATATTTCCAATATACATAATTTAAACCCTCAACTACCTTTATTTAAATATTTATAAGCAAAGTAAGTATGTACAAGTAGTTCGACTATTTGGCAGATGTATCCTTCTTTTAGTGTGTGTTAGTTAAAAGTACCTAACTCTACACAGTGTTTAAAATTTAAAGGCATCATGCTAGGTTTTTAGGAGGTCTATTTACACCCTCTTAAAGATACAGTTGCTCATGCCTTCTTTTGTAAGGAAAGTAAGAAGCTGTAATTTGTTAATATTTTTTGCTTTAATAAAAAAATAAATAAAAAAATCAAAACAAAAATTTCAAAAAAAAAAAAAAAAATAATAATAATAATAATAATAATTCACTTAGATGTGTTTAATGCTTTGTTTGCATAGGTTTTTTCTTAAGTTAATATTATTTTTTATTTAAATTTTGTATTCTATTTTTATTACGAGTAAAACAATACAATTCAAATTTAAAAATTTTTCTGTAGAGCTAAAAAAAACTGTCTACACAGAAAAAAGTTTGTGCATAAATATAATAATTTACTTCCATTATTTTAGTTCATAATATTTAAGAATAATGTCTTAAATATTAACACTTTTTTACATTTTCTGAAATGAGTCGAAAGTCAAGAAGACATAAAATAAATTGTTTAAATTTTTAATTATATATTCAATTTGTAAAAAAATGCTTACAATTTTTTTCGGAAAATTTTAAGTTTTTAATGATTTTTAGCTAAATTTTACACTTTTTACCTGATGATGTGCTGCGGAATGCGAGCGAAATTATGCAAATTTCTAAACATGGAATTTTGCTATTTTAAGTCGTTTTTTGTTATTATTTTCATTTACCATTTGCAATCAAAGCTAATAAAACTAAACCAAATTTTTGCAAAATTACTAAAATCTTTATTATGAACAAATTCTATCTATGAACAAAATTTTATTTTTTATGAAAAAAGTTTGGGAAAAAAAGTCATGTTCGATTCACAACAATTATGAAAAATTTTTTCAAATATATGAATTTTTTACTGTGTATGAAAATAGTATATTTCTCCAATACTAAAAGTCGTAGGAAAATACCGATTAGCGCAAACGAATGATTGTCTTATCTCGACTTACGATATTCGTAGATATCTTTTATTACCGAATTATTGCTTTTTTTAATTTTAAACATTTTAAAACTATTTAAAATACAAATTTGTTATTTAATATAAATAGAGTAATATTTTATTAAAAACTGTTAAAGGCTTGTTGAGAGCTTTTACTCAGAAGGTCTGTTGGCAGCTCTTTTTCAGAAAACCCGTTGGATGCTCTTCTTTAAAAGACCTCTTAGTAGCTCTTCTTCACGAAGTCTGCTGGCAATTTTTGTTCCAAAGATCTTTTAGAATGTCGAGAAGAGAAGACTTCAGAAGTAAAAAATACATGATCGCGGAATGCAGCGAGAAGCCTTCTGGCTCTGAAAAAGACCTTCTAGAAGACCTCTTTATCCCTTCTTTTTACTATTGGATAAGAATCTGTTGGTAACGAACATTCTGTTGTATTTGTGAGTTTTTATATTTGTCAGACACACAGAGTTTTATAAAAATCTTTTAAAATTGTATTTGCTTGAAATTTCAATGCTAAAAATTTAAACTGTGTTCTACGATCCATATTGCCACGCCAAAAAAATTTGTTTAACCAAAATTTAAAAAAAAACAACCAAACTAGGAAAAAATAAACAAATTTTTAAAATTCAAAGTTATTATATAAAAATTAACATTATCTTAATTTCTGTATTCACGTTTTAAATACTTCGCATATTAATCATAAACTTTAGTTCGTCTTTAGAAGAAAAAAGTTTTCAAAATTTAACTGTTTACAATAGTCTTTATCAAAATGTGGTCCCTAATTTGTATGATGTCGAAAGCAAACCAGATTGTAATAAGTTTAGAATTGCAAAACATCTGGCTCAAGCAGTAACAGAAAATAAGGTTGACTTTTACAATTATATGTTTACAGAAAAAGAATGCAAATAAGATTTATATTTTATAGGGAATTATATACGAATTCGATTTTTTAGAAGCGTTAAAATCTAAAGTAAAAGGTATTTAATTGGGAGGTTGATGAAACGATTCTATATCAATCATTCATATACCAAAGCACACACATATATTATTTTTTTTTTTAAATTATGTACAAAATTTTGATCCAATTGAAAATACATAGAACATTTTTATTGCAGTTATTTTTAAAATAATGTGATGCCTTTTTAAATTTTTATTATTTAATTATTTTGCACTGCACAGTTTTAATAACTAAACAAAGTACATTTTTTATTGCCTACAGCACCATACTTGGGAACCCCTTATAGTATACAAATCGAATCAAAATTTTTTTAACTGGTCGAAGTCAGTTCATTATTTCCCCCAGACCAGAAATAAATGTTCTCTTGAAGTAATATTTTTTTAAGTTCAAATATCAAAAGTACATATAAGTACAAATAAAACATTTATAATCCTAAAAGATTGTATAAAAAAAAATTTTATGTACCTACATAAAATATGCCATTCAGATTAAAAAGGATCGCTTTAAAATTAATTGTAGCTTCTATATGTAGCACTTAAATTCGACATAAATATTAGTATGTTAATAAAATTTGGCTCAAATAAGATTAACCATAGCACCCATATAAAGCTCTCTTTCAAGTATGTATTACTTTAAGTTACATACAAATAGTGTAGTATACAGTCGGTTTTCATCGAATATACATTTCTTTTTTAATAGTAACACAAGGCAACAAAATCAAAGGCATCAAAGTCGAAAAAAGGCTTGAAAAACCACTATTGTGGACCAGTAGTACAAATATGTTCCAAATTTTAAATTCTATGGTTTTTTTTTAATTTTAAGTAAAATTATAATTTTTTTTTTTCTTTTCCCCAGATACTTAATGGTAACTCAAAAAGGATTAGTCTGATATTATTAAAATGAACTTAGAAAAAATTATATTTACTTAAACTCTAATCTGTTTATACATTGCGTTTCAATCGACTTAGTAGTTTCGGAGTTCTAATAAAAAATTGAAGCAAAAATATATTTTTTACGTGAAATAAAAATAAAAATTATGAAAAATCGAAAACGGCAAAAATTTTTCATATTTACTACTTTATCGCAAAGCCACATGTAATTGCAACAAAATGAGATGTCGATCATAAAAATCTATTGACTTTTTTCGAATTTATTCACAATTAAGTGAATTTACTCATTTTCACAAAATTTTATTTTTAATGTTCTTTTTTCGATTTATTGAATTTTGAAAATATTTTTCTCATGCTATGTACAAATTTTCACATCGAAAATGCATTATATAGAAACATTGGTGTGTTTTTTGGTAAAACCCTACCTACAATACTGATTCTATTTTTCGGAAAAAATTTGAAATGGATGAGTTTAAATGTATTAAACAGTAGAAAATTTATATTTTATTATTTAAATTTATTATAAGAAATAAAGTAAGAAAATTAATAAATAATTATTATAAACTGCAAATTCTGGAATTTTCTTTTATTCGATTTTTTACTATTGTTGAATAACGAAGTGTTACTCTGAGTACTCCAGCAAAAATCAGCAATCATGTGTGCATCCCAGCGACCCTGGTATTGTTCCTTCATTTTCCGGATATCTTGGTGGAATCGTTCGCCCTGTTCCTCACTCAAGTCTCCTAGCTTTTCAAGAAAACGATCTAAGTGACTGTGCAGGTAGTGTACTTTGATGCTCATGTTGCATCCAAGATTCTGAAAGTGAGTTAACATCTTCAATGTGCGCAACGTAATCATCTCTCTTGTTATTTCCTAAGAAATTTGGAATAACCTATAAAAACGAATCCCATGCATTCTTCTTAATTTCTGATATTTAACTGCCAAAATCAGTATCTTTCACCAATTTGCGAATTTGTGGGCCTTTAAATATGCCTGCTTCCAGCTTTTCCATACTCAGATTGGAAAACTTTCTTGAAATATATTGGAAACATTCATTATCTTTATTTAGTGCTTTAACATATTGTTTCATCAGACCAAGTTTAATGTGAAGAGGTGGTAATATGATGCGATCTCGGGGCACTAGACCCACATTTATAACATTCGACCAGTGTTTCCTTAGAAGGCCATTGTTTTCCCTTCCAATGTTCTGCTTTAGTTCTGATGTCCAATAAACATATAATATAAGGATATTTGGTAAAGCCACCTTGTTTGAAGAAAGTTACCATCTTAAGATCAACACAAATTACCCAGATATGTTAATCATACTTTATCTTCTTCATGACCAATGCAATTACAGAGTATTCTTCTTTTACTTTGATAGAATGGTCTCGGCGAGAAATGTTTGTGTGGAATGAACTCCTCGTGATGGTCTTACCTCGTGGGGTAAGACCATCGCATATATTTTCTGAAACCGGTTTTTGTACTTAAACAAAAATAACAATCCGATTCGTGTCTCGCTGTATCTCTCCATAGCATAAGCTTCGAAATTTCCAAGTGTCGTATGTAAAATGAAACAAATTTGAAATAAGGAATATGAAGAATTCATAATTTAATTAAGAAATACTGTAAGTATAAAATATTTCAAATGTATTAACCTTTACTTACTTTACGTTAGAAGAACTCATAGATAAATTCAATCGACATGAAATGTATATAGTATATATTGAAAAATTTGACCATTTTTGTACTTAGATGGCCATGATCCATCAAATCTATATAGTGGTTATTCAAGCCCGTTTTTGCTGTTGACCTGTGTAATTTATTTTGTAATTACAAGTATTTAGGTTGTTTGTTACATTGTTAGAACTTTCTCACAAAAATCTCCCAATCCATTTCACTTATTGGTTAAATATTAGAAAATCTTTATATTTTCTATTGATTTAATTTGTTTTCTTCATTGTCAGTTAAAATTGGAATGAGAAGTTATAGTAATGATGAATTGTTAGTTTTTTTTTTGGCAAAATTAACAGAGTAAATAGGATTTTTAAAACTAAAAAAGTAAAATTTTAATTTAACAGAAAAAAATAAAAAGATAACCAAAATGTAGATTTTGACTTTTTTACAAAAGTCATCATCTCCACGTTGGAAAATAAAATAACCAATTTTGGTTAAATACAACCAAAACTGTCTGCGATAAAAAATTCTAAAAACAAAAATTAAAATGAAATGACAAAAATTAATGGAAAAAGTTATTGAGATTTAAAGTTCTCTCAATTCACAAGGCAAAACCCTACAGGGTCACTTTTTGCCCCCTTTTTTAAAATGGAATCAAATGGCGATTTTTAAGACTATGTGTTAAATGACCAGAAACTAAGTTGTTTGAAATATCTCTACCCACTATATATTAACTCCAATGAGAAATTAATTATATGGTGATGTAAAAAACAACCCAGAAGAATGTATAAATGAACTAAAACTATTAAAAGCAAAATCTAATAACAGGATTGGGAAAATTATAATATAGATTTGATGAATAATTATACCCTAATTTATATTTTTACTTTGGCTCATAGCAGTGCCTCGGCAGAAGGGTTTTTTTCTAAATTAACACTGATGAAAATTAAATTATCCAACAGACTTAAAGCCAACACTTGTGGATCCAATCCTACATATGTTTGACGGCGATTTGTAAGACTGGAGTCCGGGGGAATATCTCGTAAAAAAGTACAGAAATTTAATTAATAAAAAGAGAATTTTATGTCATTTATTTTTTGAATAAATTTTTATTTTTGCAATAATATTATTTTGTTATTAATAAAACTGAATTTTGTAGTTATCCTTATAATAAAATAATTTTATGTTTTTATCATACTTTATTTTATACTAAAAAACGGATTACTCTGTTAGTAATATAATACCAATTTTAGCAGAATTTTTTGCAATACTAGCGATGTGCGCTAGCAAAATGCGTTTTACCAAAGGTATTGCTACTCATCTTTGACATTCCACAGTGGGGCAGAATCGAAATTTTTTGGAAATAAATCCGTAACTTCTAGTCGGCCGGCTGGATTTTCAAATTTGGTACAGGTGTAGCAGAGGAGTGTATAATGTTATGTTTGGAAGGGGGATACAATAATACCCCAGGGGCGGAGCTAAGGGGGCTCAAAGTTAGGTACCTCTAACATAAAAAATTTTTAATCGCTTGCAACATTTTTGGTTCTCGTCCGATTTATTTTTATATATTGTTATAGGCCCTGATAAGAGCTATAAAAAACATGTTCACATGTCCTCTTTATCTCTTATAGTTTTCGAGTTATTTGCGTTTAAATTTTTAAGCACCATAATTTTGCATGTTCTTGGTCCAGTTTTTTTCATATATATCCTAATATTTCCGACCGATTTTATTAGTTTTTTTCTTAACTAGTTAAACAATAAAATTATCTATTGAATAAAAAAAACTTGAATTTGATATCTTTACCGAGTCCAAAAATAAACGATTTTGAATATGAAAATTGCAAAAAAGTCGACCTTTGGTCCTTTTTATCTAAAATAAAATTTTCTTTAGCAACATATAATATTTTTGCACTTTTCTGAAAGGTAACTTCACAGAGATGACCCTAAGATAAAAAACAAGCCCAATAACTAAATTGGTCATGGTACATACCCTCCCGAATTTGACCCATTTTATATAAAAGTTTTGATTTTAGACCATATT
Organism: Protocalliphora azurea; assembly: GCA_932274085.1. NCBI lineage: Eukaryota > Metazoa > Arthropoda > Insecta > Diptera > Calliphoridae > Protocalliphora > Protocalliphora azurea. The sequence goes on along the minus strand of OW026522.1, from coordinate 82,432,742 downwards.
TTCTCAAATCCCAAAAAAACGAATCGACAAGCGGAATATATTTTATGAATCTACAATATGCTGTTAAAAGTTTTGATTCAAAATCTACGGGACTTCGGAAAAATGTGGATTCTATAGCCAAAAATGTAAAAAATCCCATTTTTGGGAATTTTGATTAGTTTATTTGGGAATTCAGGAAAACCCTACCCCTGATTGAAATTTAGTTAACGCGGTTTTATTTATATTAATGAGATCCACATTTCCTGCAAATTTCATTACGATACCTTTTTAAAAAAGTATGTTGTTACAATTAAAATATTTGTATTTTCTCCAAAAACCCCAAATTGGACATTTTGTTTGGTTTCTAAATAGCGAAATAAATTTTAAAAATATGTATTCCAAATTAAGCTTATCCTTTAGCATATATAATTTCCGATCTTTTGCAAAAAGGTTCAAACCAATATGCCTAATTTCAGAAATATGCGCCTTTAAACTTTTATATTTCCAATTTATTGTATATATTACTATATTTTTACAAACTTGTAATTTTTGCCTTTAGTTTTGCGTGAATAATTACTTAGAAAATTATGAATATTTCTGTATACTTTTAATAATATCTATACCCAAAATATTTTTATAAAAATAATTAATAAATATTTTTTTATTTTTAATAGGGTTGCCATATTTCCCAAATTTAAGTAAATCTTTATCCTTTTCTAAGCATTCATATATTTCTATTAATGAATTTAAAATAACAAAACAAACAAAAAATGTATATTTTAACTTAGTCAATAAGTATTTTATTAGTTTACATTTATGGTGTTTACCTAAATTTAACAAATGTATTTATCTATTGTTGATGGTTAAAAATTTATATATTTATGATCAATTGGCAATGTACAGGTATACTTTCCGGTGATATCTAGCTGCAGCATTTATCTATTACTAATGGTGCACAATCTATATTTTTCTAAGCTTGTGACAATGCACACGTAATATATAATCCTTATAACCATCATAACGAAGTTGATTTCCATGGTGATTACATTGAAACAATAACAATTGTGTTGTGTTCTGTCGAGTTTATCTAAAAATGATCTTAATCGTTTAGAAGTTATAGTGGAATTCATAAAAACTACATATCATGCAAAAGTCGACGTCATTGGTAAATCTCAGATAGAGACCTTTTTAAAGTTGTATGACTTAAAAATGAAATCCTTGAATCAGCGTACTAACAGATTAAAAATTTAACATTCCGATTGGATGGGTACTGATATAGAAATATCGGCGTGCAAAATATTAACTGGAGCACCCTGCAAGACATACGATGATTTAAGTAAAAGATCTAAGAAGGAAAGACTGGCTCATAAGCTTTCTATAATTTCGAATGAAGAAGTCTCTGATACATTCAAAGAAATATCAAAAAAGAAGAAGCAGCCTAAGGGTGCAATTAATATTGTTGAAATACTGCCAACTACATTACCAAAACATTTTAAACGAATTGCCGAAAGTGTACCTACTCCAACATCACAATCCAATTTTACAGAGGAAGAAGCAATTGCTTTAATGCTTGAACTGGATCCCAGCCGAAACAAATATCAAATTTTTAGAAGAGCTCTGCTTGAAAAGGGACATTCAATTCTACCATCATACAAGGATATTCAAGAAAAAACGCAAACTATTTTATCATCTATTTCGGTTACCGAAAAGGAAGCATGTTTAGAGCTATCTTCTTTGCTTGAGAATACCGCTACCAGGATAGTTGCAGATTTTTCTGCAGATCAGTTGGAAAAAGTATATAACAGCGACGTTTTATTAATCTGTAAGTGGTGATGTGACGGACTATCAGTCCTTCCTGAATACAAGCATGCTAGTGGAAGTAAGAAAATGGTGGATTATAAAAGCGTATTTATAGCATCTTTGGTGCCATTAAGAATGCGGTCTTCATCAAAGTGTAAAAACTCATTTGAAGATATATGGCTAACACCACTCCAGGATCAAAACATTTTTGCAGACCTATTTGGTTCGAATACACAAAGGAGTCGAAGACAACAAAAATGGATTTAGTGGAATATATTAAATCTGAAATAAATGATTTACAACCTCTTTCAATAACCATAAACCAATACAAAATCGACATATCCTTTCAACTTAGTCTAACAATGATTGATGGCAAGGTTAGTAATGCCATTACGGATACATCTTCTTTTTGGAAATGCTAACTATGTGACGAGACGAAATCACAATTTTCGGATATTGGTAAAGCAAGGAGTATTAATGAAGAATTTCTGTCTTTCGGAATACCTCCACTTCACGCCAGAATACGGTTCATGGAGTGTTTTCTGCACATAGCATATGATTTAAAGTATAGAAGTGTGCCAGAAAATTTAACAAAACCTACCAGAAAAAACGAGGATTTAAAAGCACTTAGAATATCTGCGAAAAGTAGAATACAGGATGAATTCAGAAAAGAGACGGGATTAAACATCGACAACTCTCTGCCGACTGGTGGTAATACTAATGATGGAAACACAGCAAGGTTTTTCAGAAATTTCGAAGCTACATCAAAAATGACTGGTATTAATAGAGAGTTACTTGAAGGACTAACATACTATTAATGGCAATTAATAGTAAGCACAAAATTAACTCTGCTCGATTTGGAGAATATGCAACAGAAATATCTAAACTACTTGTTTCTCTATATTCATGGAAAGAAATGACACCAACAGTACATAAAGTATTGTGCCATGGTGAAATTACAATTGAACGAAATATTCTTCCACTTGGAGAGCTTACAGAAGAGGCTCAAGAAGCAAGAAACAGAGATTTTAAGCACGTTCAATTATTCAGCTCCAGGAAATGCTCCAAAACGTCACAAAACGAGGATATTTTTAATAGCTATTTTTATCGTCAGACCCTGCACTATCATCAATGAGAAAGCATTGGATTTATTATGAGCCTCAACTCAAAATACTGAAGACTTGAAGGGCCTTTATTATCTTTTAGATATGTATACAGATACAACATATTATTTTATGGAAAATAAGTAGTATAAGTTTAAAATATTATAAAAATTGTCTACATAAATTTAATGTAAATAAGTAATAAAAAATCGTATTAAAAATATAATATTTATTAAGGAAGATGATAAATACCAAAAATAATATTATTGATTAAGTTAAAATAGACATTTTTTTGATTGTTTTGTTATTTTAAATTCATTAATAGAAATATCTGGATGCTTAGAAAAGGATAAAGATTTACTTAAATTTGGGAAATGTGGCAACCCTATTAAAAATAAAAAATATTTATTAATTATTTTCATAAAAATATTTTGTGTGTAGATATTAGTAAATGTATATAAAATTATTCATAATTTTCTAAGTAATTATTCACGCAAAACTAAAGGCAAAATTTGCAAGTTTGTAAAAATATAGTCATATATACAATAAATTGCAAATATAAAAGTTTAAAGGCGCATATTTCTGAAATGGGGCATGATATTGACTTGAATCTTTTCGCAGAATATTGGAAATTATACATGCTAAAAGATAAGCTTAATTTGGAATACATATTTTTAAAATTTCTTTCGCTATTTAGAAATAAACCAAACAAAAGGTCCAATTTGGGGTTTTTGGAGAAAATACAAATTTTTTAATTGTAATAACATATTTGTTTAAAAAGGTATCGTAGTGAAATTTGTAGGAAATGTGGATCTCATTAGTATAAATAAAATCGCGTTAACCAAATTTCAATCAGGGGTAGAGTTTTCCTGAATTCCCAAATAAACTAATCAAAATTCCTAAAAATGGAATTTTTACATTTTTGGCTATTGAATCCACATTTTTCCGAAGTCCCACAGATTTTGATTTGTAACTTTTAACAACATATTGTGGATTCTTAAAATATAGTCCGCTTGTCGATTCGTTTTTTTGGGATTTGAGAAAATATGGTCTAAAATCAAAACTTTTATATAAAATGGTCAAATTCGGGAGGGTATGTACCATGACCAATTAAGTTATTGGGCTTGTTTTTTATCTTAGGGTCATCTCTGTGAAGTTACCTTTCAGAAAAGTGCAAAATTATTATATGTTGCTAAAGAAAATTTTATTTTAGATAGAAAAGAGTGTAGATACTTTTTCGGCTAAAAAAACACAAAAGGTCGCCTTTTTTGCAATTTTCAAATTCAAAATCGTTTATTTTTGGACTCGGTAAAGATATCGACTTCAAATTTTTTTTATTCAATAGATAATTTTATTGTTTAACTAGTTAAGAAAAAAACTAATAAAATCGGTCGGAAGTATTAGGATATATATGAAAAAAACTGGACCAAGAACATGAAAAATTATGGTGCTTAAAAATTCAAACGCAAATAACTCTAAAATTTTTAGAGATAAATAGGACATGTAAGCATGTTTTTTATAATTCTTATCAGGGCCTACAACATTATATAAAAATATTTAAAATCGGACGAGAAACAAAAATTTTGCAAGCGATTAAAAATTTTTTATGTTAGAGGTACCTAATTTTGAGCCCCCTTAGCTCCGCCCTTGGGGGGAGTGTTGTGTCGCCCTTCCAAACATAACATTATACACTCCTCTGCTACACCTGTACCAAATTTGAAAATCCAGTCGGCCGATCAGAAGTTATAGATTTATTTCAAAAAATTTCGATTCTGCCCCACTGTGCATTTGTAATAGAAATGCTTGCTCTGATAGCTTGTTGACGTATATGATTGCGTACACTAAGTTTGTGTGAGATATGTCAAAGAAAATTCAAATTTGTCCTTAGTATATTTTTGTGCATTAAATGTATTATTGCTACCCAATTGATAATGGTTTTCTCAAGGTTGTATACCGTTGCCATTAAATTACGCTTACTGTTAAAAACCTTTTTCACTTACCCACGGTTATCTCTAGAACACCGTTACCGAAGTAATTAGATAAATAAAATGCCTCTACCAAAATAGCTCAAAATATCGATACCTAAATAACTCAAAATACCATAACCAATAAAATACCGTTACCAAAACAAATTTGCGGTACCGCTAAAATACCATTATTGTTATAACGGAGTTTGAGAAAAAATAATTATTATGAATAAAATGAAAATAAAACTTGTAAAAATGTTACGGTTATTCCAGAAAGATTTTTTAATACTTGACCCCACTTTATATTTTATGGTTGTGAACCGATATCTGTAGAATCTCGGAAAAAACATTACCCTTAATAACTGAAAACAATTAAAATTTTATTACCGTTACCTTTTTACCTATATGAAATTTTCTATTGGCACATAGAAAGATACGAAAAAATCTTGAATTTTATTTTTTATTTTTTGGCGTATTTACAAATTTTTCATGCAAATTTGAAAAAAAACAGTAATATTAATATTTGTAATAAAATCATCGCTTTGTAATCTGGTTAGTAACTTAAAGAGCTTAATTTAAATAAAATAAAAAAATATTACTACTTCCTTGATGTGGTCAAATGGGTATTTCTGTTTATTTAATTTCTTTTTATACATTTTTGATTAAATTCTATTTTTAGGTGTGGTACTCACATTCACAGATACTCAAACATATAAGCATCCCAGTTGACCAAATGATAATAGACGATATTGTCATCAACATTGTCTGCAGGAAATTGTGTAACTTGTCGTTTATTAAATATTATTAAAGGCAATTTAATTAATAATTGCATACATATTGTCGTTCATCTAGTTCAGTTGGCGACTATATGAGTGACATTGTTCTAAATTTGTAATTTCATTCCCGGGAATCGGAATATTTTTCTTTTTTTAATTTTTATTCACATCATTAAGTCTTAAGCGAAGGCACTATTTTTAATTCTCAAACTTTATGTAAAATAGAGCAAATCGAGAAGAGATTAATATAGTACCTAAAATTTATATAATTTATCTTTTCTATTGTGCTAGCAGTTCACAAGTGGGATGACAAATTCTTTTAGGGCAATTTATGCAAATCATAACAGGTAACTCAGAAATATTATACTACAAATGAGCAGCTGTGGAACAAAATGTTATATTTTCATTTTTTTTTTTAGAAATTTTTATTTGCTTTTTTTTATTCAATGGATTGAAATGTGCCAGAAAAAATATTTTCCTTCTTTTTTTTAGTTTTTTAGTCCATAAATATATTCGAGAACTTTTTTTTGGTCTATTTTAATACATTTTGTTAACATATCGCAATTAAAAAATAAATTCTATATTTTTCACATTTAAAAGTTCTTTGACTTGTTTTGACTTGATGTGGTACGATGTATTTCATGGCAAACATAACATTTATCCAAGTGATTTAAAGTAGTAATCCCGAAGTAGGTATTTTTATTCTTTTCAGATAACAAATAAATTTAAAAATTTCATGTTTTTCTTTTTTTATTTGATTATCGTAGTTATTGTTGATCGACTCTTGATCTATTTTGAATCCTTAGACTCAAATTAAACTATTTCAATAAACTATAATTTTGTGAAGAATTTCTCGGGTATTTTTTCTCAATGCTTCTCGAGAACGAAACCCTAAACAGAGCGGAGCAAAGTGCCACAATAAACATTCTGCAAGATCAACATATGAAGCATTGGTATTCGGACGTTTCGCATCCTTCCCATTGTGCGATATAGCGCGATAGTTTAAATAGCATTATATTCCTTACATTATGGGCTTTTATTAGATAAAAGCAAATTTTCACTAATTTCCCACACAGCTAATTTTATTGTATATAATATATTGTGGATAACATGCTCATCTACGACAGCAACTTAAAAATGTTGCCAACATATTCGTTGAAGTCAAAACGGCAATTTGCACGATATTGTCGCGTATAATGTCGTCGTAGACGAATTGTATGGGCTGTCACCAATGTTTTCTTGAAGACATGGCCAACTGGATTTGTTTACAAAATAATTTATTAAAGTATAGTTTTAGGAGTAAACAAATATATACATTCATATTAAATTTTTACGCAAACTTTACTGCAAGGTATTCGCGAATATAAATTTGTGCCTTTGCAATAAAAAATTTTAAATTATTTTATACGTAGGAAAACAAAAATAGAAAATTTAGAAATTTAAAGCTTTTAAAGTATAAAGTTCATTTGTTACATGAAATAGTTGCTGTATCTGAAGAGTCTACGAAACCATACAAAGGATTTGACACATCAACTTTTACCTTTAAGTTCTTTTTTTTTTTTTTTTTTGGCACCAAAGCAGTTTAAAATAAGTCGAAGAAATTAAAATAAATATACTTGGAGATTTTTTTTTTTTTTTTTTTTGCAAATTGGTTTGGATCATTTTATGGGACATTATTCCCAATTGCTGTTTGCTCTGTGTTATTTGAGTTTATAAATAAAGAAAGTAAATTAACATAATCAGAAATTTAGCTTTCCTAATTTTGATGTCCTCCTCTGCATATATAATATATATTTTAAATCACAATTTTCTTTCGCAACCTTCAATGAAAGTTCATAAAAAGGTGATATGACTTAGCATTATCACGAATTTATAATTTAAAAGCTATTTTCAGCAATGACATCGGTAAATATTTTCAATAGAGAAAATAATATAGAAAAAAACTTTCATTTGTATATTCATGGTATATCGTATGTTCATAAAAGACTTTTAGAGTTTTTCATTAATATGCAAAAATGGTGAAGGAAATTTTAACTTAAAGATAAACTCTTAATAAAAGTGATAATAAATCATCATATTCGTATCATCTTTAGCAAATCATATACACTTCATTGATGCACTTCTGGCCTATATGTCACAAACTTTTTTGCTCATGCTAAATTTTTTTGTTTTTAACTCTTTTTTTAGCATTTATCAACTCAAGTTGTGTGAGTTTGAGCTAAAGCGGCGACATGCTCCAGTCAAAAGCATTCATTCATTCATTCGTTTATTCTTTCGTTCTAGCAGTCATTTATTTTTGCAGCTACAAGTATATATTTCCATATAGAAAGTCTTTATGTGAATAAATATAGATACGCATTTGTATATGCTTTAAGTACGTATGTATATAAAATGTATATATCGAGGCCTTATGTTCAAAAAGAGCTATCTGCTGGTTTCCAAAAATATTTTTTGATGTTAAACATTTTGTTTTTGTGTCCTTAATCAGTGGTATCAATTTTATTTAGAAAAAGTAATCCAAACACATTTCATTTCTTGCATAATTTTTTTAAGAAATATATTTATATTTTTATATTTGATTTTCAAAGGATTGTAATGTTGAAACACTATTAACAGCGCTTTCGAACGTTTAGTTACAATTTTAAATTGCATTATATTTATTTTTGCATATTCACTTATAATTTGAATTATGAATACATCTTCGTTACAGTTGTAACGTTTGTGAATAATCCAGCTAACCAATAAACTTCCTTTTTTTATCTAGTGATTTGTAAGATATCTCAAATTTAATATATCCTCTAATTTTTAACAAAATTCTTATCTTTTACATCTTTAAATTTCGGTAAACAAAAAAAACTAACTGAACATTTTGTAACACATATTAACAACATATTAAAAAGTTATGTTAGATAACTTCGAGAATAATGGGCTTGGAAGATTTATTTTTGTAAGCATAAAATCGCAAAAAAATTATGTCACAAATAATTCTACGAAATTCTTATACCCCAGAAAGTTGAATGAAATATTTCCATCACGTCACACTTTTAACCCAATGACGACCAAAGAAATAATAAGTTTTGTGCTAATACTAATACTTTGAAACTAATACAGTTAAAAATTATAGCACCATAGGTTGTATTTCATAATCACTGTTATTGTTCAAAGTGCAATAACTTAGAAAAAAGGGTAAAAATTAATTAACTTTTTCTAATTTTTCTACACTTTTTGTTCTCGTGTTTATACTTTTTGATCTTATTCGATCTTATATAAGCTCATCGAACCTTGTAGATGTATTCAGATTTTCAAGAGGGTAGTAAAATTTTGATGATAAAATTGTTTAATTTTCAAAATTTTTTGCTGAGGCCTGAGCTCCTTTTAACGGAATAAATATTCTGAAACAGGAATTGAGACTTGTTGTAGTTGTGCGTATTTTGCGCTATATCCCGTTGATGTGCACGAAATAGTCAACACAGTAGATAGTTTCAAAATTTGGAAAAAAAAGAGCGAATATTTTTAAAAAGGTCACTTTATTGCGAGGCACATTGACAGTTTCTAATAGAATAGCATGCATTACTGCATGAACTTAGTTTTTTGTTATTTTATACAACAAAATCGAAGGAGCACAAACCTAGTAAAAAAATTTACGTACTTTTTGAGCATTACGCAAAAATTACACTTTTTTTTGTACTTCTATATAGTAAATTGCAATTTATGATAAAAAAGATTACGATATTAAGTAGCATTTCTTTGTAATAATATTTAATAAAATGTGTTTTCGTATATTATATGGAAAAACAAGTTAGATAAAATTTAAAATTTTACTAAAATATGCGTTTTGAAAAATTCTAGTTTGTATAAAAACTATCGCGCTCCCTACACGAAGTGATTATATATATTATTATATATATATATATTATATATATATATATATATATATATATATATTTATATATATATATATTTACATTTATATATATATATATATATATATATATATACATGTATATTTATATATATATATACATATATATATTTATTTTTTTTTCTGTAAATATATATATCACATCAATATCAATATCACATCAATATGATGACGCCGAAAATAATCGCGATAATAATTTTTAAAAAAAAAAATTTAACAGCAAAATATGCACAGATTTTTCTACAAATTAATGAAGTTTCGACAAGATTTATATTAGAAAACATAATAGCGATCACTTATTATTTGTTTAAACGTCCCTTTAGAATATCCAGTAAAAAACAAAGTGTATACAGATTTTTTTTAAATATTTTTAATTGGATTTGAAAATTTTGGTTTCACTACTTGTCAACACCGGTCAACGACAGACTGATTGAACACAAGTTGGCCGATTTCTAGAAGTGTTCGTAGTTTAAATTAAAGGAATTAGACACATATGCTAAAATTCACGATTACACGAATCAAAAGAAAAAAAAAAAACTTTTTATTCTCACACTTTTTTTTGATTTTTTAAATTTGGGTGCTTGCCGGAACTACATGGAATTATTATTATTACTCCAAAGGGATTGTTAAATTAGGATTAAAGAATTAATTTTTTATTTTTTTCTTATAGAAAGAAGCAGCAATAGTCTGTCAGCACAGCAGGATTCCATGTGACTTGATAGAGTCTCTAAATAACAGAGTTTTGGTAAAAAAGCTGTTATTGAGAGATTATATCATCGAAAATATATTGCTATGATATTTTCGTTGATTTTGACAAATTTAAAGAGTTCTAGAAGCTATGTAGGACAAGTTGTAGATATGGCATGATCTACACTTTTGCTACACTATTAATTAATTAAATTAATAATTAATTTATTCTGCCTATACCCAGAGAATTTGCTTAGGGGTACAAATTTATTTGATTGTCAATGGTTTAAAAGTGTGACGGTGTAATTTTTTTCTAATTTGTTGATGATTTTATTATTTCAATTTGGATTTTTATTATTTTTTTTTTTTTTACTTTTGATATTTACGCATTTTCTGTCAATGCGGTTTTAATAATTTTACCACTTTAAAGATCTACGGCTATATGTTAGTTTTATCAAATATAAATTTCTCCTCTATACCCACTTCTTACTTCTAATTTTTCATTGATTTTATGAAGGCGGGTTGAAAAATTCTTGATTTTTACAACTTTAAAGACTTCTAGGAGCTATATGTGGCACATTTTTGAAGCATCATTTGTTGTATATTAAATATGAATGACTAATTTGCTCCAACTGTTACCTAGAAAAATATATAATAAAACTTCACAGGGAAGAATATTTTCTTTGGTCGTCACGGGTTAAAAATGTGACGTGATGGAGAAAAACCGAAATATTCTGGTGGCCAGGCATACAATATCTGTAATATATTTTAATAAATCATTGCAAAAAGTTGAAAAATGAGTTAAAGAAACAGTTCTTATACTCTTATGAAAAATTGGGGTTTTGCAGATAACCCTTTTTGAACTTAAGCCTTCGATATGTAAATCTTATAGTACTTACCAAAGTCTGTGTGTGTATGTTTGTTTGTATATTTAAGTGTAGTTTATTTTTAGTTAGAACAAGCATCAGTGTTAAACTAAAAAAATAGAAAAGAAAAAAACAAAAGCTGTAAGTTTTTCTTAACTGTTATTTTCTTTCTTCGTACATTACCACATTATGTATGTTGTTTTTATGATCTCCCCTACAATTCAGATGTTGGCATATGATGTTTAAATGTTTTCAAGCTTTTAGTGCCTTTATCAGAGAGGTGACAAAGGAACTATGAAATATTTATCTGAATGAAAATAGTAAGATTGTAAAGTCAAGAAATATTTATAATACATATATCTACATACAAGTATGTATACAAAAATAAATTATGTTTGTTTGTTTCTTTTTACCTTATAAGCAGCTAAAACACTGAACCGATTTTCTGAAGTTTTTACAGTATCAATCTGTAAATCCCAGAATTAAAATAAGCTGTTATGTTATTTATACAACGAAAACATTAATTATTGTATAACTTAGAAACTATTTCCACAAAAGTCTTAGAATTTTGAGGAAATATCTTCCCTATCAACATTCATAAGATAAAAATGGAAAATAGTGTCCCCCATATAAAAAATATAACAATTATCGGATAGCTTATATAGTGTTACATCAAAGATCTTAAAGTTACGGGAATGACTTTCTCATCAACCTCCAAATTTAAAATGAAAATGGGGTGGATAAGACCAGGAGAAATGGTACCATCCGTAAAGTAAAAATTTTAAATATCGTATAAGTTAATAACTTTTACAGAAAAAGTCTTAAAAGGCCAGGAGAAATGGTATTCCTTGCACAAAGCAAATATTTTAATGGCATATCTTTTATAGAGGGAGACCGTAAATTTCATGAAAACTACTTTCCTATCATATTGCATTTATGAAATTAAAATAGGATGGATAGGGTCAGGGCGTCCGTACAAAGCAAATATTAATTTTAGCAAAAGATGCAATTTCGTGAAAGTCATAAAAATTTTTAGAAATAATTTTCATATAGATTAAATATTAGTTATAATTAAAATTAGGGATGAGATAGTATGTTATAAAAATGAGTTGTAAGTTTGTTTGTGTATCAATCTAAACAGCTGAACCGATTTTAACGAAATTTGACACATTGATAGTACCAGTGCTATATTAAATCTGGATTTTATGTTATGCCCACGTTTTACGTCTACTTTTTAAAAATTTATTTTTTAAATTTTGCGCGCTATAAATGAATCTATTTACATGAATTGGAGAATGTTACAGGTAATGTTGGACCTTGATCGGATGCAACGCCGACATTATACGCATACTTTTTTTAAACTATATAAACGAGTATATATATATATATATATATATATATATATATATATATATTTATTTATTTATTTATTTATTTTAATCCCAACCTTCCTTCCGATTAGATTTTGTTATAAATGAAGAGTAGCATTGATCATATAATAGAACGTAATACAAATTTAATTAAAAATCTATCATTTATATGAAATTTGGGCGCTTAACGCAATTTTCTCGAATGGATGTTATATAGGAATTATGTTTAATTATGGACCGATAGTTTATTTTAATTGTTGCTAATAGGTCAATTAAATCCCGATCTTTGCGAGATTTAATAGCATTATTTACACCGAAATAGAAAATAATCATACCAAATTTTATTTCGATACTACCATTTGTTTGATATTATGCAAGTTTAAATAATTTCCGGTAAGGGGCGTCATATGGAAACTATGGTCAGTTAGCCACCAAAGTCTTGAAATTGGATAGTATGTGTAGGTTAGGTTAGGTTAGGTTGGAAAGGGTGGCGCATTCACGCCTACACCCAGAGGCCGAACGGCCCATTGTGATCCCTTTATGAAAAGAAGAAAAAGAAAAGTGGAACCTATACCCAATCAATCAGTTATGATTGTTCCTAAGCCATTTTATTCCCATTACAAACCCTATGAGGTTGACAAGTCCTTTGCCATTAACCTCACCTAGTTCATGTAGTGTATGGCTTCCAAACCACTTCAAGCTATTACGCTGAAGCCCTACGCAGTGACAGAGTATGTGCTCCACTGTCTCTAGCTCCTCAACATCATCGCACGTTCTACAAAAGTCCGATGTGCCAATGTCCCACTTACTCGTCATATTCCCTATTGAGAAGTGACCCGTAATCATACCTACTATGACTCTAAGACTGCCACGACTCATACCTAGAAGATGCCTGGAATCCGCCAGTTTTAAGCTAGGCCATAATGCCCTAGAAACTCTGCAGTCCGATCTGTCACTCCAGGCTCGATTCGTGTTGTTCAGAGTCCACTCCCCTATGGCCCTAAAGAAGGACCCAATTGGAATCTTAACAGATGACTCTATGAAAGACCTATCTAGCTCCGAGCCACTGCGAGCTAGCTCATCAGCTATTTCGTTGCCAAGAATGTCACAATGACCAGGAATCCAACAGAGTCTCATCATATAGGAATCCATTAACCTTCTCAATTCCCTTCTGCACTCAAGTACCAATCTGGACCTAACAAAATGACTAGTCAGAGCCAATAACGCTGCCTGACTATCAACATAGATAGTAATCTCAGACCCTCGTTCAACATTCCCTTCAATCAAGTCTAGAGCCTTATAAATGCCAAGAATCTCCGCTTGAAAGACACTACAACTGTCAGACAATTTGTAGGATCGTCTGATATCAGTTCCCATAAAGTATACACCTGCACCAGTGCCCACTTCCATTCTCGAACCGTCCGTGAAGACCGCACACCCCCTATAGAGCTCTCCTACTCCATCCCAAAGGTCCCTGCTGGGTAACATAGTATGTGTAGTGCCGATAAAAATTCTATCTATCTTGTATATTTAAGATAATTCTGATCACTTAAGCATATTACCACTAAACATTTGTAAGGGACGATTTCAATCATTTTCGATAAACATTGTCTCTAGGTCTAAAAAACGGCTGTGCCAATTATTATTAAATAATATTTAAAAATACACCATATATTTCGAAAACAAAATTTACATAAACACTGACAGGACATTTTTAAAATTTTATAAAATTTGGAATGTTTAAGCTAAAGGGATAAAATATGGGATTCACAAATTTCATTATGATAGAATTTCTAAATCTTATTCTAACATTTGATGGGTATTATTGAGTAATTGAAAGATTGATGAAAAATTAGTAATTTTGAAACGTCAATGTCCTTTTAAAAAGATATTTGAACACGATATTTGAACACGAAAAACCGAGTTCGAAAAACTGTATGAAATGTCTCTACTTTTATATTCATGTGTGAAAAATGCTGTTGTACTTAAAATTTTTTATAAGTTGTATTTAGTAATACAACAATTTTAAACATAAAATATTCAAAAACATTTACTATTGGTATGTTTGATAAATGTTTATATATTTTTTACTTTTTTCATTTATTACAATAGTTATATTTTTATTAGTAATAATCAGGGAAATCAGAAATATGAAATACCATATTTCTCCTGAAGTTCAAGTAAACCGAACTGTTAGCTATTTATCCGTTTTGAACAATTTAAAGAATTTTGTCAGCGATTTTTTGCAGCCTCTTTTTGCATATTTTGGTACTAACAGCATATTTTGGACTTAGTAGCATATTTTGTCATATTTTCATACAATGTATTATATAAGTACAGGACACAATTTTTAAGATAAATTAATAAAATATATTATATTTGTCTACTTTTAAAACTAATTAATATTAAATTTGGTTAAAATTTGTCTTTTATTTCAATTAGACTCCCATAAAACATCCATAATTAACGTTTAATAAAAATATATCCTTAAGTATGCCATAAGCAAGATCGAGTTTTAAATACTCGTAACTTCTATGGTTATGATAAATATGTTTATACGTGTCTTGCATATGTATGTACGTAAGTACGTATACAAAATTCAGAACACTACACAGTTCACTCTACAAATATTTGTGAAGATCTGTCAGAAATTTATTGTAATTTTTCAAAATGACTCTTATTTTTTATCGTTAATGATGCGGAATTAATTTTCTTTCTCTTTAAATATTAATTAGTTCAGTCAGCCTCATAATAAAATAGCAATAATATAGAGTCGTCTTAGCTTTTTATACATGCAGTTAAAATTCGATACTAAAATACTTTTTAGTATCTGATTTTTTCGAACAACGTTATATAATTTTAAGGATAGTTATACCCTTCGTTAAACATATTGTTGAAAAATCACTTCCTGGTTCATGCTAAGATAATATGGTTACAGATTTAAGTTCTTTGAAGAAATCACTCAACGAAATTATATTCAGAGTTTCGTTTCCTTCCTTTTTCTTCAGAGGTTTTGTAATTTTTTTTGTCTACTTTTACTGGCCTAATTAGGACTGTTTACTTTTACAATTTTTGTGTTTTTTATTATTAATACTTTAGCGCAATGCTCTGAGTTCTTTATGCATTAATATTTCCTTCTTCAACTCTAAAATTTTACGTTAATTTCTCTTTAGCATATATAATCGCTAGATTAGTTACAACAATATCAGTATATTGAAAAGTTTTTTGCTGCCAGAATATTAAGAAATACATAAATTCACTTTTTATCGCTACGGCAAATGCCAATTTGAAATGAATGAAACTCCAGTTTCATTTTCATAAGGCGGTCTAATAATGACATATTCTTCTTTGTTATGCTGGTCAACATTTTGAGTCATAAATTATATTTGCTGTTCTCAAGAATATTTATGTATAATTCAACCACGCCGACTATAGCACTCCTTCAAGTTCTCTTTTAGTTATTTTTGTTGCTTTATGATGTTTTTTTCTTACTTGCCTGTCGCCATCATTTATCATTGTCTCATTTAGTTCAACTGCAGTATAAGCCTTTTAGCTATAAAGTAATAAGTGTTTATGACTGTATGTGAACTAAAGTGTCTTGGTATGTGCTTTTGTTGTTGTGTCAGTTTTTTGTTTGTACTTTATGATTTGCAAATATTACATAAAATAAAATGAGCAAAAAATATGTATTGAAAACGAAAAAAAAAATCATAACTGCAAGTCACAGTGTCATTAGAAACACGTCTATATCATTTGCATTTAACATCATAACATCACTTGTGACACTTTCTTTTAAAAATATACAATATTAAACAATAGCAATAATAACAACAAGAGAAAAAAGTATACAGAAAAACATAAAATTATCATACTAATAATAAAACATGTAGTGACATAAAATAAATGTATATTTCAATAGCTGTAGTATTATTATAGATTTATTATTACAGAATTTCGTACAAATGAATGTACACATTCTTTTAATGAATACTAAGATGAAAGTTTTGTCATATTTTCTATCATCATTTTGTTTTTTTTTTTTAACAATAAAGTTTTTAATCAAAATCAATAAAATAAAATAGTATTAATAACTCCTCATATATATACTATTTTTTATTTTTTATTTTTTTAATACTGTTTCGGTTTGATACATTTCTAAATAGCAAGTAGAACTTAGCTCAAAATAAAATTCATCTTCTTGCACAGAAAAAAGTAAAAATTGATTTTAATTATTAAAATGATTCATTCAATAAAACAAGTATTTAAATTTGAACCTCTCACCAAAATGATTATATCAATTTCACAGGTCAACACTAAAAATATATTGTGAAAAGTACATTGCAGATATTGCAGGTATAGATATTCCAATTTCCAGGAACATTTTATTTTTCTCCATCACATCACACTTTCAACCCGTTGCTTCTCTGGGGAGTTTTCAGGTTATATAACTTTCTAGGTAATAAGAGAACAATTTGCTAGCTCTCTCGAAGTAAAATATCCAGCTTTCACACAAAGACCCTATAAGTCTTTAAATTTCTAAACATCAAGAATTTTAAATTAATCCTCATAAAGCCATGGAGTGGGTATAGAGGGGAAATTTGTATTTGGTATCACTAAAACATGACCGTACATCTCAAAAATCGTCAAATTTTTAAAACCTCATTGAAAGAAAATGCGTAGATATCAAAAGTTTGAAAAAATAAAAATCCAAATTTAAATAACAAAGTCAAAAAAAAAAAGTAGAAAAAATATAACGTGAGCAATTCCGCTTAATTCTTTGTCCTTAGACTGAATATATTGTGGAAAGTTAAATGAAATATTTCTATCATATCACACTTTTGTTGACTTTATTATTTAAATTTGGATTTTTATCATCTTTTTTTTTAAACCTTTGATGTCTACCCATTTTCTGTCAGTGGGATTTTACAAATTTTACCATTTTTGAGATCAAATAAGAATTTCGAAAAATTATTCACGAAATATACTTTTTGCGATTTCGTTGACCTGTTTTATTAATAATTGTAAAAGCTGACAAACTATGATTTCCTATTAAACACATTCAAAATTTTAATAAGGAAAATAATTTGGAAAAATATAAACTTTGAACAACGTGTTAATTGAATGATGTTAAATTCTGAATGCTTGTAACTTTTTTATTTCAAGCAATGTTTTTATGAATTTTTTTTTCATTTTTGATTTTAAGACTGATATATTATCTATCATAGAAAATAACAGTAATTTAAAAAAGGTTATCAGGAAAAAAATCTTGGAAATTTTTCTGTCTTAAACTTTTTTATATGTTTTTTATTCATATATTAATTTTTATTGGACAAAACCTAAAAAATCGCATAAAGTCCCGTAAGGCAAATGATACTGTTGTAATCCCTGATATGTGGTCTTCCAAAATCAGTAATACAAATTTGTTCCAACGTGCTCCTTTTCTATTCACAAAGCAATAACTGATCATGTATTAACGTATTTCTCACCTAAAAATTTTTGATGTTTAGTTGCTTGCATCAATGAACAAGAATAGTTTGAGTTTATTGAATTTATTTCTGGATATATTAGTACAACTTCAAATAAAACTATTGACATTGAATCAATAAAATTATTTTCAAACAAAATAATTAATAAAATCTATTCAAGATGGATATTAGCGAAGATAATAAAACCTAGGTTTTTACATTCAAATAGAAATTGGTTAATTAAGGAGATTAATTTATCAATGTTTGTTATTGAAAAAATGTTCCACCTCCACTAAACACTTGTGGAAGGCCTAGTAAACATTTCGAAGATAGTTAAATTGCATAACAAAAAGCTAGATATCTTCTGAAAACTGCTAATCCGTAATGGATAATGATGGCAGCCGAAATTCAAATGCGTTCAGCAGCAAATATTTCATCTGCAGCAGCACTTGGTGAATTCATAACTGCTTCTCCAAAAAGAGGTAAACAAATATAAAAAATAGAACGAGCTCAAAAAAATCCTTAAACTTTTCCGCCAATTAAGCGTTAGCTATGATAATAGATATGGGTTTATCTATACATGACTATCAATTGTAAAGAGAACACAATTGATAGTCATGTGTAGATAAAAATTGAATTCTCCTTATGAATCTATAAAAATGTCGTTATACAGAATTATATTATAACGTTATACAGAAAAAACACCTGCAATAGAGTCATTTGCAAAAATCAATATTCATTTATTGATTGATCATACAGTTTTGAGACTTTGTTCGGCATTAAAAGACACATTTTTTCCACAAATGTTGATTTTAATCAAGCAATTTTGTTGATAAAAAGAACGAACTATAACCAAAAAATTAAAATTTGGAAAAATTCAGCACCCTCGTCAACAAACTATTGTCGCCAAATTAAATTAGTATTTTCACAAACGAGAAAAGATCTGATTCTAAATAAAGTCAAAAATATCGAAAACCAAAAAATGTTTCTTATGCCAACAACTTTAACAATCAAAGACAAACAAACCTCTGTTTTGCTAGCTTTATTCTATGCATGATAGATGGAAAGGTTGGTAATGCTATTTCAAAATAAGCATTATCTCAAGCTTGCTACGAGTATTTATGTGGTGCTACTCCTACTGCAATGAATAACGTAAACATAGTTTATATTATATTATATTATATTATATTATATTATATTATATTATATTATATTATATTATGTTATATTATATTATATTATATTATATTATATTATATTATATTATATTATATTATATTATATTATATAATTATATTATATTATATTATATTATATTTTATTATATTATATTATATTATATTACATTATATTATATTATATTATATTAGATTAGATTAAATTATATTATATTATATTATATTATATTATATTATATTATATTATATTATATTATATTATATTATATTATATTATATTATATTATATTATAAAATATTATATTATATTATATTATATTATATTATATTATATTATATTATATTATATTATAGTATATTATATTACATTGTATTATATTATATTATATTATATTATATTATATTATATTATATTATATTATATTATATTATATTATATTATATTATATTATATTATATTATATTATATCATATTATATTATATTATATTATATTATATTATATTATATTATATTATATTATATCATATTATATTATATTATATTATATTATATTATATTATATTATATTATGTTATATTATATTATATTATATTATATTATATTATATTATATTATATTATATTATATTATATTATATTATATTATATTATATTATATTATATTATATTATATAATTATATTATATTATATTATATTATATTATATTATATTATATTATATTATATTATATTATATTTTATTATATTATATTATATTATATTATATTATATTATATTATATTATATTATATTATATTATATTATATTATATTATATTATATTATATTATATTACATTATATTATATTATATTATATTATATTATATTATATTATATTATATTATATTATATTATATTATATTATATTATATTATATTATATTATATTATATTATATTATATTATATTATATTATATTAGATTAAATTATATTATATTATATTATATTATATTATATTATATTATATTATATTATATTATATTATATTATATTATATTATATTATATTATATTATATTATAAAATATTATATTATATTATATTATATTATATTATATTATATTATATTATATTATATTATATTATATTATA